>CM017189.1:10326168-10529918 GCA_004837865.1 Musa balbisiana
TTGAGCTTCACATTATTGCCTTGAATTCCTATATACTTTTGTCCTTCAATTATTCATATACCTACATTTATTATGTAAATTCATGTTGTATTTTGCATGTTTCGTAAAGGCACATGCATTCCGTTGTTTCACATGTATTTGGTGAGACATTCATTCCGTTGTTTCACACCTGTATTTTTCGATTTGGTCCTTGTATTGTTCACGTATCATTTTGCACTCCATGGTATTTTGTGGGTAATGTGAACCTTTGCCAGAAATGGTAAAGGGAGTTATGCATAGAGCTCGCGATGCTCTGCCGGCCTCCTATGGCTTCACTCAAACATGGGTGGACAGACGTGGGAGACTTATGTTTGGTGGTCATTCAGAAATGGATGGACCATATTATATCATGATCCCAATTCACCTTCTACGTATTTGACATGATATCCATAGCTTTGGGTATGTTTCTATGCATGCTTTGGATAAGAATGAAATGAATGCAACGTCATGTGACATTTGAGCTTCATGTTTTGTTCTTTGATATGTTTCAAAAATGTTTATGTCTTTGTTATACCATGAAATTTACCATATGCCACGGATATGCTCCTTATGCCAATAATATACTCCAATTACCTTTCCTCGATTATATGAATAAAACATGCATCGAACGAAACGACATCATAATTCTGCATTCTAACAAAAAATGCATCTATTTCATCTTGTATCTTTGCTTTGTATTTTGATACCTTATTTGTTGAAAGGTGTCCTCTTTGAAAGATTTCAGCTTAGTACCAGACATTTCTTTCGTTTTGATACAAAGTCATGAATCTATAATTTTTTGTTAATCTGACATCTAGACATTGTTTCAAACATAACTTTTAGTACTAAACTCTGATTTAAGCAAAGCCTAATTCAGTTGAAAGTAGATGCAAGACCTTTATTTTGAAAACCTAGATTTAGCATTTGGAGTCGAATTGCCTACTATTACTTTTGTTTCAATTAACCCTACAGATCTACAAAATAGGGATTGTAATTTTTGAACCTCTTATGCATTAACTTCTTATAACTTTCTGTTGGAACTCAGATTCATACAAAGTATGATTTATAGAAACTAAACTCAAACATTTTATATGCTTATATGATTGAGAATTTGGGCATACAAATGCAACTAAAGCATCTATTTTTGTTTACGTAGTGGATGTCAGTAAAAATAAACTAATGTTTCAGACCTTCACTACGAAATTATTTTAACCTCCCTGTTGTAAACTCCAATTTCTACAAAACTTAATTTACCTAAAGTATATTGACACATCTTCGAATGACAACTATGTTGTATAAAATTGACCAAATTGGTTATCCTAAATAATTTATACAATCTGCCTCTCAAATTTTGTTAGGAATCAAGCTTTGGTCGATTTCACCTCCTCTTGTTTCTTCTCTTTCGAAAATTGAGTTCGGCAAAAACCCTTACTTCAGTTGAGCTTTACATTATTGCTAAAAATTACTATAGATTTTGTCTTTCAATTATTTGTTACCTACATTTATTATGTAAAGTTCATGTTTTTATTGGCAGTATTTCGTAAAGGCACATGTGTGAACGTATGTTGCCGCAGTGTTTCTGATTTGTCCCAATTTTATTGTTTCACTATCCTTTTGTACTTCGGTGTTTGTGGGATAAAAGTGAACCGTTGTTAGAAATGGTAAGGAGTTATGCGTAGAGCCCGCGTGGCTTTGTGCGGCCCACTATGACTTCACTCAAATGTGGGTGGATGGAGCTCCCAACGTGGGAGACTTATGTTTTGTGGTCATTTAGAATGTATCATATTATATTATTATCATCCACTTTACCTTCTATATGTTGACATGATATCCAAAGCTTTGAGTATGTTTCTATGCATGCTTTGGATAAGAATGAAATGAATGCAACGTCATGTGACATTTGTGCTTCTGTTCATGTTTTGTTCTTTGATATGTTTCAAAAATGTTTATGTCTTTGTTATACCATGAAATTTACCATATGCCACGGATATGCTCCTTATGCCAATAATATACTCCAATTACCTTTCCTCGATTATATGAATAAAACATGCATCGAACGAAACGACATCATAATTCTGCATTCTAACAAAAAATGCTTCTATTTCATCTATATCACTGCTTTGTATTTTGATACCTTATTTGTTTGAAAGGTGTCCTCTTTGAAAGATTTCAGCTTAGTACCAGACATTTCTTTCGTTTTGATACAAAGTCATGAATCTATAATTTTTTGTTAATCTGACCTCTAGACATTGTTTCAAACATAACTTTTAGTACTAAACTCTGATTTAAGCAAAGCCTAATCCATTTGTAATAGACTCAAAGACCTTTGGTTTGATACCTAGATTTAATGATTTGGAGTCGAAATGCCTACTATGACTTCTATTTCAATTCATCCTACAGATTCTGCAAAATAGGGACTTTAATTTCTGACCTCTTATTGCTTGGTTGCTTATAACTTTCTGTTGGGAACTTAGATTAATGGAAAGTATGATTTATTAGAAACTAAACTCAAACATCTTTGTGCATTTAAATGATTTGAAATTTTTGGAATACAAATGCAAACTGAAAATATTTGTTTTTGTCGAACCCATGGATTTAGTAAAACAGAACTAATGTTTTCAGACCTTTCACTACCAAATTATTTTTAACTCCCTATAGTAAACTCCAATTCCTACAAAACTTCACTTACTTGAAAATAGATTGACGCAACTTTCAAATGACATTTATTTTGTATAAATTGGAGCATAAATGGTTATCCAAGTAATGCATATAATTTGCCCCTCAATTCTGCCAAAATCGAGCTTTGGTCGATTTTGCCTCCTTTTGTTTCTTCTCTTAGGAAATCGATTTCAGCAAAAACCTTTGCTTCTGTTGAGCTTCACATTATTGCCTTGAATTCCTATATACTTTTGTCCTTCAATTATTCATATACCTACATTTATTATGTAAAGTTCATGTTTGTATTGCAATGTTTCGTAAAGGCACATGCATTCCGTTGTTTCACATGTATTTTCGATTTGTCCTAATTTTATTGTTCACTATCATTTTGCACTCTGGTATTTGTGGGATAAATGTGAACCTTTGCCAGAAATGGTAAAAGGAGTTATGCTTGAGCCCACGATACTCTATTGGCCCCCTATGACTTCACTTAGACGTGGGTGGATGGAGCTCACAAACGTCGGGGAATTATATTTGGTGGTCATTCAGAAATGGATGGACCATATTATATCATGATCCCAATTCACCTTCTACGTATTTGACATGATATCCATAGCTTTGGGTATGTGTCTATGCATGCCTTGGATAAGAATGAAATGAACGCAACGTCATGTGACATTTGAGCTTCATGTTTTGTTCCTTGATATATTTTTGAAATGTTTATATATCTTTGTTATGCCTGGAAATATACCATATGCCATGGATATGCTCCTTATGCCAATGATATGCTCCAATTACCTTTCCTTGATTATATGAATAAACTACGCTCGAACGAAACGACATCGTAATTCTGCATTCAAACAAAACATGCATCTATTTCATCTTGTATCTTTGCTTTGTATTTTGATACCTTATTTATTTGAAAGGTGTCCTCTTTGAAAGATTTCAGCTTAGTACCAGACATTTCTTTCGTTTTGATACAAAGTCATGAATCTATAATTTTTTGTTAATCTGACATCTAGACATTGTTTCAAAAATAACTTTTTGTACTAAACTCTGATTTAAGCAAAGCCTAATCCATTTGAAATAGACTTAAAGACCTTTATTTTGATACCTAGATTTAATAATTTGGAGTCAATATGCCTACTATGACTTCTGTTTCAATTAACCCTATATATTCTGCAAAACAAGGACTATAATTTTTGACCTCTTATTGCTTAACTACTTATAACTTTTTGCTGGGAATCAGATTCATGGAAAGTATAATTTATTGAAAACTAAACTCAAACATCTTTCTGTGTGCTTATATGATTTGAAATTTTTGGAATACAAATGCAAACTGGAAACATTTGTTTTTGTCGAACCTGTGGATTTAGTAAAACATAATGATGTTTTCAGACCTTTCATAACGAAATTATTTTAAACTCCTTGTTGTAAACTCTATTTCCTGCAAAGCATCATTTACTTGAAAATAGATTGACACATCTTTCGAATGACATCTATTTTGTATAAATTGGAGCATAATTGGTTATCCAAGTATTTCATATAATCTGCCTCTCAAATTCTACCAATTCTTCTTCTTCTTCTTCTTCTTCTTCTTCTTCTTCTTCTTCTTCTTCTTCTTCTTCTTCTTCTTCTTCTTCTTCTTCTTCTTCTTCTTCTTCTTCTTCTTCTTCTTCTTCTTCTTCTTCTTCTTCTTCTTCTTCTTCTTCTTCTTCTTCTTCTTCTTCTTCTTCTTCTTCTTCTTCTTCTTCTTCTTCTTCTTCTTCTTCTTCTTCTTCTTCTTCTTCTTCTTCTTCTTCTTCTTCTTCTTCTTCTTCTTCTTCTTCTTCTTCTTCTTCTTCTTCTTCTTCTTCTTCTTCTTCTTCTTCTTCTTCTTCTTCTTCTTCTTCTTCTTCTTCTTCTTCTTCTTCTTCTTCTTCTTCTTCTTCTTCTTCTTCTTCTTCTTCTTCTTCTTCTTCTTCTTCTTCTTCTTCTTCTTCTTCTTCTTCTTCTTCTTCTTCTTCTTCTTCTTCTTCTTCTTCTTCTTCTTCTTCTTCTTCTTCTTCTTCTTCTTCTTCTTCTTCTTCTTCGCTCCTCTTGTTTCTTCTCTTTGGAAATCGATTTCAATAAAAACCTTTACTTTAGTTGAGCTTCACATTATTGCCTTGAATTCCTACATACTTTTCTCATTCAATTATTTATATAACTATATTTATTATGTAAAGTTCATGTTGGTATTAAAATGTTTCGTAAAGGCACATGCATTCCGTTGTTCTACATGTATTTCCAATTTGTCCCAATTTTATTGTTCATTGTCCATTTGTACTCTGGCCCCCTATGACTTCACTTAGACGTGGGCGGATGGAGCTCCCAAACGTGGGGGACTTATGTTTGGTGGTCATTCAGAAATGATTGGACCATATTATGTTATGATCCACTTCACCTTCTATGTGTTTGACATGATATCTAAAGCTTTGGGTATGTTTCTATGCATGCTTTGGATAAGAATGAAATGAATGCAACGTCATGTGACATTTGAGCTTCTGTTCATGTTTTGTTCTTTGATATGTTTCTGAAATATTTATATATCTTTGTTATGCCTTGAAATGTACCATATGTCATAGATATGATCCTTATGCCAATGATATGCTCCAATTACCTTTCCTTGATTATATGAATAAACCATGCTTCGAACGAAACGACATCATAATTCTACATTCAAATAAAACATGCTTTTGTTTCATCTTATATCTTTGTTTTGTATTTTGATACCTTATTTGTTGAAACTATCCGCTTAGAAAGATTTTAGCTTAGCACTAGACATTTCTTTCATTTTGATACAAAGCCATGAATCTGTAATTTTCCAGTAATCTGATCTCTATGCATTGTTTCATACCTAACTTTTAGTACTAAACTCTGATTTAGGCAAAGCCTAATCCATTTGAAAGTAGACTCAAAGACCTTTATTTTGATACCTTGATTTAACAATTTGTAGTCAAAATGCCAACTATGACTTCTATTTCATTTAACCCTACAAATTCTACAAAACAGGGACTACAATTTCTGTCCTCTTGTTGCTTAACTACTTATAACTTTTTACAAAAATCTCAGATTCATGCAAAGTATGATTTATTAGAAACTAAACTCAAACATCTTTCTATTCTTATATGATTTAAAATTTTTGGAATACAAATACAAACTAAAAACATATGTTTTTCTTGACCTTGTGGATTTAGTAAAACAAAACAGATGTTTTCAGACGTTTCACTACAAAATTATTTTTAACTCCCTATTGTATACTCCAATTCTTGCAAAACTTTATTTATCTGAAAATAGATTGACACATCTTTAGAATGACATCTATTTTGTATAAATTAGAGTATAGTTGGATTTTCAAGTAATTCATATATTCTGCCTTTCAAATTCAGCCAGAATCGAGCTTTGGTCAATTTTGCCTCCTCTTGTTTCTTCTCTTTGGAAATCGATTTTAGTAAAACCCTTACTTCAGTTGAGCATTACATTATTTCCTTAAATTTTAGTGTACTTTTGTCCTTCAATTATTTGTATACCTACATTTATTATGTAAATTTCATGTTCGTATTGTAATGTTTTGTAAAGGCACATGCATTCCGTTGTTCCGCATGTGTTTCCGATTTGTCCCAATTTTATTGTTCACTATCCTTTTGTACTCCGGTATTTACGAGATAAATGTGAACCTTTGCTAGAAATGGTAAAGGGAGTTATGCTTAGATCCCACGATACTCTGTCGGCCCCCTATGAATTCACTCAAACGTAGGTGGATGGAGCTCCCAAATGTGGGAGACTTATGTTTGATGGTCATTTAGAAATGGATAGACCAGACATTTCTTTTATTTTTGATATATATCAATGAAAAATTTCAGCTTAGCACTAGACATTTCTTTCGTTTTGATACAAACCCTTGAATCTGTAGTTTTTCGGTAATCTGACTTCTATGCATTGTTTCACACCTAACTTTTAGTATTAAACTCTGATTTAGGCAAAGCCTAATCCATTTGAAAGTAGATTCAAAGACCTTTATTTTGATACCTAGATTTAACAATTAGGAGTCGAAATGCCAACTATGACTTCTATTTCATTTAACCCTATAGATTCTATAAAATAGGGACTGTAATTTCTAACCTCTTGTTGATTAACTACTTATAACTTTCTACTCCCAATCGAAATGCCAACTATGACTGTAATTTAACCCAGTAGAAAGTTATAAGTAGTTAATCAATAAGAGGTTAGAAATTATAGTCCCTATTTTATAGAATCTATAGGGTTAATTGAAATAGAGGTCATTGTTAAATCTAGGTATCAAAATAAAGGTCTTTGAGTTAATCAACAAGAGGTTAGAAATTATAGTCCCTATTTCATCAAAGGGAGAAGTATACATCATAATATTCTGCTAGCTAATGACTTAGTTAAGGATCTGCACTCAAAAGCAAGAGGGACAAAAATCTGTTTTAAAGCTAATCTACGAAAAGCCTTTGACTCAGTTAATAGGAACTTTATCTATAAGATGCTCCTCGGTATGAACTTCCCTCAATAATGGGTTAATTGGCTCCAATATTGCTTAGAAACTCCAAAGTTTTCAATACTCTTTAATGGCTCACCTATTGATTTTTTTTGGGAGCAAGAATGGCATCTGATAAGGCGATCCACTCTCTCCATATCTCTTTACTATTGCAATGGAAGGACTTAGCTGTATATTGGAATATGTGCTCTCTGATGGCAGTATTAAGGTGCCCCATGCTGGCCCATTCATATATCACATATAATCTTTGCAGATGATCTTCTTATCTTTCTTCAGAATGATTCAACTTCAGTAAGAAACCTGGCTACTATTCTGAATGATTTTGGTATTGTTTTTGGCCTTCAGTTAAATCATGCGAAAAGTAAAGTCTACATGAGCCCTTGCATTGAGGACAAAGACGTTATTGCACATACCCTAGGGGTTAGCGAGGGAAATCTGCTAGTTACATATCTGGGTCTACCACACATATCCACTGGTATTCACAAAACCCACTGTCAGCCTATCCTGCAAAAAATAAAGAACAGAATTTCCTCCTGGAAAAATAGGCTTCTTTCAAAAGCAGGATGACTTGAACTTATCCGTTCGGTGTTGTACTCTTACTCTATATATTGGTCAAATGCATTTCTTCTACCTGTTGGACTTCTCCAAGATATCGAATGGTTATTAATAAACTTCTTCTGGAATAACACAAATGATAAGACAATGCATATGGTAAATTGGGACAACATCTGCAAACCGAAAGATGAAGGGGGGCTGAACTTGAGAAATACTAGTGATTGGAATAAAGCATGTTCGGTAAAGCAATTGTGGGACCTTTTGCAAAACAAATGTTTCTTATGGTCACAATGGGTTTCTGCTAGGTATCTTTTAAAAGAATCGATTTGAGAAATTTCAACACGAACATACCACTCTACATCTTGGAAAGGAATTTTAAAGGCAAGGAATTGGCTAATCATACACATTTCTTACATAATCTCTACTGGAACTAACACTAATATGTGGTATGATCCTTGGGTGCATGGGAAAAGTATATTTCAATTATATGGTGACAGAATACGAAAAGACCTTGGGGCTCCCAAAGATTGGAAGGTTTCCGAGTTCATTGCTAATGGTACCTGGTGTCTCCCTACTCCTATTTCTCCTGAAATGTTATCACTTTAACTGACTATCACAACTATTCCAATCAGGAACAACTCTTCAGATGTTCTTATTTGGCTTCATGACAATGGTAAATTTAGTGCCACATCCGTATGGAATCAAATTAGGCAAAAAAATAACAAGTGGCTCCCAAACAGTTGGACATGGGATCGACCGGGATCACAGAGACATTCCTTGTGTACATGGCAAGCCCTTCTGAATAAATTACCTACAATAGACAATATGAAAAGAAGAGGTATCCATCATGTTAACCGATGCTCCCTTTGCCTGCAATAAGAAGAAACTATTGACCATCTCTATTTTGCTTGTGACTATACTAAATGGATATGGAAGGAGATTCTCCAGCGATTAGAACTTAATAGAATGCCACAACCAAACTTGCATCAAGAATTAGGTGACCTCATGCAATATTTTTCAAGAAAAGGGCCTCTTACACAATTGACAAAGGTTATATTCAGATGCGCTATTTGGTGGTGGATGCAGAAGGAAAGATGTAGTAGAATCTTTGAGTATCAACACACAAATAATGCTCCACTCGTGATAGAGATTATTAGAGACTCAAGATCATGTATGGAGAACGATCTCAAAATGGAGCACTTTATACGAAGAGAAAAGATATTTTTATCAAATTCAATTTTGCTATTAGCTAAAGATCTCGGGCATGATGTTAAAAGCTGTACCCATAGGAAATCTTGGCATATATGGACTTTACATTTTATTTGTTGGCCATAGTTAAGACTTATAGTCTACAGCATGTGTAGTCATAACTACCGCATGAATACTCTACGAGTTACCTAACTTCGTCTATAACTTGTATAGTCAAAGTTATTTGTAGAAACTTTACACAAAATCAATTAACTTTTACTTATAAAAAAAAGAATGAAATGAATGCAACGTAATGTGACATTTGAGCTTCTATTCATGTTTTGTTCTTTGATATGTTTCCAAAATGTTTATATGTCTTTGTTATACCTTGAAATGTACCATATGCCATGGATATGCTCATTATGCCAATGATATGCTCCAATTACCTTTCCTCGATTATATGAATAAAACATGCTTCGAACGAAATGACATCATAATTCTGCATTCAAACAAAACATGCTTCTGTTTCATCTTATGTCTCTGCTTTGTATTTTGATACCTTATTTGTTTGAAAACTGTCCTCTTTGAAAAATTTTCACTTAGCACCATATATTTCTTTCGTTTTGATACAAAGCCATGAATCATTAATTTTTCAGTAATCTGACCTCTATGCATTGTTTCAGACATAACTTTTAGTACTAAACTCTGATTTAGGCAAAGCCTAATCCATTTGAAAGTAGATTCAATGATCTTTATTTTGACACCTAGATTTAATGATTTGGAGTCGAAATGCCTACTATGACTTCTGTTTCAATTAACCCTATAGATTTTGTAAAATAGGGACTGTAATTTCTGACCTCTTTTTTTTTTTTAGTAAGTAAAAGTAAATTGATTATGTGTAAAGTTTCTATAAATAGCTTTGTATATACAAATCATAGACGAAGTCAAGTAACTCATAGAGTACACATGCGGTTGTTATGACTACACATGTTGTAGACTATAACTCCTAACTATTACTAACAAATAAAATATAATATCTAGATATACCAAGACTACCTATGGGTACAACATTTAACATCATGCCCAAGATCTTTAGCTAATAGCAAAATTGAATTTGATAAAAATATCTTTTTCTCTTCGTGTAAAGTGCTCTATTTTGAGATCGTGCTCCATACATGATCTTGAGTCTCTAATAATCTCTGTCAAGAGCTGAGCATTGTTTGATTATTGATACTCAAAGATTTTGCTACATCTCTCCTTCCACATCCACCAAATAACACATCTGAAAGTAACCTTTGTCATTTGTGAAAGAGGCCCTTTTCTTGAGAAACATTGCATGAGGTTACCTAATTCTTAATGCAAGTTTGGCTGCGACAGCCTATTGAGTTCGAATTGCTAGAGAATCTCCTTCCATATCCATTTAGTATAGTCACAAGCAAAATAGAGGTGGTCAACATTTTCTTCCTATTGTATACAATGGGAGCATCGATTAACATGATAGATACCTCTTCTCTTCATATTGTCTATTGTAGGTAGTTTATTAAGAAGGGCCTGCCATGTACATAATGAATGTCTTTGTGATCCCGATCGATCCCATGTCCAACTGCTTGGGATCCACTTGTTATTTCTTTGCCTGATTTAATTCCATGCGGATGTGGCACTAAATTTGCCAATGTCATGAGGCCAAATAAGTATATCTAAAGAGTTGTTCCTAATTAGAATAGCTATGATAGTCGGCCATAGTGATAACATTTCAAGAGAAATAGGATTAGGGAGACACCAGGTACCGTTAGCAATGAACTCAGAAACCTTCCAATCTTTGGGAGCCCCAAGACCTTTTCTTAATCTGTCACCATATATTTGAAATATACTCTTCCCATTCACCCAAGGATCATACCACATATTAGTACTAGTTCCAGAAGAGATTGCATTAGAAATGTGTTTGATTAGCCAATTCTTTGCCTTCAAAATTCCTTTCCAAGTTCCAAAGTGATATGTTCTTGCTGAGACTTCCCAAATTGATTCCTTGGAAAGATACATAGTAGAAACCCATTGTGATCATAAGGAACATTTGTTTTACAAAAGATCCTACAATTGTCATACCAAACATGCTTTATTCCAATCTCTAGTATTTCTCATGTTCAGCCCCCCTTCATCTTTCGGTTTGCAGATGCTGTCCCAATTTACCATATGCATTGTCTTATCATTTGTGTCCTTTCAGAAGAAATTCATTAATAATAGTTCAATATCTTGGAGAAATTCAACATTTAGAAGAAATGCATTAGACTAATATATATCTTGGAGAAGTCCAACATTTCTTAATTAAGTGAAGAAATGCACCGCCAACTCCGGGAACACAAAGGAATTCAATATTTGGAGCCTAAATTTGAATCCTCTTGGGGTCTATAAATACCCCTCAATTCTTAGCAGAGATTACACCTTTTGAGAAGTTAGAAATTGAGAAAAAGCTTTAGCCAAGTCTTTAGCAAAGTCTTATTTTCAATAGCTTAAGTGTTCACCTCCCTCTTTCGCTTTGAAAAATCTGTAAGAGTGTGAACCACTTGTAAAAATGTTGTAAGGGGGGTATTTGGTCCTTTCCCTTCAAAGTGATTTGCTAGTGAAAGTTGGGAGCCTTATCGAAGAAGGCTTCACAAGTGGATGTAGGTCATTTGACCGAACCACTTTAAATTGTGGTTCCCTTGAATGTGTGAGTGTTTAACTTTCTAAAACATTTTTTTACTTAGCAGTAAACTTTTGTTTTCATCTCCTTCCTTTACTTGAGCTA
Organism: Musa balbisiana; assembly: GCA_004837865.1. Classification (NCBI taxonomy): domain Eukaryota; kingdom Viridiplantae; phylum Streptophyta; class Magnoliopsida; order Zingiberales; family Musaceae; genus Musa; species Musa balbisiana. The sequence continues at coordinate 10,337,913 of CM017189.1, forward strand.
TTTTTACTAAGTCATCCTTCGTCGAATCGAAATCTCTACATATTTACGAAATCGATTTCAAACTTATGAGTCTTAATCCGCTGCACTAATTCACCCCCCCCCCCCTCTTAGTGCCGCTCCGATCCTAACAATTGGTATCAGAGCCTCGTATTTCTCATTTGGTTTAACACCCAAGAGAAATGGCTCTTTTCAACTTTCAAGAGGGTCACTCTCTCATTCGTCCTTCCTTTTTCAATGGGACGGACTATACTAATTGGAAAACTCGAATGAGAGTTTTCTTGCTTTCGTTGGACTTAAATTAATGGAATATTATCGAGAATGATTTTCGAATGTCTTCTCTTCTAATGATCCATTGGAATGATTTGGAGAAGAAGACGTTTTCTCTAAATGCAAAGGCTATAAATGCCTTATTTTGTGTCTTAGATAAAATGGAGTTTAATCGGGTTTCTTTGTGCGAAATGGCTTTTGACATATGGCACACTCTTGAAATCACACACGAAGGCACTTCTAGAGTTAAATATTTGAAAATCAACTTTTTAATGCATGATTTCGAGGTTTTTCGGAGAAGCCGAGCAAAACCATTGGTGACATGTACACCCATTTTACGGATGTCGTCAATGGTTTAAGAGCTCTTAGCAAATGTTTTTCGAATTTTGAACTCATAAATAAAATTTTGCGTTCTCTTTCTAAGAAGTGGGATTCAAAAGTAACAACTGTACAAGAAACAAAATATTTAAATATTTTTTCACTTAAAGAACTTATCGGTACATTGATGATATATGAAATGGTGCATAATGCACTTGTTAAACATGATGAACAAAACCACCTTCCAAAGAATAGGAAGGATTTGAGACATAGAACACATGAAGACCACTCGAGCATAAGCTCAAATGATGGTAAACTTGAACTTGCAAAAAAATTTAAAAAGTTAATCAAACAAAAATTAAAGAACAAAAAGAACGGAACTACTTGTTTTGAACGTAAGAAGAAGAACACAAATTGGGAAGAATTGAGCTCCTCCGAAGACAAGGAGAAAATCAACAAAGGCGAGATGGCAAACTATGCCTTAACGACTTTCGACGATGAGGTAATAAAAATGCCCTTAATTTATTTCAAAATTACATAATACTTTTTATGAGTTATTCTTAATTTAGTTTAGGATTAATTTTCTTAAAAATTACATGTTTAATAATTTAATAATCAAAATAAAAAATTAGGAATCATGCTTATCATTCTAGTAATTTTGAAAATAATCATGAAAATTATATTTTTATGATAAACAAAATGATTTTGATTAAAAATGACTTATGAAATATGATATCATGCCTAATAAATTTATTTTTTGAAACTATGCATGATGATGATAAGTTTTGGGTAATTTATAGTTTATTAATTTTGATGATTTCCATGATGATCTTTTGCGATTTGTGGATTATTAATTTTTACCGTGATGAAAGTTGCTTTTAAAAATGATGCATGACTTTTGTATGCAAACTAAGCATGAAAAGATATATTCACCTAAAAAGAAAAATGCATGACTACAACAATAACAAAATGATTTTGGTAGAAAATACCTTATGCTCAATGAAACCATGATTGATGAATATGCTTTATGATGAATAATTTCTTTGCCTTGTATGTCCTATCATGATGAATATTTTGAAAATAAATGAAATCAAGTTTGATTTGAAATAATACATAATGATCATGCTTAATGAGTTTTTTTTTTAAATGATGCACGATGATTTTTGTAATTATCGAACTTTATGATCTTTTGAAAGATCTTTTTTAGCATTAATGAATGATGCATGGATTTGGGATAAAAGAAAAGAACAAGCATGTATGAAATCAATCAATAAGTTGAAACAAAAGGAGGAAAGCATTTTTCTTAAAAAATTTCTTTTTCTCTATCTTATCGATTTTTCACTAAGAAACCAATAAAATTATTTATGTCTTTTTGAATCTCTTGAAAGTAAGGTTGTGAGTTTGATAATTTTGATGATTTGAATTTGATATAAGTTTTATCAAAATCATGATATTGATTTCTTAGAATAACATGAGATTACCTTTGATGATCATTTTGATTATTTTGATTCATGAAATTTTGGATTCATGAGTTGATCTTTCATTTGTTTATGAGATAGTTGAAATCTTTATACCTTTGAATTATTCCCTTCTCATCTTCATAAAAATGCCTTATGAAATCATGCTATATGTGGTTAAGAAGTAATAATGTGTATCATGTTGATTTCCATTGTTATTTCTCGATTTTGAGTATATAAAATCAAGTTTAATTTGAAGTTATGATTAATGAGTTTATATTTTGACATTATGCATGATGATTCTTGATATTTATGGATTATCGATTTCATGATTTTGACATTATGCATGATGATGATAAGTTTTGGGTAATTTATAGTTTATTAATTTTGATGATTTGAATTTGAATGAGCTTTATCTTGATTTTTCGAGATTTATAACTTGAGATTTACCTTATAAAAATAAAGATCTTTTATCCTCAATATTTCTTTTTAGCATCTACTATCCTAAATGAATCATGATTTTGATGATTGAATATTTGATATGCATGAATTGAAATCTTTTTCTCCTACGTTTCATTTTGTGATTTACTAAAGAGAATATCTTTTTTTAAAATTCTTGATTTAAAATTTTATTTGAAAATCTCTTCTTTGATCTCCTAAGATCTCTCTTTGAATATTTAAAGAGGAAAATTTTCTAGATGAATCATGATTTTGATGATTTGAATTTGAATGAGCTTTATCTTGATTTTTCGAGATTTATAACTTGAGATTTACCTTATAAAAATAAAGATCTTTTATCCTCAATATTTCTTTTTAGCATCTACTATCCTAAATGAATCATGATTTTGATGATTTGAATTTGAATGAGCTTTATCTTGATTTTTCGAGATTTATAACTTGAGATTTACCTTATAAAAATAAAGATCTTTTATCCTCAATATTTCTTTTTAGCATCTACTATCCTAAATGAATCATGATTTTGATGATTTGAATTTGAATGAGCTTTATCTTGATTTTTCGAGATTTATAACTTGAGATTTACCTTATAAAAATAAAGATCTTTTATCCTCAATATTTCTTTTTAGCATCTACTATCCTAAATGAATCATGATTTTGATGATTGAATATTTGATATGCATGAATTGAAATCTTTTTCTCCTACGTTTCATTTTGTGATTTACTAAAGAGAATATCTTTTTTTAAAATTCTTGATTTAAAATTTTATTTGAAAATCTCTTCTTTGATCTCCTAAGATCTCTCTTTGAATATTTAAAGAGGAAAATTTTCTAGATGAATCATGATTTTGATGATTGAATATTTGATATGCATGAATTGAAATCTTTTTCTCCTACGTTTCATTTTGTGATTTACTAAAGAGAATATCTTTTTTTAAAATTCTTGATTTAAAATTTTATTTGAAAATCTCTTCTTTGATCTCCTAAGATCTCTCTTTGAATATTTAAAGAGGAAAATTTTCTAGATGAATCATGATTTTGATGATTGAATATTTGATATGCATGAATTGAAATCTTTTTCTCCTACGTTTCATTTTGTGATTTACTAAAGAGAATATCTTTTTTTAAAATTCTTGATTTAAAATTTTATTTGAAAATCTCTTCTTTGATCTCCTAAGATCTCTCTTTGAATATTTAAAGAGGAAAATTTTCTAGATGAATCATGATTTTGATGATTGAATATTTGATATGCATGAATTGAGATCTGCTCTCCTACTATTCTTTTTGCTATTCACCAAAAAGAAGATTAATTCTAATAAACCATGATATGCTATATGAATTTTATTGTATTCATGAAGTAATATCTTATCACCAATTTTTTTTATATTCCTTCATGTGATGATATGAATGCATGAAACACTTATGATATGATTTTTATACAATTCCGTATATTCATCTCATCACCCAATTAATTCTTCTTGGTATTCCTAATGTAATGAAATGAAATTATGTATGAAATACAAATGAGGAGAAATTTTGATCATGCATGGTAGGATGCATTTTGACAAATTAATACCATCATGATTTGAAACATTTATGATTTGAAATTATGCATGCAATTGCTTTTTATTGTGATGATATATAATGTGTATCATGAATGCTCTAAATGATGAATGCTTGGTATCATGATCAAAATATTGATAAATGCTATCATTTGTTACCAAAATAATATATCATATATGATATGCCCATAGTGATTAATTCATTTGTATAATGCATGAAGTAAGGATACAAATGTAAAGTTTTGAAATTATGCATATTTTAATTTGAAAACATAATGATGCACAAATAAGATTGATACTTACCTTTGTCATGATTTAGAAATTGATGTAAAGGGTCTTTCTTTCTTTTTGCCAATGACAAAAGGGGAGAAAGAGTTGCTAATGTGCTATCTTGAATTGATGTAAAGGGTCATCTCATAAAGAAATTAGCTAGCTTGCACAAGTCAAGGAAATGCAAAAACTTGCTCACTTTCTTGCACATCTAAAGAGAAGATGCAAATGTAAGCTGCAAATGTAATCTTATTGAGAACTTAGATAAGGTTAAAGCATACACCGAGTGATTTTTTTATTCCTTACTCAATCAAATGGTGCAACCTAATAACATTTATGTGGAGCCAACTAGAAAGCTTGATACAGATGCCATTTCAATCCTCAATACCCCAATTACAAATGATGAAATTGAAAGAGTTGTCTTTAAGTCACCGAAGGACAAAAGCCTTGGTCCAGATAGATTTCTAGCTGAATTTTACCAAACTATATGGTCTATTATTGGAAATGATGTGATTAAGGCTTGTCAACATTTTTTCTCTTCAGGTCATTTTCTTAGAGAGATGAATTGTACTTTTATTTCCTTAATTCCTAAGAATGCAGGGGGTGATTCACTGGAGAAATATCGACCCATATCATTATGCAACTTTATTTACAAGATCATCTCTAAAGTGTTGGCAGATAGAATGCAAAAGGTAATACACAAGATCATTAGTCCTAATCAGGTAGCTTTATTAAAGGGAGAAGTATACATCAAAATATTCTGCTTGCTAATGACTTGGTCAAGGATCTGCACTAAAAAACAAAAGGGACAAAAATATGTTTTAAAACTGAATTATGGAAAGCTTTTAATTCAATCAATAGAAAATTTATCTATAAGATGCTAATTGATATGAATTTCCCATAGAAATGGGTTAACTGGATTCAAAGTTGCATGGAAACTCCAAAGTTTTTGATACTCTTTAATGCTCACCTATTGGCTTTTTTGGGAGCACGAATGGTATCCGACAAGGTGATCCACTCTCTCCATATCTCTTTACTATTGCAATAGAAGGACTTAGCTGTATGTTGGAATAGGCAGTCTCGAATGGCAGCATTAAGGTACCAAATGCTAGTTCTATTCACATATCACACAACTTTTGCAGATGATTTACTTATATTTCTCCAGAATGATCCAACTTCAGTGAAGAACCTAGCTACTATTCTGAATAACTTTGGTATGGTTTCTGGCCTTCAGTTAAATCATGAGAAAAGTAAAGTATATATGGGTCCTTGCATTGAGGACAAGAACTTTATTGTACACACTCTAGGGGATAGTGAGGGAAGTCTGCCAGTTCCTTATCTAGGTCTCCCACTCATATCCACTGGCATTCATAAAACCCACTATCAACCTATCCTACAAAAAATAAAGAATAGAATTTCTTCCTGAAAAAATAGGCTTCTATCAAAAGCAAGACGACTTGAACTCATCCATTTGCTGTTGTACTCTTACTCTATATATTGGTCTAATGCTTTTTTTCTGCCTGTTGGACTTATCGAAGATATTGAATGGATATTAATAAACTTCTTCTGGAATGATACAAATGATAAGACAATAAATATGGTAAATTGGGACAACATATGCAAACCGAAAGATGAAGGGGGGCTGAACTTGAGAAATATTAGAGATTGAAATAAAGCATGTTTGGTATAACAATTGTGGGATCTTTTGCAAAATAAATGTTCCTTATGGTCACATTGGGTTTCTGCTAGGTACCTTTCAAAGGAATCAATTTGGGAAATTTCAACAAGAACATATCACTCTACAGCTTGGAAAGGAATTTTAAAGGCAAGGAATTGGCTAATCAAACACATTTCTTATTAAATCTCTTTTGGAACTAGTACTAATATGTGGTACGATCCTTAGATAAATGGGAAGAGTATATTTCAATTATATGGTGATAGAATACGAAAAGACCTTGGGGCTCCTAAAGATTGGAAGGTTTCCGAGTTCATTGCTAACGGTACCTGGTGTCTCCCTAATCCTATTTCCCCTGAAATGTTATCACTTTGGCCGATTATCAAAACTATTCCAATCAAGAATAACCCTTCAGATATACTTATTTGGCCTCATGACAATGGCAAATTTAGTGCTACATCGGCATGGAATCAAATTAGGCAAAAAAATAACAAGTGGATCCCAAGCAGTTGGACATGGGATCATAGAGACATTCCTTATATATATGGCAGGCCCTTCTTAATAAACTACCTACAATAGATAATATGAAGAAAAGAGGTATCTATCATATTAACCAATGCTCCTTTTGCATGCAACAAGAAGAAACTGTTGACCACCTCTATTTTGCTTGTGACTATGCTAAATGGATATGGAAGGAGATTCTCTAGCGATTTGAACTCAATAGGCTGCCGCAACCAAACTTGCATCAAGAATTAGGCGACCACATGCAATGTTTCTCAAGAAAAGGGCCTCTTACACAACTGGCAAAGGTTACTTTCAGATGTGCTATTTGGTGGATGTGGAAAGAGAGATGTAGAAGAATCTTTGAGTGTCAATACACAAACAATGCTCAGCTCTTGACAGAGATTATTAGAGACTCAAGATCATGCATGGAGCATGATCTTAAAATGGAGCACTTTACGTGAAGAGAAAAAGATATTTTTGTCAAATTCAATTTTGCTATTAGATCTTCAGCATGATGTTAAATGTTATACTCACTAGTAGTCTTGGCATATCTTAACATGTTGGCTACAGTTAGGAGTTAAAATCTACAACATGTGTAGTTATAACTACCACATGTGTACTCAATGAGTTACCTGACTTTGTCTATGACTTGTATAGATAAAGCTATTTGTAGAAACTTTACACATAATAAATTTACTTTTACTTACCAAAAAAAAAAAGATGCAAATGTAACACTTGCCAAATTGTTTGCTTGCCTCATTAAATGTGGACACAATCACTTCTTGTCTTATTATAACAATTACTTTTTAATGCCTCTTGCCTTGATGACTACTAATCCTTGATGTGTTTTACTTGATGAATTATTTAGTGAGCATATGCAGAGTAAGGAATATTAATTGAACATCATTTTTGGATTTTCCTTGAATCTCTTTACGTTACTCATTTTTAGATTTTCCTTGATCACTTCACATTGAAATTGAATGTTTTTATAATATGCTTACTTTGGAAATCTTGTGCCTTGGTTTCCATGATGGGTATGTTGAAGATTCATACTCTCTTAATGTGTCAGAATGCATGAACTTATTAAGATTATTTTTCAAACTTTTTTGATTCATTCAATTGCTATAATGATAATTTTACACTATTATGTGCCTTAATAACATGTTGGAAAATATGTGTTTTGGATACAAAAAAATTCCATGATAATAAGCATGTTTTATCTTCATGATTGTATTTGAAAATCTATAGCAAAACCTTGTCTGAATGCATGAAAGTGTTAAATTTTATTTTCAGATTTTCTTGATCCTAACAATTGGCATTTTGTTAGGAAACATTGTCCGAAAACATTGTCTCTTGCTAGTTTGGCATTTTGCTAAGAAAGCAAAATTAACACTTCTCAAAAGAAAAGAAAGAGCTTGCTATCTTGAACATCACAAGCTTGCCTATCTTAAGAAATAAAAATTGTAAAAGTGCTATCTTGCCTATCTCAAGAAGCAAAACTTGCAACTTGCACATTGCAATAGGAAGCAAAAATCATGAGCTTACACAAGAAAGCTATCTTGCATTTGCTTTCGAAATTTTTGCTAGCTTGTATGTAGCAAAACTTGCATATCCTAAAAATTGCTAGCTTGTAGTCTAAAGAGAAGCAAATAGTTGCTAAACTTACACATCTTTAATTGCTAGGTTGCATGATGATAAAATTTGATACTATGTTTATTATGCAATGATTTGAACTTTTTATCTCTAAACACATCAGAGTTGGAACTTCTTCTTTTTGTTGATGACAAAGGGGGAGAAGTATGATGATATAACATGTTATACATAAGTTTATGATGATATGTGTTTGGAGTTTTGAATCCAAGAGTTTCTATCAATAAGCCATATTGATAGGAAGAGTTTGTTTAAACTCCGGGAGTTCAGGTTAACTCCGTCATCAAGTGGTTGTCATCATCAACCATGTTATGCATAAGTATGATGACATGACATGTTATGCATAAGTTTATGATGATATGTTGCTTGGAGTTTTGAATCCAAGAGTTTCTATCAATAAGCCATATTGATAGGGGGAGTTTGTTTAAACTCGGGAGTTCAGGTTAACTCCGTCATCAAGTTGTTGTCATCGTCATCAAGTGGTTGTCATCATCAACCATGTTATGCATAAGTATGATGACATGACATGTTATGCATAAGTTTATGAGGATATGTTGCTTGGAGTTTTGAATCCAAGAGTTTCTATCAATAAGCCATATTGATAGGGGGAGTTTGTTTAAACTCCGGGAGTTCAGGTTACTCCGTCATCAAGTTGTTGTCATCACCCAAAAGGGGGAGATTGTTGAATCTCGTAGTTTGATGATGAAACTACTTGATATGTGTTTATGATTAATATGCATTTTGAGTGATGCAAGATACTTTGATTAGGATGAGACATTAAAGTAGGAAGAATCATATTGGGCCGGAGGAACATGTCAGAAGATTAGACGTTGGGCTAGTGGATTGGTCGACGTATCGATAGAAGGCTTCGGGCCGTGGATTCGGGCAACGGGCCAAGAAAAGCATAGATTGTGCTAAGGATATCGGAGTTGCGGAGTCAACTGGCCGATTGGGCAATAGGCTGCAAGAGAGGACGATGCACCGAAGAATCAAACGAAGCGTCGAGAGACCAATGACATACCGGACAACTTGATTAATTGCTTAGGATTAATTGTCTCGATTGAAGTTTTGTTTTACATATGTAGGATTAACTACGATAGCTTGAAGACATAAAGCAAGTCTATCGAAGTCAAGTTTGATGGGTGTTTGAGAGTCCGAAGATTCGTCGGAAGTGCTGCCGGAACCAACCGAGAAGAAATCGGGGACTTGCCGAAGTTTTCGGAAGTCCGCCGGAAAGATCATCGGAGGTTCATGGAGATCACCGAGAAGGTTTGGTTACTTGCCAAACTCATTGACTCGCCACAAGACCGAAGTCTGCTGGAAGAAATCCGAGGGTGTATCGGAAGTATGCCGGAAGTTTGCCGAAAAGCTCGCCGAAAGAAACTCGACATTGCCGGTTAAACCTTACTTAGGACTATGTCTTAACTTTGTAGTTTACATGTAATTAGAGTTAGGATTAAGATTTAATCCTATAACCAGTTAGGGGCCAACTAGCCCCAATATGAAATGGTTTGGGCCAAATTTGGGGCCCAACCAATGACTTGTAGGTCAGGCGGTGGCACCGCCGACCGGGGCAGGGCACCGCCTAGAACCCGAAAGGTCTGCCAGCACCCGAAAGGTCGGGCAGTGGCACCGCCCAGCACCCGAAAGGTCGGGCAGTGGCACCGCCCAGCACCCGAAAGGTCGGGCAGTGGCACCGCCCAGCACCCGAAAGGTCGGGCAGTGGCACCGCCCAGCACCCGAAAGGTCGGGCAGTGGCACCGCCCAGCACCCGAAAGGTCGGGCAGTGGCACCGCCCAGCACCCGAAAGGTCGGGCAGTGGCACCGCCCAGCACCCGAAAGGTCGGGCAGTGGCACCGCCCAGCACCCGAAAGGTCGGGCAGTGGCACCGCCCAGCACCCGAAAGGTCGGGCAGTGGCACCGCCTAGAACCCGAAAGGTCGGGCAGTGGCACCGCCCAGCACCCGAAAGGTCGGGCAGTGGCACCGCCCAGCACCCGAAAGGTCGGGCAGTGGCACCGCCCAGCACCCGAAAGGTCGGGCAGTGGCACCGCCCAGCACCCGAAAGGTCGGGCAGTGGCACCGCCCAGCACCCGAAAGGTCGGGCGAAAGGTCGGGCAGTGGCACCGCCCAGCACCCGAAAGGTCAGGCGGTGGCACCGCCAGTACTCGGTCAGGTCAATGTGAAATTGACAGGTGGTAGCACCGCCACCGACAGGTGGTGGCACCGCCAGCTTTGGGAACCCAAAGGAATTCAAAATTTGGAGCCCAAATTTGAATCCTCTTGGGGTTCATAAATACCCCTCAATTCTTGGCAGAGAATACACCTTTTGAGAAGTTAGAAATTAAGAAAAAGCTTTAACCAAGTCCTTAGCAAAGTCTTGTTTTCAATAGCTTAAGTGTTCATCTCCCTCTTTCTCTTTGAAAATTCTATAGGAGTGTGAACTGCTTATAAAAAGGTTGTAAGAGGGGTATTTGGTCCTTCCCCTTCAAAGTGATTTGCTAGTGAAAGTTGGGAGCCTCATCGAAGAAGGCTTCGCAAGTGGATGTAGGTCATTTGACCAAACCACTTTAAATTGGTGTGTTCCTTGAACGTGTGAATGTTTAACTTTCTAAAACCTTTATTTACATAGCAGTAAGCTTTTGGTTTTCATCTCCTTACTTTACTCAAGCTACTTTTACTAAGTCATTCCTTGTCTCATCGAAATCTCTACACATTTACAAAATCGTTTTCAAACTTATAAGTTTTAATCTGCTGCACTAATTCACCCCCTCTTAGTGTCGTTTCGATCATAACATTCATCCTATGACTTTGAATAGATAGTACCATCCTTTTTCTTATTCTTAGATTTTGCAATTTCCTCCCACACAATATCCTTACCTTTTAAGGCTTTATTCCTATATTTATCCACTTCATCCATAGCTAGCAAATGTTTCAACTTTATACCTTGAGTCAAGTAGTCCTGGTTGACATGGTTTGTTGAAGTTGTTGAATCTTGGATTTTGATGATGAAGTCAATTGTCATTTGTTATCTAATCCATATGTTAAGATAAGTGTGACACGGGAGTGTTTAATTTGCTACAATCTGTTCATATGGACGATGTTGATAATATGAATTTTTTTTTAGCCAACAATATTGCCCCATGATCTTTAACTCAGTCAACTCAGATAAGACAGCTCATCAGCATATTCCCTGCACAAAAGTAAAGCTGTCTCATGGTGCTTTTCTTCATGGCTAAGGAATACATTAAAGGAGGTGGTTGGCAACTATAAAGGACTTAATTTCGAAATTTCCTATGCATGAAGGGTTGTTTCATGCACTAGTATTTATTTTCACGTTTAGGGCTTTGAAAGAGTCTTTAGAAAAACTGAGGATATTGGCAAAAGCTCTCTTGAAGTGCTCTTTTGAACTCTGTATCTCTTGGATGCATCCTTGAGTGGTGAGTCTTTTACTTTTAGTTCTGTATCCTTGTTTATTGTCATTAGGGTGGTGATCTTTCTGTATCCTTTTTGATTTTAAACTGGGTGGTGAGCTATTTTTCATTTTATCAAAGTTTCATCAAGAATTCGTTCCTTGTCTCCTGTGACATTTTCTATTTGAACAACTATTATATCGGTTTTCTTTTGAAATCCATTCTGCATTTTTACCCTCCTTGATATCAATTTGGTATCAGAGCTAAAGGCTAGAGATCATGACAAGGCAGAATGGAAAAGATGTAGTTGGTGAAGGTAGTGACCATGAAGATGACGCTGAGTCGTTGAGGCTGCAGCTACGAAAATTACCGCGTAGTCTACAAGAAAAAAATGAAATAATCGACGAACTTCAAAGTAGACACAACCAGCATGAAAATGACATTCGAGAGTTTACTTTTGATGATGAAGTCAATTGTCATTTGTTATCTAATCCATATGTTAAGATAAGTGTGACACGGGAGTGTTTAATTTGCTACAATCTGTTCATATGGACGATGTTGATAATATGAATTTTTTTTTTAGCCAACAATATTGCCCCATGATCTTTAACTCAGTCAACTCAGATAAGACAGCTCATCAGCATATTCCCTGCACAAAAGTAAAGCTGTCTCATGGTGCTTTTCTTCATGGCTAAGGAATACATTAAAGGAGGTGGTTGGCAACTATAAAGGACTTAATTTCGAAATTTCCTATGCATGAAGGGTTGTTTCATGCACTAGTATTTATTTTCACGTTTAGGGCTTTGAAAGAGTCTTTAGAAAAACTGAGGATATTGGCAAAAGCTCTCTTGAAGTGCTCTTTTGAACTCTGTATCTCTTGGATGCATCCTTGAGTGGTGAGTCTTTTACTTTTAGTTCTGTATCCTTGTTTATTGTCATTAGGGTGGTGATCTTTCTGTATCCTTTTTGATTTTAAACTGGGTGGTGAGCTATTTTTCATTTTATCAAAGTTTCATCAAGAATTCGTTCCTTGTCTCCTGTGACATTTTCTATTTGAACAACTATTATATCGGTTTTCTTTTGAAATCCATTCTGCATTTTTACCCTCCTTGATATCAATTTGGTATCAGAGCTAAAGGCTAGAGATCATGACAAGGCAGAATGGAAAAGATGTAGTTGGTGAAGGTAGTGACCATGAAGATGACGCTGAGTCGTTGAGGCTGCAGCTACGAAAATTACCGCGTAGTCTACAAGAAAAAAATGAAATAATCGACGAACTTCAAAGTAGACACAACCAGCATGAAAATGACATTCGAGAGTTTACTTTTGATGATGATATACCTCGTCTTCCAAGGGAGTCGAGAAGATATCGGAGAAAAAATGAAGTCCAAGATGAGTGGCAGAATAAATATAACCCCAGATTAGATATTCCAGAATTTGAAGGTAAAATAAATGTTGATGATTTTATCGATTGGCTTAATACAGTAGAAAGAATTTTCGATTTTCATGAACCACTAGAACAAAAAAAGGTCAAACTTGTGGCACTCAAACTCAGACGGAATGCATTTTTTTAGTAGGAAAATTTGAAGAAACAAAGAGAACGTGAGGGGAAGAGTAAGATCGTTACATGGGAGAAAATGAAAAGGGAGCTGAAGAGAAAATATTTACCTCATAATTATAGGCAGGAGATCTTTCTTAAAATACATGATTTCAAGCAAAAAGATCTTAGTGTGGAGGAGTACACTACAGAATTTGATAATTTGATGTTGAAATGAGAGCTTGTGGAACCGGAAGAGCAAACAATTGCAAGATACTTAAGAGGTCTGAAGTATGAGATTGCTAAAGTTGTTCAACTACAGCCATATTGGTCTTTAAATGATGTGAGCAAGCTGGCATTAAAAGTTGAAAAGCAATAGAAGTTTGAAAAGAGTGTTCGGTACAGCTCAAAAGAAGGCTATACAAAAGGAGGAAGTTCCAAGTCTACTGTCCAAAGCAAGGTGATATCGAAGGTATAAGAAAAGGATGAAGAATCTGTTGGCAACAAAAAGACACCTAATTCTTCTACCCCAAATGGCCGAAAATGCTTCAAATGTCATGGTTGAAGATCATAGTGATGGAGGAGAGGATGAAGCTGAGGACGAACCAAAATACGATGATGATGAGGAAGAGATTACTTATGCTGATCATGATTTGTCTATTGTATTGCAACGTAGTTTACAAGTATCCTATGTGGCCGACGATGAAAGTTGGGTGAGAAAAAATGTGTTTCACACTAACTGCACTTCTCTTGGCAAGGTGTGCTTGGTGATCATCGACAGCGGCAGCTTTGAGAATGTGGTATCTTTGGAGATGGTGCAGAAGCTAAAGTTGGACACTATCCCTCATCCACATCCATACCAGTTATGTTGGCTACAGAAAGGAAATGACATCAATGTAACTAAAAGATGTTTAGTTTCATTTTCTATTGGCAAGTATCATAAAGATGAAGTATGGTGTGATGTTGCTCCTATGGATGCTTGTCATTTGCTATTGGGAAGACCTTGGCATTATGATAGAAGGGTGTTGTATGACGGCTGCAAACATACTTATTCTTTTAAGGTAAATGAAAAGAAGATTATCTTAGCTCCATTACAACCATCCGAAATCAGTGCACCAAAGAAGAAAGTTAGTCCTATGGTGAATGCAAAGGTGAATTAGATAAGGGTGGTCAAATTATGGCTCTAGTAGTAGTAGAGGAAAATGAACAACACAAGGAGACACCAGCAATCATGAAACAAATCTTGGAAGAATTTGAAGATGTTATACCAGAAGAGATTCCACATGGCCTTCCACCCTTGAGAGACATCCAACATCACATTGATCTCATTCCAGGGGCTGTTCTACCTAATAAGGTAGCATATAGAATGAGTCCCAAGGAGCATGAAGAACTTCAAAGGCAAGTTGATGAATTGGTGAAAAAAGGGTTAATTCGGGAGAGCATGAGTCCTTGTGCGGTTCCAGCCTTGTTGGTGCCTAAGAAGGATGGTTCTTGGAGAATGTGCGTGGACAGTCGCACCATCAACAAAATCATAGTGGACTATCGCTTTCCTATTCCAAGGTTAGATGATTTACGTGATCAATTGTGTGGTGCTTATATTTTCTCTAAAATATATTTGAGGAGTGGCTATCACCAAATAAGAATGAGGCCCGGAGATGAGTGAAAAACAACATTTAAAACTAGAGAAGGCTTATATGAATGGTTGGTTATGCCATTTGGGCTATCTAATGCTCTGAGCACCTTCATGAGATTTATAAATCACATACTTAAGCCACGCATTGGAATATTTGTTGTAGTTTATTTTGATGATATATTGGTGTACAGCAAGAGCAAAGAGGAGCATATGAATCATCTGAAAGAGATCTTTCTTATTTTGAGGTAGCAAAAGCTTTATGCTAATATAAAGAAATGTGATTTCTTTACTTCTAGTGTGCTGTTTTTGGGGTATGTTATTTCAAAAGATGGAATCATGATGGATCAAAGTAAGGTAGAGGCTATTCTCAATTGGCCGACACTTGCTTCATTGCACGATGTGAGGAGTTTCCATGGCTTAACTTCGTTTTATAGAAGATTTATCAAGGGTTTCAGCTCTATTATCGCTCCAATCACTGAATATTTGAAATGTAATAAATTCAAATGGACTAGTGAAGCTAATGATGCTTTTGAGCTTTTAAAAAGAAAGGTGATCGAAGCTCCTATCTTAGTTTTACCAAATTTTGACAATGTGTTTGAAGTTAAATGTGATGCATCTAATATGGGAATTCATGCTGTTTTGAGTCAAGACGGAAAGCCCATTGCATTTTTTAGTGAAAAGCTGAATGATACAAGAAAGAAATACTCTACTTATGATAAGGAGTTTTATGCGATTTATCGAGCTTTGTCTCATTAGAGTCAATATCTTCTTGCCAAGCCATTTGTTCTATATTCTGATCATGAGACATTAAAGTTCATTAATCATCAACACAAGCTAAACAAGAGGCAGGCAGCTTGGGTGGAGTTTTTACAATCTTACAACTTTACAATCAAGCACAATCTGGTGTTCAAAATATAGTTTCTGACGCATTGAGCAGAAAACATTCTTTATTATCAGCAATGGAAGTCAAAGTGGTTGGATTTGAAACATTCAAAGATCTCTATGAGAATGATGTGGATTTCGGCTCAATATGGAAGAATTGTAAATCAGGTTCCTTTCAATAATTTTTTATCTTTGATGGTTTTCTTTTTCAAGCTAATGCTTTGTGTGTTCCATCTTGTTCTTTGAGACAAGTAATTCTAGCTGAAGGTCATAATGGTGTTTTGGGAGGACATTTCGGTAGGGACAAGACTCTAGCTCTTGTTTAATCAAATTTCTACTGATCTAAAATGTTCAGAGATGTGGATAAACATGTGAAGCGATGTCGATTGTGTCATTTGGCAAAAACAAGAAGTCAAAATTCTGGTTTGTACACTCCATTGCCAGTGCCAAATGCTCCATGGGAGGATGTGAGTCTTGATTTCGTTTTGGGACTGCCAAGGACTTAAAGGAACAAGGATTCTATCATGGTTGTTGTTGACAGATTTTCAAAAATGTCTCACTTTGTTCTATGCAATAAATCAAATGATGCATCGCATATTGCTGATTTATATTTTAAGGAGATTGTTAAATTGCATGGTATTCCAAGAACTATGATTTCTGATCGAGATTCAAAATTTGTAAGTCATTTTTGGAGAACTCTTTGGAGGAAGCTGGGTACTTCTTTGAATTTCAGCAGCTCGCATCATCCACAAACCGATGGGCAAACTGAGGTAACAAACAGAAGCTTGGGAAATTTGCTTAGAAGCTATGTTGGCAAGAATATTAAGCAATGGGATGTTATTCTTCCACAAATTGAGTTTGCCTATAATCGTTCTATGCATCATAGTATTGGTAAGAGTCCTTTTGAGGTAGTTTACGGTACTAATCATGCTGGTCCTTTGGACTTAATCCCTCATTCTACAACAAAGCAATTTAGTGGAGATGCTAATGAAAGAGCTAAGCAGATAAAGAAGCTGCATGAGGGTGTGAAAGCAACCATTGAGAAGCAAAATGAGATGTACATGCAAGCTGCCAACAAACATAGAAAACATGTGGAGTTTAATGCAGGTGATTTGGTCTGAATTCATCTAAGAAAGGAGAGGTTTCAGCCGGGCAAATTTGGAAAATTGAAACCAAAGGCTAATGGTCCATTCAAGGTGCTTAAGAAAATTGGCAAAAATGCTTATGAGATTGAGCTACCTAAAGATTATGGAGTATCCCCAACATTTAATATAGCTGATTTAATCTTATTAAATTGGCAAGGTCCTTTTCATAATCTTATTGATGAAACAAACAAGGACTTGAGGACAAGTCTTTTTTAACCAAGGGAGATTGACACGGGAGTGTCTAATTTGCTACAATCTGTTCATATGGACGATGATGATAATATGATTTTTTGTTTTTTAGCCAACAATATTGCCCCATGATCTTCAACTCAGTCAACTCAGATAAGACAGCTCATTAGCATATTCCCTGCACAAAAGTAAAGTTGTCTCATGGTGCTTTTCTTCATGGCTAAGGAATACATTAAAGGAGGTGGTTGGCAGTTATAAAGGACTTAATTTCGAAATTTTCTATGCATGAAGGGTTGTTTCATGCACTAGTATTTATTTTCACGTTTAGGGCTTTGAAAGGTTCTTTAGAAAAACTGAGGATATTGGCAAAAGCTCTCTTGAAGTGCTCTTTTGAACTCTATATCTCTTGGATGCATCCTTGAGTGGTGAGTCTTTTGCTTTTAGTTTTGTATCCTTATTTATTGTCATTAGGGTGGTGATCTTTCTGTATCCCTTTTGATTTTAAATTGGGTGGTGAGCTATTTTTCATTTTATCAAAGTTTCGTCAAGAATTTGTTCCTTGTCTCCTGTGACATTTTCTATCTGAACAACTGCTCTATCGGTTTTCTTTCAAAATCCATTCTGTATTTTTACCCTCCCTAGTATCAAAGTGTGCATGATTAACTACAATGAAAGTAAGACATGTAGTAGGAGTTGTACCGGAGTCAAGACTATGATCACGTTGGGGGTTCGAGAGTTCGACGAAAGTCTGGATGGTTGTTGGAGGTTCTACGAGAACAAATCCGAGAAGTCTAGGAGCTTGCCAAAGAAGCTCGTCGGAACTCGCCAAGTGGATCGTCGCAAGTCCAGGAGTTTGTCGGAAGCCCACCAGAGCATCGCCAAGGGTTCATCGGATGTTTGCTGGAAGTTCACCGGAAGAAGCGATTGACGCACCGGAGCAAGTTGCAGTAAATGTCTTAAAAATATCGTAGTTAGCATGATGATTAAGTTAGAAATGTGAGGTGATCCCATTAACTTAACCTTGGGGCATAGGCCCTTGATAGACCCAAATTGGGTCGAATGGATCAGCCCATTTAGACCTAGATTTCTTGGCCAGGGGTGGCACTGCCCAGGAGCTCAATCTCCTAGGAAAGATGGGCGGTGGAACCACCCATATCAAGCAGTGGTACCGCTTGGGCTCGGTCTCCGAGCGAGGCTGGGCAGTGGTATTGCCCCTGTCAGGCGGTGGTACAACTTGGTATCGCCCCTGTCAAGCGGTGGTACCGCTTGAGCTCAGTCTCCGAGCTCTGTCATGTGGTAGTACCGGTCAGTTATGGCAGTAGTACCGCTAGGACCCCGAAAATCCAGGAGATGACATTTTTTAGCTCTAAATTCAAACTAGTTTTGGGCCTATATATACCCCATCCTTTCCTGCATGAAAGGGAACCAAAAGCTTGATCTTACTCTGTGATTTCTAGAGCTTAAAAGTGTTGTAAAGGCCAAAAGTTCTTCTCCATCTTTTATTCCAAGTTTTGATCATTCAAGAGATAAGTGAAAAATCTGTAAGGGTTGTCTCCTAAGCCCATCAAAAGGAGTGAAACTGTAAAAGGGTAGTTGGCCTTCGCCTATTGAAGGAAGGCCTCTAGTGGATGTCGGTGACCTCATCGGAGGAGGAAGCAAAAAGTGGATGTAGGTCAAGATTGACCGAAGCACTCTAAATCTCGGTTTGCATTTATATTCTGTTCTCTATCTTAATTACAAACTGCCTCCATAGCTTTACTTTAACTGCACTTCGCTTGATCTTAAGTTAAAGTAATTTTCGAATTGGCTTTCATATCGAAATCATTTTTATCGTACGAATGTCGTTTTAAATCATTGAAAGTTTCCACTGCACTAATTCACCCCCCGCCCCTCTTAGTGCTCTTGATCCTAACAATTGGTATCAAAGTAGGGTTAACTCTCAATCGGATTAAAACCCAAGTGAGATGACATACACCGGAAACCAAGAGGGCCACTCTATTACACGTCCACCCATGTTCAATGGGACAAACTTCACCTATTGGAAGACCCGAATGAGGATATTCCTTATTTCAATAGATTTTGAACTTTGGAATCTTGTTGAAAATGGATTTTCGAAGTCTTCTCTTCCAATGATCGATTGGAATGAATTGGAGAAGAAGACTTTCGCTCTTAATGTAAAGGCTATGAATGCCTTATTTTGTGCGCTTGATAAAAACAAATTCAATCATGTTTCGATTTGTGAAACCGCATTTGATATTTGGCATACACTCAAAGTGACTCACAAAGGCACAAGTAGAGTGAAAGAGTCAAAAATCAATCTTTTGATATATTCTTTTGAACTTTTCCAAATGAAACCGAGCGAAACTGTTGGCGACATGTACACCCATTTCACAGATGTCGTCAATGGTCTAAAAAGACTAGACAAAAGTTTTTCGAATTTTGAGCTCGTAAATAAGATTCTAAGATCCCTTCCTAAGAGTTGGGACCTTAAAGTCACTGCTATTCAAGAGGCTAAAGATTTAAATAACTTCCCTCTTGAAGAATTAATCAGGTCATTAATGACCTACGAAATGACTTGCAAAGCTCATGAAGAGCAAGAAGACATCCTTCCAAAGAACATGAAGGATATGACACTTAGAACTTTCAAAGACCACTTGAGAGAAAACTCAAGTGATGAAGACTGTGATGATGACTTGGCACTTCTAACAAGGAAATTCAAAAAATTTATTAAAAGAAACAAGTTTAAATATGACACAAAAAATAAATTTGAACCCAAAAAGGACCAAGTTATTTGCTACGAATGCAAGAAGTCAGGACACTACAAAAGTGATTGTCCCCAAGCTAAGAAGAGAATACCAAAGAAGAAGGCACTCAAAGCAACATAGGATGACTCAAGCGCGTCCGAAGAAGAGGAGTCCAACACCGAGCAAGTTGCTCATTACGCCTTAATGGCCATCAAAGATGAGGTAACAAATTTAATTGATGCAGATTTATCATTTGATGAATTATTAAATGCCTTCTATGACTTATTTGATGAATGCAAAAATATTAGTAGAAAATACAAATTGCTAAAAAAGGAGCATGATAGTCTTACTTGTAATTTCAATAAATTAAAAACTAAATATCATGATAGTTTAGCTCCATGTAAAAAATGCCATGATCTAGAAACTCTCCAAAAGGAGAATTTGCTACTTAAGGACACATTGAAGAAATTCGAGGTTGGTAGCAAGTCTTTGAATATAATCCTTACAAATAAGGGTCATGTTCCTAAAAGAAGTGGAATCAGATTTATGAGAAGTCCTCACCAAAATCCAACCACCTTAATAAAAGGCCCTATCTTATATGTTTGGCACCAAAGCAAATGCAACTTTTTTTACAAATAAGGACATAAAACTTATCATTGTCCATTCAAGAAAATTACTCTGACCAAACTGATTTGGGTTTCTAAAGGAACCATGATAAATTTTATGCAACATGATTAACAATGTAGATCAGTTTTTGAGGCACCAAAAAGTAAATGGGTACCTAAAATTCATCTTTTCTGTAGAAACATACACCATCACAAGCTAGGAGTAAGAGATGGTACCTTGATAGTGGATGCTCAAGGCATATGACCGGAGATCCATCTCAATTCTCTAAGCTCAGTAGCATAGACGAAGGCTATGTCACCTTTGGAGACAACAATAAGGATAAAATCATTGGCAAAGGAACCATAGGTAACAAATCCAATTTCTTTATTAAAGATGTTTTGTTAGTTAATGGTTTAAAACATAACCTCTTGAGCATTAGTCAATTATATGATAAAGGATATATTGTCAAATTCGAATATAATACTTGCATCATTGAAAAGACCACACAAAAACACATATATGATTGCATTAAAACAAAATAACGTACACATCATTGACATCAATGATCTTTGCAATGAAATGTGTTTCTCGGTTTTGAATGAGGATGCTTGGCTTTGGCATAGGAGATTAGGTCATGCTAGCATGAAACTAATCACTCAAATATTATCCAAAGAACTTGTAAGAAGAATTGCTCATATCAAGTTCATCAAAGATAATGTGTGTGATGCTTGTCAATTAGGAAAACAAAATTAAGGGTAGTTTCAAATCTAAGAATCAAATAAGCACCTCTAGGCCCTTACAATTGATCTATCTCTACATCAAGCTTAGGAGGTAGCAAATATGCCTTCATCATTGTAGATGACTATAGTAGATATGCATGGACTTATTTCTTAAAACACAAAAATGAATGCTTTAGATATTTTACCAAGTTTTACAAACTTGTACAAAATGAAAAGGGTTCTATGATTTTGTCAATTAGAAGTGATCATAGTGGTGAATTTCAAAACCGTGATTTCTAAGAATTTTATGAATTTAATGGATACAATTACAACTTCTCTACTCCAAAAAATCCTCAACAAAATGGAGTAGTAGAAAGAAAAAATAGAAATTTACAAGAAATGGCGAGAACCATATTGAATGAACATAGCCTACCCAAATATTTTTGGGCCGAAGCCGTAAACATTGCATGCTATATTTTGAATAGAGTTCTAGTAAGACTCTTACTCACCAAAACTCCCTATGAGTTGTGGAACAACAAAAAACCCAATGTTTCATATTTTAAAGTTTTTGGGTGTAAGTGTTTTATTATGAATGAAAAAAATCCAATGTAAGTGTTTTATTTTAAAGTTTTTGATACTAAATCCGATGAAGGAATTTTCCTTGGTTATTCTTGGGTTTCTAAAGCTTTTCATATCTTCAATTAAAGAACTTTAATTATAGAAGAATCCATTCATGTTGTTTTCAATGAGATTTCTGAAATCAAGAAAAATGATTTTGATAATGATGTTAATTTCGATTCTTTGAATTTAAATGAAACCCCTTCTCCAACTAGCAACTTGGATGCATCCACTTCTGAAACATCCTTACCCAAGGATTGGAAGTATGTAGATGCTCATCCTAAGGAGCTAATCCTAGGAGACACATCTAAGGGGGTTCAAACACATTCTTTTCTTAAAAAATTTTATGCCAACGCCGCTTTTCTCTCCCAAATTGAACCTAAATATATTAATGAAGCCATGAAAGATGATTCATTGATTATCACAATGCAAGATGAGTTACATCAATTTGAGAGAAATGAGGTGTGGAAGCTTGTTCCTAGGTCAAATGATCATTTGGTTATTGGTACTAAATAGGTCTTTGAAACAAGCAAGATGAATATGATATCGTGGTTAGAAACAAGGCTAGATTAGTAGCCAAAGGTTTCAACCAAGAAGAAGGTATCGATTACGAAGAAACCTTTGCTCCTGTGGCTAGATTAGAAGTCATAAGGATGCTCCTTGCCTATGCTAATAATAATAATTTTAAGTTATTTCAAATGGATATTAAAAATGCTTTTCTTAATGGCTTTATTTCCTAAGAAGTTTATGTTGAATAACCTCCCAGATTTGAAAATAATAGCCTCCCTAATTATGTGTTTAAATTAACTAAAGCTCTATATGGTTTAAAACAAGCCCCAAGGGCTTGGTATGAGAGACTTAGTTCTTTTCTTATTGAAAATAATTTCACAAAAGGCAAGGTCGATACTATATTGTTTATCAAGAATTTTAAAAATAATTTTTTTATTTTTCAGATTTATATTGATGATATTATCTTTGGTTCTACAAATTAATCTCTTTATGAATCTTTTGCTAAAACTATAAGTCTCGAATTTGAAATGAGTTTGATGGGAGAATTAACCTTTTTCTTAGGCTTACAAATTAAGCAACTAAGAAATGACATCTTTATTAGTCAAACTAAATATACTTTAGATTTGCTAAAAAGATTTAATATGGAAAGCTCAAAAGCTATTAACACTCCTATGAGCACCTCCACTAAGTTAGAAGTTGAAGAAAGTGAAGAAAGTGAAGAAAGCTTCAATAAAAAAACTTATAGGGGTATGATGGGAAGTTTACTTTACCTCACTGCAACTAGACCAGATATCATGTTCAGTGTAGGACTTTATACTAGGTTTCAATCGAATCTTAAGATATCTCATCTCAAAGCGGTTACAAGAATACATAGATATCTTAAAGGTATAGTAAATCTAGGATTATGGTATCCAAAAATCGAGAATTTTAAGTTAATTACTTATGCTGATGCGGATTTTGTTGGGTGTAGACTAGATAGAAAAAGCACATCAAGAACCTATCAATTTTTGGGACATACCCTTGTTTCCTGGTCTTCTAAGAAACAAAACTCGGTTGTACTATCAAAAACTGAAACTTAGTATATTGCAGCTAGTGCATGCAATGCACAAGTTGTGTGAATGAAAAATACCTTAGAAGATTATAAAGTTCATCTTAAAAATATTCCTATTAAATGTGATAAAACAAGTGCTATATGTTTAATAAAGAATCTCATTCAACACTCAAGTACAAAACATATTGATATTAGATATCACTTTATACGAGATCATGTCATTAATTATGATGTAGTTATAGAGTTCAGTGATACTAAACATCAACTAGTTAATATTTTTACAAAGCCTTTAAGTGAAGAACAATTTGATTTCATTAGAAGAGAATTAGGAATGTTAATGTGTCCGAATGCATGAACTTATTAAAATTATTTTTCGAACATTCTTGATTCAATAATCAAATCACTTAATTGCTATGATGATTTTACACGATTACATGCCTTAATAACATGTTGGAAATTATGTGTTTTGGATACAAAAATTTTCATGATAATAAGCATGTTTTATCTTCATGATTGTATTTAAAAATCTATAGCAAAACCTTGTTCGAATGCATGAAAGTGTTAAATTTTATTTTCAAATTTTCTTGATACATTATTTTCTTCCAGACTTAATAAGCATATGTCATATTGAGTTTGATTCATATCATTGATTTTTGACATATGGAATCAACTAGCAAATGTATCTCTCATAGAATTATCATGTGAAAAATATTTTTCGAGAAATGGATTTGATGATTCCTTCTTATAAATTCCTTAAAAAAAGAAAGGGAAGATATTTTTTACTTACAAGGATTTGATTCACATACATATCTTGATCCTTGTAAAAATAAAGAGTGCTTTAAATCTCTTATCGATTTTAACTTCATTCGAGTAATCTCACAAATGGTTTTCCTCCTTCATGCAAAAAGATAATAAAAAGGAAGAAGTAATCTCCATGTCATGTTTTCCTTGAGATGTTTGTATAATTGATATCCTATCACTCATTGTTGAAAAATGACATGATCCTAGTTATGGCATGAATCATTACCGCACTTATGTTTAAAATTTGCTTATATCATTCTCCTTTTTGTTGATGACAAAGGGGGAGAAATATATGAATTGATGCTATGAGTGCCATGTTTGAATTTGAATTATGTTAAGATATCAAAAGAAGCTTGCATCGAAATATATGGTAAATTGATGATAGAAATGCTACGATTGCCATATTTGCATTATGACATATATGCATCATGTTAAGATATCAAGAACTTGCATCACAATTTTACATGTTGATATCTTTCCATGTGATGAAATGCGATTGCTAAATACTTGAAATATTTGTATCATGTTAAGATATCAAGAACTTGCATCACAATTTTACTTGTTGATATCTTGCCATGTGATGAAATGCTATGACTGCTAAACACTTAAAATGCTTGTATTATGTTAAGATATCAAAAGCTTACATCGCAATTTTACATGTTGATATCTTTCCTTATGATGAATTGGTGTCATTACTATCATTCACACTTGAAATGTAAGACTTGAAAATGGATGTCAAGCCTTGACATCATTTTAAGAGAGATACATCATGATAGGAATCATGATGGGAGTATTGATAAGGTTAAACGATATTAACTTATCAATATATCTCTTGGATTCAAAGGCTTTGAATTCAAGAATAACTTATCTCGAGTATGGCATATAGATAGGGGGAGTTAAGGTTAACTCAGTTATCAATTGATTATCATAATAAAAAATGAGGAGATTGTTGAATCTCGGATTTTGATGATGAAGTCAATTGTTATTTGTTATATAATCTATATATTGAGATAAGTGTGTAGGATTAACTATGATGAAAGTAAGACATGCAGTAGGAGTTGCGTCGGAGTCAAAACTATGATCACGTTGGGGGTTCGAGAGTTCGACAGAAGTCCGGATGGTCGTCGGAGGTTCTGCGGGAACAAATCCGAGAAGTCGAGGAGCTTGCCAAAGAAGCTCGTCAAAACTCACCAAGTGGATCGTCGCAAGTCCAGGAGTTTGTCGGAAGTCCGCTGGAGCATTGCCGAGGGTTCGTCGGATGTTCACCGGAAGTTCGCCGGAAGAAGCGATTGACGCATCGGAGCAAGTTGCAATAAATGTCTTAAAAATATCATAGTTAGCATGATGATTAAGTTAGAAATGTGAGGTGATCCCATTAACTTAATCTTGGGGCAATTGGACCCTTGATAGACCCAAATTGAGCCGAATGGATCAGCCCATTCGGACCCATATTTCCTAGTCGACGGTCGAATTGAGCCGAATTGAGCCTAGGAGCTCAGTCTCCCAAGAAAGCTGGGCGGTGGAACTACCCATGTCAGGCAGTGGTACCACCGGGGCTCGGTCTCCAAGCGAGGCTGAGCGGTGGTATCGCCCCTGTCAGGTGGTGGTACCGCTTGAGCTCGGTCTCCGAGCTCTGTTAGGCGATAGTACTGCCAGGACCCCGGAAATCTAGGAGATGATATTTTTGAGCTCTAAATTCAAACCAGTTTGGGGCCTATATATACCCCACCCTTTCCTACATAAAAGGGAACCAAAAGCTTGATCTTACTTTATGATTTTTAGAGCTCAAAAGTGTTATAAAGGCCAAAAGTTCTTCTCCCTCTTTTCTTCTAAGTTTTCATCATTCAAGAGAGGAGTGAAAAATTTGTAAGGGTTGTCTCCTAAGCCCATCAAAAGAAGTGAAATTGTAAAAGGGTGGTTGGCCTTCGCTTATTGAAAGAAGACCTATAGTGGACGTCGGTGACCTCATCGGAGGAGGAAGCCAAAACTGGATGTAGGTCCAGATTGACTGAATCACTCTAAATCTCGATTTACATTTACATTCTATTCTCTATCTTAACTACAAACTGCCTCCATAGCTTTACTTTAACTGCACTTCGCTTGATCTTAAGTTAAAGTAACTTTTGAATCGGCTTTTATATCGAAATCGTTTTTATCGTATGAATGTTGTTTTAAATCGTTGAAAGTTTTCTGCTACACTAATTCACTGGCCCCACCCCCACCCCCCCCCCACACCCTCTTAGTGCTCTTGATCCTAACAGAAATGTGATAAGATTGTTGAGGCGCAATATCCTGGTTAGTGTGGCTTGTTAGGGCATAAGATAGTTGAGGCAGAGTATCCTTGCTAACGAGGTTTGTTGGGGCCTGAGTTTGTTGTGGCAGAATATCCTTGCTGGCGAGGTTTGTTGGTGCTTGAGTTTGTTGAGACACAAAGTCCTAGTTGGTGCGATGAGTGGATATTGGAATTCCTATTGTGGACGGATCTAATAATACAGGAAGAGATGAAATTCCTGACTTCTACTTCTCTTGTTCACAAGTACCATGGGAAACTTCTATTGCGGAAGACTCCGACATAATAGGAAGAGATAAAGTTCTTATTTTGTCCTGTCTATGGTGCTGTCCCTGCGAGTCGGAATGCTCAATCGTCTTCGTCCCCACCGGTTCTACTACCACTAGACAAGGCTCGCCTTGTTGCTGAGGTGTTTGTTAGGACTCTAGCTAGGAGAGTCCTAATTGATAGGGGCATTCATGTAAAACCTACCTAAGTCGACCCTTATTAAAGAGGTGAAGAGGCTGGCTAGGGTTTGGAGGTTATTTCTTAGAGAAGAATTAGGAGTTGTAAAGGAATAAGAGTCTTGAGTAGGAGTCCAATTAGGAGTTAGGGTTTAGAAGCCCTATAAATAGCTATGTATTCCTCCTCTTTTCATAAGCAATAGATGAATATTTTATGCAGCCTTTGTGCAGCAACTTGGAAGTAGGAACCCCTATAGAGTTCCAAGGAGGCTGATCCCCTAAAGAGATCAATCCCAAGCTTAGAATCTGCAAGGGTTCTAACACTTGGTATCAGAGCAGCGTTCTTGGCATCTCGCTGCCCTTCCATAGCCATCCATCATCTCTCCACAACCGCCCAAAGCAATTCCCACAATTACTTAAAAGATCGTCGCCAAATTCCACCGTCATCTCCACCACCGCGGATCATTCTTTGATCTCCCCCGTAAATTGCAACAGGTTCTGGTTTCGTACCTTACTACTACTGTAATTTAGTTATCCTTATTCAAAAATCTAAATAAAAAATTATTTCTATATTGCTGCATAAACTTTTCGTCACAAAGTTTTTATCTCTACGACGAAAGATACATTGCAGAATTCCAACCGCATAGCACAATCTGTTTAATCTTGCTACTATATTTTTTCTATCTAAATCTCTACGAAATTTTTATAACAACTTTGAAACTTCCTAACAGCAGATTTCCCTTTGGATTTGTCAAAAAATTCTCAGTATAAATGATTGATCTTTTACGTCTAATCTACTATACTTGAAAATCTGCACTATAAAATTTCAACCGCATAGCATAGTTTGTTTGATCTTCCTACTATATTTTTTCTATCCAAATCTCTATGAAATTTTTCTAATAGCTTTAACACTTCCTAACAGTATATTTTCCTTTTGTTTTATCGAAAAATTCTCAATATAAACTGCTAATCTTTTACGTCCAATCTACTACAATTGAAAATCTATGCTGCAGAAAATTTCAACCGCATATTGTTGCCTTAACCGATCTATTTACAATTTTTTAAAATTTCTTATACACTTCATAGATCATCTTGGCTTCCATCTAAGATTGATCTATTGAAGAATTTATCTCAAAAAATGATTTTGTGTTGCTGTAAATTTTCGTCGCAAACCGCTGAAATTTTTCAACGAGAATTTTGCTATCACAACTTGCACCAACTTGTTTGCTATTATACTGCCAAAATTTTTTTCATTAAATTAGACATCCTTGCTGTCATATAAACTAAGATTTTGCTTTCAATTCCCTCCTCAAATCTCTTAAGTTTTTGGTGGAAATTTCATTGAGAAACCATTGTTTCTTCGACGACAATTCTGCTTTTACAAGACAACACAATTCAGCAGCAAACTGCCACTGATTTCTATCAAACCTTTGCTGCTATCTACCACAGATCTAAAACATTCATCCATAGCCCTAAAATTCCACCAAACCATACCCTCAAATTTCACAAAAAACAGTTGCAAAACAAGCCTAAACCGCAGCCTACATCCACCAATCCACCAACCCTTTCGACCATCACTTCTCTCAACCTATACTTGCCTTTAACCCAACAACAAAAGAGAGATCTTAACATCACAGATTTAGAGGCATATACTATGGCATATAAGGAGGCAATCAATGCTAAATTCGAAGTCTTGGAGGCATGAATGGAGGATAAGATTCAGATTCTCTTTCCCGAACTCAGTTTGGGCCGACCACCAAGCATGAAGAAATCACATCAAGGAGAGAGCTCTAACCAATTGCACCAAGCCCGAAGAGATGACTTCCAAGAGAGGGGAGGCTTTATGACCGACCCCAACTATCCATGCATGAGGGTGGACTTCCCTAGATGGGAAGAAGGAGACCTGATTGGTTGGATCTCGCGTGCGGAGCGATATTTTTGGTATCATAAAACTATGGATGCATCTATGGTGGAAATTACAGCTATACATCTTGAAGGGGATGCCATACAGTGGTTTGACTAGTTTAAATATACTCATGGAGTCCTCTCATGGCGACAATTCAAAGAAGGACTATTAATCCGCTTCGGACCAACTGATTACGAGAACATTGACGAACAACTAGCAAAGATCCGACAAACATCTACCATTCAGGAGTACCAAACTAGGTTTGAAAGGTTATCTAATCAAACTTATGATTGGTCTCAAAAACAGCTATTGGGGACCTTCATTGAGGGCTTAAAGTCGGAGATCCGGGGAGAAGTTAAAACACGACAACCGTACACGCTTATGGCAGTCATCTCTTTCGCACGACATCAAGAGGAGCGATTAAACCATGAAGCTCAGAGGACTAGGATTGCTTCTCAACCTGCAATGCAGAAGCCCTCAACCCCCCTACTATCAACCGAGTCCCTGCACCAAAAATGATGACAAGAGAAGAGCTTCAGGAGCGATCTACAGAGGAGTTATGTTGGCAGAGCGACGAGCCGTAGAGCTGCGAGCATCACTGTAGAAAAGGGAGACTTCTTATGATTAAACCAGTAGAAGAAGAGGTCATTGAACATCAAGAAGAGAGCCTTGATAATAAAGAAGAAAATGCAGAAGAAGAGCCACAACCGACCGAAGTTATGGTGCATGCACTAGCTGGCTACTCAAACCCGCAAACGATGAAAGTTGAAGGCCTTCTCAAACAACAATCGATCACTGTTCTCATTGACATGGGCATTACTAATAACTTCCTAGATAGTAAAGTTGCTATCCGGATGGCCTTACCTATCGAGTATTATAGCAAGTTTAACGTCAAGTTCACCGACGGACGGATTTTAAAGTGTGATCGTAGGCGCCCGCGGGAGAAACTATTACCGTAGGAACAAGAGATAATTACAGATTTCTTCCTCCTTCCTCTTGATGATCATGAGGCTATGCTCAAAATTAAATAGTTAACAACATTAGGTAATGTTTCCTGGAATTTTATGAAACTAATTTTGAGATTTTACAGTAAAGGGAAACAGATGATTCTACACGGGAAACGTGGGGGCGACGTAATGACGATTTGCACACAACAAATGGAGAAGGTTTTGCATAAAGCATGCAGCATCTTTTTGGTACAACTTGAGCAGCAAACTAAGGGAGAGCCAATAGAATTTAAAGATCCAAACCTACTTCCTTTGCTTGCTGAATTTTCAGATATATTTGACGAACCATGCAACCTACCTCTTGCCCGTCAGCATGATCATTGTATACCGATTCTTCTGGGCAAACCTCCTGAAAATACTTGGCTATATCAACATTCATATTTGCAGAAGGATGAAATAGAAAGGATTATAAAAGAGATGCCCGAAATAGGAGTTATTCGGCCAAGTTGCAGCCCCTACTTTTCACCGATGCTCTTCGTATGAAAGAAGGACGAAACATGGTGAATATGCATTGATTACCAAACCCTCAACAGCATAACCATCAAGGACAAATACCCTATTCTAATAGCATATGAATTGCTAGATGAAAGGGAGCACAAATCTTCACAAAGCTGGACCTTCGATCCGGGTATCATCAAATATGAGTGTGCAAAGAAGTCATACCGAAAACCGCCTTTCGAACACACAATGACCACTATGAATTTTTGACAGAAGGTAGAATATCTTGGGCATATCATATCAGAGGAAAATGTGGCAGTAGACCCCTCCAAAATAAAAGCAATGCAGAACTGGCCGACCTCGAGGAACATAAAATTGCTACATGGCTTTCTGGGTTTAACAGGCTACTACCGTAAGTTCGTGAAAAACTATGGAAAGATCAGTGCACCACTTACTTCTTTACTAAAAAAAGATGTCTTCCAATGGTTGGACAAAGCCTTCACTACCTTTGACAAACTTAAGACAGCCATGACGGCGGCGCCGATGCTAGCACTACCAGATTTCAACCGACCCTTCATTATCGAGGTTGACGCATCTGGAGTCGGAATCGGAGCCATTCTCATGCAAGATGGTTGACCACTCACATACACTAGCAAGACATTGTCTCTCTCCCATCAAAACATGTCAACATATGATAAGGAGATGCTCGCCATTGTGCACGCAGCAACGAGGTGGAGACCCTACTTGATCGATGGACGATTTCAAATTAAAACCGACTATAAAAGCCTCAATTACTTTTTGGAGCAAAAGATATCATCCCCCGAGCAACAAAAATGGGTAACAAAACTTCTTAGATTTGATTATGAAATAACTTACAAAAGGGGAAAAGAGAATGTTGTTGCAGATGCGCTTTCGCAACTAGCCGAGCAAGCTGAACTTTTGGTCGTTTCGCTTTCAACCAGTGACTTCTTTGAGGATATTAAGATGGAATGACAGGATGATCCAGAGACCAGTAAGATCATAAAAAAATTGGAAGAAACATCAAGCTCCGTGGCTCATTACAATTGGGACTCAAAAGAATTACACTATAAAGGACGCATTGTGCTTATGACAAATTCTACTTACATCTTCACAGTAGATTTTGGACAAAGGTATTCCATATGCAGGGTTCTAAATTGAAAAGGAGTATGCAATATCACTCACAAACCGACAGCTAGACAAAAGTTGTAAATAGGTGCTTGGAAACAGCCCAAAGCCACCCACCAAATATGACTACTCAAGGAGAACTCCAGACCCAGCCAAGTGTCATTATTGATCAATGGATCGTGACTCGACGACGACAACCCACTACTGAAGTGCTAATACAGTGGATGAACCTACCAACAGAAGATGCCACTTGGGAGAACTATGACGACTTGAAGATCAAATTTCCAAAATTCATGAATCGTCAGCCTCGAGGACAAGGCTAATTTGAAGAGGGTGGGTCTGTTAGGACTCTAGCTAGGAGAGTCCTAATTGATAGGGGCATTCATGTAAAACCTACCTAAGCCAACCCTTATTAAAGAGGTGAAGAGGCCGGGTAGGGTTTAAAGGTTATTTCT
Organism: Musa balbisiana; assembly: GCA_004837865.1. Lineage (NCBI taxonomy): Eukaryota > Viridiplantae > Streptophyta > Magnoliopsida > Zingiberales > Musaceae > Musa > Musa balbisiana. Next base: position 10,369,602 of record CM017189.1, read on the forward strand.
TAGAGAAGAATTAGGAGTTGTAAAGGAATAGGAGTCTTGAGTAGGAGTCCTATTAGGAGTTAGGGTTTAGAAGCCCTATAAATAGCTATGTATTCCTCCTCTTTTTATAAGCAATAGATGAATATTTTCTGCAGCCTTTGTGCAGCAACTTGGAGGAAGGAACCCCTATAGAGTTCCGAGGAGGCTGATCCCCTAAAGAGATCAACCTCAAGCTTAGAATCTGCAAGGGTTCTAACAGTGTCTAGCATGGCCGGTAGATCTTATTAATTATTTTTTTTTTGTAAGTAAAAGTAAATTGATTATGTAAAGTTTCTACAAATAGTTTTGTCTATACAAGTAATAGACAAAGTCAGATAACTCATTGAGTACACATGTGGTAGTTATAACTACACATGCTGTAGAGTTTAACTCATAACTATAGCCAACATGTTAAGATATGCCAAGACTACTAGTGGGTACAACATTTAACATCATGCTCAAGATCTAATAGCAAAATTGAATTTGACAAAAATATCTTTTTCTTTTTGGGTAAAGTGATCCATTTGAGATCGTGCTCCATGCATGATCTTGAGTCTCTAATAATCTCTGTCAAGAGCTGAGTATTGTTTGTGTATTGACACTCAAAGATTCTTCTACATCTTTCTTTCTACATCCACCAAATAGCACATCTGAAAGTAACCTTTGCCGGTTGTGTAAGAGGCCCTTTTCTTGAGAAACATTGCATGAGGTCGCCTAATTCTTGATGCAAGTTTGGTTGCGGCAAGCTCCATTTGCATGACCAAAAGATAAGCAACTCTGACATCGTTGTGGCTTCCAAGAATATGAGATATGTATCTTATGAGTGGTCCCTTCATGATCATGATAAAAAACCTCATTAGGGAGATATTCGTCAGAAGAAACCAATACACATGCTCGGGCAAATGCTAACCTCGTCTGCGCAACTGTTGTTTTGTCAATGTAGAGTGGTTGTCCCAAAATGCTGCATAACTTTGCAATAAAATGTCTACTCCAAAGATGTAAAGGAAAACCTTGAAATGATACTCATAAGGGAATAGATTTTACGCTGTCTAACTCCAAATAGACATCAGGGGACCAATGTCGTAGAATCATTGGATGGTCGCGAATAATCCAGAACCCTTCAAGGATCCGTTGCAAATCTTCTTCAAAGTATAGATTGCAAACAAAGAAACCGTTCTCCAGCATATGAAGGTCAAATGCTGATGTTCCCCATCTAGTTTTGATAAATGACGATAGTGGGGAAATAGGATGTTTTTAGACCTACCACATAGCTAACAATCACCATAGACCATGTCTCAATCAGCTCTGCAGAATCAGCTATCTCGTACACAGCAATCTTCTTTTCAACATGAACTTCTGGAGCAAAGTAATCTAAACAAAGATATGGACTTCCAAGGCCGAGGTTCAATAGAAATAAGAGCAGAAGGCTGCGATCTAAAGTGCAACCTGCTTCGATACTGCTTTATCGAAGGAGCATCTCGTCGGAAAGAAGATAGCGAAAGAGCAACATGAGAGGTAAGGGACAGAGAGCCTCGCTGTCGAATCTACCCTCCCTCCACCATCACCAGACCTAGGTACTATCGCTGCAATGTCCCTGCAGCATTGGGAGCAACCGATTTGTCACTGGAAGGGCTGCACACTTGTTGCCCTTAGAAAAATCCTCCTCTATTCCATCGAGAGACGAGGAGCGCGTAGAACTGCCGGCCCTCTTCTTCTTTATTTCTCTTATGCGGAGGGAAAGATAGCAAGCTAAGGGCTGTGCACAGAGTTGATCCCTGATCCTTGTGAAGAAGGGCTATAGAGAGAGATCATGGTTCGTCGATCCCAGCTTACTTGTGCAACCACCACCGCTGTCACCTAGCCCACCTCACCTTTGTTCCTCCTTAGGGAAAGGGGTAGGAGAGTAGAGGGCTGCAAGCAGTTGCTGCCCCCAAAGAAGCCCTCTGTTCCCCCGAGCAGAACAGGAGGAGACAAAGGGTGCAGTCGCAGCAGTCTTCCCCGATCTCTCCTATGCTTTCCGCGAAGAAGAAGAGTGTCAGCAGAACAAGAAGAGCGCAGATCCACTGGCTGCAGAGAGGATTGGTCGTCGATCCGTCGCTGCCTTCACCGATGATTCCTCTCCCAACTGGTCGCCTGCTGCTTCTCTCCTCTTTCACTGGTGCCTCTTCTCCTCTTGAGGAGAGGAAGAAGGAGAGAAGATGGTGCGATCTGTCCTCTTTCACTGGTGCCTCTTCTCCTCTTGAGGAGAGGAAGAAGGAGAGAAGATGGTGCGATCTGTCCTCTTTCACTGGTGCCTCTTCTCCTCTTGAGGAGAGGAAGAAGGAGAGAAGATGGTGCGATCTGTCCTCTTTCACTGGTGCCTCTTCTCCTCTTGAGGAGAGGAAGAAGGAGAGAAGATGGTGCGATCTGTCCTCTTTCACTGGTGCCTCTTCTCCTCTTGAGGAGAGGAAGAAGGAGAGAAGATGGTGCGATCTGTCCTCTTTCACTGGTGCCTCTTCTCCTCTTGAGGAGAGGAAGAAGGAGAGAAGATGGTGCGATCTGTCCTCTTTCACTGGTGCCTCTTCTCCTCTTGAGGAGAGGAAGAAGGAGAGAAGATGGTGCGATCTGTCCTCTTTCACTGGTGCCTCTTCTCCTCTTGAGGAGAGGAAGAAGGAGAGAAGATGGTGCGATCTGTCCTCTTTCACTGGTGCCTCTTCTCCTCTTGAGGAGAGGAAGAAGGAGAGAAGATGGTGCGATCTGTCCTCTTTCACTGGTGCCTCTTCTCCTCTTGAGGAGAGGAAGAAGGAGAGAAGATGGTGCGATCTGTCCTCTTTCACTGGTGCCTCTTCTCCTCTTGAGGAGAGGAAGAAGGAGAGAAGATGGTGCGATCTGTCCTCTTTCACTGGTGCCTCTTCTCCTCTTGAGGAGAGGAAGAAGGAGAGAAGATGGTGCGATCTGTCCTCTTTCACTGGTGCCTCTTCTCCTCTTGAGGAGAGGAAGAAGGAGAGAAGATGGTGCGATCTGTCCTCTTTCACTGGTGCCTCTTCTCCTCTTGAGGAGAGGAAGAAGGAGAGAAGATGGTGCGATCTGTCCTCTTTCACTGGTGCCTCTTCTCCTCTTGAGGAGAGGAAGAAGGAGAGAAGATGGTGCGATCTGTCCTCTTTCACTGGTGCCTCTTCTCCTCTTGAGGAGAGGAAGAAGGAGAGAAGATGGTGCGATCTGTCCTCTTTCACTGGTGCCTCTTCTCCTCTTGAGGAGAGGAAGAAGGAGAGAAGATGGTGCGATCTGTCCTCTTTCACTGGTGCCTCTTCTCCTCTTGAGGAGAGGAAGAAGGAGAGAAGATGGTGCGATCTGTCCTCTTTCACTGGTGCCTCTTCTCCTCTTGAGGAGAGGAAGAAGGAGAGAAGATGGTGCGATCTGTCCTCTTTCACTGGTGCCTCTTCTCCTCTTGAGGAGAGGAAGAAGGAGAGAAGATGGTGCGATCTGTCCTCTTTCACTGGTGCCTCTTCTCCTCTTGAGGAGAGGAAGAAGGAGAGAAGATGGTGCGATCTGTCCTCTTTCACTGGTGCCTCTTCTCCTCTTGAGGAGAGGAAGAAGGAGAGAAGATGGTGCGATCTGTCCTCTTTCACTGGTGCCTCTTCTCCTCTTGAGGAGAGGAAGAAGGAGAGAAGATGGTGCGATCTGTCCTCTTTCACTGGTGCCTCTTCTCCTCTTGAGGAGAGGAAGAAGGAGAGTAGAGGGGCTGCAGAGAGAAGGGTGTGGTTACAGCAGGTTAACAATCACAGCCTTTCAGTTACCAGTAGTCTGGAAGAGTCTTCGCCACCATTGCCCAGCAGTAGTGGTGAGATCTCCTCGCTTCACTGAGCGTCGATCTTGGTCCAGAGAAGGCAAGCCCTATAGGGTGTTTGGGTGAGCATATCTCCACTCTCTGCTCCTCTGTGGAGAGCAGAGGATCTCCCTGGCCGCAGAAGGTTTTTGATCTTGAAAAAGCAGAGGGTCCCCGATCTCCTTGGTCGCAGCCTCACCTCCACAAGGCGATCTTGCTCAAGTTTCTGAGCCCCTATTCACCACTGAGAAGAGGAAAGAGGAGTGTAGTGCCGACAGCAATGGAGTTCTCTCCTCCCTTCGCCGATCGCCAACAGCCTAGTTCTTGAGTTTGTTTACTTTTTCTTTTGTTACACGCTTTGTTCCTACAGCAAGCTCTGTTCCTCTCGATAAGAAAGGGAAGGAGGAGACAACCCCTCATCTGTTCCCACTGGTAGAGGCGAGAAGAGGAAGAAGAGGGAGGGTGATGAGAGACCTCTCCTCCTCTATTCGTGTTGGATGTCGATCTGTCCCTGGAGTTCTCTTCTCCCTTCACCAATCTCCAACAGCCCAGTTTCCCCTCCTCTGATCCCGCCAATAGAGAGGCAAGAAAAATATAGATGTTTCCCCCTTGTTTGTTCTCGCTGGCAGAGAGGCGAGAAGAGGAAGAAGTGGAAGGGTGACGAGAGATCTCTTCTCCTCCTTTGTTCGCGCTGGACGCCGATCTGCCTCAACCTCCTCATCCGCCTTATGAGAAGGGGAAGAAGGAGAGTAGAGGGCTGCATGCAGTTGCTGCCCCCAAAGAAACCCTCCTCTGTTCCACCGGGCAGAACAGGAGGATAGCAGGGATGCAACCGCCATTTACAGCAGAGCACGACTCTTATTACTTAATCGCTTATAACTTTCTATTAGAATTAGATTCATGCAAAGTATGATTTATTAAAAAAAAAAACTCAAACATCTTCATACGATTTGAAAATTTTAAAATACAAATGCAAACTAAAACATCTGCTTTTATCGACCTTATGGATTCAGTAAAATAGAACTGATGTTTTCAGACCTTTCATTATGAAATTATTTTTAACTACCTATTGTAAACTCCAATTCTAGCAAAACTTCATTTATCTAAATGTAATGACATCTATTTTATATAAATTGAACATATTTGGTTATATAAATAATTCATACAATTTGTCTCTCAAACTTGTACCAAAATCGAGCTTTAGTCGATTTCGTCTCATCTTGTTTCTTCTATTTGAAAATCAATTTCAGCAAAAACTCGTACTTTACTTTAGCTTTATATTATTACCTTAATTCTTGTATATTTTTATCCTTCAATTATTTGTATACCTACATTTATTACATAAAGTTCATGTTTGTATTGCAATGTTTCGTAAAGGCACATGCATTCCGTTGTTTCGTATGTATTTCCGATTTGTCCCAATTTTATTGTTCATCATCCTTTTGTACTCCAGTGTTTGTGGGATAAATGTGAACCTTTTTGAGATATGGTAAAGGGAGTTATGCTTAGAGCCCGCGATGCTCTATCGGCCCTATATGACTTCATTCAAAAGTGGGAGACTTATATTTAGTGGTCATTTAGAAATGGATCATCTTATGTTATGATCTCACTTCACCTTCTATGTGTTTGACATGATATCCAAAGCTTTATGTATGTTTCTATGCATGCTTTAGATAAGAATGAAATAAATGCAACGTCATGTGACATTTGAGCTTCGGTTCATGTTTTGTTCTTTGATATGTTTCCGAAATATTTATGTGTCTTTGTTATGCCTTCAAATATATCATATGTCATGGATATGCTTCTTATACCAATGATATGCTCTAATTACCTTTCCTCGATTATATGAATAAAACATGCTTTGAACGAAACAATATCATAATTCTGCATTCAAACAAAACATGCTTCTATTTCATCTTATGTCCTCTGCTTTGTATTTTGATACCTTGTTTTTTTGAAAACTGACCTCTTTGAAAGATTTCAGCTTAGCACCAAACATTTCTTTCGTTTTGATACAAAGCCATGAATTAGTAATTTTTTGGTAATCTGACCTCTATACATTATTTGGGACCTAACTTTTAGTACTAAACTCTAATTTAGGCAAAGCATAATCCATTTGAAAGTAGACTCAAAGACCTTTAGTTTTATACCTAGATATAATGATTTGGAGTTGAAATGCCTACTATAACTTCTATTTTAATTAACCCTACAGATTCTACAAAATAGGGATTATAATTTCTGACGTCTTGTTGCTTATCTACTTATAACTTTTTGTTGGGAACTCAGATTCATGCAAAGTATGATTTATTGGAAACTAAACTCAAACATCTTTCTGTGCTTGTATGATTTGAAAATTTTGGAATACAAATGCAAACTGAAAACATTTATTTTTGTCGACCCTGTGGATTTAGTAAAACAGAACTGATGTTTTCTGACCTTTCACTACGAAATTATTTTTATTCCCTATTGTAAACTCCAATTCTTGTAAAACTTCCTTTACCAAAAAATAAATTACACATCTTTCGAACGACATCTATTTTGTATAAATTGGAGCATAATTGGTTATCCAAATAATTCATACAATCTGCCTCTCAAATTCTGCCAGAATCGAGTTTGGTCGATTTTGCCTCCTCTTAACTCTTAATAGGACTCTTACTCAAGATTCCTATTCCTTTACAACTCTTGATTCTTCTCTAAGAAATAACCTCCAAACCTTAGCCGACCTCTTCACCTCTTTAATAGGGGTCGGCTTAGGTAGGTTTTACATGAATGCCCTTCTCAATTAGGACTCTCCTAGCTAGAGTCCTAACAGACCTGCCCTCTTCAAATCAGCCTTGTCCTCGAGGTTGACAATCCATGAATGCTAGGAATCTGATCTTCAAGTTGTCATAGTTCTCCTAAGTGACACCTTCTATCTACTAGTAAGTTCGCTTATTGTATTAGCACTTCAGTAGTGGGTCATCATAGTCGGGTCACGATCCGTCGATAAATAATGACACTTGATTAAGTATGGAGTTCTCCTTCGATAGTCATATTTAGTGGGTGGCTTTAAGTTGTCTCCAAGCACTTGTTTACCACTTCCACCTTACCGTTGATTTGCGGGTGATACACCAGATTCTTTTTCAATTTAGTGCCCTTATAGCGTAATTCTTTTGAGTCCCAATTGTAATGAGCCACAGAGCTTGGTGCTTTCTCCAATTTTTTTATGATCTTATTGGTCTTCGGATCTTCCTGCCATTCCCTCCTTAATATCCTCAAGAAGTTGCTAGTCGAAAGTGAAATGGCCGAAAATTTAGCTCGCTTGGGTAGCCGTGAAAGCGCATCTGCAATAACATCATCATCAAAATTATTTTAAAATTTTTTAAGAGAAGAGCGTGTTTGAACCCCTTTTGATATGTCTCCTATGATTGGCTCATTAGGATGAGCATCTACATATTTCCAATCCTTAGGTAAGGATGTTTCGGAAGTAGATGCATTTGAGTTGCTAGATGAAAAAGGGGTTTCATTTAAATTCAAAATATCAAAATTAGCATCATCATCAAAATTATTTTAAAATTTTTTAAGAGAAGAGCGTGTTTGAACCCCTTTTGATATGTCTCCTATGATTGGCTCATTAGGATGAGCATCTACATATTTCCAATCCTTAGGTAAGGATGTTTCGGAAGTAGATGCATTTGAGTTGCTAGATGAAAAAGGGGTTTCATTTAAATTCAAAATATCAAAATTAGCATCATCATCAAAATTATTTTAAAATTTTTTAAGAGAAGAGCGTGTTTGAACCCCTTTTGATATGTCTCCTATGATTGGCTCATTAGGATGAGCATCTACATATTTGAGAAGCCACGTAGCAATTTTATGTTTCTCGAGGTCGGCCAATTCTACATTGCTCCAATTTTGGAGGGGTCCACTACCACACCTTTCTTTGAAATGATATGCCCAAAATATTCCACCTTTTGTTGAAGAAAGCAAAATTCATAGTGGTTGTTGTGTGTTCAAAAGGTGGTTTTTGGTATGTCTTCTTCGCACACTCATATTTGATGATACTCAGATCAAAGGTCTAGCATTGTGAAGATTTGTGCTCCGTTTCATCTATTAGTTGTTTGATTTGTAAGACCAAAAGAAAGTTAACTCCCCCATCAAACTCATTTCAAATTCAAGACTCATACTTTTAACAAATGATTCATAAAGAAATTCATTCGTAGAACCGAAGATAATATCATCAACATAAATTTGAACAATAAAAAAATTATTTTTAAAATTTTTAATGAATAATGTAGTATCGACCTTGCCTTTAAAGAAATTATTTTCAATAAGAAATGAACTAAGTCTCTCATACCAAGCCCTTGGGGCTTGTTTTAAACCATAGAGAGCTTTAGTCAATTTAAACATATGATTAGGGAGACTATCATTTTCAAATCTGGGAGGTTGTTCAACATAAACTTCTTCGGAAATAAAGTCATTAAGAAAAGCACTTTTAACATCCATTTGAAACAACTTAAGATTATTACTACTAGCATAGGCAAGGAGCATCCTTATGACTTCTAATTGAGTCACAGAAGCAAAGGTTTCTTCGTAATCGATACCTTCTTCTTGATTGAAACCTTTGGCCACTAATCTAGCCTTGTTTTTAACCACGATACAAGATTCATCTTGCTTGTTCCTAAACACTCATTTAGTACCAATAATTAAATGGTCATCTAGCCTAGGAACAAGCTTCCACACCTCATTTCTCTCAAATTGATTTAACTCATCTGTATTGCGATAATCCATGAATCATCTTTCATGGCTTCGTCAATACGTTTTGGTTCAATTGGGAGAGAAAAGCGACATTGGCACAAAATTTTTAAGAGAAGAGCGTGTTTGAACCCCTTTGATGTGTCTCCTATGTTGGCTCATTAGGATGAGCATCTACATATTTGCAATCCTTAGGTAAGGATGTTTCGGAAGTAGATGCATCGTGAGGTTGCTAAATGGAAAAAAAAAAAAAAAAAAAAAAAAAAAAAAAAAAAAAAAAAAAAAAAAAAAAAAAAAAAAAAAAAAAAAAAAAAAAAAAAAAAAAAAAAAAAAAAAAAAAAAAAAAAAAAAAAAAAAAAAAAAAAAAAAAAAAAAAAAAAAAAAAAAAAAAAAAAAAAAAAAAAAAAAAAAAAAAAAAAAAAAAAAAAAAAAAAAAAAAAAAAAAAAAAAAAAAAAAAAAAAAAAAAAAAAAAAAAAAAAAAAAAAAAAAAAAAAAAAAAAAAAAAAAAAAAAAAAAAAAAAAAAAAAAAAAAAAAAAAAAAAAAAAAAAAAAAAAAAAAAAAAAAAAAAAAAAAAAAAAAAAAAAAAAAAAAAAAAAAAAAAAAAAAAAAAAAAAAAAAAAAAAAAAAAAAAAAAAAAAAAAAAAAAAAAAAAAAAAAAAAAAAAAAAAAAAAAAAAAAAAAAAAAAAAAAAAAAAAAAAAAAAAAAAAAAAAAAAAAAAAAAAAAAAAAAAAAAAAAAGGGGTTTCATTTAAATTCAAAATATCAAAATTAGCATCATCATCAAAATTATTTTTCTTAATTTTGGAACCTCATTGAAACAACATGAATGGATTCTTCTATAATCAAAGTTCTTTTATTAAAGATATGAAATACTTTAGAAATAGACGAATAGCTAAGAAAAATTCCTTCATCGGATTTAGCATCAAATTTTCCTAATGCATCTTTTTCATTCAAGATAAAACACTTACACCCAAAAACTTTAAAATATGAATATTGGGTTTTTGTTGTTCCACAACTCATAAGGAGTTTTAGTGAGTAATGGTCTTACTAGAACTCTATTCATGACATAGCATGTCGTGTTTATGGCTTCGGCCAAAAATATTTGGGTAGGCTATGTTCATTCAACATAGTTCTTGTCATTTCTTATAAATTTCTATTCTTTCTTTCTACTACTTCATTTTGTTGAAGATTTCTTGGAGTAGAGAAGTTGTGGTTGTATCCATTAGATTCATAAAATTCTTAGAAATCATGGTTTTGAAATTCACCATCGTGATCACTTCGAATTGACGAAATCATAAAACCCTTTTTATTTGAACAAGTTTACAAAACTTAGAGAAATACCTAAAGCATTCACTTTTGTGTGCCAAAAAATAAGTCCATGTGTATCTACTATAATCATCCACGATGACAAATGCATATTTGCTACCTCCTAGGCTTGATGTAGCAATTGGTCCTTATTTGGTTCTTAGGTTTGAAGCTACCTTTTATTTATTTTCCTAATTAACAAGCATCACACATTTTATCTTTGATGAACTTCATATGAGGAATTCCTCTAACAAGTTCTTTAGATGAAATTTAGGTGATTAGTTTCATGCTAGCATTACCTAATCTCCTATGCCAAAGCCAAACATCATCATTCAAAACTGAAAAATACATTTCATTGCAAAGATCATTAATGTCAATGGTATATGTTATTTTATTTTAATGCAATCATAGATGTATTTTTGTGTGATTTTTCAATATGCAAGTATTAGATTCAAATTTAAAAATATATCATTTATCACACAATTGACTAATACTCAAGAGGTTATGTTTTAAGCCATCAACTAATAATACATCTTCAATAAAGAAGTTAGATTTGTTACCTATGGTTCCTTTGCCAATGATTTTACCCTTGTTGTTGTTTCCGAAGGTGACATATCCTTTGTCTATACTAGTGAGCTTAGAGAATTGAGATGGATCTCCGGTCATATGTCTTGAGCATCCACTATCAATGTACCACCTCTTGCTCCTAGCATGTGATGATAAGCGTTTCTACAAAAAATGATGATTCTTAGGTACCCATTTGACCTTGGGTGTCTCAAAAATGATCTAAATTGCTTACCATATTGCATTGAGTTATTTACGGTTCCTTTAGGAACCCAAATCAATTTGTGTGGACTACACTTTTTAAATGGACAATAATAAGCTATATGTCCAAGTTTGCAACAAAAGTTGTATTTGTTTTGGGGCAAATATGCAAGATAGGGCCTTTAAACGAAGGTGGTGGATTTTGGTGAGAGCTACTCACAATCCAATTCTGCCTTTCCTATGAACGTGACCCTTGTTGGTAAGGATCATGTTCAAGGACGTGCTACCAACCTCAAATATCTTCAGGTATCCTTAAGTAACAAGTTTTCCTTTTGAAGTATTTCTAAATCATAGCATTTCATACATGGAGCTAAACTATCATTATGCTTAATTTTAATTTATCGAAATTACTAATAAGAGAATCATGCTCCTTTTTAACGATTTATATTTTTTACTAATTATTTTGTATTCTCAAATAAATCATGAAAAGCATTTAATAATTCCATCAATGATAAATTTGCATCAATTGAACTTGTTACCTCATCATCCAATGGCCATTAACGCATAGTGCAGCACTTGCTGCGTGTTAGTTGACTCCTCTTCTTCAGACGACTTGATCTGTCTCATGTGGCTTTGAGAGCCTTCTTCTTCGGTAGCCTCTTCTTGGCTTGGGGAATATCAATCCTTGTAGTGTCCCAGTTTCTTGCATCGTAGCAACTTATTTGATCTTTCTTGGGGGTTCAAATTATTTTTAGTGTCAAAAAAAAAAAAAAAAAAAAAAAAAAAAAAAAAAAAAAAAAAAAAAAAAAAAAAAAAAAAAAAAAAAAAAAAAAAAAAAAAAAAAAAAAAAAAAAAAAAAAAAAAAAAAAAAAAAAAAAAAAAAAAAAAAAAAAAAAAAAAAAAAAAAAAAAAAAAAAAAAAAAAAAAAAAAAAAAAAAAAAAAAAAAAAAAAAAAAAAAAAAAAAAAAAAAAAAAAAAAAAAAAAAAAAAAAAAAAAAAAAAAAAAAAAAAAAAAAAAAAAAAAAAAAAAAAAAAAAAAAAAAAAAAAAAAAAAAAAAAAAAAAAAAAAAAAAAAAAAAAAAAAAAAAAAAAAAAAAAAAAAAAAAAAAAAAAAAAAAAAAAAAAAAAAAAAAAAAAAAAAAAAAAAAAAAAAAAAAAAAAAAAAAAAAAAAAAAAAAAAAAAAAAAAAAAAAAAAAAAAAAAAAAAAAAAAAAAAAAAAAAAAAAAAAAAAAAAAAAAAAAAAAAAAAAAAAAAAAAAAAAAAAAAAAAAAAAAAAAAAAAAAAAAAAAAAAAAAAAAAAAAAAAAAAAAAAAAAAAAAAAAAAAAAAAAAAAAAAAAAAAAAAAAAAAAAAAAAAAAAAAAAAAAAAAAAAAAAAAAAAAAAAAAAAAAAAAAAAAAAAAAAAAAAAAAAAAAAAAAAAAAAAAAAAAAAAAAAAAAAAAAAAAAAAAAAAAAAAAAAAAAAAAAAAAAAAAAAAAAAAAAAAAAAAAAAAAAAAAAAAAAAAAAAAAAAAAAAAAAAAAAAAAAAAAAAAAAAAAAAAAAAAAAAAAAAAAAAAAAAAAAAAAAAAAAAAAAAAAAAAAAAAAAAAAAAAAAAAAAAAAAAAAAAAAAAAAAAAAAAAAAAAAAAAAAAAAAAAAAAAAAAAAAAAAAAAAAAAAAAAAAAAAAAAAAAAAAAAAAAAAAAAAAAAAAAAAAAAAAAAAAAAAAAAAAAAAAAAAAAAAAAAAAAAAAAAAAAAAAAAAAAAAAAAAAAAAAAAAAAAAAAAAAAAAAAAAAAAAAAAAAAAAAAAAAAAAAAAAAAAAAAAAAAAAAAAAAAAAAAAAAAAAAAAAAAAAAAAAAAAAAAAAAAAAAAAAAAAAAAAAAAAAAAAAAAAAAAAAAAAAAAAAAAAAAAAAAAAAAAAAAAAAAAAAAAAAAAAAAAAAAAAAAAAAAAAAAAAAAAAAAAAAAAAAAAAAAAAAAAAAAAAAAAAAAAAAAAAAAAAAAAAAAAAAAAAAAAAAAAAAAAAAAAAAAAAAAAAAAAAAAAAAAAAAAAAAAAAAAAAAAAAAAAAAAAAAAAAAAAAAAAAAAAAAAAAAAAAAAAAAAAAAAAAAAAAAAAAAAAAAAAAAAAAAAAAAAAAAAAAAAAAAAAAAAAAAAAAAAAAAAAAAAAAAAAAAAAAAAAAAAAAAAAAAAAAAAAAAAAAAAAAAAAAAAAAAAAAAAAAAAAAAAAAAAAAAAAAAAAAAAAAAAAAAAAAAAAAAAAAAAAAAAAAAAAAAAAAAAAAAAAAAAAAAAAAAAAAAAAAAAAAAAAAAAAAAAAAAAAAAAAAAAAAAAAAAAAAAAAAAAAAAAAAAAAAAAAAAAAAAAAAAAAAAAAAAAAAAAAAAAAAAAAAAAAAAAAAAAAAAAAAAAAAAAAAAAAAAAAAAAAAAAAAAAAAAAAAAAAAAAAAAAAAAAAAAAAAAAAAAAAAAAAAAAAAAAAAAAAAAAAAAAAAAAAAAAAAAAAAAAAAAAAAAAAAAAAAAAAAAAAAAAAAAAAAAAAAAAAAAAAAAAAAAAAAAAAAAAAAAAAAAAAAAAAAAAAAAAAAAAAAAAAAAAAAAAAAAAAAAAAAAAAAAAAAAAAAAAAAAAAAAAAAAAAAAAAAAAAAAAAAAAAAAAAAAAAAAAAAAAAAAAAAAAAAAAAAAAAAAAAAAAAAAAAAAAAAAAAAAAAAAAAAAAAAAAAAAAACTTATTTCGATTAAAGCCGATTCAACGAGAATGGTTTCAACTCAATTCATTTCGAAGGAATTTGAACTTGAAATCTTTCATGAAAGTGCAAGAGAAGACTAAGGTGATTTGCAGCAATGTAAGTTGTACAAATGAAAAGTGTCAGTTTCGTAAAGTCTTCGTTCGATTAAAGCTGATCTCGGAAGATGTTTACAGTCAAAGCGTATGTAGACGTAGTTAAAACACAGTAAAGAGGAGAGGCAGTTTGCTATAAAAGAAGGTTGCTCAAAGTAAATGCAAACCAAGTTTTAGAGTAGTTCGGTCAACGTTACCAACATCCACTTTCGGCTTCCTCCTCCAACGAGGTCACTGGCGTCCATAGAGGCCTTCCTTCAATAGGCAAAGGCTAACCACCTTTTACAGGTTAGGAGACAACCCTTACAAGTTTCACTCCTCTCTTGAATGATCTCAACACTTAGAAAGGAAGGAGGAGATCTCTAGCACTTTTTCAACTCTTTAACACTTCAAAGACTCAAGAATATATCAAATTTCGTTCCCCTTTCATGCAGAAAAGGGTGGGATATTTATAGACCTCAATGACATTGAAAAATGGAGCCAAGAAGTGTCTCATCCTAGATTTTCGGGGTCTTGGTGGTACCATCGCCCAGAATTCCTAGGAGGGCATTGCTTTTCAGGCGGTACCACCGTCGACCAGGAATTCAGGGGCCGAATGGGCTGCTCCATTCGGCCCAATTAAGGCCTGTTAAGGGTCCAGTTGGCTCCTAATTAAGTTAGTGGGATTATCAATCCTAACTTCATCTACACACTAACTATGACAATTAAGACATAATTACTGCACTTCATGTTCCGATGTGTCAATCGCTCTTTCGGCGAGCTTTTAGCATACTTCCGGCGAATATCCGATGAACTCTTGGTGATGCTCTAGCGGACTCCCAGCAAGCTACTGGACTTTGTGACAATCTTTTTAGCGAGTTCCGACGAGCTTCTTTAGCAAGCTCCTGGACTTCTCGGTTAGTTCCTATAGAACTTCCGACGAACGTCCAGACTTCCGACGAACTCTCGAACTCTCAACGTGATCTTGATCTTGACTCCAGCACAACACCTGCTTTATGTCTTTACTACCATCGTAGTTAATCCCGTACACTTGTTTCTTCTCTTTGGAAATCGATTTCAGCAAAAGCCCTTACTTCAATTGAGCTTTGGGTATGTTTCTATGCATGCTTTGGATAAGAATGAAATGATTACAACGTAATGTGACATTTGAGCTTCTGTTCATGTTTGTTCTTTGATATGTTTCCAAAATGTTTATATATCTTTGTTATGCCTTGAAATATACCAAATGCCATTGATATTCTCTTATGCTAATGATATGCTCCAATTACCTTTCCTCGATTATATGAATAAAACATGCTACGAATGAAACGACATCGTAATTCTGCATTCAAACAAAATATGCTTCTGTTTCATCTTATATCTCTAATTTGTATTTTAATACCTTATTTGTTTGAAAACTATCCTCTTTGAAAGATTTAAGCTTAGCACTAGACATTTCTTTTGTTTTGATACAAAGCCATGAATTAGTAATTTTTTGGTAATACGATCTCTATGCATTGTTTCGGACCTAACTTTTAGTACTAAACTCTGATTTAGGCAAAGCCCAATCTATTTGAAATTAGACTCAAGACCTTTATTTTGATACCTAGATTTAATGATTAATAGTCAAAATGCCTACTATGACTTCTATTTCATTTAACACTACAGATTCTGCAAAATAGGGACTTTAATTTCTGACCTCTTGTTGCTTAACTGCTTATAACTTTCTGTTGGGAACTTAGATGCATGCATATTATAATTTATTTGAAACTAAACTCAAACATCTTTCTATTCTTGTATGATTTGAATTTTTGGAATACAAATGCAAACTGAAAACATCTATTTTGTCGACCCTAAGGTTTCAATAAAACAGAACTGATGTTTTCAGACCTTTCACTACGAAATTATTTTTAATTCCCTTTTGTAAACTCTAATTCCACAAAACTTCATGTACATGAAAATAGATTGACACATCTTTCGAACGAAATCTATTTTGTATAAATTGGAGCATAATTGTTATCCATATAATTCATACAATCTGCCTCTTAAATTTTGCTAGAATTGAGTTTGGTCGATATTGCCTCCTCTTGTTTCTTCTCTTTCGAATCGATTTTAGCAAAAACTCTTACTTCAATTGAGCTTTACATTATTGCCTTAAATTTCTGTATACTTTTGTTCTTAAATTATTTGTATACCTACATTTATTATGTAAAGTTCATATTTGTATTGCAATGTTTCGTAAAGGCACATGCATTCTGTTGTTCTGCATGTGTTTCTGATTTGTCACAATTTTATTGGTCACTATCCTTTTGTACTCCAGCGTTTGTGGGATAAATGTGAACCTTTGCCAGAAATGGTAAAGGGAGTTATGCTTAGAGCCTGCAATGCTCTACTGGCCCCCTCTGACTTCACTCAGACGTGGGAGACTTATATTTGGTGGTTATTCATGAATGCATGGACTATATTATGTTATGATCCCAGTTCACCTTCTATGTGTTTGACATGATATCCAAAGCTTTGGGTATGTTTCTATTTATGCTTTGGATAAGAGTGAAATGAATGCAACGTCATGGGACATTTGAGCTTCTGTTCATGTTTTGTTCTTTGATATGTTTTCGAAATGTTTATGTCTTTGTTATACCTTGAAATATATCATATGCCATGGATATGCTCCTTATGCCAATGATATGCTCCAAATACCTTTCCTCGATTATATGAATAAAACATGCTTTGAACGAAACGACATCGTAACTCTACGTTCAAACAAAACATGCTTCTATTTAATCTTGTGTCTCTACTCTGTATTTTGATATATTATTTGTTTGAAAGCTGTCCTCTTTGAAAGATTTCAACTTAGCACTAGACATTTCTTTAGTTTTGATACAAAGCCATGAATCTGTAATTTTCCGGTAATCTGACCTCTATGCATTATTTCGGACCTAACTTTTAGTATTAAACTCTAATTTAGGCAAAGCCTAATTCATTTGAAAGTAGATGCAAAGACCTTTATTTTGAAACCTAGATTTAGCAATTTGGAGTCGAATTGCCTACTATTACTTTTGTTTCAATTAACCCTACAGATTCTACAAAATAGGGATTGTAATTTTTAACCTCTTGTTGCTTAACTTCTTATAACTTTCTGTTGGGAACTTAGATTCATACAAAGTATGATTTACTAGAAACTAAACTCAAACATCTTTATATGCTTATATGATTTGAAATTTGTGGCATACAAATGCAAACTAAAAGCATCTATTTTTGTCGATCTAGTGGATTTAGTAAAATAAAACTAATGTTTTCAGACCTTTCACTACGAAATTATTTTTAACTCCTTGTTGTAAACTCCAATTTCCATAAAACTTAATTTACCTGAAATTATATTGACACATCTTTCGAATGACATCTATTTTGTATAAATTGGACCATAATTGGTTATCCAAATAATTTATACAATCCGCCTCTCAAATTCTGCTAGAATCAAGCTTTGGTCGATTTCACCTCCTCTTGTTTCTTAACTACTTATAACATTCTACTGGGAACTCAGATTCAAGCAATGTATGATTTATTAGAAACTAAACTCAAACATCTTTATATGCTTATATGATTTGAAATTTGTGGCATACAAATGCAAACTAAAAGCATCTATTTTTGTCGACCTTGTGAATTCAGTAAAACAGAACTAATATTTTTAGAACTTTCACTACAAATTTTTCTTTAATTCCTTGTTGTAAACTCAAATTCCTACAAAACTTCATTTACCTAAAAATAGATTGACACATCTTTCGAATGACATCTATTTTGTATAAATTGGACCATAATTGGTTATCCAAATAATTTATACAATCCGCCTCTCAAATTCTGCTAGAATCAAGCTTTGGTCGATTTCACCTCCTCTTGTTTCTTAACTACTTATAACATTCTACTGGGAACTCAGATTCAAGCAATGTATGATTTATTAGAAACTAAACTCAAACATCTTTATATGCTTATATGATTTGAAATTTGTGGCATACAAATGCAAACTAAAAGCATCTATTTTTGTCGACCTTGTGAATTCAGTAAAACAGAACTAATATTTTTAGAACTTTCACTACAAATTTTTCTTTAATTCCTTGTTGTAAACTCAAATTCCTACAAAACTTCATTTACCTAAAAATAGATTGACACATCTTTCGAATGACATCTATTTTGTATAAATTGGACCATAATTGGTTATCCAAATAATTTATACAATCCGCCTCTCAAATTCTGCTAGAATCAAGCTTTGGTCGATTTCACCTCCTCTTGTTTCTTAACTACTTATAACATTCTACTGGGAACTCAGATTCAAGCAATGTATGATTTATTAGAAACTAAACTCAAACATCTTTATATGCTTATATGATTTGAAATTTGTGGCATACAAATGCAAACTAAAAGCATCTATTTTTGTCGACCTTGTGAATTCAGTAAAACAGAACTAATATTTTTAGAACTTTCACTACAAATTTTTCTTTAATTCCTTGTTGTAAACTCAAATTCCTACAAAACTTCATTTACCTAAAAATAGATTGACACATCTTTCGAATGACATCTATTTTGTATAAATTGGACCATAATTGGTTATCCAAATAATTTATACAATCCGCCTCTCAAATTCTGCTAGAATCAAGCTTTGGTCGATTTCACCTCCTCTTGTTTCTTAACTACTTATAACATTCTACTGGGAACTCAGATTCAAGCAATGTATGATTTATTAGAAACTAAACTCAAACATCTTTATATGCTTATATGATTTGAAATTTGTGGCATACAAATGCAAACTAAAAGCATCTATTTTTGTCGACCTTGTGAATTCAGTAAAACAGAACTAATATTTTTAGAACTTTCACTACAAATTTTTCTTTAATTCCTTGTTGTAAACTCAAATTCCTACAAAACTTCATTTACCTAAAAATAGATTGACACATCTTTCGAATGACATCTATTTTGTATAAATTGGACCATAATTGGTTATCCAAATAATTTATACAATCCGCCTCTCAAATTCTGCTAGAATCAAGCTTTGGTCGATTTCACCTCCTCTTGTTTCTTAACTACTTATAACATTCTACTGGGAACTCAGATTCAAGAAATGTATCATATTATATTATTATCCCACTTTACCTTCTATATGTTTGACATGATATCCAAAGCTTTGAGTATGTTTCTATGCATGCTTTGGATTATAATTAAATTAATGCAACGTCATGTGACATTTGAGCTTTACATTATTGCTAAAAATTACTATATACTTTTGTCTTTCAATTATTTGTATACCTACATTTATTATGTAAAGTTCATGTTTGTATTGCAGTATTTCGTAAAGGCACATGTGTGACGTTGTTCCGCATGTGTTTCTGATTTGTCCCAATTTTATTGTTCACTATCCTTTTGTACTCCGGTGTTTGTGGGATAAATGTGAACCGTTGTTAGAAATGGTAAAGGGAGTTATGCTTAGAGCCCGCGTGCTTTGTCGGCCCACTATGACTTCACTCAAATGTGGGTGGATGGAGCTCCCAAATGTGGGAGACTTATGTTTTGTGGTCATTTAGAAATGTATCATATTATATTATTATCCCACTTTACCTTCTATATGTTTGACATGATATCCAAAGCTTTGAGTATGTTTCTATGCATGCTTTGGATTATAATTAAATTAATGCAACGTCATGTGACATTTGAGCTTTACATTATTGCTAAAAATTACTATATACTTTTGTCTTTCAATTATTTGTATACCTACATTTATTATGTAAAGTTCATGTTTGTATTGCAGTATTTCGTAAAGGCACATGTGTGACGTTGTTCCGCATGTGTTTCTGATTTGTCCCAATTTTATTGTTCACTATCCTTTTGTACTCCGGTGTTTGTGGGATAAATGTGAACCGTTGTTAGAAATGGTAAAGGGAGTTATGCTTAGAGCCCGCGTGCTTTGTCGGCCCACTATGACTTCACTCAAATGTGGGTGGATGGAGCTCCCAAATGTGGGAGACTTATGTTTTGTGGTCATTTAGAAATGTATCATATTATATTATTATCCCACTTTACCTTCTATATGTTTGACATGATATCCAAAGCTTTGAGTATGTTTCTATGCATGCTTTGGATTATAATTAAATTAATGCAACGTCATGTGACATTTGAGCTTTACATTATTGCTAAAAATTACTATATACTTTTGTCTTTCAATTATTTGTATACCTACATTTATTATGTAAAGTTCATGTTTGTATTGCAGTATTTCGTAAAGGCACATGTGTGACGTTGTTCCGCATGTGTTTCTGATTTGTCCCAATTTTATTGTTCACTATCCTTTTGTACTCCGGTGTTTGTGGGATAAATGTGAACCGTTGTTAGAAATGGTAAAGGGAGTTATGCTTAGAGCCCGCGTGCTTTGTCGGCCCACTATGACTTCACTCAAATGTGGGTGGATGGAGCTCCCAAATGTGGGAGACTTATGTTTTGTGGTCATTTAGAAATGTATCATATTATATTATTATCCCACTTTACCTTCTATATGTTTGACATGATATCCAAAGCTTTGAGTATGTTTCTATGCATGCTTTGGATTATAATTAAATTAATGCAACGTCATGTGACATTTGAGCTTCTATTCTTATTTTGTTCTTTGATATGTTTCCGAAATGTTTATATGTTTTTATTATGCCTTGAAATATACCTTATGTCATGGATATGCTCCTTATGCCAATGATATGCTTCAATTACCTTTCCTCGATTATATGAATAAAATATGCTTTGAACGAAACAACATCTATTTTTGTTGACCTTGTGAATTCAGTAAAACAGAACTAATATTTTTAGAACTTTCACTACAAATTTTTCTTTAATTCCTTGTTGTAAACTCAAATTCCTACAAAACTTCATTTACCTAAAAATAGATTGACACATCTTTCAAACAACATCTATTTTTGTTGACCTTGTGAATTCAGTAAAACAGAACTAATATTTTTAGAACTTTCACTACAAATTTTTCTTTAATTCCTTGTTGTAAACTCAAATTCCTACAAAACTTCATTTACCTAAAAATAGATTGACACATCTTTCAAACAACATCTATTTTTGTTGACCTTGTGAATTCAGTAAAACAGAACTAATATTTTTAGAACTTTCACTACAAATTTTTCTTTAATTCCTTGTTGTAAACTCAAATTCCTACAAAACTTCATTTACCTAAAAATAGATTGACACATCTTTCAAACAACATCTATTTTTGTTGACCTTGTGAATTCAGTAAAACAGAACTAATATTTTTAGAACTTTCACTACAAATTTTTCTTTAATTCCTTGTTGTAAACTCAAATTCCTACAAAACTTCATTTACCTAAAAATAGATTGACACATCTTTCAAACAACATCTATTTTGTATAAATTGGAGCTTAATTGGTTATCTATATAATTCATATAATTGGCCTCTCAAATTCAGCCACAAACAAGCTTTGGTCGATTTCACCTCCTCTTGTTTCTTAACTACTTATAACATTCTACTGGGAACTCAGATTCAAGCAATGTATGATTTATTAGAAACTAAACTCAAAATCTTATATGCTTATATGATTTGAAATTTGTGGCATACAAATGCAAACTAAAAGCATCTATTTTTGTTGACTAGTGGATTCAGTAAAATAAAACTAATGTTTTCAGACCTTTCACTACGAAATTATTTTTAACTCCCTGTTGTAAACTCCAATTTCTACAAAACTTAATTTACCTAAAATTATATTGACACATCTTTCGAATGACAACTATTTTGTATAAATTGGACCATAATTGGTTATCTAAATAATTTATACAATCTGCCTCTCAAATTTTGTTAGAATCAAGCTTTGGTCGATTTCACCTCCTCTTGTTTCTTCTCTTTCGAAATTGATTTCGGCAAAAACCCTTACTTCAGTTGAGCTTTACATTATTGCTAAAAATTACTATATATTTTTGTCTTTCAATTATTTGTATACCTACATTTATTATGTAAAGTTCATGTTTGTATTGTAGTATTTCGTAAAGGCACATGTGTGACGTTGTTCCGCATGTGTTTCTGATTTGTCCCAATTTTATTGTTCACTATCCTTTTGTACTTCGGTGTTTGTGGGATAAATGTGAACCGTTGTTAGAAATGGTAAAGGGAGTTATGCTTAGAGCCCGCGTGCTTTGTCGGCCCACTATGACTTCACTCAAATGTGGGTGGATGGAGCTCCCAAACGTGGGAGACTTATGTTTTGTGGTCATTTAGAAATGTATCATATTATATTATTATCCCACTTTACCTTCTATATGTTTGACATGATATCCAAAGCTTTGAGTATGTTTCTATGCATGCTTTGGATTATAATTAAATTAATGCAACGTTATGTGACATTTGAGCTTCTATTCTTATTTTGTTCTTTGATATGTTTCCGAAATGTTTATATGTTTTTATTATGCCTTGAAATATACCTTATGTCATGGATATGCTCCTTATGCCAATGATATGCTCCAATTACCTTTCCTCGATTATATGAATAAAATATGCTTTGAACGAAACAATATCGTAATTTTGTGTTCAAACAAAACATGCTTCGGTTATATCTTGTGTCTCTACTTTGTATTTCGATATCTGTTTGTTTGAAAATTGTCTCTTTGAAAGATTTCTAACTTAGCACCAGACATTTCTTTCGTTTTGATACAAAGCCATGAATTAGTAATTTTTCGGTAATCTGACCTTTATACATTGTTTTGGACCTAACTTTTAGTATTAAACTCTGATTTAGGTAAAGCCTAATACATTTGAAAGTAGACTCAAAGACCTTTATTTTGATACCTAGATATAATGATTTGGAATCGAAATGTCTACTATGACTTCTATTTCAATTAACTCTACAGATTTTGCAAAACAGGGATTGTAAATTCTGACCTCTTGTTTCTTAACTACCTATAACATTCTATTGGGAACTCAAATTCAAGCAATGTATGATTTATTAGAAACTAAACTCAAACATATTTCTATGCTTATATGATTTTAAATTTTTAGAATACAAATATAAATTGAAAACATCTATTTTTGTCGACCTTGTGAATTCAGTAAAACATAACTAATATTTTTAGAACTTTCACTACAAATTTTTCTTTAATTCCTTGTTGTAAACTCAAATTCCTACAAAAATTCATTTACCTAAAAATAAATTGACACATCTTTCAAACAACATCTATTTTGTATAAATTGGAGCTTAATTGGTTATCTAAATAATTCATATAATTGGCCTCTCAAATTCAGCCACAAACAAGTTTGGTCGATTTCGCCTCCTCTTGTTTCTTCCCTTTCGAAATCGATTTCTGCAAAAACCCTTACTTCATTTGAGCTTTACATTATTGCCTTGAATTCTTGTATAAATTTATCTTTCAATTATTTGTATACCTACATTTATTATGTAAAGTTCATGTTTGTATTACAATGTTTCGTAAAGGCACATGCATTCCGTTATTCTGCATGTGTTTCTGATTTGTCACAATTTTATTGTTCACTATCCTTTTATACTCTGGTTTTTGTGGGATAAATGTGAACCTTTGCCAAAAATGGTAAAGGGAGTTATGATTAGAGCTCGCGATGCTCTATCGGCCCCCTCTGACTTCACTCAGACGTGGGTGGATGGAGCTCCCAAATGTGAGAGACTTATAGTTGGTGGTCATTTAGAAATGGATGGGCTATATTATGTTATGATCTCACTTCACCTTCTATATGTTTGACATGATATCCAAAGCTTTGGGTATATTTCTATGCATGCTTTGGATAAGAATGAAATGAATGCAATGTCATGGGACATTTGAGCTTCTGTTCATGTTTTGTTCTTTGATATGTTTCTGAAATGTTTATGTATTTGTTATACCTTGAAATATACTATATGCCATAGATATGCTCCTTATGCCAATGATATGCTCCAAATACCTTTCCTCGATTATATGAAACGACATCGTAATTTTGCATTCAAACAAAACAGGCTTCTATTTAATCTTGTGTCTCTGCTCTATATTTTGATACCTTATTTGTTTAAAAATCGTCCTCTTTGAAAGATTTCCACTTAACACCAAACATTTCTTTTGTTTTGATACAAAGCCATGAATCATTAATTTTTGGTAATCTGACCTCTATGCATTGTTTCAAACATAACATTTAGTACTAAACTCTTATTTAGGCAAAGCCTAATTCATTTGAAAGTAGATTCAAAGATATTTATTTTGACACCTAGATTTAACGATTTGGTGTCGAAATGCCTACTATGACTTCTGTTTCAATTAACCCTACGATTTTGCAAAACAGGGACTATAATTTCTGACCTCTTTTTTTTTTTGGTAAGTAAAAGTAATTGATTATGTATAAAGTTTCTATAAATAGCTTTGTCTATACAAGTCATAGATGAAGTCAAGTAACTCATAGCGTAAGGCGGTAGTTATGATACACATGTTGTAGGCTATAACTCCTAACTATTGCTAATAAATAAAATATAATATCTAGATATGCTAAGGCTACCTGTGGGTACAACATTTAATATCATGCCTAAGATCTTTAGCTAATAACAAAATTGAATTTGATAAAAATATCTTTTTCTCTTTGTGTAAAGTGCTCTATTTTGAGATCATGTTCAATACATGATCTTGAGTCTCTAATAATCTCTGTCAAGAGCTGAGCATTAGTTGTGTATTGATACTCAAAGATTCTGCTACAATCTCTCCTTCCACATCCACCAAATAATTCATTTGAAAGTAACCTTTGCCATTTGTATAAGAGACTTTTTTCTTGAGAAACATTGCATGAGGTTGCCTAATTCTTGATGCAAGTTTGGCTGTAGTAGCCTATTGAGTTCGAAACGCTAGAGAATCTCCTTCCATATCTATTTAGTATAGTCACAAGTAAAATAGAGCTAGTCAACAGTTTCTTCCTGTTGCATACAAAGGGGGCATCGATTAACATGATAGATACCTCTTCTTTTCATATTGTCTATTGTATGTAGTTTATTAAGAAGGACGTGTCATGTACATAAGGAATGTCTCTGTGATCCCGGTCGATCCCATGTCCAATTGCTTGGGATCCACTTGTTATTTCTTTGCTTGATTTGATTCCATGCGGATGTGACACTAAATTTGCCATTGTCATGAGGCCAAATAAGTATATTTGAAGATTTGTTCTTAATTAGAATAGTTATAATAGTCAGCTAAAGTGATAACATTTCAGGAGAAATAGAATTAGGGAGACACCAGGTACCATGAGCAATGAACTCGGAAACCTTCCAATCTTTGGGAGCCCCAAGGCCTTTTCTTATTCTGTCATCATATATTTGAAATATACTCTTCCCATTCACGCAAGGATTGTACCACATATTAGTACTAGTTCCAGAAGAGATTGCATAAAAAATGTGTTTGATTAGCCAATTTCTTGCTTTCAAAATTCCTTTCCAAGCTACAAAGTGATATGTTCTTGTTGAAACTTCCCAAATTGATTCCTTAGAAAGATACCTAGCAGAAACCCATTGTGATCATAAGGAACATTTGTTTTGCAAAAGATCCCACAATTGCTATACCAAATATGATTTATTCCAATCTCTAGTATTTCTCAAGTTCAGCCCCCCTTCATCTTTCGGTTTGCAAATGTTGTCCCAATTTAACATATGCATTGTCTTATCATTTGTACCATTCCAAAAGAAATTCATTAATAACCATTCAATATCTTGGAGAAGTACAACAGGCAGAAGAAATGCATTAGATCAATATATAGAGTAAGAGTACAACACCGAATGGATGAGTTCAAGTCGTCCTGCTTTTGAAAGAAGCCTATTTTTCTAGAAGGAAATTATATTCTTTATTTTTTACAGGATAGGCTGATAGTGAGTTTTGTGAATGCCAGTAGATATGAGTGGGAGACTCATATAAGGAACTAACAGATTTCCCTTACTAACCCCTAGTGTGTGTGCAATAAAGTCCTTATCCTTAATGCAAGGACCCATATAGACTTTACTTTTCACATGATTTAACTGAAGGCCAGAAATCATACCAAAGTTATTTGGAATAGTAGCCAAGTTTCTTACTGAAGTTGAATCATTCTGAAGAAAGATAAATAAATCATCTGCAAAAGTTATGTGTGATATATGAATAGAACCAGTATTGGGTACCTTAATGTTGCAATCAGAGACTACCTATTCCAACATATAGTTGAGTCCTTCTATTGCAATAGTAAAGAGATATGGAGAGAGTGGATCACCTTATCGGATGTCATTCGTGCTCCCAAAAAAACCAATAGGTGAGCCATTGAAGAGTATCAAAAACTTTGGAGTTTCCAAGCAACATTGAATCCAATTAACCCATTACTGTGGAAAGTTCATATCAAGGAACATCTTATAGATAAATTTCCTATTAACTGAATTAAAGGCTTTTCATAAATCAGCTTTAAAATAGATTTTCATCCCTCTTGCTTTTTAGTGTAGATCCTTGACTAAGTCATTAGCAAGCAGAATATTATGATATATACTTCTCCCTTTGATGAAAGCAGCTTGATTAGGACTAATGATCTTGTGTATTACCTTTTGTATTCTATCTGCCAATACTTTGCAGATGATCTTGTAAATAAATTTGCATAATGATATTGGTCGATAGTTCTTTAGAGAATTAGCCCCTGCATTCTTGGGAATTAAAGAAATAAAAGTGTAATTCATCTCTATAAGAATATGACCTTAAGAGAAAAAATGTTGGTAAGCCTTAATCACATCATTACCAATAATAGAACATGTAATTTGGTAAAATTTAGCTGGAAATCCATCTGGACCAAGGCTTTTGTGCTTCGGTGACTTAAAGACAACTCTTATAATTTTATCATCTGTAATTGGAGCATTGAGGATTGAAATGACATCCAAATCAAGCTTTCTAGTTGGCTCCACATAAATGTTATTAGGTTGCAACGCTTGATTGAGTAAGGAATAAAAAAATCGCTCAGTGTATGCTTTAACCTCATCTAAATTCTCAATAAGATTACCATATTTGTCTATGCATTTTCTGATGCGGCTAATGGCCCTTTGAGTAGCAATGGAAGCATAGAAAAACTTAGTATTGAAATCCCTTAGAGTAAGCCAATGCTATCAAGACTTCTGCTTTGTAAAAATTTCCTCCTACTTTAAGGCTTGCATGAAGTTATTTCTGGCTTCTGTCTTATTGTAGATTTATTATTCTTATCTTGGGTCTGAACTTGTAGCTCATGTTGCATTGTCATTAGTTCCTTTCTGTAAATTTGAACCCAGGTGGTAATATTTTCAAAGGTGTTTGTATTTCACTCCTTAACTGCTTTACAGGCTTTGAGCTTTTGACATAAAATGGAAGGTGGCGAACCATGTATATTAACTAACATTCCAAGCTAATATGATAATTTCAAGGAACTGAGGATGAGTACTCCACATGTTAAAGAATCTAAATGGTTTTTTGTCTCTGGGTGTTGCTTTGTTTGCGTGTATATACATTGAAGAATGATCAGAAAACAATGGTGCATCATACTCAAGAAGTGAATTAGGGTAAACTATTAACCATTCTTGATTAATCAAACACTTGTTGAGTCGAGCCATTATTTTTCTGTTAGCAGCACCTTGATTACTCTAAGAGAGCCAATTGCCCACAAATTTCATATCAATCAATATGGTAGTGTCTATGTAATCATTAAAACTTTAAAGCTGACCTTCGAAAAGCTATCTACCCTCCACTTTTTCATTTGTGTACTGAACAGTATTAAAGTCACCAAGAACAATCCATAGTATATTAAGACAATCATTTGCAATATTAGTCAGATCAGTCCATAGTATATTTCTTTCTTGTATCCCGTTTGAAGCATATATACTAGTGAAATTGAATTGATAATCATTCTTTTTGTCTTCCACCTTAATATGGATGAATTGATTAGTAGCAGAAATAAACCAAGTATTAATAGAGTTAGGATGCCATAAGACCCATATTCTACCAAATATTTCAGTAGAGTCATTGGTAAACAGTTCTATGTTCGGCTATATTAAATTCTTTTGAGCAAGAATGTGTGATTGTTTAATTTTCATTTCCACGAGAATAGCACATGCGGCAGACTTGATTATTCTATTGAGCTCTCGACATTTTTCAAGCTTATTAAGTCCATGAACATTCTAACATATTATCTTTATCAAAAATAAAATAAATGGAAAAGGAAGTAAGGTATTCATCCTACGACTTTGAATAGATAGTACCATCCTTTTTCTTATTCTCAGATTTTGCATTTTCCTCCCACACAATATCCTTACCTTTTAAGGCTTTATTCCTATATTTATCCACTTTATCCACAGCTAGCAAATGTTTAAATTTTATACCTTGAGTCAAGTAGTCCTGGTTGACATTGTTTGTTGAAGTGTGATAAGATTGTTGAGGTGCAATATCCTAGTTAGTGTGGTTTGTTGGGGCCTGAGTTTGTTGTGACAGAATATCCTTACAGGCGAGGTTTGTTGGTGCATGAGTTGTTAAGAAACAAAGTCCTGGTTGGCGCGATGAGTGGATATTGGAATTGTTAGGATCGGAGCGACACTAAGAGGGGGGGTGGGGGGGGGGGGGGGGGGGGGGGGGGGGGGGGGGGGGGGGGGGGGGGGGGGGGGGGGGGGGGGGGGGGGGGGGGGGGGGGGGGGGGGGGGGGGGGGGGGGGGGGGGGGGGGGGGGGGGGGGGGGGGGGGGGGGGGGGGGGGGGGGGGGGGGGGGGGGGGGGGGGGGGGGGGGGGGGGGGGGGGGGGGGGGGGGGGGGGGGGGGGGGGGGGGGGGGGGGGGGGGGGGGGGGGGGGGGGGGGGGGGGGGGGGGGGGGGGGGGGGGGGGGGGGGGGGGGGGGGGGGGGGGGGGGGGGGGGGGGGGGGGGGGGGGGGGGGGGGGGGGGGGGGGGGGGGGGGGGGGGGGGGGGGGGGGGGGGGGGGGGGGGGGGGGGGGGGGGGGGGGGGGGGGGGGGGGGGGGGGGGGGGGGGGGGGGGGGGGGGGGGGGGGGGGGGGGGGGGGGGGGGGGGGGGGGGGGGGGGGGGGGGGGGGGGGGGGGGGGGGGGGGGGGGGGGGGGGGGGGGGGGTGAATTAGTGCAGCGGATTAAAATGACCTACATCCACTTGCGAAGCCTTCTTCGATGAGGCTCCTAACTTCCACTAGCAAATCTCTTTGAAGGGGAAGGACAAATACCCCTCTTACAACCTTTTACAAGTGGTTCACACTCTTACAAGGTTTCAAAGAGAAAGAAGGAGGTGAACACTCAAGCAATTGAAAGCAAGACTTGCTAAAGACTTTCCTAAGGCTTTATCTCAATTTCTTATACCTCAAAGGTTGTAATCTCTGCTGAGAATTGAGGGGTATTTATAGGCCTCAAGAGGATTCAAATTTGGGCTCCAAAATTTGAATTCTCTTCGGTTTCCGAAGCTAGCGGTGCCACCGCCTGTCAATGGCGGTGCCTCCGCCTGTCAGTTCTGACACTGACAGTGTACCGCCCAGTCCAGCGGTGCCACCGCCTAGCTCTCGGGTGCTGGGCGGTGCCACCGCCCAAACCGGCGATTCCACCGCCCGACCTTACTAGTCACTGGTTGGGCTTTAAGTCTGGCCCAAACCAGGTTTCATTTTGGGCCCAATTGGACCCTAATCAAGATATAGGATTATTTCTTAATCCTAACCTTAATTACATTCAAACTACGTAACTAAAGACATACTCCTAAGCAAGTTTTTAACCGGCGAACTTCAAGTCTTGTTCCGGCGATCTTCCGACGGACTTCCGATACGCCCTTGGATTTCTTCCGACGGAGTCCCAGCTAGCTCCCAATCTTGTGGTGAAGTCAACGAGTAGCCGAGCCTTCTCGGTGATCTCTGTGAACCTCCGATGATCTCTTCGGCGGACTTCCGAAAACTCCGATAAGTCCCCGATTTCTTCTCGATTGGTTCCGGCAGCATCTCCGACGAATCTTCGGACTCTCAACGGATTTTCGAACACCCATCGAACTTGACTCCGGTAGACTTGCTTTATGTCTTCAAGCTATCGTAGTTAATCCTGCATACTTATCTCAACATATGGATTAGATAAAATATGACAATTGAATTCATCATCAAAATCCGAGATTCAACAATCTCCCCCTTTTTGATGATGACAATCAATTGATAACGGAGTTAACCTTAACTCCCCCTATCTATATGCCATACTTGAGATAAGACATTCTTGAATTCAAAGCCTTTGAATTCAATAGACATATTGATAAGTTAAGATGCTTAACTCCATCATGATTCCTATCATGATGTATCTCTCTGAAAATGATGTCAAGGCTTGACATCCATTTTCAATTTTTACATTTCAAGTGTAAAAGATAGTAATCGAAGCGATTCATCATATGGTAAGATATCAACATGTAAGATTGCAATGCAAGTTCTTGATATCTTAACATGATGCAATCATGGCATAATGCAAATTTGGCAGTTATAGGATTAATTCATGTAAAAATTTCTCATTCAAATATGGCACTCATAGCATCAATTCATATATTTCTCCCCCTTTGTAATCAACAAAAAGGAGAACAATATAAGCAAATTTTAAATATAAGTGAGATGCCATAAGCAAGTTCATGTCATTTTTCAACAAAGAGTGATAGGATACCAAATATACAAACATCTCAAGGAAGACATGACATGAAGATAGCTTTGAAAACTTCTTCCTTTTTATTTGTTATTATTATTATTATTATTTTTACATGATAAGTTTATGAGAGATGCATTTGCTAATTGATTCCATATGTTAAAAATCAATGATATGAATCAAACTCGATATGACATATGCTTATGAAAGCTACATTAAGTTGGAAGAGAATGATGTATCAAGAAAATCTGATTGTTAGGATCAAGAAGATACCAAATCTGAAATTTAATATTTTCATGCATTCGGACAAGGTTTTTCTATAGATTTTCAAAACGCAATCATAAAGATAAAACATGCTTATTATCATGGAAATTTTTATATCCAAAACATAAAATTTCCAACATGTTATTAAGGCATGTAGAATCATCATAGCAATTAAGTGATTTGATCATTGAATCAAGAAAGTCCGAAAAATAAATCTAATGAATTCAAGCATTCGGACACATTAATATTCCTAATTCTCTTCTAATGAAATCAAATTGTTCTTCACTTAAAGGCTTTGTAAAAATATCAGCTAGTTGATGTTTAGTATCAATGAACTCTATTACTACATCATGATTAGTGACATGATCTCGTATAAAGTGATGTCTAATATCAATATGTTTTGTTCTTGAGTGTTGAATCGGATTCTTTGTTAAACATATAGCACTTGTGTTATCACATTTAATGGGAATATTTTTAAGATGAACTTTATAATCTTCTAAGGTGTTTTTCATCCACACAACTTGTGCACAGTATGCACTAGCTGCAATATACTCAGCTTCGGTTGTTGATAGTGCAACCGAGTTTTGTTTCTTAGATGACCAGGAAACAAGAGAATGTCCCAAAAATTGACATGTTCCTGATGTGCTTTTTCTATCTAATCTACACCCACCAAAATCTGCATTAGCATAAGCAATTAACTCAAACTTTTCGGTTTTTAGATACCATAATCCTAGATTTGTGGTACCTTTAAGATATCTAAGTATTCTTTTAACCGCTTTGAGATGAGATATCTTAGGGTTTGATTGAAACCTAGCACAAAGTCCTACACTGAACATGATATCTGGTCTAGTTGCAGTGAGGTAAAGTAAACTTCCTATCATACCCCTATAAGTTTTTTAATCGAAACTTTCTCCACTTTCATCAACTTCTAATTTAGTGGAGGTGCTCATAGGAGTGTTAATAGCTTTTGAGCTTTCCATATTAAATCTTTTTAGCAAATCTAAAGCATATTTAGTTTGACTAATAAAGATGCCATTTCTTAGTTGCTTAATTTGTAAGCCTAAGAAAAAGGTTAATTCTTCCATCAAACTCATTTCAAATTCAAGACTCATGGTTTTAGCAAAAGATTCACAAAGAGATTCATTTGTAGATCCAAAGATAATATCATCAACATAAATCTGAACAATGAGAAAATTATTTTCAAAATTCTTGATAAACAATGTAGTATCAACCTTGCCTTTTGTGAAATTATTTTCAATAAGAAAAGAACTAAGTCTCTCATACCAAGCCCTTGGGGCTTGTTTTAAACCATAGAGAGCTTTAGTTAATTTAAACACATGATTAGGGAGGCTATTATTTTCAAATCTGGGAGGTTGTTCAACATAAACTTCTTTGGAAATAAAGCCATTTAGAAAAGCACTTTTAACATCCATTTGAAACAACTTAAAATTATTATTACTAGCATAGGCAAGTAGCATCCTTATGGCTTCTAATCGAGCCACAGGAGCGAAGGTTTCTTTATAATCGATACCTTCTTCTTGGTTGAAACCTTTGGCCACTAATCTAGCCTTGTTTCTAACCACGATACCATATTCATCTTGTTTCTAAAGACCCATTTAGTACCAATAACTAAATGGTCATTTGGACTAGGAACAAGCTTCCATACCTTATTTCTCTCAAATTCATTTAACTCATCATGCATTGCGATAATCCATGAATCATCTTTCATGGCTTCGTCAATACATTTAGGTTCAATTTGGGAGAGAAAAGCGGCGTTGGCACAAAAATTTTTAAGAGAAGAACGTGTTTGAACCCCCTTAGATGTGTCTTCTAGGATTAGCTCCTTAGGATGAGAGCATCTACATACTTCCAATCCTTGGGTAAGGATGTTTCGGAAGTGGATGCATCCAAGTTGCTAGTTAGAGAAGGGGTTTCATTTAAATTCAAGGAATCGAAATTAACATCATCATCAAGATCATTTTTCTTTATTTCGGAAATCTCATTGAAAACAACATGAATGGATTCTTCTATAATTAAAGTTCTTTTATTGAAGATACGAAAAGCTTTAGAAACCGAAGAATAACCAAGGAAAATTCCTTCATCGGATTTAGCATCAAATTTTCCTAAGGCATCTTTTTCATTCAAGATAAAACACTTACACCCAAAAACTTTAAAATATGAAACATTAGGTTTTTTGTTTTTCCACAACTCATAGGGAGTTTTGGTGAGTAAAGGTCTTACTAGAACTCTATTCAAAATATAGCATGCAGTGTTTACGGCTTCGGCCCAAAAATATTTGGGTAGGTTATGTTCATTCAACATGGTTCTCGCCATTTCTTGTAAATTTCTATTTTTTCTTTCTACTACTCCATTTTGTTGAGGATTTCTTGGAGTAGAGAAGTTGTGATTGTATCCATTAAATTCATAAAATTTTTGAAAATCACGGTTTTGAAATTCACTACCATGATCACTTCTAATTGACGAAATCATAGAACCCTTTTCATTTTCGACAAGTTTACAAAACTTGGTAAAATATCTAAAGCATTCATTTTTGTGTTTTAAGAAATAAGTCCATGTGTATCTACTATAGTCATCTACAATGACAAAGGCGTATTTGCTACCTCCTAGACTTGATGTAGAGATAGGTCCAAACAAATCCATATGGATCAATTGTAAGGGCCTAGAGGTACTTATTTGATTCTTAGATTTGAAACTACCCTTAATTTGTTTTCCTAATTGATAAGCATCATACACATTATCTTTGATGAACTTGATATGAGGAATTCCTCTTACAAGTTCTTTGGATGATATTTGAGTGATTAGTTTCATGCTAGCATGACCTAATCTCCTATGCCAAAGCCAAGCATCCTCATTTAAAACCGTGAAACACATTTCATTACAAAGATCATTGATGTCAATAGTGTATACGTTATTTTGTTTTAATGCAATCATAGATGTGTTTTTGTATGGTTTTTCAATGACGCAAGCATTAGATTCAAATTTGACAATATATCCTTTATCACATAATTGACTAATGCTCAAGAGGTTATGTTTTAAACCATCAACTAACAAAACATCTTCAATAAAGAAGTTGGATTTGTTACCTATGGTTCCTTTGCCAATGATTTTACCCTTGTTGTTGTCTCCGAAGGTGACATAGCCTTCGTCTATGCTAGTGAGCTTAGAGAATTGAGATGGATCTCCGGTCATATACCTTGAGCATCCACTATCAAGGTACCATCTCTTGCTCCTAGCTTGTGATGGTGTATGTTTCTACAAGAAAGAATTATTTTTAGGAACCCATTTACTTTTGGGTGCCTCAAAAACTGATCTAACTTGTTTATGGTTCCTATAGGAACCCAAATCAGTTTGTTCGAACTAGTTTTCTTGAATGGACATTGATAAGTTTTATGTCCATATTTGCAACAAAAGTTGCATTTGCTTTGGTGCCGAACATGTAAGATAGGGCCTTTTCTGAAGGTGGTTGGATTTTGGTGAGGACTTCTCACAAATCCGATTCCACTTCTTTTAGGAATGTGACCCTTATTTGTAAGGATCATGTTCAAAGACTTGCTACCAACCTCGAATTTCTTCAAGGTGTCCTTAAGTAGCAAGTTCTCCTTTTGGAGAGTTTCTAGATCATGACATTTTATATATGGAGCTAAACTATCATGATATTCAGATTTTAATTTATCGAAATTACAAGTAAGACTATTATGCTCCTTTTTTAGCAATTTGTATTTTCTACTAATAGTTTTGCATTCATCAAATAAGTCATGGAAGGCATTTAATAATTCATCAAATGATAAATCTGCATCAATTAAATTGGTTACCTCCTCTCCGATGGCCATTAGGGCATAGTGAGCAACTTGCTCGGTGTTGGACTCCTCTTCTTCGGATGTGCTTGAGTCATCCCACGTTGCTTTGAGCGCCTTCTTCTTTGGTGTTCTTTTCTTGACTTGGGGACATTCACTTTTGTAGTGTCCCGGTTTCTTGCATTTGTAGCAAATAACTTGGTCCTTCTTGGGTTCAAATTTATTTTTTGTGTCATTTTTAAACTTGTTTCTTTTAATAAATTTTTTAAATCTTCTTGTTAGAAGTGCCAAGTCATCGTCAAAGTCCTCATCACTTGAGTTCTCTCTCAAGTGGTCTTCTTGAGTTCTAAGTGCCATATCCTTCCTGTTCTTTGGAAGGATGTCTTCTTGCTCTTCATGAGCTTTGCAAGTCATTTCGTAGGTCATTAATGACCCGATTAATTCTTCAAGAGGGAAGTTGTTTAAATCTTTAGCCTCTTGAATAGCAGTGACTTTAGGGTCCCAACTCTTAGGAAGGGATCTTAGAATCTTATTTACGAGCTCAAAATCCGAAAAACTTTTACCGAGTCCTTTTAGACCATTGACGACATCCGTGAAACGGGTGTACATGTCGCCAATAGTCTCGCTCGGTTTCATCCGAAAAAGTTCAAATGAATGTATCAAAAGGTTGATTTTTGACTCTTTCACTCTACTTGTGCCTTCGTGAGTCACTTCGAGTGTATGCCAAATATCAAACGCGGTTTCACAAACCAAAACATGGTTGAACTCGTTTTTATCAAACGCATAAAATAAGGCATTCATAGCCTTTGCATTAAGAGCGAAAGTCTTCTTTTCCAATTCATTCCAATCGATCATTGGAAGAGAAGACTTCGAAAATCCATTTTCGACAAGATTCCAAATTTCAAAATCCATAGAAATAAGGAAGATCCTCATTCGGGTCTTCCAATAGGTGTAGTCCGTCCCATTGAACATGGGTGGACGTGTGATAGAATGACCCTCTTGGTTTCCGGCGTATGCCATCTCTCTTGGGTTTTAATCCGTTTGAGAGTTAACCTGGCTCTGATACCAATTGTTAGGATTGGAGCGACACTAAGAGGGGGGGGTGAATTAGTGCAGCGGATTAAACTTGTAAGTTTGAAAACGATTTCGTAAAATGCAAGGAGATTACGTTTCGATAGTAACTTGAGTAAAGTGAAAAACGAAAACTTGCTGCTATGTAGATAATGATTGCTGAAAAGTAAGAACTTGGTATGTAGATACTGATTGCAGAAAAGTAAGAACTCACACATTCAAGGAACACACCAATTTAAAGTGGTTCGGTCAAAATGACCTACATCCACTTGTGAAGCCTTCTTCGATGAGGCTCCCAACTTCCACTAGCAAATCTCTTTGAAGGGGAAGGACAAATACCCCTCTTACAACCTTTTACAAGTGGTTCACACTCTTACAAGTTTTCAAAGAGAAAGAAGGAGGTGAACACTCAAGCAATTGAAAGCAAGACTTGCTAAAGACTTTCCTAAGGCTTTATCTCAATTTCTTACACCTCAAAGGTTGTAATCTCTGCTGAGAATTGAGGGGTATTTATAGGCCTCAAGAGGATTCAAATTTGGGCTCCAAAATTTGAATTCTCTTCGGTTTCCGAAGCTAGCGATCCCACCGCCTGTCAATGGCGGTGCCACCGCCTATCAGTTCTGACACTAACAGTGTACTGGGCGGTGCCACCGCCTAGCTCTCGAGTGCTGGGCGGTGCCACCGCCTAGACCGATGGTTCCACCGCCCGACCTTACTAGTCACTGGTTGGGCTTTAAGTCCGGCGCAAACCAGGTTTCATTTTGGGCCCAGTTGGCCCCTAATCAAGATATAGGATTATTTCTTAATCCTAACCTTAATTACATTCAAACTATGTAACTAAAGACATACTCCTAAGCAAGTTTTTAACCGGCGAACTTCAAGTCTTGTTCCGGCGAGCTTTCCGGCGATCTTCCGACGGACTTCCGATACGCCCTTGGATTTCTTCCGACGAACTCCCAGCTGGCTCCCGATCTTGTGGCGAAGTCAACGAGTAGCCGAGCCTTCTCGGTGATCTCTACGAACCTCCGATGATCTCTTCGGCGGACTTCCGAAAACTCCGATAAGTCCCCGATTTCTTCTCGATTGGTTCCGGCAGCATCTCCGACGAATCTTCGGACCCTCAAAATCTTCGGACTCTGATAAGTTCGAACACCCATCGAACTTGACTCCGGTAGACTTGCTTTATGTCTTTAAGCTATCGTAGTTAATCTTGCATACTTATCTCAACAAATGGATTAGATAAAACATGACAATTGAATTCATCATCAAAATCCGAGATTCAACAGGAATTCCTATCGTGGACGAATTCGATAATATAGGAAGAGATGAAGTTTTTGACTTTTGCTTCTCTTGTCCACGAGTACCATGGGAAACTTCTATTGTGGAAGGCTCCGACATAATAGGAAGAGATAAAGTTCCTAATTTGTCATGTCTATGGTGCTGTCCCTGTGAGTCGGAATGCTCAATCATCTTCGTCCCCACTGGTTCTACTACCACTGGAGAAGGCTCACTTTGTTGCTAAGGTGCCTGACGTGGCTAGTAGATCTTATTAATCGGTTTCAAAGTTTGCTGACAAGGTCCATTTGCATGACCAAAAGATAAGCAACTCTGACATCGTTGTGGCTTCTAAGAATATGAGACATGTACCTTATGAGTGTTCCCCTCAAGATCACGAAAAAAACCCTCATTAAGGAGATCTTCGTCGGAAGAAACCAGTACACATGCTTGGGCAAATGCTAGTCTTGTCTACGTAGCTGTTACTTTGTCAATGTAGAGTGGCTGTCCCAAAGTGCTGCATAACTTTGTAATAAAACATCGACTCCAAAGATGTAGAGCTTCCTCCAACTTAAAATGATACCCATAAGAGAATAGATTGTAGGCTGTCTACCTCCAAATAGACATCAGGGGACCAGCGTCGTAGAATCATTGGATAGCCGCGAATAGTCTAGAACCCTTCAAGGACCCATTGCAAATCTTCTTTAGAGTATAGCTTGCAAACAAAGAAACTGTTCTCCAGCATATGAAGGTCTCCTTGCAAACAGAGAAGGGTGCAGTTACAACAGGTTAACAATCACAGCCTTTCCATTTCTAGTAGTTTGGAAGAGTCTTCGCCACTACCACACAGTAGTAGTGGTGAGATCTCCTTGCTTCACTGAGCGCCGATCTTGGTCTAGAGAAGGTGCACCAGGGTGTTTGGGTGAGCAGATCTCCGCTCTCTACTCCTCTGTGGAGAGCAGAGGATCTCCCTAGTCGTAGAAGGTTTTCAATCTTGAAAGAGCAGAGGATCCTCGATCTCCCTAGTCACAGCCTCACCTCCACAAGGCGATCACACTCAAGTTGCCGGGCCCCTTTTCACCGCTGAGAAGAGGAAAGAGGAGAGTAGTGCCAACAGCAATGGAGTTCTCTCCTCCCTTCACCGATCGCCAACAACCCAGTTCTTGAGTTTTACTTTTTCTTTTGTTACATGCTCTATTCCTACAGCAAGCTCTATTCCTCTTGATGATAAGGGGAAGAAGGAGACAACCCCTCCTCTATTCCCGCTAGTAGAGGCGAGAAGAGGAAGAAGAGGGAGGGTGATGAGAGACCTCTCCTCCTCTGTTCGTGTTGGATGCCGATCTATCCCTGGAGTTCTCTTCTCCCTTCACCAATCTCCAACAGCCCAGTTTCCCCTCCTCTGATCCCACCGATAGAGAGGCAAGAAGAATATAGATGTTTCCCCCTTCTCCGTTCCTGCTGGCAGAGAGGCAAGAAGAGGAAGAAGTGGAAGGGTGACGATAGATCTCTTCTCCTCCTTTGTTCGCGCTGGACGTTGATCTGCCTCAACCTCTTCCCCTCTTTGTTCCTCCTTATGAGAAGGGGAAGAAGGAGAGTAGAGGGCTGCACACAGTTGCTGCCCCAAAAGAAACCCTCCTCTATTCCACCGAGCAGAATAGGACGATAGCAGGGGATAAAACCGTCGATTACAGTAGAGTACCAGTTTATGACCTCTTGTTGCTTAACTGCTTATAACTTTCTGTTGGATTCAGGCAAAGTATGATTTAATGGAAAAAAAACTCAAACATATTTCTTGGGTTATATAATTTAAAATTTTTGGAATGCAAACTAAAAATATGTGTTTTTGTCGACCCTATGGATTTTTTTTTTATAAGTAAAAGTAAATTGATTCTGTGTAAAGTTTGTACAAATAGCTTTGTATATACAAGTCATAGACGAAGCTAGGTAACTCATAGATCACTCATGCTGTGGTTATGACTACACATGCTGTAGACTATAATCCTTTACTATAGCCAACAAATAAAATATGAAGTCCAAATATGCTAAGATTTTCAATGGATACAGTATTTAATCTCATGCCCAAGATCTTTGGCTAATAGCAAAATTGAATTTGATAAAAATATCTTTTTCTCTTTGTGTAAAGTGCTCCATTTTCAAATCGTGCCCCATACACGATCTTGAGTCTCTAATAATCTCTGTCAAGAGCTGAGCATTGTTTGTGTGTTAACACTCAAAGATTCTGCTACATATTTCCTTCCACATCCACTTATTGCATACATATTTCCTTCCACATCCAAAATAGATGTGGTCAACAGTTTCTTCTTGTTGCATACAAAGGGAGCAGCGGTTAACAAGATGGATACCTCTTCTTTTCATGTTGTCTATTGTAGGTAGTTTATTAAGAAGGGCCTATCATTTACATAAGGAATGTCTCTATGATCCCGGTCGATCCCATGTCCATCTACTTGGGATCCACTTATTATTTCTTTGCCTGATTTGATTCCATGCGGATGTGGCACTAAATTTGCCATTGTCATGAGGCCAAATAAGTATATATGAAGAGTTGTTCCTGATTGGAATAGCTTTGATGGTCGGCCAAAGTGATAACATTTAAGGAGAAATAGGAGTAGGGAGACACCAGGTACCATTAGCAATGAACTCGGAAACCTTCTAATCTTTGGGAGCCCCAAGGTCTTTTCATATTCCGTCACCATATAATTGAAATATACTCTTCCCATTCACCCAGGGATCGTACCACATATTGGTATTAGTTCCAGTAGAGATTGCGTAAGAAATGTGTTTGATTAGCCAATTCCTTGCCTTTAAAATTTCTTTCCAAGTTGCAGAGTGGTATATTCTTGATGAAATTTCCCAAATTGATTCCTTTGAAAGATACCTAGCAGAAACCCATTGTGACCATAAGGAACATTTGTTTTGCAAAAGATCCCACAATTGCTGTACCAAACATGCTTTATTCCAATCTCTAGTATTTCTTAGGTTCAACCCCCCTTCATCTTTCGGTTTGCAGATGTTGTCCCAATTTACCATATGCATTGTCTTATCATTTGTGCCATTCCAGAAGAAGTTCATTAATAACCGTTCAATATCTTGGAGAAGTCCAACAGGTAGAAGAAACGTATTAGACCAATATATAGAGTAAGAGTACAACACTGAACTGATGAGTTCAAGTCGTCCTGCTTTTGAAAGAAGCCTATTTTTCCAAGAGGAAATTCTATTCTTTATTTTTTGCAGGATAGGCTGACAGTGTGTTTTGTGAATGCCAATGGATATGAGTGGGAGACCCAGATACGAAACTGGTATATTTCCCTCACTAACCCCTAGAGTGTGTGCAATAACATCTTTATCCTCAATGCAAGGGCTCATGTAGACTTTACTTTTGGCATGATTTAACTAAAGGCTAGAAACTATACCAAAATCATTCGGAATAGTAGTCAGGTTTATCACTGAAGTCAAATCATTGTTAAGAAAGATAAGAAGATCATCTGCAAAGATTATATGTGATATATTAATAGGACCAGCATGGGGTACCTTAATACTGCCATTAGAGATCGCATGTTCCATCATACAGTTGAGTCCTTCCATTGCAATAGTAAAGAGATATAGAGAGAGTGGATCACCTTGTCGGATGCCATTCTTGCTCCTAAAAAAATCGACAAGTGAGCCATTGAAGAGTATTAAAAACTTTGGAGTTTCTAAGCAACATTGAATCCAATTAACCCATTGCTGAGGAAAGTTCATACCGAGGAGCATCTTATAGATAAAGTTCCTATTAACTGAATCAAAGGCTTTTCGTAGATCAGCTTTAAAACAGATTTTTGTCCCTCTTGCTTTTGAGTGTAGATCCTTGACTAGGTCATTAGCAAGCAGAATATTATGATGTATACTTCTCCCCTTGATGAAAGCAACCTAATTTGGACTAATTATCTTGTGTATTACCTTTTATATTCTATTTGCCAATACTTTGGAGATGATCTTGTAAATAAAGTTACATAAAGATATGGGTCGATAGTTCTGATGTTTTGTTTTTACATAAAGATATTTGCCAACCCTATGGATTCATTAAAATAGAATTGATGTTTTTAGACCTTTCACTACGAAATTATTTTGAACTCCCTATTGTAAACTCCAATTCCAGCAAAACTTCATTCATCTGAATGTAGATTAACACATCTTTCGAATAACATCTATTTTGTATAAATTAGAGCATAATTGGTTATCCAAATAATTCTTACAATCTGCCTCTCAAATTCCACTAGAATCGAGCTTTGGTCAATTTTGCCTCCTCTTATTTCTTCTTTTAGAAATCGATTTCAACAAAAACCCTTACTTTAGCTGAACTTTATATTATTGCCTTGAATTCTTGTATACTTTTGTCTTTTAATTATTTGTATACCTACATTTGTTACGTAAAGTTCATGCTTGTATTGCAATATTTCGTAAAGGCACATGCAATCCGTTGTTCCGCATGTGTTTCCGATTTGTCCCAATTTTATTGTTCACCATCATTTTGTACTCCGGTGTTTGTGAGATAAATGTGAACCTTTTTGAGATATGGTAAAGGGAGTTATGCTTAGAGCTCGCGATGCTCTACCGGCCCCCTATGACTTCACTCAAACATGGGTGGATGGAGCTCCCAAACATGGGAGACTAATATTTAGTGGTCATTTAGAAATGAATCATCATATGTTATAATCCCACTTCATCTTCTATGTGATTGACATGATATCCAAAGCTTTGTGTTTGTTTCTATGCATGCTTTGGATAAGAATGAAATGAATGCAACGTCATGTGACATTTGAGCTTCAGTTCATGTTTTGTTCTTTGATATATTTTCGAAATTTTTATATGTCTTTGTTATACCTAGAAATAAACCATATGCCATGGATATGCTCCTTATGCCATTGATATGCTCTAATTACCTTTCCTCGATTATATGAATAAAACCTGCTTCGAACGAAATAATATCGTAATTCTGCATTTAAACAAAACATGCTTCTGTTTCATCTTGTGTCTCTACTTTGTATTTTGATACCTTATTTGTTTCAAAACTGACCTCTTTGGAAGATTTCAGCTTAGCACCAGACATTTCTTTCGTTTTGATATAAAGTCATGAATTAGTAATTTTTTGGTAATCTGACCTCTATGCAATGTTTGGGACCTAACTTTTAGTACAAAACTCTGATTTAAGCAAAGCTCAATCTATTTGAAAGTCGACTCAAAGAACTTTATTTTTTACCTAGATTTAATGATTTGGAGTTGAAATGCCTACTATAACTTTATTTCAATTAACCTTACAGATTTTGCAAAATAGGGACTGTAATTTCTGACCTCTTGTTGCTTAACTACTTATAACTTTTTGTTGGGAACTCAGATTCATGTAAGGTATGATTTATTAAAACAAAATTCAAACTCTTTCTGTTCATGTATGATTTAAAATTTTTGGAATACAAATGCAAACTGAAAACATCTATTTTTGTCGTCCTTGTGGATTTAGTAGTAAAATAGAACTAATATTTCAGACCTTCACAACGAAATTATTTTAATTCCTTGTTGTAAACTCTAATTCCTGCAAAACTTCATTTATCTGAAAATAGATTGACACATCTTTCGAATGACATCTATTTTGTATAAATTGGAGGATAATTGGTTATCCAAATAATTCATACAATCTGCCTCTCAAATTCTGCTAGAATCGACTTGGGCCGATTACGCCTCCTTTTGTTTCTCTCTTTGGAAATTGATTTCAGCAAAAACCTTACTTTAGTTGAGCTTTACATTATTTCCTTGAATTCTTATATACTTTTGTCCTTCAATTATTTATATACCTACATTTATTACGTAAGTTCATGTTGTATTGCAATGTTTCGTAAAGGCACAGGTATTCCCGCATGTGTTTCCGATTTGCCCCAATTTATTGTTCACCATCCTTTTACACTCCAGTGTTTGTGGGATAAATGTGAACCTTTTCTAGAAATGATGAAAGGGAGTTATACTTAGAGCCCGCAATGCTCTACCTATCATGCCCCTCAAAAATGTCGATAATATTAAAATTTTCATCACAAACAAATCCAGGATCCAAACTAACATTTGAGAATACTAAAAATATTCAAATATCTAACGATCCATAAAACCTGTGCATAACCTATACAGTTTATAATCATACAATACATCGCTCGATGAAAAAATACATCTAACGATCCATAAAACCTATACAGTTTATAATCATACAATACATCGCTCGATGAAAAAATACATCTAACGATCCATAAAACCTATACAGTTTATAATCATACAATACATCGCTCGATGAAAAAATACATCTAACGATCCATAAAACCTATACAGTTTATAATCATACAATACATCGCTCGATGAAAAAATACATCTAACGATCCATAAAACCTATACAGTTTATAATCATACAATACATCGCTCGATGAAAAAATACATCTAACGATCCATAAAACCTATACAGTTTATAATCATACAATACATCGCTCGATGAAAAAATACATCTAACGATCCATAAAACCTATACAGTTTATAATCATACAATACATCGCTCGATGAAAAAATACATCTAACGATCCATAAAACCTATACAGTTTATAATCATACAATACATCGCTCGATGAAAAACATCGCTCGATGAAAAAATACATCTA
Organism: Musa balbisiana; assembly: GCA_004837865.1. Taxonomy (NCBI): domain Eukaryota; kingdom Viridiplantae; phylum Streptophyta; class Magnoliopsida; order Zingiberales; family Musaceae; genus Musa; species Musa balbisiana. The sequence continues at coordinate 10,412,779 of CM017189.1, forward strand.
ACGATCCATAAAACCTATACAGTTTATATCATACAACACATCACTCGATGATTCATAAAATCTGAAGCCCAACTCACCAAAATAATAACCACAACATAATTTCATAAGTGTGGGAGTCTATACAATTACAAAACCAATGTTTATCACAAGTTCATATCATTACACGAATTAAACTTAACATTCTAGAATCCTAAACATGAGAGGCCCTTTAAACTTATATAAAATCCACAAATTTAGATTCATCGTCAGCATTTCATTAGATGCAAAGTGTGCTTATATAACAAAAACATATATACTAATAAGGATCTGTCCAAAATCTTCTAGCTTTCCACTGCCTCAGCCCAATTTTAACATTTAAGCAAGTGACAAGCTAACCTGAAAAATTTATATAGCAACGAAGAGTGAGCATATAGAGCTCAACAAGTGACTAACATATCCATGGCAAAAGAGGATAGTTTTCAAATAAATAAGGTTTCAAAATACAAAGCAGAATATAAAAATTTATAGATGTAAATTCATTAGGTGCAGAATCTCAAATGTCATTTCAATAAAACATATATGGTTCATAACCGAAAGAGCATAGTGTAATTGGAGCATATCAATAGCGTATGAAATATTCTGAAGCATATCAATGGAAAATGAAAAATTTCGAAGCATATTAATAACAAATGAAACGTTTTGGAGCTTATCAATGACGTATGAAAGGTTTCTAAGCATATCAATAGCAAATAGGACATTTCAAAATATAACAATAGCATATGAAATATTTCAATGCATATCAATGGCATATGAACATTTCGGAGCATATCAAAGCACGATACGAAGCAGAAGCTGAAATGTCATATTTAACGTTGCATCCATATCTTTTTTATCCAAAGCGTATACGGAAATACATAACAAAAGCTCTGGATATCATATCAAACATATAGAAGGTGTAGTGGGACCATAGACAAAATGTAATTCATCCATTTCTAAAAGACCACCTGACAGAAGTCTCCCACGTCTGGTTGGGAGCTCCATCCACCCACATCTAGGTAAAGTCAGAGGGGGTCGACAGAGCATCACAGGCTCTATACATAGCTCCCTTTAATATTTCTATCAAAGGTTCATATTATTCCACAAACACTAGAGTACAAAAGGACAGTATGAATAATAAAATTTGCATATATCGGAAGAATATATGGAACAACAAAACGTACATGTGCCTTTACAAGATTATATGATACAAGCATAATCTTTCACCAATGTATTCAGATTTGAAAGAAAATGAAAGCAAGAGCATACAATGATTCTAAGCAATCACATATAGCTCAGTTCAAATGAGAAGGTTAGATGAATTCATTGTCCAAAGGAATGAAACTAGAATAGACACATATTGAAAGCAAATGCGGAACAATGGGATATACATGTGCCTATATGAGTCAAAACGATATAACATAAACGTTACACAATAGTTTTCAAGAATGCAAATAATTTAAGGAAAAGAGCAAACAAAAATTCAAAACAGTAATATAAAGCTCAATTGAATGAAGGAAGCTGAATGAAATCTATTTCTAAATGAATGAAAATATAATATACGAAATCGACCAAAGCTCGATTTCTGACAGAATTCGAGAGGCCCATTGAATAAATACTTCAGACTATCAATTATGCTCCAATATACTCAAGAAAGCTATTATCGAAAGATATTTCAATTTATTTTTAGATGAAATAAGTTTTGTACCGATCAAAGTTTCCAACAAAGAGTTACAATTGATTTAGTAACCAAAGGTCAAAAAAACAAAATCACTGTTTTGCAGAATTTATAAGGTCGGTTTCAATAGATAACCAGATAAGCATTTGGGTTTTAAATTTTTTAATATATATTAAAAGAAAGATCTACAAGTCTAGTTTCAAATGAAATTAGTTTGGCACAAATTAGAATTTTCAATAGAGACTTATAGGCATTTTAGTATTGAAAGGTCAAAAATTATGATCCCTATTTTACAGCATCCATAGGCTCATTTGAAACAGAAGTTTCGGTAGTTATTTGGTGTCCAAAATTTTCAAAATCAATGTCAAAAGGAAAGCATAAGAGTCTAATTTTAAATGAACTAGGTCTTGCCTAAATCCACTTTTGGTGCTAAAAGTTATGGCTGAAACAATGTATAGGGGTCAGTTTATCAAAAAATTTCAAATCCATGGTTTTGTATCTAACAAGAGAGATATCAGGTTCTAAGCAGAAATCTTTCATATTATTCAGAATTAATATGAGAATAGAGACTAATATTTCTGTAGGATGGGGTTAGAACACTTGTCTTTGAGAATTTTTGACCCCAAATGAGAAGATTTGAGCAAAAAACCCAAAGCCCCAAATTTCTCCTCTTCTTCTTTTTCTTTCTTCTTTCTCTCTTTCTATCTTCTCCACACAAGCTGCCTTCTCAGTTTCCTTAAGAATGAAGGCAGAGAGGCTTATGCGATAGGATTTGTTATTTTATACATTTTGTAATTTAGTCCTTGTATTATTATATTTATGATTAGGTCCTCAGGGTTTACAAATAGGTCCTCAATTTTTTTTTCTATTTCAAACAAGTCCCCAGAATTAGATTTAGGCTCATCTATAAAATTTAAAATGGATACTTACATTACAATTAAAAACTTATATGAAAATTTAGAAACGAGGGATGTTATACTCTCCCCCCTCCTAAAAGAAAATTTTAGTCCTCTAAATTTATCATAACTCCATTGATGAAAAGATGAGGATAAATTTTCTTCATTTCCTTCTCTTGCTCCTAGGTTCTTTCCTCTCTAGAATGATATCTCCATATTACTTTAACTAGAGGGATAACTCGATTCCTTAGGATCTTTTCCTTCTTATCAACAATCTGAATGAGCTCTTCCACATAAGACAAGTCTTTATCGATCTCCATGGGCTCATACTTAATGATATGAGAGGGATTGGGTGTATACTTTTTGATCATCGAAACATGAAATATATTATGGATATGGCACAACGATGGTAGCAAAGTAATCCTATAAGCAACAGAACCAACCCTCTCAAGGACCTCAAAAGGTCCAATAAATCCTGGGCTTAACTTTCCTTTCTTCCCAAATCTTACAATGCCTTTAGAAGGGGAGACCTTTAGGAACACAAAATCCCCGACTTGAAACTTAAGATCTCGTCTTCTATTGTCAGCATAACTCTTTTGATGATTCTAAGCAGTCTTTAACCTTTTCCTTATAACTCAAATTTTCTCGCTAATCTCTTGTACTTTGTCTGGGGCTAACAACTTTCTATCACCAATTTCTTCTCAACATATAGGCGTTTTGCACCTTCACCCATATAAAACTTCATAAGGAGCCATTTGAATACTTGAATGATAACTATTATTATAAGTGAACTCAATAAGTGAAATATCTTTATCCCATTCACCTTTCCAATCCATAACATAGGCTCTAAGCAAATCCTCAAATGTTTGAATTATTCTTTCTGACTGACCATTAGTCTGAGGATGATATACAGTGCTAAACTTGACTTTAGTGCCCATAGATTCCTGCAATTTTCTCTAGAATCTAGAGAGAAATCTGGAGTCCCTCTCAGAGATGATCTCCTTTAGAATACCATGAAGTCTTACTATTTCATTGACATATAAATCTATAAGTCTATCAAGCGAATAAGTCATATTAATCAGTAGGAAATGTGTAGATTTGGTTAACCTATCAATGATAACCCAAATAGCATCATGCTTTCTAGAGCTTCTGGGTAGTCCTGAAACAAAGTCCATGGTAACACATTCACATTTCCATTCAGGAATATCTAAAGGTTGCAACAACCCTTCAGGTCTTTGGTGTTCTACTTTGATTTGCTGACAAGTCAAACATTTTGAAACATACATTGCAATTTTCTTCTTCATGCTTTCCCACCAATAATGACTTTGGAGATCTCTATACCTCTTAGTGCTCCCATGATGCATAGTGTACTTTGAAGTATGACTTTCCTTTATGATTTGGTTCTTGATATCTGGTTCATTTGGTACATATACTCTATCCCTAAATCTCAATAGGCCATCCTTTGAAACTTGAAAATTCGGCTTCAATTCCTTTTCCACTTCATTCTTCAAGTAGATTAAATATGTATCTCGTAGTTGTCCTTCTTTAATTTGTTGAATAAGATCATATTACACCTAGATAGAGGCCATCAATATCATTGAGTCTTGCTCTTTCCTCATAGCATTCAAATCATAATTTTCTTCTAATAACTTCCATTGCTTCACGACTAGACTAGCCATAAAACTTGTATATTTTCAACTAAGTGCATCAACTACAACATTGGCTTTGCCTGGGTGATAACGGATAGCACAATCATAATCCTTTAGAAGTTCTATCCATCTTTACTACCTTATGTTTAACTCTTTTTGAGTAAAAATATATTTTAAACTCTTGTGATCAATAAAGATTTCAAATTGTTGACCATACAAATAATGTCTCTAAATCTTTAGAGCAAAAACAATTGGTGCCAATTCCAAATCATGAGTTGGATAATTTAGTTCATAACCTTTTAGTTGTTTAGAAGCATAAGCAATCACTCTCCCTTCTTGCATCATAACACATCCAAGGCCCTTTCTCGAGGTATCAGTATAAACTACAAATCCCTCATTACCACTTGGAATAGTAAGAATCAGGGCACTAGTCAATCTTCTTTTAACTTTTGAAAACTCCGCTCACAATCATCACCTCATTCAAATTTCATGTTCTTTTGAGTTAGTTGGGTGGGAGGTTGAGTAATTTGAGAGAATCCTTCCACAAATCTCCTGTAATATCCTGCTATGCCCAAGAAGCTTCTAACTTCTGTCACATTTGTTGGTACTTCCCATTTAACTACAACTTCCACATTTCTTGGACCAACAGATATGCCCTTTCCTGAAATCATATGGCCTAAGAAAGCAACTTCATTCAACCAAAATTCACATTTGCTAAACTTTGCATATAACTTCTTTTCTCTTAGTATGGATAATACATTTCTCAAGTATTCCTCATGCTCCTGATTACTCCTTGAATACACTAATATGTCATCAATGAATATAATTATATAATCATCCAAGAGTGATCGAAATATCCTCCTTCTTGATCTTCAATAGATGGTAAACCGACCTTCAATCAAACTTGGAAAATACTTATGCATCCTGTAGTTGATTAAACAAGTTGTCATTTTAGAGGATACTCATTTTTATGGTCACCTAATTCAATTGTCTACAATTAATGTAACGCCTCAATGTTCCATTCATCTTAACTAACACCAGAGCATCCCATGATGAAATATTAGGTCAAATAAAATCCTTATTTAATAGTCCTTGTAGTTGCTTTTTCAATTTCACTTACTCAAATGATATCATTTGGTAGAGAAACTTAAATATTGGGATTGTCCCAAGGACCAAATCAAAAGTAAATTCACCCTCTTTGTCTAGAGGTAATCCGAGCAAGTCATCCTGGGATACATTAGATAAGGAAGTAAATTGTTACGACTCTAGCTAGGAGAGTACTAATTGAGAGGAAAATTCATATAAAACCTACCTAAGCCGACCCCTATTAAAGAGGTGAAGAGGCCGGCTAGGGTTTGGAGGTTATTTCTTAGAGAAGTCCTATTAAGAGTCCTATTAGGAGTTGGTTAGAAGTAGGAGTCTTGAGTAAGAGTCCTATTAGGAGTTAGGGTTTAGAAGCCCTATGAATAGCCATGTATTTCTCCTCTTTTCATAAGCAATAGATGAATCTTTTCTGCAGCCTTTGAGCAGCAACTTGGAGGAAGGAACCCCTATAGAGTTCTAGGAGGTCGATCCCCTAAAGATCAACCCCAAGCTTAGAATCTGCAAGGGTTCTAACACTTGATATCAGAGCAACGTTCTTGGCATCTTGCTGTCCTTCCACTGCCATCAATCATCTCTCCACAGTCGCCCAAAGCAATTCCCACAATTACTTAAAAGATCATCGCCAAATTCCACTATCATCTCCACCACCGCGGATCATTCTTTGATCTCCCTGTGAATTGCAACAAGTTCTGGTTTCATACCTTACTGCTGCTGCAATTTAGTTATCCTTATTCCAAAATAAAAAAAAATTGTTCCTATATTACTGCATAAACTTTTCGTCACAAAGTTTTCATCTCTACAACGAAAGATACATTGTAGAATTCCAACCGCATAGCATAGTCTGTTTGATCTTGCTACTATATTTTTTCTATCCAAATCTCTATGAAATTTTTATAACAACTTTAAAACTTCATAATAGCAGATTTCCCTTTGGATTTGTTAAAAAATTCTCAATATAAACCATTGATCTTTTACGTCTAATCTGCTATACTTGAAAATTTGCACTCTAAAATTCCTACCGCATAGCACAGTTTGTTTGATCTTGCTACTATGTTTTTTCTATCCAAATCTCTATAAAATTTTTATGATAGCTTTGAAACTTCTAATAGTAGATTTTTCTTTTGTTTCATAGAAAAATTCTCAATATAAAACACTGATATTTTACGTCCAATCTGCTACAATTGAAAATATGTGCTGTAGAAAATTTCAACCCCATATTGTTGCCTTAACCGATCTATTTGCAATCTTTTTTAAATAAAATTTCTTATACACTTCATAATCATCTTGGCTTCCATCTAAGATTGATCTATTGAGGAATTCATCTCTAAAAACAATTTTATGTTGCTACAAATTTTCGTCGCAAATCGTTGAAATTTTTCGATGAGAATTCTGCTATGGCAACTTGCACCAATTTCCTTGCTATTATACTGCCAAAATTTTCTTGATTAAATTGGACATCTTTGTTGTCATATAAACTAAGATTTTGCTGTCAATTACCTCCTCAAATCTCTCAAGTTTTTGGTATTCTGCAGCAAACTTCCACTAATTTCTATCAAACCTTTGCTGCCATCTACCACAGATCTAAAACTTTCATCCATAGCCCTAAAACTCCACTAAACCACACCCTCAAACTGCACCCAAAATAGCCTCAAAACAAGCCTAAACCGCAGCCTACATCCACCAATCCACCAACCCTTTCGACCATCACTTCTCTCAACCCATACTTGCCTTTAACCCGACAACAAAAGAGAGATCTTAACATCACAGATTTGGAAACATATACTATGGCATCTAAGGAGATAATCAATGCTAAATTCGAAGCCTTAAAGGGGCGAATAGAGGATAAGATTCGGACTTTCTTTACCGAACTCAGTTTGGGCCGACCACCAAGCCCAAAGAAATCATATCAAGGAGAGAGCTCTAACCAATCACATCAAGCCCAAAGAGATGACTTCCAAGAGAGGGGAGGTTTATAACTAACACCAACTATCCACATATAAGGGTGGACTTCCCTAGATGGGAAGAAAGAGACCCGATTGGTTGGATCTCGCATGCGAAGCGATATTTTGGGTATCATAAAACTACGGATGTATCTATGGTGGAAATTACAGCTATACATCTTAAAGGGGATGCTATACAGTGGTTTGACTAGTTTAAATATACTCATGGAGTCCTCTCATGGTGACAATTCAAAGGACTATTGATCCGCTTCGGACCAACCGATTACGAGAACATTGATGAACAACTAGCAAAGAGCCAACAAACCTCTACCGTTCAGGAGTACCAAACTATGTTTGAAAGGTTATCTAATCAAACATGTGATTGGTCTCAAAAACAGCTATTGGGGACCTTCATTGAGGGCTTGAAGTTGGAGATCCGGGGAGAAGTTAAAGCATGACAACCATACACGCTTATGGCAGCCATCTCTTTCGCACGACATCAAGAGGAGCGATTGAACCATGAAGCTCGGAGGACTAGGATCGCTTCTTGACCTGCAATGCAGAAGCCCTCAGCCCCCTCTACTATCAACCGAGTCCTTGCACCAAAAATGATGACAAGAGAAGAGCTTCGGGAGCGATCTACGAAGGAGTTAGGTTGGCACCGCAACGAGCCGTGGAGCCGTGAGCATCATTGTAGAAAAGGGAGACTTCTTATGATTAAACTAGTAGAAGAAGAGGTCATTGAACATCTAGAAGAGAGCCTTGATAATGAAAAAGAAGATGCAGAAGAAGAGCCATAACCGACCGAAGTTATGATACATGCACTAGTCGACTACTCAAACCCGCAAAAAAAAAAAAAAAAAAAAAAAAAAAAAAAAAAAAAAAAAAAAAAAAAAAAAAAAAAAAAAAAAAAAAAAAAAAAAAAAAAAAAAAAAAAAAAAAAAAAAAAAAAAAAAAAAAAAAAAAAAAAAAAAAAAAAAAAAAAAAAAAAAAAAAAAAAAAAAAAAAAAAAAAAAAAAAAAAAAAAAAAAAAAAAAAAAAAAAAAAAAAAAAAAAAAAAAAAAAAAAAAAAAAAAAAAAAAAAAAAAAAAAAAAAAAAAAAAAAAAAAAAAAAAAAAAAAAAAAAAAAAAAAAAAAAAAAAAAAAAAAAAAAAAAAAAAAAAAAAAAAAAAAAAAAAAAAAAAAAAAAAAAAAAAAAAAAAAAAAAAAAAAAAAAAAAAAAAAAAAAAAAAAAAAAAAAAAAAAAAAAAAAAAAAAAAAAAAAAAAAAAAAAAAAAAAAAAAAAAAAAAAAAAAAAAAAAAAAAAAAAAAAAAAAAAAAAAAAAAAAAAAAAAAAAAAAAAAAAAAAAAAAAAAAAAAAAAAAAAAAAAAAAAAAAAAAAAAAAAAAAAAAAAAAAAAAAAAAAAAAAAAAAAAAAAAAAAAAAAAAAAAAAAAAAAAAAAAAAAAAAAAAAAAAAAAAAAAAAAAAAAAAAAAAAAAAAAAAAAAAAAAAAAAAAAAAAAAAAAAAAAAAAAAAAAAAAAAAAAAAAAAAAAAAAAAAAAAAAAAAAAAAAAAAAAAAAAAAAAAAAAAAAAAAAAAAAAAAAAAAAAAAAAAAAAAAAAAAAAAAAAAAAAAAAAAAAAAAAAAAAAAAAAAAAAAAAAAAAAAAAAAAAAAAAAAAAAAAAAAAAAAAAAAAAAAAAAAAAAAAAAAAAAAAAAAAAAAAAAAAAAAAAAAAAAAAAAAAAAAAAAAAAAAAAAAAAAAAAAAAAAAAAAAAAAAAAAAAAAAAAAAAAAAAAAAAAAAAAAAAAAAAAAAAAAAAAAAAAAAAAAAAAAAAAAAAAAAAAAAAAAAAAAAAAAAAAAAAAAAAAAAAAAAAAAAAAAAAAAAAAAAAAAAAAAAAAAAAAAAAAAAAAAAAAAAAAAAAAAAAAAAAAAAAAAAAAAAAAAAAAAAAAAAAAAAAAAAAAAAAAAAAAAAAAAAAAAAAAAAAAAAAAAAAAAAAAAAAAAAAAAAAAAAAAAAAAAAAAAAAAAAAAAAAAAAAAAAAAAAAAAAAAAAAAAAAAAAAAAAAAAAAAAAAAAAAAAAAAAAAAAAAAAAAAAAAAAAAAAAAAAAAAAAAAAAAAAAAAAAAAAAAAAAAAAAAAAAAAAAAAAAAAAAAAAAAAAAAAAAAAAAAAAAAAAAAAAAAAAAAAAAAAAAAAAAAAAAAAAAAAAAAAAAAAAAAAAAAAAAAAAAAAAAAAAAAAAAAAAAAAAAAAAAAAAAAAAAAAAAAAAAAAAAAAAAAAAAAAAAAAAAAAAAAAAAAAAAAAAAAAAAAAAAAAAAAAAAAAAAAAAAAAAAAAAAAAAAAAAAAAAAAAAAAAAAAAAAAAAAAAAAAAAAAAAAAAAAAAAAAAAAAAAAAAAAAAAAAAAAAAAAAAAAAAAAAAAAAAAAAAAAAAAAAAAAAAAAAAAAAAAAAAAAAAAAAAAAAAAAAAAAAAAAAAAAAAAAAAAAAAAAAAAAAAAAAAAAAAAAAAAAAAAAAAAAAAAAAAAAAAAAAAAAAAAAAAAAAAAAAAAAAAAAAAAAAAAAAAAAAAAAAAAAAAAAAAAAAAAAAAAAAAAAAAAAAAAAAAAAAAAAAAAAAAAAAAAAAAAAAAAAAAAAAAAAAAAAAAAAAAAAAAAAAAAAAAAAAAAAAAAAAAAAAAAAAAAAAAAAAAAAAAAAAAAAAAAAAAAAAAAAAAAAAAAAAAAAAAAAAAAAAAAAAAAAAAAAAAAAAAAAAAAAAAAAAAAAAAAAAAAAAAAAAAAATATATTTTTGTCAAATTCAATTTTGCTATTAGATCTTGAGCATGATGTTAAATGTTGTACCTACTAGTAGTCTTGGCATATCTTAACATGTTGGCTACAGTTAGGAGTTAAAGTCTACAGCATGTGTAGTTATAACTACCACATGTGTACTCAATGAGTTACCTGACTTTGTCTATGACTTGTATAGATAAAGCTATTTGTAGAAACTTTACACATAATCAATTTACTTTTACTTACAAAAAAAAAAATATATTTTTGTCAAATTCAATTTTGCTATTAGATCTTGAGCATGATGTTAAATGTTGTACCTACTAGTAGTCTTGGCATATCTTAACATGTTGGCTACAGTTAGGAGTTAAAGTCTACAGCATGTGTAGTTATAACTACCACATGTGTACTCAATGAGTTACCTGACTTTGTCTATGACTTGTATAGATAAAGCTATTTGTAGAAACTTTACACATAATCAATTTACTTTTACTTACAAAAAAAAAAAAAAAAAAAAAAAAAAAAAAAAAAAAAAAAAAAAAAAAAAAAAAAAAAAAAAAAAAAAAAAAAAAAAAAAAAAAAAAAAAAAAAAAAAAAAAAAAAAAAAAAAAAAAAAAAAAAAAAAAAAAAAAAAAAAAAAAAAAAAAAAAAAAAAAAATATATTTTTGTCAAATTCAATTTTGCTATTAGATCTTGAGCATGATGTTAAATGTTGTACCTACTAGTAGTCTTGGCATATCTTAACATGTTGGCTACAGTTAGGAGTTAAAGTCTACAGCATGTGTAGTTATAACTACCACATGTGTACTCAATGAGTTACCTGACTTTGTCTATGACTTGTATAGATAAAGCTATTTGTAGAAACTTTACACATAATCAATTTACTTTTACTTACAAAAAAAAAATAGAAAGGATTGTAAAGGAGATGCCCGAAACAGGAGTTATTCGGCCAAGTTGCAGCCCCTACTTTTCACTGGTGCTCTTCGTACGAAAGAAGGACGAAACATGGCGAATGTGCATTAATTATCGAACCCTCAATGATATAACCATCAAGGACAAATACCCTATTCCAATAGTAGATGAATTGCTAGATGAAAGGGAGCACAAATCTTCACAAAGCTGGACCTTCGATCCGGGTATCATCAAATATGAATGTGCAAAGAAACCATACCGAAAATTGCCTTTCGAACACACAACGGCCCCACTATGAAATTTTTGCTTTCTTCACTAGGAAGGTAGAATACTCTTTAGACATATCATATCAGGAGGGAGGTGTGGTAGTGGACCCCTCCAAAATTGGAGCAATGCAGAATTGGCAACCTCGAGGAACATAAAATTGCTACGTGGCTTTCTCAGTTTACATAGGCTCCAATCGCAAAGTTCATGAAAATTATGGAAAGATCAGTGTACCCCTTACTTCCTTGCTGAAAAAAGATGCTTTCCAATTGGTCATACAAAGCCACCCAATTGCCTTCGACGAACATAAAAGCCACAGTGATGACAATGCTCGACTTCGGCAAGACTTTTGTATTGAAGTCGACTGCCTTGCGGAGTCAGATTGATGTTGTACTAATGCAAGATGGCCGCCCCCTCGCTTATACTAGTAAGGCATTATCTCCTTCCCATCTTAAAAGGACTATTTATGACAAGGAGATGCTTGCTGATTGTGCATGCGGTGGCTAAATGGAGATCGTACTTAGTCAGGCGACGCTTTTAAATTAAAACCGACCATAAAGGCCTAAAATATTTCTTAGAGCCAAAGATATCCTTCCCTTGAGCATGCAAAACATGGGTAACAAAGCTTCTTGGATATGATTATGAATAACTTACAAAAATGGGAAAGAGAATGTGTTGCAGAGATGCGCTCTCACGACTACTTGAGCAAGCTGACACACAACAAAGCAAAAGAGAATTGTGGTAGGAGTTTGGGTTTATCTTCACCTACAAGCCATACAAGCAACTCTCCATCAACACTTGATCTCCATTAAGCTATCCCCACGGTTTTATGGGCCCTATCAAATCATAGAGCATATTGGAGCCGTGGCGTACAGACTTAAATTGCTTGAGGATGCCAAAATTCACCTTGTCTTTCATGTGTCATTGCCTGAAGTCCAAGTTGGGAGAACACGAGGTCACCCCAGATCCAACACCCAACACCACTGAGAATAGAGTTATTCAAGCCCAACCACAAGTCATCCTCGATCACAAGATCGTGATGCGTCACCAACGTCTCTTCTACTGAAGTACTAGTGCATTGGAATAATTTACCACTTGAAGACGCCACATGGGAACCATATGAGGAGCTGAAGTCTTAGTTCCCTGAGATCATGGAATCTCAGCCTTGAGGACAAGGCTGATTTGAAGAGGGCGGGTCTATTAGGACTCTAGCTAGGAGAGTCCTAATTGAGAGGGAAATTCATGTAAAACCTACCTAAGCCGACCCCTATTAAAGAGGTGAAGAGGCCGGCTAGGGTTTGGAGGTTATTTCTTAGAGAAGAATTAGGAGTTGTAAAGGAATAAGAGTCTTGAGTAGGAGTCTTGAGTAGGAGTCTTGAGTAGGAGTCCTATTAGGAGTTGGTTAGAAGTAGGAGTCTTGAGTAGGAGTCCTATTAGGAGTTGGTTAGAAGTAGGAGTCTTGAGTAGGAGTCCTATTAGGAGTTGGTTAGAAGTAGGAGTCTTGAGTAGGAGTCCTATTAGGAGTTGGTTAGAAGTAGGAGTCTTGAGTAGGAGTCCTATTAGGAGTTGGTTAGAAGTAGGAGTCTTGAGTAGGAGTCCTATTAGGAGTTGGTTAGAAGTAGGAGTCTTGAGTAGGAGTCCTATTAGGAGTTGGTTAGAAGTAGGAGTCTTGAGTAGGAGTCCTATTAGGAGTTGGTTAGAAGTAGGAGTCTTGAGTAGGAGTCCTATTAGGAGTTGGTTAGAAGTAGGAGTCTTGAGTAGGAGTCCTATTAGGAGTTGGTTAGAAGTAGGAGTCTTGAGTAGGAGTCCTATTAGGAGTTGGTTAGAAGTAGGAGTCTTGAGTAGGAGTCCTATTAGGAGTTGGTTAGAAGTAGGAGTCTTGAGTAGGAGTCCTATTAGGAGTTGGTTAGAAGTAGGAGTCTTGAGTAGGAGTCCTATTAGGAGTTGGTTAGAAGTAGGAGTCTTGAGTAGGAGTCCTATTAGGAGTTGGTTAGAAGTAGGAGTCTTGAGTAGGAGTCCTATTAGGAGTTGGTTAGAAGTAGGAGTCTTGAGTAGGAGTCCTATTAGGAGTTGGTTAGAAGTAGGAGTCTTGAGTAGGAGTCCTATTAGGAGTTGGTTAGAAGTAGGAGTCTTGAGTAGGAGTCCTATTAGGAGTTGGTTAGAAGTAGGAGTCTTGAGTAGGAGTCCTATTAGGAGTTGGTTAGAAGTAGGAGTCTTGAGTAGGAGTCCTATTAGGAGTTGGTTAGAAGTAGGAGTCTTGAGTAGGAGTCCTATTAGGAGTTGGTTAGAAGTAGGAGTCTTGAGTAGGAGTCCTATTAGGAGTTGGTTAGAAGTAGGAGTCTTGAGTAGGAGTCCTATTAGGAGTTGGTTAGAAGTAGGAGTCTTGAGTAGGAGTCCTATTAGGAGTTGGTTAGAAGTAGGAGTCTTGAGTAGGAGTCCTATTAGGAGTTGGTTAGAAGTAGGAGTCTTGAGTAGGAGTCCTATTAGGAGTTGGTTAGAAGTAGGAGTCTTGAGTAGGAGTCCTATTAGGAGTTGGTTAGAAGTAGGAGTCTTGAGTAGGAGTCCTATTAGGAGTTGGTTAGAAGTAGGAGTCTTGAGTAGGAGTCCTATTAGGAGTTGGTTAGAAGTAGGAGTCTTGAGTAGGAGTCCTATTAGGAGTTGGTTAGAAGTAGGAGTCTTGAGTAGGAGTCCTATTAGGAGTTGGTTAGAAGTAGGAGTCTTGAGTAGGAGTCCTATTAGGAGTTGGTTAGAAGTAGGAGTCTTGAGTAGGAGTCCTATTAGGAGTTGGTTAGAAGTAGGAGTCTTGAGTAGGAGTCCTATTAGGAGTTGGTTAGAAGTAGGAGTCTTGAGTAGGAGTCCTATTAGGAGTTGGTTAGAAGTAGGAGTCTTGAGTAGGAGTCCTATTAGGAGTTGGTTAGAAGTAGGAGTCTTGAGTAGGAGTCCTATTAGGAGTTGGTTAGAAGTAGGAGTCTTGAGTAGGAGTCCTATTAGGAGTTGGTTAGAAGTAGGAGTCTTGAGTAGGAGTCCTATTAGGAGTTGGTTAGAAGTAGGAGTCTTGAGTAGGAGTCCTATTAGGAGTTGGTTAGAAGTAGGAGTCTTGAGTAGGAGTCCTATTAGGAGTTGGTTAGAAGTAGGAGTCTTGAGTAGGAGTCCTATTAGGAGTTGGTTAGAAGTAGGAGTCTTGAGTAGGAGTCCTATTAGGAGTTGGTTAGAAGTAGGAGTCTTGAGTAGGAGTCCTATTAGGAGTTGGTTAGAAGTAGGAGTCTTGAGTAGGAGTCCTATTAGGAGTTGGTTAGAAGTAGGAGTCTTGAGTAGGAGTCCTATTAGGAGTTGGTTAGAAGTAGGAGTCTTGAGTAGGAGTCCTATTAGGAGTTGGTTAGAAGTAGGAGTCTTGAGTAGGAGTCCTATTAGGAGTTGGTTAGAAGTAGGAGTCTTGAGTAGGAGTCCTATTAGGAGTTGGTTAGAAGTAGGAGTCTTGAGTAGGAGTCCTATTAGGAGTTGGTTAGAAGTAGGAGTCTTGAGTAGGAGTCCTATTAGGAGTTGGTTAGAAGTAGGAGTCTTGAGTAGGAGTCCTATTAGGAGTTGGTTAGAAGTAAGAGTCTTGAGTAGGAGTCCTATTAGGAGTTGGTTAGAAGTAGGAGTCTTGAGTAGGAGTCCTATTAGGAGTTAGGGTTTAGAAGCCCTATAAATAGCCATGTATTTCTCCTCTTTTCATAAGCAATAGATGAATCTTTTCTGCAGCCTTTGAGCAGCAACTTGGAGAAAGGAACCCCTATAGAGTTCCAGGAGGTCGATCCCCTAAAGAGATCAACCCCAAGCTTAGAATCTGCAAGGGTTCTAACACTTGGTATCAGAGCAGCATTCTTGGCGTCTCACTGCCCTTCCACAGCCATCGATCATCTCTCCACAACTGCCCAAAGCAATTCCCACAATTGCTTAAAAGATAGTCGCCAAATTCCACCGTTATCTCCACCACCGTGGATCATTCTTTGATCTCCTTGTAAATTGTAAGAGGTTCTGGTTTCGTACCTTACTGCTACTGTAATTTAGTTATCCTTATTCAAAAATCGAAAAAAAAAAAATTGTTCCTATATTGTTGCATAAACTTTTCGTCGTAAAGTTTTCATCTCTACGACGAAAGATACATTGCAGAATTCGAACCGCATAGCACAGTTTGTTTGATCTTACTACTATATTTTTTCTATCCAAATCTCTATGAAATTTTTATGACAACTTTGAAACTTCGTAATAGCAGATTTCCCTTTGGATTTGTCAAAAAATTCTCAATATAAGAGTCTTGAGTAGGAGTCCTATTAGGAGTTGGTTAGAAGTAGGAGTCTTGAGTAGGAGTCCTATTAGGAGTTAGGGTTTAGAAGCCCTATAAATAGCCATGTATTTCTCCTCTTTTCATAAGCAATAGATGAATCTTTTCTGCAGCCTTTGAGCAGCAACTTGGAGAAAGGAACCCCTATAGAGTTCCAGGAGGTCGATCCCCTAAAGAGATCAACCCCAAGCTTAGAATCTGCAAGGGTTCTAACACTTGATATCAAAGCAGCGTTCTTGGCGTCTCACTGCCCTTCCACAGCCATCGATCATCTCTCCACAACTGCCCAAAGCAATTCCCACAATTGCTTAAAAGATAGTCGCCAAATTCCACCGTTATCTCCACCACCGTGGATCATTCTTTGATCTCCTTGTAAATTGTAAGAGGTTCTGGTTTCGTACCTTACTGCTACTGTAATTTAGTTATCCTTATTCAAAAATCGAAAAAAAAAAAAAAAAAAAAAAAAAAAAAAAAAAAAAAAAAAAAAAAAAAAAAAAAAAAAAAAAAAAAAAAAAAAAAAAAAAAAAAAAAAAAAAAAAAAAAAAAAAAAAAAAAAAAAAAAAAAAAAAAAAAAAAAAAAAAAAAAAAAAAAAAAAAAAAAAAAAAAAAAAAAAAAAAAAAAAAAAAAAAAAAAAAAAAAAAAAAAAAAAAAAAAAAAAAAAAAAAAAAAAAAAAAAAAAAAAAAAAAAAAAAAAAAAAAAAAAAAAAAAAAAAAAAAAAAAAAAAAAAAAAAAAAAAAAAAAAAAAAAAAAAAAAAAAAAAAAAAAAAAAAAAAAAAAAAAAAAAAAAAAAAAAAAAAAAAAAAAAAAAAAAAAAAAAAAAAAAAAAAAAAAAAAAAAAAAAAAAAAAAAAAAAAAAAAAAAAAAAAAAAAAAAAAAAAAAAAAAAAAAAAAAAAAAAAAAAAAAAAAAAAAAAAAAAAAAAAAAAAAAAAAAAAAAAAAAAAAAAAAAAAAAAAAAAAAAAAAAAAAAAAAAAAAAAAAAAAAAAAAAAAAAAAAAAAAAAAAAAAAAAAAAAAAAAAAAAAAAAAAAAAAAAAAAAAAAAAAAAAAAAAAAAAAAAAAAAAAAAAAAAAAAAAAAAAAAAAAAAAAAAAAAAAAAAAAAAAAAAAAAAAAAAAAAAAAAAAAAAAAAAAAAAAAAAAAAAAAAAAAAAAAAAAAAAAAAAAAAAAAAAAAAAAAAAAAAAAAAAAAAAAAAAAAAAAAAAAAAAAAAAAAAAAAAAAAAAAAAAAAAAAAAAAAAAAAAAAAAAAAAAAAAAAAAAAAAAAAAAAAAAAAAAAAAAAAAAAAAAAAAAAAAAAAAAAAAAAAAAAAAAAAAAAAAAAAAAAAAAAAAAAAAAAAAAAAAAAAAAAAAAAAAAAAAAAAAAAAAAAAAAAAAAAAAAAAAAAAAAAAAAAAAAAAAAAAAAAAAAAAAAAAAAAAAAAAAAAAAAAAAAAAAAAAAAAAAAAAAAAAAAAAAAAAAAAAAAAAAAAAAAAAAAAAAAAAAAAAAAAAAAAAAAAAAAAAAAAAAAAAAAAAAAAAAAAAAAAAAAAAAAAAAAAAAAAAAAAAAAAAAAAAAAAAAAAAAAAAAAAAAAAAAAAAAAAAAAAAAAAAAAAAAAAAAAAAAAAAAAAAAAAAAAAAAAAAAAAAAAAAAAAAAAAAAAAAAAAAAAAAAAAAAAAAAAAAAAAAAAAAAAAAAAAAAAAAAAAAAAAAAAAAAAAAAAAAAAAAAAAAAAAAAAAAAAAAAAAAAAAAAAAAAAAAAAAAAAAAAAAAAAAAAAAAAAAAAAAAAAAAAAAAAAAAAAAAAAAAAAAAAAAAAAAAAAAAAAAAAAAAAAAAAAAAAAAAAAAAAAAAAAAAAAAAAAAAAAAAAAAAAAAAAAAAAAAAAAAAAAAAAAAAAAAAAAAAAAAAAAAAAAAAAAAAAAAAAAAAAAAAAAAAAAAAAAAAAAAAAAAAAAAAAAAAAAAAAAAAAAAAAAAAAAAAAAAAAAAAAAAAAAAAAAAAAAAAAAAAAAAAAAAAAAAAAAAAAAAAAAAAAAAAAAAAAAAAAAAAAAAAAAAAAAAAAAAAAAAAAAAAAAAAAAAAAAAAAATTGTTCCTATATTGTTGTATAAAGGGCAGTCTTTTATTTTATGATCCAACTTTCCACAAGCAAAATAGGCTCTAGTCACTTAAAAACATAGACTTGTTTCATAATTTAACCTGTAATTCATACAAGATTGAGTTGTAAGTGGTAACTTCCCTTTTCAGATCCAGATGTCTTGACTCTCTTGTTATCACTTTCTGATTCGTTCCAATCATATTTTTGTTGATAAACTTGTCCATGTCATTCTTGCCACTAATCTCCAAAAATTCTTTTCATTGTTCTCATTAATGATCAACCTCTACTTCCAATAAAAGGTGGTAAAGAAAATCTTTTGATCATCAGAACAATTTTATACACAAATATCTTCTTCATTCACATCATTCATTTTTCAACCACCAATGGATTAGGTTCACCAAACTTCTGCTATGCCACTCTGATTTAATATCCTCTATCAACCATTTCATCCCACTTAATTACTGAACAAAAGATGAAGCAAGACGACCAGATGTTCTCGTCATCTTTGATTCCTAAAAGACATCAAAGAAAATTTTCACTAATCACTATAGTTCACTAGACCTCAATATATTTTGCATGTCAACATATCAAATATTTTAGTGATCCTCAAACATTGCTCTGATACTACTTCTGTCATGCACCTCAAAAATATCGATAATATTAAAATTTTTATCACAAATAAATCCAGGATCCAAACTAACATTTGAGGATACTAAAAACATTCAAACATCTAATGATCCATAAAACCTATGCAGTTTATAATCATACAACACATCGCTCGATGAAAAATACATCTAATGATCCATAAAACATATACAGTTTATAATCATACAACACATCGCTCGATGATTCATAAAATCTGAACCCAACTCACCAAAATAATAACCACAACATAATTTCACAAGTGTGGGAGTCTATACAATCACAAAACCAACGTTTATCACAAGTTCATATCATTACACGAATTAAACTTAACATTCCAGAATCCTAAACATAAGAGGTCCTTTAAACTTATACAAAATCCACAGTTTAGATTCACCGTCAGCATTTCATTAGATATAGAGTGTGCTTATACACAAAAACATATATACTAATAATGATCTATCCAAAATCTTCTAGCTTTCCACTACCTCAGCCCAATTTTAACATTTAAGCAAGCGACAAGCTATCTTGAAAATTTTATACAGCAATGGAGTGAGCATATAGAGCTCAGCAAGTGACTAACATATCCATGGAAAAAGAGGATAGTTTCCAAACACATAAGGTTTCAAAATGCAAGGCGGAATATAAGAATTCATAGATGTAATCTCATTAGGTACAGAATCTCAAATGTCATTTCAATCAAACATATTTGGTTTATAACAGAAGGAGCATAGTGTAATTGGAGCATATCACTAGCGTATGAAATGTTCCGGAGCATATCAATGGCAAATGAAAAATTTCGGAGCTTATTAATAACAAATGAAACATTTTGGAGCTTATCAATGACGTATGAAAGGTTTCTGAGCATATCAATGGTAAATAGGACATTTCAAAATATATCAATAGCATATGAACTATTTCAAAGCATATAAATGGCATATGAACATTTCAGAGCATATCAAAGAATGATACGAAATAGAAACTGTAATGTCGTATTTGACGTTGCATTTATATCTTTCTTATCCAAAACGCATACAGAAATACATAACCAAAGCTCTGGATATCATATCAAACATACAAAAGGTGCAATGGGACCATAGATAGAATGTGATTCATCCATTTTTAAATGACCACCAGACAGAAGTCTCCCACATCTGGGAGCTCCATCCACCCACGTCTAGGTGAAGTCAGAGGGGACCGGCATAGCATCGTAGGCTCTATGCATAACTCCCTTTACCATTTTTGGCAAAGGTTCACATTATCCCATAAATACCAAAGTACAAAAGGACAGTATGAATAATAAAATTTGCATATTTCGGAAGCACATATGGAACAACAAAACGTACATGTACCTTTACGAGATTATACGATACAAGCATAATCTTTCACCAGTGTATTCAGATTTGAAAGGAAATGAAAGTAAGAGCATACAAGGATTCCAAGCAATCACATATAGCTCAGTTCAAATAAGAAGGTTAGATGAATTCATTGTCTAAAGGAATGAAATTGGAATAGGCATACATTAAAAGCAAATGCGGAACAATAGGATATATATGTGCCTATATAAGTCAATACGATATAGCATAAACGTTACACAATAGTTTTCAAGAATGTAAATAATTTAAAGACAAGAGCAAACAAGAATTCAAAGTAGTAATATAAAGCTCAATTGAATGAAGGAAGCTGAATGAAATCTATTTCCAAACGAATGAAAACAGAATATGCGAAATCGACCAAAGTTCAATTTCTGACAGAATACAAGAGGCCTATTGAATAAATACTTCAGACTGTCAATTATGCTCTAATATACTCAAGAAATTATTGAAAGATATTTAAATCTATTTCAAATAAAATAAGTTTCGTTCCAATCAAAGTTTCCAAACACATAAGGTTTCAAAATGCAAGGCGGAATATAAGAATTCATAGATGTAATCTCATTAGGTACAGAATCTCAAATGTCATTTCAATCAACATATTTGGTTATACAGAAGGAGCATAGTGTAATTGGAGCATATCACTAGCGTATGAAATGTCCGGAGCATATCAATGGCAAATGAAAAATTCGGAGTTATTAATAACAAATGAAACATTTTGGAGCTTATCAATGACGTATGAAAGGTTTCTGAGCATATCAATGGTAAATAGGACATTTCAAAATATACAATAGCATATGAACTATTTCAAAGCATATAATGGCATATGAACATTTCAGAGCATATCAAAGAATGATACGAATAGAAACTGTAATGTCGTATTTGACGTGCATTTATATCTTTCTTATCCCAAACGCATACAGAAATACATAACCAAAGCTCTGGATATCATATCAAACATACAAAAGGTGCAATGGGACCATAGATAGAATGTGATTCATCCATTTTTAAATGACCACCAGACAGAAGTCTCCCACATCTAAGAGCTCCATCCACCCACGTCTAGGTGAAGTCAGAGGGGACCGGCATAGCATCGTAGGCTCTATAACATAACTCCCTTTACCATTTTGGCAAAGGTTCACATTATCTCACAAATACCAGAGTACAAAAGGACAGTATGAATAATAAAATTTGCATATTTCGGAAGCACATATGGAACAACAAAACGTACATGTACCTTTACGAGATTATACGATACAAGCATAATCTTTCACCAGTGTATTCAGATTTGAAAGGAAATGAAAGTAAGAGCATACAAGGATTCCAAGCAATCACATATAGCTCAGTTCAAATAAGAAGGTTAGATGAATTCATTGTCTAAAGGAATGAAATTGGAATAGGCATACATTAAAAGCAAATGCGGAACAATAGGATATATATGTGCCTATATAAGTCAATACGATATAGCATAAACGTTACACAATAGTTTTCAAGAATGTAAATAATTTAAAGACAAGAGCAAACAAGAATTCAAAGTAGTAATATAAAGCTCAATTGAATGAAGGAAGCTGAATGAAATCTATTTCCAAACGAATGAAAACAGAATATGCGAAATCGACCAAAGTTCAATTTCTGACAGAATACAAGAGGCCTATTGAATAAATACTTCAGACTGTTAATTATGCTCTAATATACTCAAGAAATTATTGAAAGATATTTAAATCTATTTTCAAATAAAATAAGTTTCGTTCCAATCAAAGTTTCCAACAAAGAGTTACAATTGATTTAGTAACCAAAGGTCAAAAAAACAAAATCACTATTTTGCAGAATTCATAGGGTCGGTTTTAATAGATAATCGGATAGGCATTTGGGTTCTATATTTTTCAATCTTATTTCAAAAGAAAGATCTACAAGTTTATTTTCAAATGAAATCAGTCTGGCACAAATCAGAATTTCCAACAGGGACTTATAGGCATTTTAGTATCGAAAGGTCAGAAATTATAATCCCTATTTTACAACATCCATAGGCTCATTTGAAACAGATGTTTCGGTAAGTACTCGGTGTCCAAAATTTTCAACATTAGTGTAAAATGGAAAGTATAAGAGTCTAGTTTCAAATGAACTAGGTCCTGCCTAAATCCACGTTTGGTGCTAAAAGTTATTGCTGAAACAATGTATTGGGGTCAGTTTACCGAAAAATTTCAGATCCATGGTTTTGTATCTAACAAGAGAGATATCTGGTTCTAAGCAGAAATCTTTCAAATTATTCAAAATTAATATGAGAATAGAGATTAATATTTCTATAGGATGGGGTTATAACACTTGCCTTTGAGAATTTTTGATCCCAAATGAGAAGATTTGAGCAAAAAACCCAAAGCCCCAAATTTCTCCTCCTCTTCTTTTTTTTTACTTTCTTTTTTCTCTCTTCCTATCTTCTCCATGCAAGTTGCCTTCTCAGTTTCCTTAAGAACAAAGGCAGAGAGGCTTAGGCGGTGGGATTTGTTATTTTGTATATTTTATAATTTAGTCCTTGTATTATTATATTTACGATTAGGTCCTCAAGGTTTACAAATAGGTCCTCAGAATTTTTTTTTACTATTTCAAACAGGTCCCCATAATTATATTTAGGCTCATCTATAAAATTTAAAATGGATACTTATATTATAATTAAAAACTTATATGAAAATTTAGAAACGAGGGATGTTACATTCTCCCCCCCCTAAAAGAAAAATTTAGTCATCTAAATTTATCGTACCTCCATTGATGAAAAGATGAGGATAAATTTTCTTCATTTCCTCATCTAACTCTCAGGTTGTTATACTAACAGCCTCCTATGACTTCACACAGACATGGGTGGATGGAGCTCTCAAATATGGGAGACTTATATTTGGTGGTCATTTAGAAATGGATCATTTTATGTTATGAACCCACTTTATCTTCCATGTGTTTGACATGATATCCAAAGCTATGAGTGTGTTTCTATACATGCTTTGGATAAGAATGAAATGAATGCAACGTCATGTGACATTTGAGCTTTTGTTCATGTTTTATTTTTTGATATGTTTCCGAAATATTTATGTCTTTGTTATGCCTTGAAATATACCATATTCCATCGATATGCTCCTTATACCAATGATATGCTCCAATTACCTTTCCTCGATTATATGAATAAAACATGCTACGAACGAAACGACATTTATTCAGCATTCAAACAAAACATGCTTTTGTTTCACCTTGTATCACTACTTTGTATTTTAATACTTTATTTGTTTGAAAACTATCCTCTTTGAAAGATATCAGCTTAGCACTAGACATTTCTTTCATTTTGATACGAAGCCATGAATCTGTAATTTTCTGATAATATGACCTTTATGCATTATTTCAGACCTAACTTTTAGTACTAATCTCTAATTTAGGCAAAGATCTTTATTTTGATATCTAGATTTAATAATTTGGTGTCGAATTGCCTACTATGACTTTTGTTTCAGCTAACCCTATAGATTTTACAAAATAGGGATTGTAATTTCTGACCTCTTGTTGCTTCCTCTTGTTTCTTCTCTTTCGAAATTGATTTCAGCAAAAACCCTTACTTTAGTTGAGCTTTACATTATTGCCATAAATTACTATATACTTTTGTCTTTTAATTATTGTATACCTACATTTATTATGTAAAGTTCATGTTTGTATTGCAATGTTTCGTAAAGGCACATGCATGACGTTGTTCCGCATGTGTTTCCGATTTGTCCCAATTTTATTCTTCACCATCCTTTTGTACTCTAGTGTTTGTGGGATAAATGTGAACATTTGCTAGAAATGGTAAAGGGAGTTGTACTTCTAGCTCGCGTGCTTTGCCGGCCCACTATGACTTCACTCAAACGTGGGTAGATGGAGCTTCCAAACGTGGGAGACTTATGTTTGGGGGACATTCAGAAATGGATCATATTATGTTATTATCCCACTTCACCTTCTATGTGTTTAACATGATATCCAAAGCGTTGAGTATGTTTCTATGCATGCTTTAGATAAGAATGAAATGAATGCAACATCATGTGTCATTTGAGCTTCTGTTCATGTTTTGTTTTTTGATATGTTTCCGACATGTTTATATGTATTTGTTATGCCTTGAAATATACCATATGCCATGGATATGCTACTTATGCCAATGATATGCTCTAATTACCTTTCCTCGATTATATGAATAAAACATGCTTTGAATGAAACAACATCGTAATTTTGTATTCAAACAAAACATTCTTTTGTTACATCTTGTGTCTTTACTTTGTATTTTGATATCTTATTTATTTGAAAACTTTCATCTTTAAAACATTTCAGCTTAGCATTATTAGGATTGAAGCGGCACTAAGAGGGTGGGGTGAATTAGTGCAGCGGATTAAAACTTGTAAGTTTTAAAACGATTTCGTAAATGCATAGAGATTTCGATTCGAGAATGAATAACTTGGCAAGAGTAGCTTGAGTAAAGTTAGAAGATGAAAACCGAAAGCTTGCTGCTATGTAAATAATGATTTTAGAAAGGTAAACACTCACACATTTAAGGAATACACCAATTTAAAGTGGTTCGGTCAAATGGCCTACGTCCACTTACGAAGCCTTCTTCGATGAGGCTTCCAACTTCCACTAGCAAATCACATTAAAGGGGAAGGACAAATACCCCTCTTACAACCTTTTACAAGTGGTTCACACTCTTACAAATTTTCAAAGAGAAAGAGGGAGGTGAACACTTAAGCTATTGAAAACAAGACTTGCTAAAGACTTTGCTAAGGCTTTATCTCAATCTCTTACTTCTCAAAAAGGTTGCCTTCTCTGTTGAGAATTGAGGGGTATTTATAGGCCCCAAGATGATTCAAATTTGGAGCCATCGCTTGTCAATGGTGGTGCCACCGCTTGTTAGTGTTTGATACTAATAGTGTACTAGCGGTGCCACCGCCTAGTCCTGGCAGTGCCACTATCGAAACTCTCGGTTCTGGGCGGTGCCACCGCCTAGACTATTTCAGCTCACTGGTTAGGCTCCAAACTTGGCCCAAACCAATCCGAACTCGGGCCCGATTGGCCCCTAACCAGTTTATAGGATTAACCCTTAATCCTAACCCTAATTACATGTAAACTATGAATTAAGACATAGTCCTAAGCAGTTTTTAACCGGCAATGTCGAGTTCCCTTCCGGCGAGCTTTTCGGTGATCTTCCGGTGGACTTCCGATACACCCTCGGATTTCTTCCAGCGGACTCCCAGCAAACTCCCGATCTTGTGGTGAGTTCATGAGTCTTTGATAAGTAGCCGAACCTTCTTGGTGATCTCGCGAACCTCCGACGATCTCTTTGGCGAACTTCCTTAGAAAAATTTAGCATTCATTCAAAATTCATTAGAAAAATTCCGCGTTCATCCAAAATTCATTAGAAAAATTTAGCATTCATTCAAAATTTATCATATTTGAAAACTTTCATCTTTAAAACATTTCAGCTTAGCATTATTAGGATTGAAGCGGCACTAAGAGGGTGGGGTGAATTAGTGCAGCGGATTAAAACTTGTAAGTTTTAAAACGATTTCGTAAATGCATAGAGATTTCGATTCGAGAATGAATAACTTGGCAAGAGTAGCTTGAGTAAAGTTAGAAGATGAAAACCGAAAGCTTGCTGCTATGTAAATAATGATTTTAGAAAGGTAAACACTCACACATTTAAGGAATACACCAATTTAAAGTGGTTCGGTCAAATGGCCTACGTCCACTTACGAAGCCTTCTTCGATGAGGCTTCCAACTTCCACTAGCAAATCACATTAAAGGGGAAGGACAAATACCCCTCTTACAACCTTTTACAAGTGGTTCACACTCTTACAAATTTCAAAGAGAAAGAGGGAGGTGAACACTTAAGCTATTAAAAACAAGACTTGCTAAAGACTTTGCTAAGGCTTTATCTCAATCTCTTACTTCTCAAAAAGGTTGCCTTCTCTGTTGAGAATTGAGGGGTATTTATAGGCCCCAAGATGATTCAAATTTGGAGCCATCGCCTGTCAGTGGTGGTGCCACGCCTGTCAGTGTTTGATACTAATAGTGTACTGGCGGTGCCACGCCTAGTCTAGCAGTGCCATGCTGAAACTCTCAGGTTCTGGGCGGTGCCACCGCATAGACTATTTTAGCCTCACTGGTTGGGCTCCAAACTGGCCCAAACAATCCGAACTCGGGCCCGATTGGCCCCTAACCAAGTTATAGGATTAACCCTTAATCCTAACCCTAATTACATGTAAACTAAGAAATTAAGACGTAGTCCTAAGCAGTTTTTAACCGGCAATGTCGAGTTCCCTTCCGGCGAGCTTTCCAGTGATCTTCCGGTGGACTTCCGATACACCCTCGGATTTCTTCCCGGCGGATCCCAACAAACTCCCAATCTTGTGGTGAGTTCAATGAGTCTTTGGCAAGTAGCCGAACCTTCTTGGTGATCTCCGCGAACCTCCGACGATCTCTTTGGCGAACTTCCAAAACTTCAGTAAGTCCCTGATTTCTTCTCGGTTGATTCTGGTAGCACTTCCGACGAATCTTTAGACTCTTGATGGACTCTCGAATACCCATCGAACTTGACTCTGGTAGACTTGCTTTATGTCTTTAAGCTATCGTAGTTAATCCTGCACACTTAACTCAGTAATATGGATTAGATCAATTAACCCATTAATTGATTTCATCATCAAAATATGAGATTCAATAATCCCCCCACTTTTTGATGATGACAATCAATTGATGACGGAGTTAAACATAACTCCCCCTATCTATATGCCATATTATGAGAAGATAAAAACACTTGAATTCAATCTCTTTGAATTTAAGCCTAAACCGATAAGTTCTATCCGTTGAACTTATCATTATTCTTAATAAGCATGAGTAAATACGAAACTTCGTATTTCTCATAATTTCAAGCTATGAAAATTATTTTCAAGTCGAATGATAAAAGACAATTATTATTACTACAAGAGATGTAAACTTTCAATATGAATCTCATGATATAAATGTAAGGCATGATTTAATATGATCAAACAATCTAAAAACTTATGATATTCTCAAGGAGTTTTACGATGCATATAAGACATTTGCATTAAGACAAGCTCTTGCAATTCATATAAGTCATGCTATCGATGCATATAAGACATTTGCATTAATACAAGCTTTTGCAATTCAACTAAGTCATGCTATCACATTGTCATACAATTCATCAATCTTTTACTCATTCTTCTCCTCCTTTGACATCAACAAAAAAAGGAGATGAGACTTTGAAGCCGATAATTTGTGATTTAAAAAATTCACCATTAAGATCGATTATTCAGCATTCATAAGATTATACAAAATTCATCCTATTAAATAGAATCCAAAATTCATTAGAAAAATTCCGCGTTCATCCAAATTCAGCATTCATCCAAAATTCAGTAGAAAATTTAGCATTCATTCAAAATTCATTAGAAAAATTTAGTATTCATTCAAAATTTATCATATTTGAACAAATTCCGCATTCGTTCAAAATTTATTAGAAAATTCAGTATTCATCAAAGTTGCATCTCATAAGAAATACCATGACTTTTATACAAAAGAAAGAAGATGGCAAAACCTTAACTTGGATTAGAGTAATCAGTACAAGGATCGCATGTCAAGGTAATGAATAAGAAGCATATCGGATTAATCCTTAAGAGGAAATCCATAAGGTAATGAATAAGAAGGCATATCGATTAATCCTTAAGAGGAAATCCATAGTTCTTATACATGACATCTATTTTTTGATTCATTTGTCGCAGTTCCTTCAAAATTTCAATTTGCTGAATTTAAATTTGCTCTTGCTGTGATTTGAGTTATTCTTGTTTCGAAATTTGGAAACCTAAGAGTTACTTCATTAGATCTAAAAAGGTTTTGGTCTTATGAATCTCCTTCCACCCTCTTCCCTTTTGTTCTTGTTGATTTCTTAGGAGCCATTATCTAAACAAGATGATAGATCAAGAATATGAAACTATGAAGAGTAGGCAAAATAATGAGAAGAGGAAGGAAAGATTTTAGACTTTACCTTATGGAGAATTCCTTGGAAGATAGAGAGCTTGAACCAACAAGAATCCCTCTTTTAGGCTTCTAAAGGTTAGAATGAGGGTGAGAGAGGTTTAGAGAGTATTGTGGGAGTTCTAAGGAGAGTTCTCACGGGTTGGGGGTGGTTCCACCGCTGGCCCTAACTCGTTCTCTTATAAGGAAGTTCTCGGGTGGTGCCACTGCCAATCTGAGTTGTACCACCGCCTGGGGATCGAGCGCCTAAGCGATGCTACTGCCAGTTCTAGCGGTGCCACTGCTGGCATGCCAAAATTTTTTTTTTCTTTCCCTCTTTTTTTTTTTTCAAAGGTGTTTGATTCAAGATGGGATAGGGTCTTGGATTGTTCTTTAAGATGTTATTTGGAATCAAAAAAGAAGGAAGAAATCAAATCCATGAAAATCGAAAAGAGGATGAAAAAACTTTCGGAAAAGACACATAATCAAGCTTATTTTCAAGGACAATTTAACATGCCTAGTTCCCTTCTAATGAAGTCAAATTGATCTTCATTTAAGGCTTTTGTAAAAATGTCTGCTAATTGATGCTTTGTGTCAATAAACTCTAGAATGACATTATTGTTAAGGACATGATTGTGTATGAAATGATACCTAACGTCGATATATTTAGTTCTAGAGTGTTGAATTAGATTTTTGGTAAAACATATGACACTTGTATTGTCACATTTTATGGGAATGTTCTGCAAGTGAATTCCATAGTCTTCTAATGTATTCTTCATCCAAACTACTTGTGCACAGCATGCACTTACAGCAATGTATTCGGCTTCCGCCGTAGATAATGCAACTGAATTTTATTTCTTGGAAGTTCAAGAAACAAGTGCATGTCCCAGAAATTGGTATGTTTCGGATGTACTTTTTCTATCTATCTTGCATCCGCCAAAGT
Source organism: Musa balbisiana (assembly GCA_004837865.1). Taxonomy (NCBI): domain Eukaryota; kingdom Viridiplantae; phylum Streptophyta; class Magnoliopsida; order Zingiberales; family Musaceae; genus Musa; species Musa balbisiana. Next base: position 10,441,361 of record CM017189.1, read on the forward strand.
CGGCATCTGCATAAGCTTTTAAATCGAATTTATCGGATTTCGGATACTACAATCCTAAATTGGGAGTTCTTTTAAGATATCTAAAAATTCTTTTAACACTCTTAAGATGAGTTAATTTAGGATTAGGATTATATTGATATCCGGTCTAGTCGCGGTGAGGTAAAGTCAACTACCTATCATTCCCTTATACGTTTTTTGATCAAACTTTTCATCATTTTCATCCATATCTAACTCAGTCGAAGTACTCATAGGAGTGTTTATCGTTTTTGAACCATCCATGTTAAATCGTTTCAACAATTCTAATGTATATTTAGATTGATTAAGAAATATACCATCACTAAATTGTTTAATTTGTAATCCTAAAAGAAAGGTTAATTCACCCATTAGGCTCATTTCAAATTCATGACTCATACACTTGGCAAATGATTCATATAGTGATTCATCCGAAGAACCAAAAATAATATCGTCAACATAAATTTGCACAATAAGAAAATTATTTTTAAAGTGTTTGATAAACAATTTAGTATCAACCTTGCCTTTGGTAAAATTATTTAAAATGAGAAAGGAACTAAGCCTTTCATACCAAGCTCTAGGAGCTTGTTTCAAGCCATAGAGAGCCTTAGTCAATTTGAATATATGATTAGGAAAAAGAAAATTTTCAAATCCGGGAGGTTGTTCGATATATACTTCTTCGGAAATAAAACCATTCAAGAAGGCACTTTTGACATCCATTTGAAATAGTTTAAAATCATTACTACTAACATAGACAAGGAGCATCCTAATGGCTTCTAATCTTGCCACAGGAGTGAACGTTTCTTCGTAGTCGATACCTTCTTCTTGGTTGAAACCTTTGGCCACTAGTCTAGCCTTGTTTCTAAGCACGATACCACATTCGTCTTGCTTGTTTCTAAAGACCCATTTAGTACCAATGACTAAATGGTCACTAGGTCTAGGAACAAGCTTTCATACCTCATTCCTCTCAAATTGGTTTAATTCCTCTTGCATTGCAATGACCCATGAATCATCTTTCAAGGCCTCGTCAATGCATTTAGGTTCAATTTGAGAAAAGAAGGCGGCGTTAGCACAAAAATTCTTGAAGGAAGAATAAGTTTGAACCCCTTTTGATGTATCTCCTAGAATTAGCTCATTTGGATGAGCATTCACATACTTTCATTCCTTAGGTAAGGAAGAAGATGCATCCAAATTACTATTTTGAGGAGGGGGTTCATTTAAATTCAAATTATCAAAACTAAGATCATCATCAAAATCATTTTTATTTAACTTAGAAATTTCATTGAAAACTACATGAATAGACTCTTCTATAACTAAGTGACACGGGAGTGTCTAATTTGCTACAATCTGTTCATATGGACGATGCTGATAATATGATTTTTTTTAGCCAACAATAATGCCCCATAATCTTCAACTCAGTCAACTCAGATAAGACAGCTCATCAGCATATTCCCTGCACAAAAGTAAAGCTGTCTCAAAGTGCTTTTCTTCATGGCTAAGGAATACATTAAAGGAGGTGGTTGGCGGCTATGAAGGACTTAATTTCGATTAAAGGAGGTGGTTGGCAGCTGTAAAGGACTTAATTTCGAAATTCCCTATGCATGAAGGGTTGTTTCATGCACTAGTATTTATTTTCATGTTTAGGGCTTTGAAAGGGTTTTTAGAAAACTGAGAATATTGGAGAAGCTCTCTTGAAGTGCTTTTTTGAACTCTGTATCTCTTGGATGCATCCTTGAGTGGTGAGTCTTTTGCTTTCAGTTCTGTATCCTTGTTTATTGTCATTAGGGTGGTGATCTTTCTGTATCCCTTTTGATTTTAAACTGGGTGGTGAGCTATTTTTTATTTTATCAAAGTTTTATCAAGAATTAATTCCTTGTCTCCTATGACATTTTCTATCTGAACAACTATTCTATCGGTTTTCTTTCGAAATCCATTCTGTATTTTTACCCTCCCCGGTATCAGTTTGGTATCAAAGCTAAAGGCTAGAGATCATGGCAAGGCGAAATGGAAAAGATGTAGTTGGTGAAGGTAGTGACCATGAAGATGACGCTGAGTCGTTGAGATTGCAGCTACGAAAATTGCTGCGTAGTCTACAAGAAAAAAATGAAATAATCGATGAACTTCAAAGTAGACACAACCAGCATGAAAATGACGTTCGAGAGTTTACTTCTGATGATGATATACCTCGTCTTCCAAGAGAGTCGAGAAGATGTCAGAGAAGAAATGAAGTCCAAGACGAGTGGCAGAATAAATATAATCCCAGATTAGATATTCCAGAATTTGAAGGTAAAATAAATGTTGATGATTTTATCGATTGGCTTAATACAGTAGAAAGAATTTTCGATTTTCATGAACCACCAGAACAAAAGAAGGTCAAACTTGTGGCACTTAAACTTAGACGAAATGCATCTTTTTGGTGGGAAAATCTGAAGAAACAAAGAGAACATGAGGGGAAGAGTAAGATCGTTACATGGGAGAAAATGAAAAGGGAGCTGAAGAGAAAATATTTACCTCATAATTATAGGCAAGAGATCTTTCTCAAAATACATGATTTCAAGCAAAAAGATCTTAGTGTGGAGGAGTACACTGCAGAATTCGATAATTTGATGTTGAAAGGAGAGCTTGTGGAACCGGAAGAGCAAACAATCGCAAGATACCTAGGAGGTCTGAACTATGAGATTGCTAAAGTTGTTCAACTACAGCCATATTGGTCTTTAAATGATGTGAGCAAGCTGGCATTAAAAGTTGAAAAGCAACAGAAGTTTAAAAAGAGTGTTCGGTACGGCTCAAAATAAGGCTATACAAGAGCAGGAAGTTCCAAGCCTACTGTCCAAAGCAAGGTGATAACGAAGGTACAAGAAAAGGGTGAAGAATCTGTTGGCAACAAAAAAACACCTAATTCTTCTATCCCAAGTGGCCGAAAATGCTTCAAATGTTATGGTTTTGGGCATATTGCTTCAGATTGTCCAAATAGGAGGATTGTAACTTTGGTTGAAGATCATAGTGATGGAGGAGAGGATGAAGCTGAGGACGAACCAAAATACGATGATGATGAGGAAGAGATTACTTATGCTGATCATGGTTTGTCTATTGTATTGCAACGTAGTTTACAAGTGTCCTATGTGGCCGACGATGAAAGTTGGGTGAGAAAAAATGTGTTTCACACTAAATGCACTTCTCTTGGCAAGGTGTGCTTGGTGATCATCGATAGCAGCAGCTTTGAGAATGTAGTATCTTTGGAGATGGTGCAGAAGCTAAAGTTGGACACCATCCCTCATCCTCATCCATACCAGTTATGTTGGCTACAGAAAGGAAATGACATCAATGTAACTAAAAGATGTTTAGTTTCATTTTCTATTGGCAAGTATTATAAAGATGAAGTATGGTGTGATGTTGCTCCTATAGATGCTTGTCATTTGCTATTGGGAAGACCTTGGCATTATGATAGAAGGGTGTTGTATGACGGCTACAAACATACTTATTCTTTTAAGGTGAATGAAAAGAAGATTATCTTAGCTCCATTACAACCATCCGAAATCAGTGCACCAAAGAAGAAAGTTAGCGCTTTTATGTCCTATGGTGAATGCAAAGGTGAATTAGACAAGGGTGGTCAAATTATGGCTCTAGTAGTAGTAGAGGAACATGAACAACACAAGGAGACACTAGCAATCATGAAACAAATCCTAGAAGAATTTGAAGATGTTATACCAGAAGAGATTCCACATGGCCTTCCACCCTTGAGAGACATCCAACATCACATTGATCTCATTCCAGGGGCTGTTCTACCTAATAAGGCAGCATATAGAATGAGTCCAAAGGAGCATGAAGAACTTCAAAGGCAAGTTGATGAATTGGTGAAAAAAGGGTTAATTCGGGAGAGCATGAGTCCTTGTGCGGTTCCAGCCTTATTGGTGCCTAAGAAGGATGGTTCTTGGAGAATGTGCATGGATAGTCGCACCATCAACAAAATCACAGTGGACTATCACTTTCCTATTCCAAGTTTGGTATTTTTGGGGTATGTTGTTTCAAAAGATGGAATCATGATGGATCAAAGTAAGGTAGAGGCTATTCTCAATTGGCCTACACTTGCTTCATTGCATGATGTGAGGAGTTTCCATGGCTTAACTTCGTTTTATAGAAGATTTATCAAGGGTTTCAGCTCTATTGTCGCTCCAATCACCGAATGTCTAAAATGTGATAAATTCAAATGGACTAGTGAAGCTAATGATGCTTTTGAGCTTTTAAAATGAAAGGTAACCGAAGCTCCTATCTTAGTTCTACCAAATTTTGACAATGTGTTTGAAGTTGAATGTGATGCATCTAATATGAGAATTGGTGCTGTTTTGAGTCAAGACGGAAAGCCCATTGCTTTTTTTAGTGAAAAACTGAATGATACAAGAAAGAAATACTCTACTTATGATAAGGAGTTTTATGCGATTTATCGAGCTTTGTCTCATTGGAGTCAATATCTTCTTGCCAAGCCATTTGTTCTATATTCTGATCATGAGGCGTTAAAGTTCATTAATCACCAACACAAACTAAACAAGAGGCATGCAGCTTGGGTGGAGTTTTTACAATCTTACAATTTTACAATCAAGCACAAATCTAGTGTTCAAAATGTAGTTGCTGACGCATTGAGCAGAAAACATTCTTTATTATCAGCAATGGAAGTCAAAGTGGTTGGATTTGAAACATTCAAAGATCTCTATGAGAATGATGTGGATTTCGGCTCAATATGGTAGAATTGTAAATCAGGTTTTTTTCAACAATTTTTTATCTTTGATGGTTTTCTTTTTCGAGCTAATGCTTTGTGTGTTCCATCTTGTTCTTTGAGACAAGTAATTCTAGCTGAAGCTCATGGTGGTGTTTTGGGAGGACATTTCGGTAGGGATAAGACTCTAGCTCTTGTTCAATCAAATTTCTACTGGCCTAAAATGTTCAGAGATGTGGATAGACATGTGAAGCGATGCCGATTATGTCATTTGGCAAAAACAAGAAGTCAAAATTCTGGTTTGTACACTCCATTGCCAGTGCCAAATGCTCCATGGGAGGATGTGAGTCTTGATTTCGTTTTGGGACTGCCAAGAACTCAAAGGAACAAGGATTCTATCATGGTTGTTGTTGATAGATTTTCAAAAATGTCTCACTTTGTTCCATGCAATAAATCAAATGATGCATCGCATATTGCTGATTTATATTTTAAGGAGATTGTTAAATTGCATGGTATTCCAAGAACTATGATTTCTGATCGAGATTCAAAATTTGTAAGTCATTTTTGGAGAACTCTTTGGAGGAAGATGGGTACTTCTTTGAATTTCAGCAGCTCGCATCATCCACAAACCGATGGGCAAACTGAGGTAACAAACAGAAGCTTGGGAAATTTGCTTAGAAGCTATGTTGGCAAGAATATTAAGCAATGAGACCTCATTCTTCCACAAATTGAATTTGCCTATAATCGTTCTATGCATCATAGTATTGGTAAGAGTCCTTTTGAGGTAGTTTATGGTGCTAATCCGGCTGGTCCTTTGGACTTAATCCCTCATTCTACAACAAAGCAATTTAGTGGAGATGCTGATGAAAGAGCTAAGCAGATAAAGAAGCTGCATGAGGGTGTGAAAGCAACCATTGAGAAGCAAAATGAGAGATACATGCAAGCTGCCAACAAACACAGAAAACATGTGGAGTTTAATGCAGGTGATTTGGTCTGGATTCATCTAAGGAAGGAGAGGTTTCCGCCAGGCAAATTTGAAAAACTGAAACCAAAGGCTGATGGTCCATTCAAGGTGCTTAAGAGAATTGGCAAAAATGCTTATGAGATTAAGCTACCTAAAGATTACGGAGTATCCCCAACATTTAATGTAGCTGATTTAAGTCCTTTTCATGATCTTATTGACGAAACAAACAAGGACTTGAGGACAAGTCTTTTTCAACCAGGGGAGATTGATACGGGAGTGTCTAATTTGCTACAATCTGTTCATATGGACGATGCTGATAATATGATTTTTTTTAGCCAACAATATTGCCCCATAATCTTCAACTCAGTCAACTCAGATAAGACAGCTCATCAGCATATTCCCTGCACAAAAGTAAAGCTGTCTCATAGTGCTTTTCTTCATGGCTAAGGAATACATTAAAGGAGGTGGTTGGCAGCTGTGAAGGACTTAATTTCGATTAAAGGAGGTGGTTGGCAGCTGTAAAGGACTTAATTTCGAAATTCCCTATGCATGAAGGGTTGTTTCATGCACTAGTATTTATTTTCATGTTTAGGGCTTTGAAAGGGTTTTTAGAAAACTGAGAATATTGGAGAAGCTCTCTTGAAGTGCTCTTTTGAACTCTGTATCTCTTGGATGCATCCTTGAGTGGTGAGTCTTTTGCTTTCAGTTCTGTATCCTTGTTTATTGTCATTAGGGTGGTGATCTTTCTGTATCCCTTTTGATTTTAAACTGGGTGGTGAGCTATTTTTCATTTTATCAAAGTTTTATCAAGAATTAATTCCTGGTCTCCTATGACATTTTCTATCTGAACAACTATTCTATCGGTTTTCTTTCGAAATCCATTCTGTAATTTTACCCTCCCCGGTATCACTAGGGTTCTTTTGTTAAAAACACGAAAAGCCTTAGAAACGAAAGAGTAACCAAGAAAGATGCCTTCATCGGATTTAGCATCAAATTTTCCTAAGGCATCCTTTTCATTCAAAATAAAACATTTGCAACTGAAACTCTTAAATAAGAAACATTTAGTTTTTTGTTATTCCATAATTCGTAGGGAGTTTTTGATAGAGATGGTCTTATGTTAGAACCCTTACAGATTCTAAGCTTGGGGTTGATCTCTTTTGGGGATCGACCTCCCGGAACTCTATAGGGGTTCTTTCCTCCAAGTTGCTGCTCAAAGGCTGTAGAAAATATTCATCTATTACTTAACAAAAGAGGATTAATACATGACTATTTATAGGGTTTCTAAACCCTAACTCCTAATAGGACTCCTACTCAAGACTCCTACTCAATTAAGACTTCTACTCAAGACTTCTAATAAGACTCCTATTCCTTTACAACTCCTAATTCTTCTCTAAGAAATAACCTCCAAAGCCTAGCCGGCCTTTTTACCTCTTTATCAGCTTAGGTAGGTTTTACATGAATGTCCCTCTCAATTAGGACTCTCCTAGCTAGAGTCCTAATAGACCCGCCATCTTTAAATTAGCCTTGTCCTCAAGGCTGAGATTCCATGAACTCAGAGAACCGAGTCTTCAGCTCATCATATGGTTCCCATATAGCATCTTCAAGCGGTAAATTATTCCAATGCACTAGTATTTCAGTAGAGGGACGTCGGCGACGCATCACGATCCTGCGATCGAGGATGACTTATGGTTGGGCTTGAATAACTCCATCCTTAGTGGTGTTGGGTAGTTGGATTTGGGGTGACTCGTGTTCTCCCAACTTGGGCTTCAAGCATGACACGTGGAAGACAGGGTGAATTTTGGCATCCTCAAGCAATTTAATTCTGTATGCCACGGCTCCAATACGCTCTGTGATCTGATAGGGACCATAAAAACGTGAGGATAGCTTCATGGAGGCTCGAGTTTTGATGGAGAGTTGCTTGTATGGCTGTAGGTGAAGATAAACCTAATCTCCTACTGAAAATTCTCTTTCGCTTCATCGTGTGTCAGCTTGCTGCTTCATTCTGGCTTGAGCGATGGATAGATTATCCTTTAATAGCTGTAGGAGTTTGTCCCTGTCAATCAATTCTTGGTTGACCTGATCTACCTTAGCCGAGCCAATTACATACTTTGGAATCATAGGGGTTGGCCAACCATACAATGCTTCATAAGGGGTACATTTTGTATATGAATGATATATAGTATTATACCACTATTCGGCCCAAGGAAGCCATTTCGCCCACTCTTTTGGTCGATCACTAGCGAAACACTGAAGGTACGTCTCTAAACACCTGTTTATCATGTTAGTTTATGGATGATACGTTGTGCTCATCTTGAGTTTGGTGCCTTGTAACTGAAATAACTCGGTCCAAAATTTACTGGTGAAGATCTTGTGACGATCACTTACAATGGACCTTGGCATCCCATGCAGTTTAACAATATTTTTTATAAAAATCTAGGCAATACTAGCAGTAGTGTAGGGATTTCTCACAGCACAAAAATGAGCATATTTCGTAAGTCGATCAACCACCACGAGAATTGTGCCTTTAACTTTGGAAGGTGGCAGCTCTTCGATAAAGTCCATGGAGATGTCAGTCTACACCAAGTCCGGTATGGGTAGTGGTTGTAGCTTCCCTGGATTTGCCACTGTTTCGCTCTTGTGCTGTTGACATACATCACATTGTGCCACATATTTAGCAATAATTTTTTTCATCCCTCTCCAATAAAAATTTTGCTTCACTCTTTTGTAGGTTTTCAGGAATCTGGAATGCCCTGCTGAAGGTGTGGAGTGCATTTCATGCAGGATAATTGTGATGAAAGGGGAGTCAGGTATAAGCACAATGCGACCTTTGTAGCGTAGATCCCTCAAATCCTAAGTGTAGTGGGCTATTGCATTTGGATCCTTCAATTTTTTTATGGTGTTGCTAATCTCTGGATCCTTCTTCCATTCTTCCCTAATGTCTTCAAGGAGGCTGGTGGTAGGAAGGGAGATGGCTGAAACCTTAGCTTGCTCAGGTAGCCGTGAGAGTGCATCTGCAACAACGTTTTCTTTCCCCTTTTTATAAATAATGTCATAATCGAATCCAAGAAGTTTGGTTACCTATTTTTGCTGCTCAGGGGATGATATCTTTTGCTCCAAAACGTATTTGAGACTTCTATAATCGGTTTTAATTTGAAATCGTCGGTCGATCAGGTAGGGTCTCCACCTCGTTACTGCGTTCACAATGGCTAGCATCTCCTTATCATATATTGACATATTTTGATGGGAGAGAGACAATGCCTTGCTAGTGTATGCAAGTGGTCGACCATCTTGGATGAGAATGACTCCAATTCCGACTCCAGATGCATCGGCCTCAATGATAAAGGGTCGGCTGAAATCTGGTAGTGCTAGCACCAGCGTCATTGTCATGGCTGCCTTAAGTTTGTCGAAGGCAGCAGAGGCTTTGTCCGACCATTGGAAGGTATCTTTTTTCAGTAGAGAAGTGAGGGGTGCGTTGATCTTCCCATAGTCCTTAACAAATTTTCGGTAGTAGCCCGTTAGTCCAAGGAACCCACGCAGTAATTTCAAGTTTATAGGTTTCGGCCAGCCTTGCATTGCCTCAATTTTTGTTGGGTCTACCGCCACCCCTTCTTCTGATATGATGTGCCCAAGGTACTCTACTTTTTGCTGGAGAAAGCTACACTTTGGTTGCTTAACAAAAAGAGTATTCTCCCGAGGGATCGTCAAAACAATCCGTAAATGCTAAAAGTGACTCTCAAGAGAAGGGCTATAAATGAGAATATCATCGAAAAATACCAACACAAATTTGCGAAGAAAGCTCCGAAAAATATCGTTCATGAGACTTTGAAAGGTTGAATGAGCATTAGTGAGTCCAAAAGGCATTACCAAGAATTCATAATGGCCATCATGTGTGCGGAATGTAGTTTTTGGAATATCATCTTCACATACTCGAATTTGGTGGTTACCGGATTGGAGGTCTAACTTCGTGAAGACTCGAGCTCCTTTTAATTCATCAAGAAGTTCATCCACCACTGGTATTGGGTACTTGTCCTTGACAGTGATGCCATTTAAAGCTTGGTAGTCGATGCACATCCGCCAAGTTCTGTCCTTCTTGCATACATGTTGCACCGGTGAGGAATAGGGGCTACAACTTGGCCGAATCACTCTTGTTTCAAGCATCTCCTTTATGATCTTTTCAATTTCATCCTTCTGGAGGTGAGGATATCGGTACGATCGAGTATTCATTGGTGGCTTGCCCGGAAGGATTGGAATCCGATGGTCATGTTGCTGAGAAGGAGGAAGACCGCGTGGTTCAGCAAAAATGTCAGCAAATTCAACAAGCAATTGGGCAAGATTTTGATCTTCAATTTCTATTTTCTTCCCCTCTGGTTGCTGCTGGAGATGCATCAAAAAGCCACCATTTACCTTGTGCAAAACTTTCTCCATTTGTTGGGTTGAAATGGTGGTTACGTTGCTTCTACGCTTCCCGCATAGGATCATCTGTTTGCCTTTGCAGTAGAATTTCATAATTAATTTGGAAAAGTTTCAAGAGACATCACCTAGCGTAGTCAGCCATTCTATGCCAAGCACGGCCTCATAGTCATCAATTGGTAGGAGGAAGAAGTCGGTCATAATTTCTTGGTCTTGCAGCAATAGTTTCACCTGCGGGCATCTTTGGTCGCACTTTAGGATTCTGCCATCGACAACCTTTACATCGAACTTGCTGCAACCTTCTATATGTACTACCATCCGAGCAGTAACCTTATTGTTTAGGAAGTTATTAGTGCTGCTTGTGTCGATGAGAACAGTGATCGGTTGTTGTTTGAGAAGGCCTTCAACTTTTATCTTTTGCGGGTTGGAGTAGCCGGCTAATGCGTGTACCGTAATGTCGGTTGGTTGTGGCTTTTCTTCCATGTCTTCTTCTTTATGTTCAAGGCTCTCTTCTAGATGTTCAATGACCTCTTCTTCGACGGGTTCAATCATAAGAAGTCTCGCTTTTCTATAGCGATGCTTACGGCTCCACGGCTCGTCGCAATGCCAACATAACCCCTTCGCAGATCGCTCCCAAAGCTCTTCTCTTGTCAACCTTTTTGGTGCAGGTGCTCGGTTAATAGTAGGGGGGGCTGAGAGCTTTAGTATTGCAGGTTGAGGAGCGATCCTAGTCCTTCGGGCTTCATGGTTCAATCGCTCCTCTTGAAGTCGTGCGAAAGAGATGGCTACCATAAGCATGTATAGTTGTCGCGCTTTAACTTCTCCCCGGATCTCCGGCTTCAAGCCCTCAATGAAGGTCCCTAATAGCTGTTTTTCGGACCAATCACGAGTTTGATTAGATAATCTTTCAAACCTGATTTGGTACTCCTGAATGGTGGAGGTTTGTCGGATCTTTGCTAGTTGTCCGTCAATGTTCTCGTAATCGGTTGGTCCGAAGCGGATTAGTAGTCCTTCTTTGAATTGTCACCATGAGAGTACTCTATGAGTGTGTTCAAACTAGTCAAACCATTGTATAGCATCCCCTTCAAGATGTATAGCTGCAATTTCCACCATAGATGCGTCCACGGTTTTGTGGTATCGAAAATATTGCTCTGCACGTGAGAACCAACCAATCGGGTCTCCTTCTTCCTATCTAGGGAAGTCCACCCTCATGCGTGGATAGTTGAGGTCAGTCATAGAACCTCCTCTCTCTTGGAAGTCATCTCTTCGGGCTTGGTGTGATTGGTTAGAGCTCTCTCCTTGATGTGATTTCTTCAGGCTTAGTGGTCGACCCAAATTGAGTTCGGTAAAGAGAGTCCGAATCTTATCCTCCATTTGCACCTCGAAGGCTTCAAATTTAGCATTGATTGCCTCCTCAGATGCCATACTATATGCCTTCAAACCTGTGATATTAATATCTCTCTTTTGTTGTCGGGTTAAAGGCATGTATAGGTTGAGAGAAGTGATGGTCGTAAGGGTTGGTGGATTGGTAGATGTAGGTTACGATTTAGCCTTGTTTTGTGGCTGTTTTGGGTGCAGTTTAAGGGTGTGGTTTGGTGGAGTTTTAGGGCTGTGGATGAAAGTTTTAGATCTATGGTAAATGGCTGTTGCAATTCACGAGGAGATCAAAAGATGATCTGCGGTGGTAGAGATGACAGTGGGATTTGGTGACGATCTTTTAAGCAATTGTAGGAATTGCTTTAGGCGGCTATGGAGGGATGATGGATGGCTGTGGAAAGGGTAGCGAGATGCCAAGAACACTGCTCTGATACCAAGTGTTAGAACCCTTACAGATTCTAAGCTTGGGGTTGATCTCTTTAGGGGATCAACGTCCTGGAACTCTATAGGGGTTCCTTCCTCTAAGTTACTGCTCAAAGGCTGCAGAAAATATTCATCTATTGCTTAACAAAAGAGGATGAATACATGACTATTTATAGGGTTTCTAAACCCTAACTCCTAATAGGACTCCTACTCAAGACTCGTACTCAATTAAGACTTCTACTCAAGACTCCTAATAGGACTCCTACTGAAGACTCCTATTCCTTTACAACTCCTAATTCTTCTATAAGAAATAACCTCCAAAGCCTAGCCGACCTTTTTACCTCTTTATTAGGGTCGGCTTAGGTAGGTTTTACATGAATGTCCCTCTCAATTAGGACTCTCCTAGCTAGAGTCCTAACATCTTATTAGAACCCTATTATAACATAGCAAGCCGTATTAACGGCTTTGGCCCAAAAATACTTAGGTAAACTAGGTTCATTTAACATGGTTCTTGCCATTTCTTGTAAATTTCTATTTTTTTCTTTTAACTACCCCATTTTGTTGAGGATTTTTCGAAGTGGAGAAGTTGTGGTTATATCCATTGGATTCACAAAAAACTTTGGAAGTCACGGTTTTGAAATTTGCCACCGTAATCACTCCGAATTGATGAAATCATGAAGCCTTTTTCATTTTGAGTAAGCTTACAAAATTTAGAGAAATATTTGAAACAATCACTTTTGTGAGCTAAGAAATAGGTCCTGGTTGAGAAATAGGTGCCATTACTATAGTCATCTACAATTACAAAGGCATATTTGCTTCCTCCTAGACTCGTTGTATTAATTGGTCCAAATAAGTCCAAATGTATCAATTGCAATGGTTTAGTTGTGCTAATTTGATTTTTTGGTTTAAAACTAGTTTTTATTTGCTTTCCTAGTTGACAAGCATCACACACTTTATCCTTAACAAACTTCATATTGGGAATTCCTCGTATTAACTCTCTAGATGAAATCTTAGATATTAGTTTCATACTTGCATGGCCTAATCTCCTATGCCAAAGCCAAGCATCATCATTTAAAGCGGAAAAGTACATTTCATTACTAAGTTCATCAAGGTTGATGGTGTAGACATTATTTTGTTTTAAGGCAATCATTAATATATTATTGTTTGGTTTTTTAATAATGCACACATTAGATTCAAATCTAACAATGTAACCTTTATCGCATAATTGACTAATGCTTAAGAGATTATGTTTTAATCCATCAACTAACAACACATCATTAATTGAAAAACTTAATTTGTTACCTATGGTTCCCTTGCCAATGATTTTACCTTTGTTGTTGTCTCCGAAGGTGACATACCCTTCTTCTTTGCTAGTAAGCATAGAGAAATGAGATGGATCTCCGGTCATGTGCCTTGAGCATCTACTATCAAGATACCATCTCTTGCTCCTAGCTTATGAGTTTGTCTACAAAAGAGGATGGTTTTTAGGTACCCATTTGATTTTGGGTGTCTCAAAAATTGATCTACTAATTTTGTCATTCATCATTGAATTATTTATAGTTCCTTTAGAAACCCATATTAACTTATATGGACTAATTTTCTTAAATGGACATTTGAAAACAATATGTCTGGATTTACAACAAAAGTTGCATTTCAAATGAGGTGAAACATGCAATGTGGGTCCTTTAATGAAGGTGGTAGGATTTTGGTGAGATCCTCTCACAAAACCAATTCCACTTCTATTTGCGATGTGACCATTATTTGCAAGGATCATGTCCAAGCCTTTGCTACCAACCTTAAACTTGTTTAAGGTCTCTTTAAGTAGCAAATTCTTATTTTTTATTGCTTCTAAGTGTTCACACTTAGAGCATGGAGGAGTTTGAAGACTATCAAGCTTATTTTGTAGTAAGGCATGCTCTTTCTTTAATAGATTGAACTTCTTACTAATAGTTCTACACTCGTCAAATAATTCATGAAAAGTGATAGAAAGTTCATTGAAAGATAAAATCTTCATTAATTAAATCACATACCTCTTCTCCTAAAGCCATTAGCGTGAAGTTTGCCTCCTCTTTGTTGCTAGCTTCTTCATTCTTGGAATCACTTGAGTTGCCCCAAGTTGCTTTTAAAGCTTTCTTCTTCTTCGATTACTTCTTTTTGGCTTGGGGGAATTCATTTTTGAAGTGCCCCGGCTTCTTGCATTCGTAACATATTACATGGTCCTTTTTATGTTCAAGTTTGATTTTGGTGTTATTCTCAAATTTGTTTTTTTTATAAATTTTTAAAATTTTAAGTTAAAAGTGCAATGTTATCGTCACTGTCCTCATCACTTGATGTTCCTTTCAAGTGGTCTTCTTATGTTCTAAGTGTCATATCCTTCTTGTTCTTTGGAAGGGGGTTCTCGAGCTCTTCATGAGCATGACACGTCATTTCGTAGGTCATTAGAGACCCAATAAGTTCTTCGAGAGGAAATATTTTAAGGTCCTTGGCCTCTTGAATGGCCATAACTTTTGGATCCCAACTCTTTGGAAGAGATCTTAAAATTTTAGTTACTAGTTCAAAGTTAGAAAAACATTTACCAAGAGCTTTGAGTCCATTGATGACATCTGAGAAACAGGGTGTACATGTCTCCGATAGACTCACTTGGTTTCATCCGGAAAAGTTCGTAAGAATGCATAAGAATGTTGATTTTGGACTCTTTCATTCGGCTAGTACCTTCATGAGTGACCTCAAGAGTTCTCCAAATATCAAAAGCCGAATCACAAATCGAAACGCGATTAAATTCATTTTTGTCAAGTGCATAAAACAAGGCATTCATAGCCTTTGGGTTTAAAGCAAAAACCTTCTTTTCTGATTCATCCCATTCGCTCATCGGAAGAAAAGATTTTTGAAATTCATTTTCGACAATAGTCCAAAGCTCAAAATCCATGGAAATGAGGAAGATCCTCATACGAGTCTTCCAATACGTGTAATCCGACCCATTAAATATAGGTGGACATATAATAGAATGACCCTCGTGCATGCCGGAGTAAGCCATCTCTCTTGAGTATTAAACCAAATATGAGAGTGAGCCTAGCTCTGATACCAATTGTTAGGATCGGAGTGGCACTAAGAGGGGGATTAGTGTAGCGGATTAAAACTTGTAAGTTTTAAAATGATTTCGTAAATGCGTAAAGATTCTGATTCGAGAATGAATAACTTTGTAAGAGTAGCTTGAGTAAAGTTAGAAAATGAAAACCGAAAGCTGGCTACTATGTAAATAATGATTTCAGAAAGGTAAAATACTCACACATTCAAGGAATACACTAATTTAAAGTGGTTCGGTTAAATGACCTACATCCACTTACGAAGCCTTCTTCGATGAGGCTTCCAACTTCTACTAGCAAATCACTTTGAAGGGGAAGGATAAATACTCCTCTTACAACATTTTACAAATGGTTCACACTCTTACAAATTTTCAAAGAGAAAGAGGGAGGTGAACACTCAAGCTATTGAAAACAAGACTTGCTAAAGACTTTGCTAAGGCTTTATCTCAATCTCTGCTAAAAAAAGTTGTCTTCTCTGCTGAGAATTGAGGGGTATTTATAGGCCCCAAGAGGATTCAAATTTGGGCTCCAAATTTGAATTCTTTTGGGTTTCCCGATGCTGGCGGTGCCACCGCCTGTTAGTGTCTGATACTAACAGTGTACTAGCGGTGCCACTGCCGGAACTCTTAGGTTCTGGGCGGTGCCACCACCTAGACTATTTCAGCTCACTGGTTGGGCTCCAAACTTGGCCCAAACCAATCCGAACTCGGGCCCAATTGACCCCTAACCAGGTTATAGGATTAACCCTTAATCTTAACCCTAATTACATGCAAACTATGAAATTAAGACATAGTCCTAAGTAGGTTTTTAATCGGCAACGTCGAGTTCCCTACCGACGAGCTTTCCGATGATCTTCCGGTAGACTTCCGATACACCCTCGGATTTCTTCCAGCGGACTCCCAGCAAGCTCCCGATCTCGTGGTGAGTTCAGCGAGTCTTTGGCAAGTAGCCGAACCTTCTCGGTGATCTCCATGAACCTCCAACGATCTCTTTGACGGACTTCCGCAAACTTCGACAAGTCCCCGATTTCTTCTCGGTTGGTTCCGGCAGCACTTCCGACGAATCTTCGGACTCTTGGCGGACTCTCGAACACCCATCGAACTTGACTCCGATAGACTTGCTTTTATATCTTAAGCTATCATAGTTAATCCTGCATACTTAACTCAATAATATGGATTAGATCAATTAACTCATCAATTGATTTCATCATCAAAATCTGAGATTCAACAAGCATCAAACATTTCTTTCGTTTCGATACAAAGCCATGAATCAGTAATTTTTTGGTAATATGATCTCTATGCATTGTTTCATACCTAACTTTTAGTATTAAACTCTTATTTAGGCAAAGCCTAATACATTTGAAAGTAGACTCAAAGTCTTTTATCTTAATACCTAGATTTAATGAATTGGAGTTGAAATGTCTACTATGACTTCTATTTCAATTAACCCTATAGATTCTGTAAAACAGGGACTGTAAATTCTGACCTCTTCAGGAAATAATGGTGCATCATACTCAAGAAGTGAATCAGGGTAAACTATTAACCATTCTTGATTAATCAAACACCTGTCAAGTCAAGCCATTATTTTCCTGTTAGCAGCACCTTGATTACTCCAAGAGAGCCAATTTTTCACTGATTTCATATCAATCAATGCGACAGTGTCTATGTAATCATTAAAACTTTGAAGTTGACTTTCAGAAAGCTGTCTACCCCCACCTTTTCATTTGTGTATCGAACAGTATTAAAATCATCAAGAATAATCCAAGGCACATTACGATAGTCATTTGCAATGTTAATCAGATCATTCCATAGTATATTTCTTTCTTGTATACTGTTTGAAGCATATATATCAATGAAATTGAATTGACAGCCATTCTTTTTGTCCTCCACCTTTAGATGAATGAATTGATCAGTAGCAGAAATAATCCAAGCATTAATAGAGTTAGGATGCCATAAGACCCATATTCTACCAAATGTTTCACTAGAGTCATTGGTAAACAATTCTGCGTTCGACCATATTAAGTTCTTTTGAGCAAGAACGAGTGATTTTTTAATTTTTGTTTCCACGAGAATAGCAATATCACATGCGGTAGACTTGATTATTCTGTTGAGCTCCCGACATTTTTCAGGCTTATTAAGTCCATGAACATTCCAGCAGATTATTTTCATCAGAAGAAAACAAATGGAAAAGGAAGTAAGGGATGAAGTAAGGTATTCATCCTACGACTTTGAATGGATGGTACCTTCCTTTTTCTTATCCTTAGTTTTGCATTTTCCTCTCGCATAGTATCTTTACCTTTTAAGGCTTTATTTCTATATTTATCCACTTCATCCATAGCTATCAAATGTTTAAACTTTGTACCTTGAGTCAAGTAGTCTGATTGTTGAGGTGCAATATTCTGGTTAGTATGATTTGTTGGGGCATGGGATAGTTGAGACAGAGAATCCTTACTAATAAGGTTTGTTTGGGCCTGAGTTTGTTGTGGCAGAATATCCTTTCTAGCGATGTTTGTTGGTACTTGAGTCTGTTGAGACACAATGTCCTGGTTGGCATGTTGAATGGATATTGGAATTCCTGTTGTGGATGGATCTGGTAATATATATAGTAAGAGGTGAAGTTTCCAACTTCTGCTTCTCCTGTCTACGAGTACCATGGGAAACATCTGTTGTGGAAGGCTCCGACATAATAGGGAGAGATAAAATTTTAGATTTGTCTTCTCTATAGGCTCTGTCCCTGCGAGTCGGAATGCTTACTCGTCTTTCTCACCATCGATTCTACTACTACTGGAGGAGGCTCGCCTTGTTGTTGAGACTGCCTGACGTGGCCTATAGATCTTATTAATCGGTTTCGGAGTTTGTTGACAAGCTCCGTTTGCATGACCAAAAGATAAGCAACTCTGACATCGTTGTGGCTTCCAAGAATATGAGACATGTACCTTACAAGTGTTCCCTTCAAGATCACGATAAAAAACCTCATTTGGGAGATCTTCAGTCGGAAGAAACTAGTACACATGCTCAGGCAAATGCTAATCTCATCTGTGCAGTTGTTGCTTTGTCAATGTAGAGTGGCTGTCCCAAAGTGCTACATAACTTTGCAATAAAGTGTCGACTCTAAAAATATAGAGGAAGGCCTTTAAAGGATACCCATAAAGGAATAGATTGTAGGCTATCTAACTCCAAACGAATATCAGGAGACCAACATCGTAGAATCATTGGGTGGCCACGAATAGTCCAGAATCCTTCGAGGACCCATTGCAAATCTTCTTCTGAGTATAGCTTGCAAACAAAGAAACCGTTTCCCAACATATGAAGATCAAATGCCGATGTGCCCCATCTAGTTTTGATAAATGAGGATAGTGGAAATAGGATGTTTTGAGTCCTACCATATAGCAACAATCGCCATAGATCATGTCTCGATCAGTTCTGCGGAATCAGCGGTCTCATACACAGTAATCTTTTTATCAGCCTGAACTTCTAGAGCGAAGAAATCCAAGCTAAGATCTGAACTTCAACTGGAGCCTTGAAGAGGCTAGTCCAAGGCCGAGGGTCATTAGAAATAAGAGCAGGAGGCCTCGATCTACTTTGATGCTGCTTCGTCGAAGGAACATCTCGTCGGAAAGAAGGTAGTGGAGGAGCAACTTGAGATGTATGGGCAGGGTGCCTCGTCGTCGAATCTACCCTTCCGCCACCGTCACTAGATTCAGAGGTCGTCGCTGCCATGTCCTGAACCTTTTTTTTTTTAATTTAGTATATAAGAAGGAACTCTCCTTCACGCAGTTGTCGCCCCCCAAAGGAACTCTGTTCCACCGAGCAGAGCAGGAGAGAAAGGTTGCGATCTCTCCTCTTTTCACCGTTGAGAAGAGGGAGGAGGGAGAGTAGAGGGCTGCACCGATCTCTCCGCTATTGCTGCCTCCCCTCATAAAGGATCTCTGTTCCACCGAGCAGAGCATAGAAGAAGTAAAGGGTGCGATAGTCTCCTCCGATCTCTCCGTTGTTCTGCGAAGAAGAAGAGCACAGATCTCTCCTCTTTCGCCGGTGCCTCTTTCCTCTTGAGGGGAGGAAGAAGGAGAGTGGAGGGCCTTCGCAAGGCAAACCCCTCCTCTATTCGCGCAAGAGGAAGGAGAGCAGATCTCCCTCCTTTTCCAATCTCGCTGGCCAAGGACTATCTGCTCCAACCGTCGCCCCTTCCTTCACCCTAGCGAGAGTCCCGCCTCCGCTGTCACCCAGCGGTGAAGAATGCCAGCTGCAGAGAGGAAGAAGAGAGCGTTGCTACCTCCTCCTCTGTTTCGCGAGAGGAGGAAGAGGTTCCACCGCAGAGCCGTGAATCTTGAAAGCAATCTGTTCCACCGATTGCTGATGCCTCTTCTCCTCTGTTCTTTGAGAAGAGAGCAGAGAGGCTGCAGAATGCCTCCGTCGCCCAGCAGTAGACCCCCCCCGAACAAGAAGGAAGAAACCCCTTCGCAAGAGGAAGAAGGAGAGCAGCCTCTGGTTGCCCCTCTCGTTGAAGAAGGAAGAGACAACCCCTCTTCTGTTCGCGACCCGTTCTCTCTACTCTTTTCTCCGCCGCCACCGCCGCAGAACTGTGGATCTTGAAAGCAAAGATCCTTTCCTTCCTGCAAAGAAGAACAGAATCTTCTCTATTCCTCTACTGGCCGTGAGCCTTCCAGTTTCCCCAACTCTAGAAACCTCTCCTCTTGTTCGCGCAAGAGGAAGAAGGAGAGCAGATTTCTCGCAGGTCTTCAAAGTCGCCCCTTTCCTCGAAGCTCGCCGCCGCCAATACCTTTCTCGGCCTTTTACCTCTTGTTTCTTCACTATTTATAACTTTAAATCAGATTCAAGAAAAATATAATTTATTAGAAACTAAACTCAAACATCGATTGCTGATGCCTCTTCTCCTCTGTTTCGCGAGAGGAGGAAGAGGTTCCACCGCAGAGCCGTGAATCTTGAAAGCAATCTGTTCCACCGATTGCTGATGCCTCTTCTCCTCTGTTTCGCGAGAGGAGGAAGAGGTTCCACCGCAGAGCCGTGAATCTTGAAAGCAATCTGTTCCACCGATTGCTGATGCCTCTTCTCCTCTGTTTCGCGAGAGGAGGAAGAGGTTCCACCGCAGAGCCGTGAATCTTGAAAGCAATCTGTTCCACCGATTGCTGATGCCTCTTCTCCTCTGTTTCGCGAGAGGAGGAAGAGGTTCCACCGCAGAGCCGTGAATCTTGAAAGCAATCTGTTCCACCGATTGCTGATGCCTCTTCTCCTCTGTTTCGCGAGAGGAGGAAGAGGTTCCACCGCAGAGCCGTGAATCTTGAAAGCAATCTGTTCCACCGATTGCTGATGCCTCTTCTCCTCTGTTTCGCGAGAGGAGGAAGAGGTTCCACCGAAACCCTTACTTCAATTGAGCTTTACATTATTGCCTTAAATTCCTGCATAATTTTATCATTCAATTATTTGTATACCTACATTTATTATGTAAAGTTCATGTTTGTATTACAATGTTTCATATGTCACAATTTATTATTCACTATCCTTTTATACTTCAGTGTTTATGGGATAAATGTGAACCTTTGCCGAAATGGTAAAGAGAGTTTTGCTTAGAGCCCGCGATGTTATGCTGAGCTCCCAGATTTGAGAGACTTATAGTTGGTGGTCATTTAGAAATGGATAGATTATATTATGTTATGATCCCGTTTCACTTCTATGTGTTTGACATAATATCCAAAGTTTTGGTTATGTTTCTATGCATGCTTTGGATAAGAATGAAATGAATGCAACGTCATGGGACATTTGAGCTTCTGTTCATATTTTGTTCTTTGATATGTTTCCGAAATGTTTATATGTCTTTATGATACCTTGAAATATACCATATGCCAAAGATATGTTCTTATGCCAATGATATGCTTGAAATACCTTTCCTCGATTATATGAATAAAACATGCTTCGAACGAAACGACATCGTAATTCTGCATTCAAACAAAACATGCTTCTGTTTCACCATGTATCTCTGCCCTATATTTTGATACCTTACATGTTTAAAAACTGTCCTCTTTAAAAGATATCGGCTTAGCACTAGACTTTTCTTTCATTTCGATACAAAGCCATGAATATATAATTTTTCAGTAATCTGACCTCTATGCATTGTTTCGAACCTAACTTTTAGTACTAAACTCTGATTTAGGCAAAGCCTACTTCATTTGAAAGTAGACTCAAAGCTATTTATTTTGATACATAGATTTAATGATTTGGATTCAAAATGCCTACTATGACTTCTATTTTAATTTACCCTATAGATTTTGTAAAATACGGAATTGTAATTTCTGACCTCTTGTTGCTTAATTACTTATAACTTTCTGCTGGGAACTTAGATTCATGCAAGGTATGATTTAAAGAAAATTAAACACAATCATCTTTCTATGCTTATATGATTTGAAAATTTTGGAATAAAAATGTAAACCAAAAATATCTGTTTTTGTTGACCTAGTGGATTTAGTTAAACAGAACTAATGTTTTCAGACCTTTCACTATGAAATTATTTTGTATAAATTGGAGCATAATTGGTTATCCAAATAATTCATACAATCTGCCTCTCAAATTCTGCCAGAATCGAACTTTGATCAATTTCGCCTCCTCTTGTTTCTTCTATTTGGAAATCAATTTTAGCAAAACCCTTACTTCAGTTGAGCTTTACATTATTGTGTTGAATTTCTATATACTTTTGTCCTTCAATTATTTGTATACCTATATTTATTATGTAAAGTTCATGTTTTGTTCTTTGATATATTTCTAAAATGTTTATTTGTCTTTGTTATGCCTTGAAATATACCATATGCCAAAGATATGTTCCTTATGCCAATGATATGCTCCAATTACCTTTCCTCGATTATATGAATAAAACATGCAATGAACGAAATGACATCATAATTCTGCATTTAAACAAAACAAGCTTTTGTTTTATCTTATATCTCTGCTTTGTACTTTGATACCTTATTTGTTTGAAAACTGTTCTCTTTGAAAGATTACAACTTAGCACCAGACATTTTTTTCATTTTGATACAAAGCCATGAATATATAATTTTTCAGTAATCTGACCTCTATGCATTATTTTGGACCTAACTTTTAGTACTAAACTCTGATTTAGGCAAAGGCCAATCTATTTGAAAGTAGACTCAAAGACCATTATTTTGATACCTTATTTGTTTGAAAACTGTTCTCTTTGAAAGATTACAACTTAGCACCAGACATTTTTTTCATTTTGATACAAAGCCATGAATATATAATTTTTCAGTAATCTGACCTCTATGCATTATTTTGGACCTAACTTTTAGTATTAAACTCTGATTTAGGCAAAGGCCAATCTATTTGAAAGTAGACTCAAAGACCATTATTTTGATACCTTATTTGTTTGAAAACTGTTCTCTTTGAAAGATTACAACTTAGCACCAGACATTTTTTTCATTTTGATACAAAGCCATGAATATATAATTTTTCAGTAATCTGACCTCTATGCATTATTTTGGACCTAACTTTTAGTACTAAACTCTGATTTAGGCAAAGGCCAATCTATTTGAAAGTAGACTCAAAGACCATTATTTTGATACCTTATTTGTTTGAAAACTGTTCTCTTTGAAAGATTACAACTTAGCACCAGACATTTTTTTCATTTTGATACAAAGCCATGAATATATAATTTTTCAGTAATCTGACCTCTATGCATTATTTTGGACCTAACTTTTAGTACTAAACTCTGATTTAGGCAAAGGCCAATCTATTTGAAAGTAGACTCAAAGACCATTATTTTGATACCTAGATTTAATGATTTGGATTCAAAATGCCTACTATGACTTCTATTTTAATTTACCCTATAGATTTTGTAAAATACGAATTGTAATTTCTGACCTCTTGTTGCTTAATTACTTATAACTTTCTGCTAGGAACTTAGATTCATGCAAGGTATGATTTAAAGGAAATTAAACACAATCATCTTTCTATGCTTATATGATTTGAAAATTTTGGAATAAAAATGCAAACAAAAATATTTTTTTTGTTGACCTAGTGGATTTAGTTAAACAGAACTAATGTTTTCAGACCTTTCACTATGAAATTATTTTTAACCCCCTGTTGTAAACTCCAATTTCTACAAATCATCATTTACCTAAAATTATATTGATACATCTTTCGAATGATATCTATTTTGTATAAATTGGAGCATAATTGGTTATCCAAATAATTCATACAATCTGCCTCTCAAATTCTGCCAGAATCGAACTTTGGTCAATTTTGCCTCCTCTTGTTTCTTCTATTTGGAAATCAATTTTAGCAAAACCCTTACTTCAGTTGAGCTTTACATTATTGTGTTGAATTCCTATATACTTTATGTCCTTCAATTATTTGTATACCTATATTTATTATGTAAAGTTCATGTTTGTATTGCATTATTTCGTAAAGGCACGTGCATTCCATTGTTCCACATGTTTTTCTGATTTGTCCTAATTTTATTGTTTGCTATCCTTTTATACTCTGGTATTTATGGGATAAATGTGAACCTTTGCCAGAAATGACAAAGGGAGTTATGCATAGAGCCCGCGATGCTTTATCGACCCCCTTTGACTTCACTCAGACGTGGTTAGATGGAGCTCCTAAACATAGGAGACTTATATTGGTGGTCATTTAGAAATGGATGGACTATATTATGCTATGATCCCACTTCATCCTTCTATGTGTTTGATATGATATCCAATGCTTTGGGTATGTTTCTATGCATGCTTTGGATAAGAATGAAATGAATACAATGTCATGTGACATTTGAGCTTCTATTCATGTTTTGTTCTTTGATATATTTCTAAAATGTTTATTTGTCTTTGTTATGCCTTGACATATACCATATGCCATTGATATGCTCCTTATGCCAATGATATGCTCCAATTACCTTTCCTCGATTATATGAATAAAACATGCAATGAACGAAATGACATCATAATTCTGCATTCAAACAAAACAAGCTTTTGTTTTATCTTATGTCTCTGCTTTGTACTTTGATACCTTATTTGTTTGAAAACTGTTTCTTTGAAAGATTACAACTTAGCACCAGACATTTCTTTCATTTTGATACAAAGCCATGAATCAGTAATTTTTCGATAATATGACCTCTATGCATTATTTTGGACCTAACTTTTAGTATTAAACTCTGATTTAGGCAAAGGCCAATCTATTTGAAAGTAGACTCAAAGACCATTATTTTGATACCTAGATTTAATGATTTGGATTCGAAATGCCTACTATGACTTCTATTTCAATTAACCCTACAGATTTTGTAAAATACATATTGTAATTTTTGACCTCTTGTTGCTTAACTGCTTATAACTTTCTGCTGGGAACTCAGATTCATGCAAAGTATGATTGATTGGAAACTAAACTCAAACATCTTTTTGTTCTTGAATGATTTGAATTTTTGAAATACAAATGTAAAATAAAAACATCTAATTTTGTCAACCTTGTGGATTCAGTAAAACAGAACTAATGTTTTCAGACCTTTCACTGCAAAATTATTTTTAATTCTCTGTTGTAAACTCTAATTCCTGCAAAACTTCACTTATCTAAAAATACATTGACACATCTTTCAAAAGACATTATTTTGTATAAATTGGAGTATAATTGGTTATCCAAATAATTCATACATTTTGCCTCTCAAATTATGCCAGAATTGAGTTTGGTCGATTTTCGCCTCCTCTTGTTCTCTTTCGAAATCAATTTCAACAAAAATCCTTACTTCAGTTAAGCTTTACATTATTGCCTTGAATTTCTGTATACTTTTGTCCTTAAATTATTTGTATACCTACGTTTATTATGTAAAGTTCATGTTTGTATTCTAGTGTTTCGTAAACGCACATGCATTCCGTTGTTCTGCATGTATTTCCAATTCATTACAATTTTATTCTTCACTATCCTTTTGTACTTTGGTGTTTGTGGAAAAATGTGAGCCTTTGCTAGAAATGGTAAAGTGAGTTATGCTTAGAGCCCGCGATGCTCTACTAACCCCCTTTGACTTCAGTGAGACATGGGTGGATGGAGCTCCCAAACGTGGGAGACTTATATTTGATAGTTATTCAGAAATGGATGGACTATATTATGTTATGATCCCACTTCACCTTCTATGTATTTGACATAATATCCAAAGCTTTGGGTATGTTTCTATGCATGCTTTGGATAAGAATGAAATGAATGCAACGTCATGTGATATTCGAGCTTCTGTTCATGTTGTATTCTTTGATATATTTTGAAATATTTATGTCTTTGTTATACCTTAAAATGTACCATATGCCATGGACCTTCTTATGCCAATGATATGCTCCAATTACCTTTCCTCGATTATATGAAACCTTTATGAATTATTTCGGACCTAACTTTTAGGACTAAACTCTAATTTACGGAAAGCCTAATTCATTTGAAAGTAGACTCAAAGACCTATATTTTGATATCTAGATTTAATGATTTGGATTCAAATTGCCTACTATGAATTTTGTTTCAACTAACCCGACAGATTATGTAAAATAGGGATTGTAATTTCTGACCTCTTGTTGCTTAACTACTTATAACTTTCTACTAGGAACTCAGATTCATACAAAGTATGATTTACTAGAAAATAACTGAAAAATTTTTATATTCTTATATGATTTGAAATTTTTGGCATACAAATGCAAAGGGAAAACATCTGTTTTTGTCAACCCAGTGGATTCAGTAAAATAGAACTAATGTTTTCAGACCTTTCACTATGAAATTATTTTTAACTCCCTATTGTAAATTCCAATTTCTATAAACTTAATTTACCTAAAATTATATTGGCACATCTTTCAAATGACATCCATTTTTTATAAATTGGAGCATAATTGGTTATCCAAATAATTCATACAATCTGCCTCTCAAATTCAGTCAGAATCGAGCTTTGGTCGATTTGCCTCCTCCTGTTTCTTCTCTTTGAAATTGATTTCTACAAAAACCCTTACTTCAATTGAGCTTTACATTATTGCCTTAAATTCCTGCATAATTTTGTCCTTCAATTATTTGTATACCTACATTTATTATGTAAAGTTCTTGTTTGTATTACAATGTTTCATATGTCACAATTTTATTTTCACTATCCTTTTATACTTCGGTGTTTATAGGATAAATGTGAACCTTTGCCCGAAATGGTAATGAGAGTTTTGCTTAGAGCCCGCGATGTTCTACCAACCCCCTTAGACTTCACTCAGACATGGGTGGATGGAGCTCCCAGATGTGAGAGACTTATAGTTGGTGGTCATTTAGAAATGGATGAATTATATTATGTTATGATCCCGCTTCACTTCTATGTGTTTGACATAATATCCAATGTTTTGGTTATGTTTCTATGCATGCTTTGGATAAGAATGAAATGAATGCAACGTCATGGGACATTTGAGCTTCTGTTCATGTTTTGTTCTTTGATATGTTTCCGAAATGTTTATATATTTTTGTTATGCCTAAAAATATACCATAAGCCATGGATATGCTTCTTATGCCAATGGCATACTCCAATTACCTTTCCTCGATTATATGAATAAAACATGCTTCGAACGAAACAACATCGTAATTCTGTATTCAAACAAAACATGCTTCTACTACATTTTGTGTCTCTACTTTATATTTTAATATCTTATTTATTTGAAAACTATCCTCTTTGAAACATTTCAGCTTAGCATTAGACTTTCTTTCATTTTGATACAAAGCCATGAATCAGTAATTTTTCGGTAATCTGACCTCTATGCATTGTTTCGGACCTAACTTTTAGTATTAAACTCTGATTTAGGCAAAGCCTAATGCATTTGAAAGTAGAATCAAAGATATTTATTTTGATACCTTGGTTTAATGATTTGGAGTTGAAATATCTACTATAACTTCTATTTCAATTAACCCTATAGATTCTGCAAAACAGGGACTGTAAATTCTGACCTCTTATTTCTTTACTAGTTATAACTTTATGTTGGGAACTCAGATTCAAGCAAAGTATGATTTATTAGAAACTAAACTCAAACATATTTCTGTGCTTATATGATTTTAAAATTTTGGAATACAAATGCAAATTGAAAACATCTATTTTTGTCGACCTTGTGGATTCAGTAAAACAAAACTAATGTTTTCAGAACTTTCACTACGAAATTATTTTAAATTCCCTGTTGTAATCTCCAATTCCTGCAAAACTTGATTTACCTAAAATAGATTGACACATCATTCAAATTGCATCTATTTTGTATAAATTGGAGCATAATTGGTTATCCAAATAATTCATACAATCGACCTCTTAAATTCTGCCAAAAATGAGCTTTGGGCGATTTCGCCTCCTCTTGTTTCTTCTCTTTCGAAATTGATTTCAACAAAAACCCTTACTACAGTTGAACTTTACATTATTGCATTGAATTCTTGTATAATTTTGTCCTTCAATTATTTGTATACCTATATTTATTATGTAAAGTTCATGTTTGTATTACAATGTTTCGTAAAGGCACATGCATTCTGTTGTTCTGCATGTGTTTCTGATTTGTCACAATTTTATTGTTCACTATCCTTTTATACTCGGGTGTTTATGGGATAAATATGAACCTTTGTCAGAAATGGTAAAGAGAGTTTTGCTTAAAGCCCCGCGATACTCTACCGGCCCCCTATGACTTCACTCAGACGTGGGTGGATGGATCTTCTAGATGTGGGAGACTTATAATTGGTGGTCATTTAAAAATGAATGGATTATATTATGTTATGATCCCACTTCACCTTCTATGTTTTTCACTTGATATCCAAAGCTTTGGGTATGTTTCTATACGTGCTTTCGATAAGAATGAAATGAATACAACGTTATGGGACATTTAAGCTTCTGTTCATGTTTTGTTCTTTGATATGTTTCTGAAATGTTTATATATCTTTGTTATACCTTGAAATATACCATATGCTATGGATATGCTCCTTATGCCAATGATATGCTCCAAATATCTTTCCTCGATTATATGAATAAAACATGCTTTGAACGAAACGACATCGTAATTCTGTATTCAAACAAAACATGCTTCTGTTTCACCATGTATCTCTGCTTTGTTTTTTGATACCTTATTTATTTAAAAACTGTCCTCTTTGAAAGATATCAGCTTAGCACAAGATATTTCTTTCGTTTTGATACAAAGCCATGAATCTGTAATTTTTCAATAATCTGACCTCTATGCATTGTTTCATACCTATCTTTTAGTACTAAACTTTGATTTAGGCAAAGCCTAATTCACTTAAAAGTAGACTCAAAGACCTTTATTTTGATAACTACATTTAATGATTTGGAGTCGAAATGCCTACTATGACTTCTATTTCAATTAACCCTACATATTTGTAAATAGAGATTGTAATTTCTGACCTCTTGTTGCTTAACTACTTAAACACTTTCTGCTGGTAAATCAGATTCATGCAAGGCATGATTTAAAAGAAACTAAACTCAAGCATCTTTTTATGCTTATGATTTGAAATTTTTGGAATCAAAATGCAAACTGAAAACATCTATTTTTGTCGACCCAGTTAATTTAGTTAAATAGAATTGATGTTTTCAGATCTTTCACTACAAATTATTTTTAACTCTACTCCCGGTTATAAACTATTAAACTACAATTTCGTACAAGACTCCATTTACTGAAAATCTATATTGACATATCGTTTGAATGACATCTGTTTTGTATAAATTGGAGCATAATTGGTTATCCAAATAATTTATACAATCTGCCTCTCAAATTTCGTCAGAATCGAGCTTTGGTCGATTTCGCGCCTTATTCTCTCTTTGGAATCGATTGCGCAAAACCCTTACTTCATTTGAGCTTTACATTATTGCCTTCTTTGATATGTTTCTGAAATGTTTATATATCTTTGTTATACCTTGAAATATACCATATGCTATGGATATGCTCCTTATGCCAATGATATGCTCCAAATACCTTTCTTCGATTATATGAATAAAACATTCTTCAAACGAAACGACATCGTAATTTTGCATTCAAACAAAACATGCTTTGAATGAAACGACATCGTAATTTTGCATTCAAACAAAACATGCTTTGAATGAAACGACATCGTAATTTTGCATTCAAACAAAACATGCTTCTGTTTCACCATGTATCTCTGCTTTGTTTTTTGATACCTTATTTATTTAAAAACTGTCCTCTTTGAAAGATATCAGCTTAGCACCAGATATTTCTTTCATTTTGATACAAAGCCATGAATCTGTAATTTTTCAATAATCTGACCTCTATGCATTGTTTCATACCTATCTTTTAGTACTAAACTTTGATTTAGGCAAAGCCTAATTCACTTAAAAGTAGACTCAAAGACCTTTATTTTGATAACTACATTTAATGATTTGGAGTCGAAATGCCTACTATGACTTCTATTTCAATTAACCCTACATATTTTGTAAAATAGAGATTGTAATTTCTGACCTCTTGTTGCTTAACTACTTAAAACTTTCTGCTGGTAAATCAGATTTAGGCAAAGCATATTCATTTGAAAGTAGACTCTCAAAGACCATTATTTTGATACCTTATTTGTTTAAAAATTGTCCTCTGTGAAATATTTCAGCTTAGCACTAGACATTTCTTTCGTTTTGATACGAAGCCATGAATCTGTAATTTTTTAGTAATTTGACCTCTATGCATTGTTTCGGACCTAACTTTTAGTACTAAACTTTGATTTAGGCAAAGCATATTCATTTGAAAGTAGACTCTCAAAGACCATTATTTTGATACCTTATTTGTTTAAAAATTGTCCTCTGTGAAATATTTCAGCTTAGCACTAGACATTTCTTTCGTTTTGATACGAAGCCATGAATCTGTAATTTTTTAGTAATTTGACCTCTATGCATTGTTTCGACCTAACTTTTTAGTATTAAACTCTGATTTAGGCAAGCCTAATCGCATTTGAAAGTATAATCAAGATCATTTATTTTGATACCTTTGTTTAATGATTTGGAGTTGAATATCACTATAATTCTATTTCAATTACCCTATAGATTCTGCAAAACCGGGAATGTAACTTCTAACCTCTTATTCTTTTACTACTTATAACCTTTCTGTTGGAACTCAGATTCAAGCAAAGTATGATTTATTAGTAACTAAACTCAAACATCTTTCTGGTAATGATTTAAATTTTAGGATAACTATGCAAATTTGAAAAACATCTATTTTTGTCGACCCTATGGATTTAGTTAAAACAAAACTTAATGTTTTCAGAACTTTCCCTACGAAATATTATTTAAATTCCCTGTGCTACTCTCAATTCTGCAAACTTGAATTTTACCTACAATAGATTGACAAGTCATTCAACTTGCCTTCTATTTTGTTATAATTGGAGCATAATTGGTTATCCAAATAATTCATACAATCGGCCTCTTAAATTCTGCCAAAAATGAGCTTTGGGCGATTTCGCCTCCTCTTGTTTCTTCTCTTTCGAAATTGATTTCTACAAAAACCCTTACTATAGTGAACTTTACATTATTGCATGAATTCTTGTATAATTTTGTCCTTCAATTATTTGTATACCTATATTTATTATGTAAAGTTCATGTTTGTATTACAATGTTTCGTAAAGGCACATGCATTCTGTTGTTCTGCATGTGTTTCCGATTTGTCACAATTTATTGTTTACTATCCTTTTATACTCTGGTGTTTATGGGATAATATGAACCTTTGCCAGAAATGATAAAGAGAGTTTTGCTTAAGCCCCCGCGATGCTCTACCGGCCCCCTATGACTTCACTCAGACATGGGTGGATGGATCTTCTAGATGTGGGAGACTTATAATTTGTGGTCATTTAAAATAAATGGATTATATTATGTTATGATCCCGCTTCACCTTCTATGTTTTTCACTTGATATCCAAAGCTTTGGGTATGTTTCTATACGTGCTTTCGATAAGAATGAAATGAATGCAACGTTATGTGACATTTAAGCTTCTGTTCATGTTTTGTTCTTTGATATGTTTCTGAAATGTTATATATCTTTGTTATACCTTGAAATATACCATATGCTATGGATATGCTCCTTATGCCAATGATATGCTCCAAATATCTTTCCTCAATTATATGAATAAAACATGCTTTGAATGAAACGACATCGTAATTTTGCATTCAAACAAAACATGCTTCTGTTTCACCATGTATCTCTGCTTTGTTTTTTGATACCTTATTTATTTAAAAACTGTCCTCTTTGAAAGATATCAGCTTAGCACCAGATATTTCTTTCATTTTGATACAAAGCCATGAATCTGTAATTTTTCAATAATCTGACCTCTATGCATTGTTTCATACCTATCTTTTAGTACTAAACTTTGATTTAGGCAAAGCCTAATTCACTTAAAGTAGACTCAAAGACCTTTATTTTGATAACTACATTTAATGATTTGGAGTCGAAATGCCTACTATGACTTCTATTTCAATTAACCCTACATATTTTGTAAAATAGAGATTGTAATTTCTGACCTCTTGTTGCTTAACTACTTAAAACTTTCTGCTGGTAAATCAGATTCATGCAAGGCATGATTTAAAAGAAACTAAACTCAAGCATCTTTTTATGCTTATATGATTTGAAATTTTTGGAATCAAAATGCAAACTGAAAACATCTATTTTTGTCGACCCAGTTAATTTAGTTAAATAGAATTGATGTTTTCAGATCTTTCACTACAAAATTATTTTTAACTCCCTGTTATAAACTACAATTTCTACAAAACTCCATTTACATGAAATTATATTGACATATCTTTTGAATGACATCTGTTTTGTATAAATTGGAGCATAATTGGTTATCCAAATAATTTATACAATCTGCCTCTCAAATTTCGTCAGAATCGAGCTTTGGTCGATTTCGCCTCCTTTTATTTCTTCTCTTTGGAAATCGATTTCAGCAAAAACCCTTACTTCATTTGAGCTTTACATTATTGCCTTGAATTCCTATATACTTTTGTCCTTTAACTATTTGTATACCTATATTTATTATGTAAAGTTCATGTTTGTATTGCATTGTCTCGTAAAGGCACATGCATTCTGTTGTTCCACATGTGTTTCCGATTTGTCCTAATTTTATTGTTCACTATCCTTTTATACTCTGGTGTTTGTGGGATAAATGTAAACTTTTGCAGAAATGGTAAGGGAGTTATGCTTAGAGCCCGCGATGCTCTACCGGCCCCTTATGACTTCACTCAGACTTGGGTCGATGGAGCTCCCAGACGTGGGAGACTTATATTTGGTAGTCATTTAGAAATGGATCAACTATATTACGTTATGATCCCACTTCACCTTCTATGTGTTTGACATGATATCCAAAGCTTTGGGTATGTTTCTATGCATGCTTTGGATAAGAATGAAATGAATGCAACGTCATGTGACATTTGAGCTTCTGTTCATGTTTTATTCTTTGATATATTTTTGAAATATTTATATGTCTTTGTTATACCTTGAAGTATACCATATGTCATGTATATGCTCCTTATGCCAATGATATGCTCCAAATACCTTTCTTCGATTATATGAATAAAACATTCTTCAAACGAAACGACATCGTAATTCTACATTCAAACAAAACATGCTTCTGTTTCACCATGTGTCTCTACTTTGTATTTTGATACCTTATTTGTTTAAAAATTGTCCTCTGTGAAATATTTCAGCTTAGCACTAGACATTTCTTTCGTTTTGATACGAAGCCATGAATCTGTAATTTTTTAGTAATTTGACCTCTATGCATTGTTTCGGACCTAACTTTTAGTACTAAACTTTGATTTAGGCAAAGCATAATTCATTTGAAAGTAGACTCTCAAAGACCATTATTTTGATACCTAGATTTAATGATTTGGATTCAAAATGCTTACTATGACTTCTATTTTAATTAACCCTATTGATTTTGTAAAATACAGATTGTAATTTCTAACCTTTTGTTGCTTAACAGCTTGTAACTTTCTATTGGGAACTCAGATTCATACAAGGTATGATTTAAAGGAAACGAAACTCAATCATCTTTCTATGCTAATATGATTTGACATTTTTGGAATAAAAATGTAAACTGAAAAGATCTGTTTTTGTCAACCTAGTGGATTTAGTGAAACAAAACTAATGTTTTCAAACCTTTCACTACGAAATTATTTTTAACTCCCTGTTGTAAACTCTTATTTCTACAAAACTTCATTTACATGAAATTATATTAACACATCTTTCGAATGACATGTATTTTTTATAAATTGGAGCATAATTGGTTATCCAAATAATTCATATAGTCTACCTCTCAAATTCTGCTAGAATCAAGCTTTGGTCGATTTCGCCTCCTCTTGTTTCTTCACTTTGGAAATCGATTTCAGTAAAATCCCTTGCTTCAATTAAGTTTATATTATTGCCTTGAATTCCTATATGCTTTTGTCCTTCAATTATTTGTATACTGTTAGAACCCTTGCAGATTCTAAGCTTAGGGTTGATCTCTTTAGGAGATCGGCCTCCTGGAACTCTATAGGGGTTCCTTCCTCCAAGTTGCTGCTCATGTTAGGATCAGAGCGGCACTAAGAGGGGGGGGTGAATTAGTGCAGCGGATTAAAACATCAGTTTTGGAAACTTTTTCGTACGATAAAAACCGAACTCGGAAGTGCTTAACTTGAAAGCGTGTTCGTAAAGGTGTGCAGCAAAAGTAATAAGGAAGTAAAGCACATATGAAGGTTTGCAGTAAGGTAAATAGCAATAAGTAAATGCAAACCAGAGAACACGCCAATTTTAAAGTGGTTCGGTCAAAATGACCTACATCCACTTGCGAAGCCTTCTTCGATGAGGCTCCCAACTTCCACTAGCAAATCACTTTGAAGGGGAAGGACAAATACCCCTCTTACAACTTTTTACAAGTGGTTCACACTCATACAAAGTTTCAATGAGAAAGAAGGAGGTGAACACTCAAGCAATTGAAAACAAGACTTGCTAAAGACTTTGCTAAGGTTTTTATCTCAATCTATTGCTCATCAAAAGTTGTTCTCTCAGTTGAGAATAGAGGGGTATTTATAGGCCTCAAGAGGATTCAAATTTGGGCTCCAAAATTTGAATTCTCTTCGGTTCCCGAAGCTAGCGGTGCCACCGCCTGTCAGTGGCGGTGCCACCGCCTATCAGTTGTGACACTAACAATGTACTGGGCGGTGCCACCGCCTGGCTCTCGGGTGCTGGGAGGTGCCACCGCCCAGACCGGCGATGCCACCTCCTGGCTCTCGAGTGCTGGGCGGTGCCACCGCCCAGACCGGTGGTGCCACCGCTTGGCTATTTCAGCTCACTGGTTGGGCTCCAAACTTGGCCCAAACCAGTCCGAACTCGGGCCCAATTAGCCCCTACTTGGGTTATAAGATTAACACCTAATCCTAACCCTAATTAACATGCTAACTACGAATTTAAAGATATTTCCTAAGCTATTAGAAAGTCCACAAGTCAAGACTTCTTTCGGCGAACTTCCGGCGATCTTCGAGAAACTCTCGGAAACCATTCTGCGGACTCCCGGCAAGCTCCTAGACTTCACGATTTGATCTTGGCGAGTTCCGATGAGCTTCGTCGGCAAGCTACGATCTTTCTCGGTGAGCTCCGCGAACTTCCGACGTACATTCTAGCGAGCTTCCGAAAACCCTTCGGCAAGCTCTGAGCTTCGTCGGCAAGCTACGATCTTTCTCGGTGAGCTCCGCGAACTTCCGACGTACATTCTAGCGAGCTTCCGAAAACCCTTCGGCAAGCTCCTAGACTTCACGATTTGATCTTGGCGAGTTCCGATGAGCTTCGTCGGCAAGCTACGATCTTTCTCGGTGAGCTCCGCGAACTTCCGACGTACATTCTAGCGAGCTTCCGAAAACCCTTCGGCAAGCTCCTAGACTTCACGATTTGATCTTGGCGAGTTCCGATGAGCTTCGTCGGCAAGCTACGATCTTTCTCGGTGAGCTCCGCGAACTTCCGACGTACATTCTAGCGAGCTTCCGAAAACCCTTCGGCAAGCTCCTAGACTTCACGATTTGATCTTGGCGAGTTCCGATGAGCTTCGTCGGCAAGCTACGATCTTTCTCGGTGAGCTCCGCGAACTTCCGACGTACATTCTAGCGAGCTTCCGAAAACCCTTCGGCAAGCTCCTAGACTTCACGATTTGATCTTGGCGAGTTCCGATGAGCTTCGTCGGCAAGCTACGATCTTTCTCGGTGAGCTCCGCGAACTTCCGACGTACATTCTAGCGAGCTTCCGAAAACCCTTCGGCAAGCTCCTAGACTTCACGATTTGATCTTGGCGAGTTCCGATGAGCTTCGTCGGCAAGCTACGATCTTTCTCGGTGAGCTCCGCGAACTTCCGACGTACATTCTAGCGAGCTTCCGAAAACCCTTCGGCAAGCTCCTAGACTTCACGATTTGATCTTGGCGAGTTCCGATGAGCTTCGTCGGCAAGCTACGATCTTTCTCGGTGAGCTCCGCGAACTTCCGACGTACATTCTAGCGAGCTTCCGAAAACCCTTCGGCAAGCTCCTAGACTTCACGATTTGATCTTGGCGAGTTCCGATGAGCTTCGTCGGCAAGCTACGATCTTTCTCGGTGAGCTCCGCGAACTTCCGACGTACATTCTAGCGAGCTTCCGAAAACCCTTCGGCAAGCTCCCTACTCATTCTCGGCTAGTTCCGGCAGCATTCCCGATGAACCTTTAGACTTCCGTCGGACTCTCGAACTCCCAACAAATCCTTCGCGCTTGACTCCGACACTTTGTTTCGCTTTATGTCTTCATCGTTATCGTAGTTAATCCTGCACACTTAAGCCAAAACTCTACTCCGATCTAGACAATTATTACAACGCGAATTGACATTCTGTTGCCCGGCACGTCATTGGTTGGCGCTTCGTCTGATTCTTCAGTGCATCGTCCACTCTTGCGGATTGTTGCCCAATCAGCGGTTGACCTCCGCAACCCCGATATCCTTGGTGCAATTCCGCTCTCCTTGGCCCGATGCCCGACGTCCGAAGCGTTCTACCGTCCAATATCCTAACATGATCTCCTCCAGCGCAACGTCAATTCCTCCTACGTCAACTGTCTAATCCTGATCGAGTAGACCTGCATCACTCAAAATACAGTTAAACATCTAAACACAATCAATTAATTTCATCATCAAAATCTGAGATTCAACAATCTCCCCCTTTTTGATGATGACAACTAATTGATGACTACCGGAGTTAACCTTAACTCCCCGGAGTTTAAACAAACTCCCCCTATCAATATGCCATTGATAGAACACTTGGATTATCCCAAATCCAAGCAACATTCATCACATGTTATGAAAAACATTTAAACCATCATGCAAATATATAAAATATTCAATTCAATGCATGAAGTCATCAATATACTTCTCCCCCTATGTCATCAACAAAAAGGAGAAGTTCCAACTCTTATGTGTTTAGAGATATGAGTTCTAATCATTGCATAATAAACATAGTATCCAATTTTATCATCATGCAATTTAGCAATTAAAGATGTGCAAGTTTAGCATGTTTGCTTTTCTTGAGACAACAACTGTTTGCTTCTCTTTAGACTACAAGCTAGCAATTTTTACGATATGCAAGTTTTGCTACATACAAGCTAGCAAAAATTTCGAAAGCAAATGCAAAATAGCTTTCTTGTGTAAGCCCATGATTCTTGCTTCCTATTGCAATTTACAAGTTTTTGAAATATCCAAGTTCAACACATTGCATAATTAACATAATCTCCTAGTTTTATCATTATGCAATTTTGCTATCTTCATAGATATGCAAGGTAGTATGATAGCAATTTCTATAACATACAAGCTAGCAAATTTTACAATATTTTTAGAACATGCAAGCTAGCAGTTTTGAGATGTTCAAGAAAGCAACCCTTGCTTCTTAAAATATACAAGTTTGCTAGATGTGCACGTTTGCATGTTTTGCTTATTGAGATAGGCAAGATAGTGATGTTCAAGAAGACAACTTTTGCTTCTTGAAATAAGCAAGTTAGCAATCTTTGCTACTTAAGATAGGCAAGCTAGCAATCAAGTTTTTGCATCTTCTTGACTTGTACAAATTAGCTATCTCCCCCTTTGTCATTGTCAAAAAGAAGGGAAGACCCTTTACATCAATTATGACAAAGGCAAGTATCAATCTTATTTGTGCATCATTATCATACATTAAAGTATTGCATGCATAATACCAAATCATCAAATTCATCAAATCTCAACATTACTTTCAAGATATTCAAAATGGTATACATAGATTTATCATAAAGCAAATTAATTTTCAATCATCACATAAGGCATTTAAAGAATTTTTGAAACATAGGAGAATGATTAATTTAAGCATGCAATATTTCAATCAAATTCAAGTCATGAATACCAATACTTTCATATTGTGAGTATCAATTCATGAATACCAAAAGATATTATTTGTGATTCCAATTTTGCAAGATCAAGATGATGATTTAGATAAAACTTATTCAAATCAAATCGTTAACTTGAAACTCATAATCAAGTCATCAAAATCAATTTCGAGATTCACAAAATATCATGAAATCATTAATCTCGATCAGATGGGAAAAGCATTTTTTAAGTAATTCTTTTTCATCTAAACATGCCTTAGTCTTTATATGCCAAATCAAGATAAGCATGAAAGTTCAAGACATAAAGGCAAAATCTTATAAAACAACTCATCAAGCAAGATTTTAACCATCTATTCTCAAGCCATATAAAGAGTAAGTCAAGGATTCAATTATCTCATGTCATGAATTCCAATAGGCATCTTAAATTATCAACATCACATTAAAAAGATATTTCAAAAAGATATAACATGATTGAAGCATTGAATATGATTCATATTTAAAATGTGTCTCATGTCATAAGTATGAATCAAGCATTTGTGAAATCCGAAATCATCCTCAAAGTCACATTCAATAAATTCATATATGACAAGCATAGATTTATTGAAAAGTCAATAAGATAGAGGATCGCATTTCGTTTTTATAAATTTCTATTCATGTGATTTGCTTCTTATAAGCATGCCTTTACCTTTAATAAAACAAGTGTCAACATTTAAGACGGAAAGGTAAATTTCATAAAACAAATCATCAAGCATGATTCTATGATAACATCCTATTAATATCTTGATATTCATCATCAAGTATGATTTCAAAAAGTATATTCAAGAGAAATTATTAAGACCAAATGTATGATACACTCATTTATTTTGGCAACATGATCATAGCTTTTCAAATGATGGTATCTAAATGTCAAAGTTCATTACATCCTATCATGCATGATAATTAACTTCTCATTTGTATTTCATGCATAATTTCATTTCATCATATTAGGAATATCAAGAAGAATTAATTGGATGATGAGATGAATATTTTCATGAACACAAGCAATTGCATAAAAATCATATCATGAAGGATTAGAATATGTGTATACCAAAAGGCATGATTTCTTTTTGAAGAACCTCCTCATAAATAATCAAAAGAAAATCTTAGGAGATTGATTAAAGAAAAATCTTGATTCATTATAAAATTTCATATATCAAATATCGAGAAATCAAGATAATGATTCATAAAAAATATCACAAGTAATATTCAAGAGAAAATTCATCATTCATTTTCAATTCATTCAATTTGTCAAATCAAGATCATGATTTTGATAAAACTCATTTCAAATTTAAATCATCAAAATCATTTTTAAGGTTCACAAAATTCATAACATAAATAGATTCATGATTTCATTGATAATATATTTTCCCCCTTTTTTAAGTGTTTCATTTTAAGTGATTGATTTCATGTTAGCATTCTTTTTCATTTATGTCAAATAAAAACATGCATCAACGTTTAGGATCGAAAAATGAATTTCGTCATAAAACCATCAAGACCAATAAATCACAAAAATCATTATGTATAACTTTAAAATTTTATACATAAAATCGTTATATCATGGTATCACAACTTTAATATTTTCATTACAACATTAAGCAAGGTTTCATTGAACATAATTTTGAATGATTCTTATAGATACCTAAAACTTCTTTAGTTTTAATTTATATGATTGATTTTATAATAGCATGCTCAAATTTTTGTTCTTATGTCAAAACCATACATCATGTTTGAAAAACAAAGATAATGTACATAAAAAATATCAAGCCTTTCATACAAAAGCCATGCATCTTCATTGAAAAGCAATATGAAAATCATCAAAATACACATTCTTACTTCTCAAGCACATATATAAGATTAATCTCACTAGGTTTACAATCATTAGATTTATATCTAACTTTTTATTCCATTAACATAAAACATACAATTTTCAAGAAAAATAATTATTCAAAAAGAAAACGCATCATGGAAAACATCAAGTAATTTTAAAATAAATTAAGGGAGTTGAGTTACTTACCTTGTAGTCGAAGCCCGTCAAAGCCCAATTCGCCGTTTCACCTTTGGAAGTTCTTGATTCATCCTTGGTTGCCTTCCTCTTCTTTGGCCTCTTCCTCCGTTCAAGTTCATTGTTTATTTTAGATTTTTGTTTAATGAACTTATTTAGATTTAGTGTTCGAAGTTCAAGTTCATCATTGTCCTCATCACTTGAGTCATCGCTCAAATGGTATTCATTTGTCCGGAGTTCCAAATTCTTCCTATTCTTTGGAAGGTGGTTCAAGTGCTCATCGGGTTCAAAATGTTCCAAAAGTGTCATTTCATAGGTCATTAGTGACCCGATTAATTCTTCTAATGGAAAATCATTTAAATTTTTTGTCGCTTATATTGCGGTTATTTTGGGATCCCACCTTTTTGGAAGGGATCTTAAGATCTTACTTACGAGTTCAAAATTCGAAAAAGATTTACCAAGAACTCTTAGATTATTGATGACATCCGTGAAACGGGTGTACATGTCGCCTATAGTTTCGCTTGGTTGCATTCGAAAAAGCTTAAAATCATGCAATAAAATGTTAACTTTCGAGTCTTTGACTCTACTAGTTCCCTCATGTGTGATTTCAAGTGTTCGCCAAATATCAAAAGCTGTTTTGCACATAGAAATCCGATTGAACTCATTTTTGTCCAAAGCGCAAAATAAGGCATTCATAGCCTTTGCGTTTAAAGAAAAATACTTCTTCTCCAAATCCGACCATTCGTTCATCGGTTTAGAGGAAAGTTGAAAACTGTTTTGAACAATATTCCATAAATCTAAATTCATAGAAATCAAGAAAACTCTCATTCGAGTTTTCCAATAAGTGTAGTCCAATCCGTTAAACAACGGTGGACGAAAAACCGAAAAGCCCTCTTGAAAGCCATAAAGAGCCATTTCTCTCGGGTTTAAATATGAAATGAGAAATACCGGGCTCTAATACCAATTGTTAGGATCGGAGCGGCATTAAGAGGGGGGGGTGAATTAGTGCAGCGGATTAAAACGTCGATTTTGAAAACTTTTTCGTACGATAAAAACCGAACTCGAAAGTGCTTAACTTGAAAGCATGTTCGTAAAGGTGTGCAGCAAAAGTAATAAGGAAGTAAAGCACATATGAAGGTTTGCAGTAAGGTAAATAGCAATAAGTAAATGCAAACCAGAGAACACGCCAATTTTAAAGTGGTTCGGTCAAAATGACCTACATCCACTTGTGAAGCCTTCTTCGATGAGGCTCCCAACTTCCACTAGCAAACCACTTTGAAGGGGAAGGACAAATACCACTCTTACAACTTTTTACAAGTGGTTCACACTCTTACAAAGTTTCAATAAGAAAGAAGGAGGTGAACACTCAAGCAATTGAAAACAAGACTTGCTAAAGACTTTGCTAAGGCTTTTATCTCAATCTATTGCTCCTCAAAAGTTGTTCTCTCAACTGAGAATAGAGGGGTATTTATAGGCCTCAAGAGGATTCAAATTTGGGCTCCAAAATTTGAATTCTCTTCGGTTCCCGAAGCTAGCGGTGCCACCGCACCTGTCAGTGGCGGTGCCACCGCCTATCAGTTGTGACACTGACAGTGTACTGGGCGGTGCCACCGCCCAGTCAAGCAGTGCCACCGCCTGGCTCTCGGGTGCTGGGCGGTGCCATCGCCCAGACCGACGGTGCCACTGCCTGGCTATTTTAGCTCACTGGTTGGGCTCCAAACTTGGCCCAAACCAGTCCGAACTCGGGCCCAATTGGCCCCTACTTGGGTTATAAGATTAACACACCTAATCCTAACCCTAATTAACATGCTAACTACGAATTTAAAAGACATTCTCCTAAGCTATTACAAAGTCCACAAGTCCACTCAAGACTCCTACTCAAGACTCCTACTCAAGACTCCTACTCAAGACTCCTACTCAAGACTCCTACTCAAGACTCCTACTCAAGACTCCTACTCAAGACTCCTACTCAAGACTCCTACTCAAGACTCCTACTCAAGACTCCTACTCAAGACTCCTACTCAAGACTCCTACTCAAGACTCCTACTCAAGACTCCTACTCAAGACTCCTACTCAAGACTCCTACTCAAGACTCCTACTCAAGACTCCTACTCAAGACTCCTACTCAAGACTCCTACTCAAGACTCCTACTCAAGACTCCTACTCAAGACTCCTACTCAAGACTCCTACTCAAGACTCCTACTCAAGACTCCTACTCAAGACTCCTACTCAAGACTCCTACTCAAGACTCCTACTCAAGACTCCTACTCAAGACTCCTACTCAAGACTCCTACTCAAGACTCCTACTCAAGACTCCTACTCAAGACTCCTACTCAAGACTCCTACTCAAGACTCCTACTCAAGACTCCTACTCAAGACTCCTACTCAAGACTCCTACTCAAGACTCCTACTCAAGA
This sequence comes from Musa balbisiana, assembly GCA_004837865.1. Taxonomy (NCBI): domain Eukaryota; kingdom Viridiplantae; phylum Streptophyta; class Magnoliopsida; order Zingiberales; family Musaceae; genus Musa; species Musa balbisiana. The sequence continues at coordinate 10,483,173 of CM017189.1, forward strand.
CTCCTACTCAAGACTCCTACTCAAGACTCCTACTCAAGACTCCTACTCAAGACTCCTACTCAAGACTCCTACTCAAGACTCCTACTCAAGACTCCTACTCAAGACTCCTACTCAAGACTCCTACTCAAGACTCCTACTCAAGACTCCTACTCAAGACTCCTACTCAAGACTCCTACTCAAGACTCCTACTCAAGACTCCTACTCAAGACTCCTACTCAAGACTCCTACTCAAGACTCCTACTCAAGACTCCTACTCAAGACTCCTACTCAAGACTCCTACTCAAGACTCCTACTCAAGACTCCTACTCAAGACTCCTACTCAAGACTCCTACTCAAGACTCCTACTCAAGACTCCTACTCAAGACTCCTACTCAAGACTCCTACTCAAGACTCCTACTCAAGACTCCTACTCAAGACTCCTACTCAAGACTCCTACTCAAGACTCCTCCAAGAACTCTCGGAAACCATTCTGCGGACTCCCGGCAAGCTCCTAGACTTCACAAATTGATCTTGGCGAGTTCCGATGAGCTTCTTCGGCAAGCTACGATCTTTCTCGGTGAGCTCTGCGAACTTCCGACGTACATTCTGGTGAGCTTCCGAAACGTTCGGCAAGCTCCCTACTCATTCTTGGCTAGTTCCGGCAGCATTCCCGATGAACCTTGAGACTTCCGTCGGACTCTCGAACTCCCAACAAATCCTTCGCGCTTGACTCCAGCATTTTGTTTCGCTTTATGTCTTCATCGTTATCGTAGTTAATCCTGCACACATAAGCCAAAACTCTACTCTGATCTAGACAATTATTACAACGCGAATTGACATTCTGTTGCCCGGCACGTCATTGGTTGGCGCTTGCTCGGCCGTCATTGGTTGGCGCTTCGTCTGATTCTTCAGTGCATCGTCCACTCTTGCGGGTTGTTGCCCAATCGGCGGTTGACCTCCGCAACCCCGATATCCTTGGTGCAATTCGCTCTCCTTGGCCCGATGCCCGATGTCCGAAGATTCTACCGTCCAATATCCTAACGTAATCTCCTCCGGCGCAATGTCAATTCCTCCTGCGTCAACTGTCTAATCCTGATCGAGTAGACCTGCACTCACTCAAAATGCAGTTAAACCTCTAAACACAATCAATTAGTTTCATCATCAAAATCCAAGATTCAACAGCTCAAAGGTTGCAGAAAAGATTCATCTATTGCTTATGAAAGAGGATGAATATATAACTATTTATAGGGTTTTCTAAACCCTACTCAAGACTCCTACTCAAGTAAGACTTCTACGCAAGACTCCTAATAGGACTCCTACTCAAGACTCCTATTCCTTTACAACTCCTAATTCTTCTTTAAGAAATAACCTCCAAACCCTAGCTGGCCTTTTCACCTCTTTAATAAGGGTCGGCTTAGGTAGGTTTTACATGAATGCCCCTATCAATTAGGACTCTCCTAGCTAGAGTCCTAACAGACTCGCCCTCTTCAAATCAACGTTGTCCTCGAGGCTGACGATTCATGAATTTTGGGAATTTGATCTTCAAGTCGTCATAGTTCTCCCAAGTGGCATCTTCTGTTGGTAGGTTCACCCACTGTATTAGCACTTCAATAGTGGGTAGTCGTCGTCGAGTCACTATCTGTTGATCAATAATGACACTTGGCTGGGTCTGAAGTTCTCCTTGAGTAGTCATATTTGGTGGGTGGCTTTGGGCTGTCTCCAAGCACCTATTTACAACTTTCGTCTGGCTGTCGGTTTGTGGGTGATATACCATACTCCTTTTCAATTTAGTATCCTGCATATGGAATAAATTTGTCAACAATCTGCTTGTGAAGATGCAAGTAGAATTTGTCATAAGCACAATGCGTCCTTTATAGTGTAATTCTTTTGAGTCCCAATTGTAATGAGCCATGAAGCTTGATGCTTCTTCCAATTTTTTTATGATCTTATTGGTCTCTGGATCATCCTACCATTCCTTCTTAATATCCTCAAGGAAGTCACTGGTTGGAAGCGAAACGACCGAAAGTTCAGTTTACTCGGCTAGCTGCGAAAGCACATCTGCAACAACATTCTCTTTCCCCTTTTTGTAAGTTATTTCATAATCAAATCTAAGAAGTTTTGTTACCCATTTTTGCTGCTTGGGGGATGATATATTTTGCTCCAAAAAGTAATTGAGGCTTTTATAGTCGGTTTTAATTTGAAATCGTTGACCGATCAAGTAGGGTCTCCACCTTGTTGTTGCGTGCACAATGGCGAGCATCTCTTTATCATATGTTGACATATTTTGATGGGAGGGAGACAATGTCTTGCTAGTGTATGCGAGTGGTCAACCATCTTGCATGAGAATGGCTCCAATTCCGATTCCAGATGCATCGACCTCAATAATGAAGGGTCGGCTGAAATTTCGTAGTGCTAGCACCGATGTCGTCGTCATGGCTGCCTTAAGTTTGTCGAAGGCAGCGGAGGCTTTGTCCGACCATTGGAAGAAATCTTTTTTCAGTAAGGAAATAAGTGGTGCACTAATCTTTCCATAGTTTTTCATGAACTTGCGATTGTAGCCTATTAAACCGAGAAAGCCATGTAGCAATTTTATATTCCTCGAGGTCAGCCAGTTTTGCATTGCTCCAATTTTGGAGGGGTCCACTGTCACACCTTCCTCTGATATGATATGCCCAAGATATTCCACCTTCTGGTGACAAAAGCAAAAATTCGTAGTGGTCGTTGTGTCTTCAAAAGGCGGTTTTCGGTATGTCTTCTTTGCACACTCATATTTGATGATACCCAGATCGAAGGTCTAGCTTTGTGAAGATTTGTGCTCCCTTTCATCTAGCAATTCATTTGCTATTGGAATAGGGCATTTGTCCTTGATGGTTATGCCGTTGAGGGTTCGGTAATCAATGCACATTCGCCATGTTTCGTCCTTCTATCGTACAAAGAGCACCGGTGAAAAGTAGGGGTTGCAACTTGGCCGAATAACTCCTATTTCAAGCATCACTTTTATAATCCTTTCTATTTCATCCTTCTGCAGATATGAATGTTGATATAGCCAAGTATTTGTAGGAGGTTTACCCAGAAGAATCAGTATACAATGATCATGCCGACGGGCAAGAGGTAGGTTGCGCGGTTCGTCAAATATATCTGAAAATTCAGCAAGCAAAGGAAGTAGGTTTGGATCTTCAAATTCTATTGGCTCTCCCTTATTTTGTTGCTTAAGTTGTACCAAAAAGCCGCTGCATGCTTTATGAAAACCTTCTCTATTTGTTGTGTGCAAATCGTCATTATGTTGCCCCCACGTTTCCCGTGTAGAATCACTTGTTTCCCTTTACTGTAAAATCTCAAAATTAGTTTCATAAAATTCTAGGAAACATTACCTAATGTTGTCAACCATTCAATTTTGAGCATGGCCTCATGATCATTAAGAGGGAGGAGGAAGAAATCTGCAATTATCTCTTGTTCCTATAGTAATAGTTTCTCCCGCGAGCGCCTACGATCACACTTCAAAATCCGTCCGTCGATGAACTTGACGTCAAACCTGCTGTAATACTCGATAGGTAAGGCCATCCAGACAGCAACTTTACTATCTAGAAAGTTATTAGTGATGCCCGTGTCGATGAGAACAGTGATCGATTGTTGTTTGAGAAGGCCTTCAACTTTCATCGTTTGCGGGTTTGAGTAGCCAGCTAGTGCATGCACCATAACTTCGGTTGGTTGTGGCTCTTCTTCTGCATCTTCTTCTTTATTATCAAGGCTCTCTTCTTGATGTTCAATGACCTCTTCTTCTACTGGTATAATCATAAGAAGTCTCCCTTTTCTACAGTGATGCTCGCGGCTCCACGGCTCGTCGTAGTGCCAACATAACTCCTCGGTAGATCTCTTCCAAAGCTCTTCTCTTGTCATCATTTTTGGTGCAGGGACTTGGTAGATAGTAGGGTGGGTTGAGGGCTTCTGCATTGTAGGTCGAGAAGCGATCCTAGTCCTCCGAGATTCATGGTTCAATCGCTCCTCTTAATGTCGTGCCAAAGAGATGGCTGTCATAAGCGTGTACGGTTGTCGTGCTTTAACTTCTCCCCGGATCTCCAGCTTCAAGCCCTCAATGAAGGTCCCTAATAGCTATTTTTGAGACCAATCACAAGTTTGATTAGATAACCTTTCAAACCTGGTTTGGTACTCCTGAATGGTAGAGGTTTGTCGGATCTTTGCTAGTTGTTCGTCAATGTTCTCGTAATTGGTTGGTCCAAAGTGGATCAATAGTCCTTCTTTAAATTGTTGCCATGAGAGGACTCCATGAGTATATTTAAACTAGTCAAACCACTATATGGCATCCCCTTCAAGATGTATAGCTGTAATTTCTACCATAGATGCATTAGCATTTTTATGATACTGAAAATATCGCTCCGCGCGCGAGATCCAGCCAATCGGGTCTCCTTCTTCCCATCTAGGGAAGTCCACCCTCATGCGTGGATAGTTGAGATCAATCATAGAGCCTCTCCTCCCTTGGAAGTCATCTCTTCGGGCTTGGTATGATTGGGTAGAGCTCTCTCCTTGATGTGATTTCTTCGGGCTTAGTGGTCGGCCCAATCTGAGTTCGGTAAAGAGCGTCCGAATCTTATCCTCCATTCGCACCTCAAAGGCTTCGAATTTAGCATTGATTGCCTCCTCAGATGCCATAATACATGCCTCCAAATCTGTGATGTTAAGATCTCTCTTTTGTTGTCAGGTTAAAGGCATGTATAGGTTGAGAGAAGTGGTGGTCGAAAGGGTTGGTGGATGTAGGCTGTGGTTTAGGCTTGTTTTGTGGCTGTTTTGGGTGCAGTTTGAGGGTGTGGTTTGGTGGAGTTTTAGGGCTGTGGATGAAAGTTTTAGATCTATGGTAGATGGCAGCAAAGGTTTGATAAAAATCAGTGGAAGTTTGCTACAGAATTGTGTTGTCTTGTAAGAGCAGAATTGTCGTCAAAGAAACAGCGGTTTCTCGATGAAATTTTCACCAAAAACTTGAGAGATTTGAGGAGGGAATTGATAGCAAAATCTTAGTGTATATGACAGTAAGTATGTCCAATTTAATCAAGAAAATTTTGGCAGTATAACAGCAAAGAAATTGGTGCAAGTTGCGATAGCAGAATTCTCGTCGAAAAATTTCAGCGGTTTGAGATGAAAATTTGCAGCAACACAAAATCATTTTTAGAGGTGAATTCCTCAATAGATCAATCTTAGATGGAAGCCAAGATGATATATGAAATATATAAGAAATTTTGTTTAAAAAATATTACAAATAGATCGGTTAAGGCAACAATATGCTGCTGAAATTTTCTGCAGCATAGATTTTCAAGTGTCATAGATTGGACCTAAAATATTAGTAGTTTATATTGAGAATTTTTGGCAAAACCAAAGGAAAATCCACTGTTAGGAAGTGTCAAAGCATTCATAAAAATTTCATAGAGATTTGGACAGAAAAAATGTAGTAGCAAGATCAAACAATTTGTACTATGCGGTTGGAATTTCACAGTGCAGATTTTCAAGTATAGTAGTTTAGATGTAAAAGATCAATAGTTTATATTAAGAATTTTTTGACAAAACCAAAGAGAAATCTACTGTTAGGAAGTGTCAAATCTGTCATAAAAATTTCGTAGAGATTTGGATAGAAAAAACACAGTAGTAAGATCAAACAGATTGTTTTATGTGGCTAGAATTCTGCAATGTATCTTTCGTCATAGAGATGAAAACTTTGCGACAAAAGTTTATATTTATGCAGCAATATAGGAACAATTTTTTTTTTGGATTTTTGAATAAGGATAACTAAATTGTAGTAGCAGTAAGGTAGGAAACCAGAACCTGTTGTAATTCACGGGGAGATCAAAAGATGATCTACAGAGGTGGAGATGACGGTGGAATTTGGTGACGATCTTTTAAGCAATTGTGGGAATTGCTTGAAAAGGCTGTGGAGGGATGATGGATGGTGTGGAAGGGCAGCGAGATACCAAGAACGCTGCTCTGATACCAAGTGTTAGAACCCTTGCAGATTCTAAGCTTAGGGTTGATCTCTTTAGGGGATCGGTCTCTTGGAACTCTATAAGGGGTTCCTTCGTCCAAGTGTGCATGCTCAAAGGTTGCAGAAAAGAGTTCATCTATTGCTTATTGAAAGAGGATGAATATATAACTATTTATAGGGTTTCTAAACCCTAACTCATAATAGGACTCCTACTCAAGACTCCTACTCAGTAAGACTTCTCAGACTCAATTCTGCAATGTATCTTTCGTCATAGAGATGAAAACTTTGCGACAAAAGTTTATGCAGCAATATAGGAACAATTTTTTTTTTTTGGATTTTTGAATAAGGATAACTAAATTGTAGTAGCAGTAAGGTAGGAAACCAGAACCTGTTGTAATTCACGGGGAGATCAAAGATGATCTACAGAGGTGGAGATGACGGTGGAATTTGGTGACGATCTTTTAAGCAATTGTGGGAATGCTTTGAAAGGCTGTGGAGGGATGATGGATGGTTGTGGAAGGGCAGCGAGATACCAAGAACGCTGCTCTGATACCAAGTGTTAGAACCCTTGCAGATTCTAAGCTTAGGTGATCTCTTTAGGGGATCGGTCTCTTGGAACTCTATAAGGGTTCCTTCGTCCAAGTTGCTGCTCAAAGGTTGCAGAAAAGATTCATCTATTGCTTATTGAAAGAGGATGAATATATAACTATTTATAGGGTTTCTAAACCCTAACTCATAATAGGACTCCTACTCAAGACTCCTACTCAAGTAAGACTTCTACTCAAGACTCCTAATAGGACTCCTACTCAAGACTCCTATTCCTTTACAACTCCTAATTCTTCTTTAAGAAATAACCTCCAAACCCTAGCCGGCCTCTTCACCTCTTTAATAAGGGTCAGCTTAGGTAGGTTTTACATGAATGCCCCTATCAATTAGGACTCTCCTAGCTAGAGTCCTAACATATACCTACATTTATTATGTAAAGTTCATGTTTGTATTACATTATTTCGTAAAGGCACATACATTCCGTTATTCCGCTTGTGTTTCCGATTTGTCAAATTTTATTGTTTACTATCATTTGTACTCTAGTGTTTGTTGGATAAATGTGAACCTTTGTTAGAAATGGTAAAGGGAGTTATGCTTGGAGCCTGCAATGCTCTGCCGGCCCCATATGACTTCACTCAGACATGAGTGAATGGAGCTCCCAAACGTGGGAGACTTATGTTTGGTAGTCATTCAGAAATGGATCAAATTATGTTATGATTTCACTTCACCTTCTATGTGTTTGACATAATATCCAAAGCTTTGGGTATGTTTCTATGCATGCTTTGGATAAGAATGAAATGAATGCAACGTCATGTGACATTTGAGCTTCTGTTCATGCTTTGTTCTTTGGTACAGTTTGCAAAATATTTATATATTTTTGTTATGTCTTGAAATATACCATATGCCATGGATATGCTCCTTATGCCAATGTTATGCTCCAATTACCTTTCCTCGATTATATGAATAAAACATCGTAATTCTACATTCAAACAAAACACGCTTTTGTTTCATCTTGTGTACTCTGCTTTATATTTTGATACCTTATTTATTTAAAAATTATCCTCTTTGAAAGATTTTAGCTTAGTGCCAGACATTTCTTTCATTTTGATATAAAGCCATGAATTAGGTAATTTTTCGGTAATCTGACCTCTATGCATTATTTCGAACCTAACTTTTAGTACTAAAATATGATTTAGGCAAAGCCTAATCCATTTGAAAGTAGACGCAAATAAATTTATTTTGATACCTAGATTTAACGATTTGGAATCGAAATGCCTACTATGACTTAGGTTTCAATTAACCCTATAGATTCTACAAAACAAGGACTGTAATTTCTGACCTCTTGTTGCTTAATTGCCTATAACTTTCTGCTAGGAAATCATATTTATGCAAAGTATGATTTATTGGAAACTAAACTCAAACATCTTTATATACTTATATGATTTGAAATTTTTAGAATACAAATGTAAACTGAAAACATATGTTTTTCTTGACCTTGTGGATTCAGTAAAATAGAACTGATGTTTTCAGAACTTCCACTATGAAATTATTTTTGTTGTAAACTCCAATTCCTGTAAAACTTCATTTTCCTAAAAATATATTGACACATCTTTCAATCGACATCTATTTTGTATAAATTGGAGCATAATTGATTATCCAAGTAATTCATCCAATCTGCCTCTCAAATTTTGCCAGAATCAATCTTTGGTCGATTTCGTCTGCTCTTGTTTCTTCTTTTTGGAATCAATTCAATAATTTAGAATTAATTTCAGTTATTATGGAATTTGGCGATTAACAGGGAGATCAAAGGATGATCTGCGGTGGTGGAGATGATGACGAAATTTGGCAATGATCTTTTAAGCAATTGTGGGAATTGCTTTGGGCGGTTGTGGAGGGCTGATAATGGCTATGGAAGGGCAGCAAGATGCCAAGAACACTGCTCTGATACCAGGTGATAGAACCCTTACAATTCTAAGCTTGGGATTGATCTCTTTAGGGGATCGGCCTCCTTGGAACTCTATAGGGGTTCTTTCCTCCAAGTTGCTGCTCAAAGGCTGCAAAAAAGATTCATCTATTGCTTATGAAAAGAGGATGAATACATAGCTATTTATAGGGTTTCTAAACCCTAAATCCTAATAGGACTCCTACTCAAGACTTCTACTTCTAACCAACTCCTAATAGGACTCCTCCTCAAGACTCCTATTCCTTTATAACTCCTAATTCTTCTCTAAGAAATAACCTCAAACCGTAGCCGGCCTCTTTATCCTCTTTAATAGGGGTCGACTTAGGTAGGTTTTACATGAATATCCCTCTCAATTAGGACTCTCCTAGCTAGAGTCCGAATAGACTCACCCTCTTCAAATCAGCCTTGTCCTCAAGGCTAAAGTTCCATGAACTCAGGGAACTGGGTCTTCAGCTCATCATATGGTTCCCATGTGGCATCTTCAAGTGGTAAATTATTCCAATGCACTAGTACTTCGGTAGAGGGATGTTGGCGATGCATCATGATCCTATGATCAAGGATGGCTTGTAGTTGAGCTTAAATAACTCCATCCTGAGTGGTGTTAGGCAGTTGGATCTGGGATGACTCATGTTCTCCCAACTTGGGCTTCAAGCATGACACCTAGAAGATAGGGTGTATTTTGGTATCCTCAAGCAATTTAAGTCTATATGCTACGGCTCCAATACACTCTATGATCTAATAGGGCCCATAAAAACGTGGGGATAGCTTCATGGAAGCTCGAGTATTAATGGAGAGTTGCTTGTATCACTGCAAGCGAAGATAAACCCAATCTCCTTCTGAAAATTCTCTTTCGCTTCAGTCGTGTGTCAGTTTGCTACTTCATTCTGGCTTGAGTGGTAGAGAGATTATCCTTTAATAGTTGCAGGAGTTTGTCCCTGTCAATCAATTCTTGGTCAACTGATCTACCTTGGCTGAGCCAATTACATACTTTGGAATCACAATGGTTGGCCGACTATATAATGCTTCATAAGGGGTACATTTTGTAAATGAATGATATGTAATATTATACCACCATTCAGCCCAGGGAAGCCATTTCACCCACTCTTTTGGTTGGTCACTGGCAAAGCACTGAAGTTATGTCTCTAAACACCTGTTTATCACCTCTGTTTGGCCATCAGTTTATGGATAATACGTTGTGCTCATTTTGAGTTTGGTGCCTTGTAACTGAAATAACTCGATCCAAAATTTACCGGTGAAGATCCTGTCACAATCATTTACAATGGACCTTGGCATCCCATGTAGTTTAATAATATTTTCTGTGAAAATCTGGGCAATACTAGTAGCAGTGTAGTGATTTCTCATAGCACAAAAATGAACATATTTCGTAAGTCGATCAACCACCACTGAGAATTGTGCTTTTACCTTTGGAAGGTGGAAACCCTTCGGTGAAGTCCATGGAGATGTCAGTCAACATTGAGTCCGGTATAGGTAGTGGTTGTAGCTTCCTTGGATTTGTCACTGTTTCACCCTTGTGTTGTTGACATACATCACATTGTGCCACATATTCAGCAATAATTTTTTTCATCCCTCTCTCAATAACAATTTTGCTTTACTCTTTTGTAGGTTCTCAGGAATCCTGAAGTGCCCTGCTAAAGGTGTGGAGTGTATTTCATATAGGATGATTATAATGCAAGGGGAGTCAGGTATAAGCACAATGCAACCTTTGTAGCGTAGATCCCTCGAATCCCAAGTGTAGTGGGCTATTGTACTTGGATCCTCCTCCCATTTTTTTATGGTGTTGCTGATCTCTGGATCCTTCTTCCATTCTACCCTAATGCCCTTGAGGAGACTGGTGGTAGGAAGGGAGATGGCTGAAACCTTAGCTTGCTCAAGTAGTTGTGAGAGTGCATTTGCAACAACAATTTATTTTCCCTTTTTGTAAATAATTTCATAATAAAATCCAAGAAGTTTGGTTACCTATTTTTACTACTTAGGGGATGATTTCTTTTGCTCCAAAAAGTATTTGAGGCTTTTATGGTCGGTTTTAATTTAAAATCAGTTGGCAGATCAAGTAGGGTGTCCACCTCGTTACTACGTGCACAATGACGAGCATCTCCTTATCATATACTGACATGTTTTGATGGGAGGGAGACAATGCCTTGCTAGTTATGTGAGTGGTTGACCATCTTGCATGAGAATGGCTCTAATTCCGATTCCAAATGCGTCGGCCTCAATGATGAAGGGTCTGCTGAAATCTGGTAGCGCTAACACCGATGTCGTTGTCATGGCTTGCCTTAAGTTTGTCGAAGGCAGTATAGGCTTTATCTGACCATTAGAAGGCATCTTTTTTCAGTATAGAAGTGAGGGGTGCACTGATCTTTCCATAGCCCTTAACAAATTTTTGGTAGTAGCTCGTTAATCCAAGGAACCCACTAGTAATTTCCCATTTGTAGGTTTCGGCCAACCTTGCATTGCCTCAATTTTTGTTGGGTCTACCGTCACCCCTTCTTCTGATATTATGCACCCAAGGTACTCTACTTTTTGCTAGAGAAAGCTGCACTTTGGTTGCTTAATGAAAAGAGTATTCTCCCGAAGGATCATCAAAACAATCCGTAAATGCTGAAAGTGATTCTCAAGAGAAGGGCTGTAAATGAGAATATCATCAAAAAATACCAGCATAAATTTGTGAAGAAAGCTTCAAAAAATATCATTTATGAGACTTTGAAAGGTTGAAGGAGCATTAGTGAGTCCAAAAGAAATTACCAAGAATTCATAATGGCTATCATGTGTGCGGAATGTAGTTTTTGGAATGTCATCTTCACAGACCCAAATTTGGTTGTAATCGAATCGGAGGTCCAACTTCATGAAGACTCGAGCTCCTTTTAATTCATCAAGAAGTTCATCCACCACTGGTATTGGGTACTTGTCCTTGACGGTGATGCCATTTAAAGCTCAATAGTCGATGCACATCCGCCAAGTTCCAGTCCTTCTTACGTACAAGTAGCACCAGGTGAGGAATAGGGGCTGCAACTTGGCTGAATCACCCCTATTTCAAGCATCTCCTTTACAATCTTTTCAATTTCATCCTTCTAGAGGTGAGGATATCAGTACTGGCCAAGTGTTGGCTGGTGGCTTGCCCGGAAGGATTGGAATCCGTTGGTTATGTTGCCGAGAAGGAGGAAGACCGCGCGGTTCAGCAAAAATGTCAACAAATTCAGCAAGCAATTGGGCAAGATTTTGATCTTCAATTTCTATTTTCTTCCCCTCTACTTGCTATTGGAGATGCATTAAAATGCTACCATTTACCTTGCACAAAACTTTCTCCATTCGTTGGGTTGAAACGGTGGTTATGTTGCTTTCCACACTTCCCGCGTAGGATGATCTATTTGCCTTTGTAGTAGAATTTCATAACTAATATAGAAAAGTTCCAAGAGACATCACCTAGCATAGTTAGCCATTCTATGCCAAGCATAGCCTCATAATCATCAATTGATAGGAGGAAGAAGTCTGTGATAATTTCTTGGTCTTGTAGTAATAGTTTCACCAGCGGGCATCGTTGGTAGCACTTTAGGATTCTACCATTAGCAACCTTTACATTGAACTTGCTGCAACCTTCAATATATAGTGCCATCCGAGCAGCAACCTTACTATTTAAGAAGTTATTAGTGCTGCCTGTGTCGATGACAATAGTGATCGGTTGTTGTTTGAGAAGGCCTCTAGCTTTCATCATTTGCGGGTTTGAGTAGCCCACTAGTGCATATACCATAACGTCAGTCGGTTGTGGCTCTTCTTCTGCATCTTCTTTTTCATGTTCAAGGCTCTCTTCTAGATGTTCAATGACCTCTTCTTCTGCTGGTTCAATCATAAGAAGTCTCCCTTTTCTATAGCGATGCTCGTGACTCCATGGCTCGTCATAATGCCGACATAACCCCTTCGCAAATCGCTCCCGAAGCTCTTCTCTTGTCAACTTTTTTGGTGCAGGGATTTGGTTGACAGTAGGGGGGTTGAGGGCTTTAGTATTGCAGGTTGAGGAGTGATCCTAGTCCTCCGAGCTTCATCGTTCAACCGCTCCTCTTGAAGTCGTGCGAAAGAGATGGCTGCCATAAGTGTGTATAGTAGTCGTGCTTTAACTTCTCCCCGGATCTCCAGCTTCAAGCCCTCAATAAAGGTCCCCAATAGCTATTTTTCAGACCAATCATGAGTTTGATTCGATAACTTTTCAAACTTGGTTTGGTACTCCTGAATGGTGGAGGTTTGTCAGATCTTTGCTAGTTGTTTGTCAATGTTCTCTTAATCGGTTGGTCCGAAGCGAATTGGCAGTCCTTCTTTGAATTGTCACGATGAGAGGACTCTATGAGTGTGTTCAAATCAGTCAAACCACTATATGGCATCCCCTTCAAGATGTATAGCCGTAATTTCCACCATAGATGCGTCCGTAGTTTTATGGTACCGAAAATATCGCTCCACACGCGAGATCCAATCTGAGTTCGATAAAGAGAGTCTTAATTTTATCCTTCATTCATGCCTTAAAGGCTTTGAATTTATCATTGATTGCCTCCTCAGATGCCATAGTATATGCCTCCAAATCTGTGATATTAAGATCTCTCTTTTGTTGTCGAGTTAAAGGCATGTATAGGTTGAGAGAAGTGATGGTCGAGAGGGTTGATGGATTGGTGGATGTAGGCTGCGGTTTAGGCTTGTTTTATGGCTGTTTTGGGTGCAGTTTGAGGGTGTGGTTTGGTGGAGTTTTAGGACTATGGATAAAAGTTTTAGATCTATGGTAGATGGCAGCAAAGGTTTGATAGAAATCAATGGAAGTTGCTGCAGGTATGTGTTACGTATGTATTGTCTTGTAAGAGCAGAATTGTCACCGAAAAAATAAAGGTTTCTCGATGAAATTTCCATCAAAAACTTGAGAGATTTGAGGAGGGAATTGATAGCAAAATCTTAGTTTATATGACAGCAAGGATATCCAATTTAATAAAGAATATTTTGGCAATATAATAGAACAGAAATTGATGTAAGTTGCGATAGCAGAATTCTCATCAAAAAATTTCAGCGGTTTGCGACAAAATTTACAGCAACACAAAATCATTGTTAGAGATGAATTCCTTAATAGATTAATCATAGATGGAAGCTAAGATGATCTATAAAGTGTATAAGAAATTTTGTCCTTCCCCTTCAAAGTGATTTGCTAGCGGAAGTTGGGAGCCTCATCGAAGAAGGCTTTGCAAGTGGATGTAGGTCATTTGACCGAACCACTTTAAATTGGTGTGTTCCTTGAATGTGTGAGTACTTACCTTTCTGAAATCGTTATTTACATAGTAGCAAGCTTACCGTTTTCATCTTCTCACTTTATTCGAGCTACTTTTATCAAGTCATTCATTGTCTAATCGAAATATCTACGCATTTACGAAATCATTTTCAAACTTACAAGTTTTAATCCGCTGCACTAATTCATGCCCCCCCCCCCCTCCCCCTCTTAGTGCCGCTCCGATCCTAATAGCAGGTGTTGTATCGGAGTCAAGATTGAGATCTCATTGGGAGTTCAAGAGTTCACTGAAAGTCCGGGTGTTCGTCAGAAGTTCTGCCAGAACTAATCGAGAAGTCCAAGAGCATGCTAAAGAAACTCATCGGAGCTCACCAAGAATATCATCGTAAAGTCCGGGAGCTTATTGGGAGTCCGTTGGAGGAATGCCGAGAGTTTGTCGGATGTTTGTTGGAAGTACGTCGGAAGCTCGCCGAAAGAGCAATTGACGCATCGTAACAAGAAGTGCTATGATCATGTATTAATTATGATAGTTAGACCATAAATTAAGTTAGGATTGGAATGTAATCCCACTAACTTAATTAGGGGCTAACTAGGCCCTTAACAGGGCTGAATTGGGCTGAATTGAGTAGCCAATTCAGCCCCTAAAAACATGGCCGACGGTGGCACTACCTAGAAGACCCAGTCTCCCAGGTGATCTGGGTGCCACCAGTGCTCGGTCTGCCCCTCTCAAGTGGTGGCACCACTAGAGCTCGGTCTTCGAGCTCTGTTAGGTGGTAGTACCGCCCAGTGTTCGGTGTCAGGTGGTGGTACTGCCAGTACCCCAAAAATTCGAGATGAGATACTTTTTGACTCCATTTTTGAAACCATTGGGGCCTATAAAATCCCCACCCTTTTCTGCATGAAAGGGCCCGAAAGTATTGGCATAATCTTAAGTCTTTTAAGTGTTAAAGAGATGTAAAAGTGCTAGAGTTCTCCTCCTCCCTTTCTAAGTGTTGAGATCATTCAAGAGAGGTGTGAGACTTATAAGGGTTCTCTCCTAAACCTGTGAAAAGGAGAAAGCACTGTAAAAAGGTGATTGGTCTTTACCTATTGAAAGAAGGCCTTTAGTGGATGCCGGTGACCTCGATGGAGGAGGAATCCGAAAGTGGATGTAGGTCACATTGACCAAACCACTATGAATTTTAGTTTACATTTTGTTTTAAGCAATTTACATTACTACAAATCTCCTTAATCTTCTCTTGCACTTTTATAAAAGCTCTCAAGTTCAATTTCTCTTCGAAATGGATTGAATCGAAACCATTTTCATCGAAATCGGTTTTAATCGAAACAAAGAATTTTGAAATCGAAAAAGTTTCCTGCTACACTAATTCACCCCCCCCCCGCCCCTCTTAGTGCTGCTCTTGATCCTAACACCACCAGCTATTATTGGATGGTACTATCGCTTGTGGACTGACATTGGGCGATATCACCGCTCAGTCTGGGTAGTACCATCGCCTAATAGAGCTTAGAGACCAAGCTCTAGCAGTACCATCGCTTGACAGGGTGGTACCACTGCTTGACAGTATTAACTATTGGTGGTACCATAAGCCAATCTAGGAGGTACCACTGCCGAGACCACTTGGGAGACTACGTCCCAAGCGGTGCCACCGTTGGCCGTGACTTTAGTTGCTGAATGGGTATGTTCAATCAGCCCAATTCAGCCCTATCAAGGGCCCAATTAGCTCCTAACTAAGTTAGTGGAATTATCTCTCAATCCTAACTCAACTTAAGGTCTAACTTTGGTAATTAATACATTTAACACAACATTCTTATTCTAATATGTCAATTGTTCTTCAAGTGATCTTCTAGTGAACTTCCGACAATCTCTCGACAATGTTCCGACGGACGTCCAGCAAGCTCCTAGGCTTTACGACGATCTTCTTGGCGAGTTCCGATAAGCTTCTTTGGCAAGCTCCTGGACTTCTCGGTTAATTCTAGTAGAACTTCTAATAAACGTCCGGACTTCCGACGAACTCTTGAACTCCCAACGAAATCTCAATCTTGATTCCGGCACAATATTTACTTTATGTCTTACTGCTATCGTAGTTAATCCTACACATTTATCTCAACATATATATTAGATTAAACAATTTACCAATTGATTTCATCATCAAAATCTGAGATTCAATAATCTCCCTTTTTTTTATAATGACAACCAATTAGTGACGGAGTTAACCTTAACTCACCCTATCTTTATGCCATACTTGAGAGAATATAAACTTGAATTCACAACCTTGAATTTAATATTTAATCGATTTTAATTAGAAATCACATGCATTTTGCATCATCATAGTTTCAAGTCATCAAGTTATTAAATGCACAACTTCATCACTTCATGCATGATAAAATGCTTTGGGCATAGCCTTACATTACTACTTGCATGAAACATCATCATGATATAACTTTTATTATTCTTACCTGGTAGCATTCAAAGTTCACAATATTAAGAATCCGATATTGCATCATTGTTTGGTAATAATAAAATTCTCAACATTAAAGACATCACATCATCAAAGTGAGTACAACATCAAAGTCCACAACAAAGGTTCTCAACATACAATAGATCATAACATCAAAGTGAACACAAGATCACAACATTAAAGTGAATACAACATCAAAAGTTCTCAACATAAAAGAGAGAGATTCTGTCAACTCAACTTCTCCCCTTGTGTCATCAGCAAAAAGACATACATTAGCTATTCAGGTGATGGTATGTCAAAATATCTAAATAGAGTATTAAGTTATCAATGAATTTGCTGTAACTCAGTTAAAATTTGTTCTTGACGTTGTTTAAATCGATCCATTCGAGTCTCTATGTTGTTGGTAGAGGAGGAGGGTGCTTGCTCTATTGGAGGTGTTGCCTTAAAGGGACCAATAGGAGGAGATTGATTTCTCCTAAATATTGGTGTTTCAGGTTCTGGATCAGGTGGGGGAGGGTCAGTCCTTCTAGATAGTCTAGTCCATATCCCATTTATGACTATATATCTTAATCTTCTTAATAATTTTTTATTTATGATGTTGAACCTATCTAGTTTCAATATTTCTTCGTTAGGACGAATGACTATGTCATATGCATGGATTAGTCTAGTGATCAGGCCACCATATGGATGCATCATGTCCTTTTTCGATAGTTCGATAATATTTTGTTTTATTAGGTAACTGAAGCAGTTGTCATGCCCCTTCATAATCTAATACATCATACCTAATTCCATTTGGCTATTTTCATCATGATGATATTATTTTGGGAGTATAATACTTATTAAAATGTGATAAAGCAATTTGGTGTTGAAGGGTAGTAAATGTTCATAGCTTTTTGGAAGAATAGAAAAGTTTAGATTACCAAAAATTATATCTAAGGCATCAAAATAAGTGGTCCCAACTAATTCTTGTCCCATTGTCCTCTAAAGTAACATCCTCTCCTTTTCTCAGCAATTCCTATGAGGTTATAAATTGTGCTATCCGTAATGGATATATGATGCCCTAAGAGATAAGTGGAGACCCTATCGTGTTCATCCACATGCAAGTTGTTGTAAAACAACCTAGCAAGTCTAGGATAGATTCACTTATTTGAAGGATTGGAAGGATATCTAAGTTAACAAACCATTGAATTGGTTCCAAATTGCTTAATTCCTCTAAATCTACATATTTCCTCTTATGAGCATTTCTAGACTCTATGGTTGGAAATTTAAGAGCATGTTGAGGAGAATCAAAGAGTAGGGAGTCATAGGTTTCATCTAATCTCCTTTTCCCTTTGTCCCTCAAGGATCTTCTAGATGTCATGGAGACTACATTTATTAAGAACAAATGAGAGGCAAGAACAAGTAATGCAAAGAAGGAAACAATTTGGTTTAGGGATTACCTTAGTAGTTTAGCCTTCTTGTGATCACCAAAAAGGGGTTTGAGATTGATCTTTGATTTTGTAGAGGATGAGGATTCTTTTGAGTTACTAGAGGGAGATTAAAAGAAGTTAGGGATTTGAGGTTGTTTGAAGAGGTGTAGAGTGAGTTGGGGTCGGTTTTACCACCGACTCTAACTTGTGTTTTTATAGTGTAGAGTTGCAGGCGGTGCCACCGCTTATAACCAGTGAGCACTAGCGATGCTACCGTCAGCTGGGCAGTGCCACCGCCTATAGGCAGTAAGCATTGGCTACATTGTGGTGTGGTGCAAATTTGTGTCATGCCGACATTGTGTGGTTCCATCGTGCAAGATCTTTATCATTATGTGGTGCACACACTTATTTACAGAAACATCATATAAAATTTTTGAAGTTCTACTTTCATAAGAGGAGAATGTTTGTATGGAAAAATTCATATGGCTCGGTAAGCATACCATAAATCCATGATTCAAATCTTATCTCAAGTGAAGAAATAATAGTGAATGATCTCGAAAATTGGAACTCAATTAAGAAAATCCAAAGAAAACTTTAAAGAGGAACTCATGTATCGGAGAAATTTAGCATTCCTAATTCTCTTCTTATAAAATCAAATTGTTCCTCAATCAAGGGTTTTATAAAAATATCAGCTAATTGATGTTTTGTATCAATAAATTTTAAGATATATCATAGTTATTAATATGATCTCATATAAAGTGATGCCTAATATCTATATGTTTAGTTCTAGAGTGTTGAATATGATTTTTTGTTAAGCAAATTGCACTAGTTTTATCACACTTTATAGGTATATTTTTCAGGTGAATTCCATAATCCTCTAAGGTGTTTTTCATCCATATAACTTGAGCACACCATACACCTACTGCTATATACTTAGCTTCGGTTATAGATAATGCAACCGAGTTTCATTTCTTAGAAGGCCAAGAGACAAGTGTGTGTCCTAAAAATTGACATGTTCCGGTTGTGCTTTTTCTATCTATTTGGCAGCCAGCAAAATCAGCATCGGCATAACCAAACAATTCAAAGTTTTTAGATTTTGGATACCATAATCCTAGTTTAGGAGTTTCTTTTATGTATCTAAAAATCCTTTTAATAGCTTTTAAATGAGATTGCTTGGGGTTAGATTGAAACCTAACACAAAGTCCTATGCTAAACATGATGTTCGGTCTAGTTGCAGTGAGTAAACTATCTACCATACCCCTATAAGCTTTTTTATCAAAGCTTTCTCTGCTTTCATCAATGTCTAACTTAGTGGAGGTACTCATAGGAGTTTTAATAGCCTTTGAACTATCCATATTAAATTGGTTTAGCAAGTCTAATGCATATTTTGTTTGACTAAGAAAAATATCATCATTAAGTTGTTTGATTTGTAAGCCCAAAAAGAAAGTTAGTTCCCCATTAAACTCATTTCAAACTTTAGACTCATACTCTTAACAAATGATTCGCATAAAGATTCATTAGTAGAACCAAAAATAATATCATCAACATAAATTTGAACAATAAGAAAGTTATTTTTAAAATTTTTAATTAACAATGTAGTATCGACCTTGTCCTTTAGAGAAATTATTTCGAATAAGAAAAGAGCTAAGTCTCTCATACCAAGCCCGTAGGGCTTATTTCAATCCATAGAGAGCTTTAGTCAATTTAAACACATGATCAGGAAAATTATCATTCTCAAATCCGGGAGGTTGTTCAACATAAACTTCTTCAAAAATAAAGTCATTAAGAAATGTACTTTTAACATCCATTTAAAATAACTTAAAGTTATTACAACTAGTATAGGCAAGAAGCATCCTTATGGCTTCTAATCTTACTACAAGAGTGAAGGTTTCTTCATAATCGATATCTTCTTGGTTGAAACCCTTGGCCACTAATCTAGCCTTAGTTTCTAACCATAATACCATATTCATCTTGCTTATTTCTAAAGACCCATTTAGTACGAATAACTAAATGGTCACTAGGTCTCAGAACAAGCTCCCACACCTCATTTCTCTCAAATTGATTCAACTCTTCTTGCATTGCGATAACCCATGAATCATCTTTCAAAGCCTCGTCAATGCATTTAGGTTCAATTTGAGAAAGTAAAGCAATAATGGTAAAAAAATTCTTAAGAGAAGAACGAGTTTGAACCACTTTTCATGTGTCTCTTATGATTAGCTCCTTATGTTGAGCATCTACATACTTCCATTTCTTGGGTAAGGATATTTTGGAAGAAGATACATCCAAGTTGCCAATTGGAGGAAGGGTTTCATTCAAATTCAAGGCATCAAAATTAAGATCATCATCAAAATTATTTTTCTTAAATTCGAAAACTTCATTAAAGACAACATGAATAGACTCTTCTATAACTAAAATTCTTTTGTTAAAGATGTTAGGATCAAGAGCACTAGGGGGGGGGGTGAATTAGTGCAGCGAAAAACTTTCGATAATTTAAAACTACATTCATACGATAAAAATGATTTCGGTATGAAAGCTGATTCAAAAATTACTTTAACTTAAGATCAAGCAAAGTGCAGTTAAAATAAAGCTATAGAGGCAGTTGCAATTAAGATAGAGAACAAAATGTAAATGCAAACCGAGATTTAGAGTGGTTCGGTCAATCTTGACCTACATCCACTTTTGGCTTCCTCCTCTGATAAGGTCACTAGAGGCCTTCCTTCAATAGGCGAAGGCCAACCACCCTTTTACAGTTTCAATTCTTTTGACGAGCTTAGGAGACAACCCTTACAGATTTTTCACTCCTCTCTTGAATGATCAAAACTTGGAAGAAAAGAGGGAGAACTTTTGGCCTTTACAACACATTTGAGCTCTAAAAATCACAGAGTGAGATCAAGATTTCAATGTCTTTTCATGTAGGAAAGGGTGGGGTATATATAAGCCCCAAACTAGTTTGAATTTGGAGCTCAAAAATGTAAATCCTGGATTTCCGGGGTCCTGGCGGTACTATCGCCATAACTAGGCGGTGATACCGCCTAACAAAGCTCGGAGACCGAGCTCGGGCGGTACCACCACCTGACAGGGGCAATACCACCGCCCAACCTCACTCGGAGACCGAGCTCAAGCGGTGCCACTGGTTGACCTAGGCGGCTCCACCGCCCAGCTATCCTGAGAGACTCAGCTCTTGGGCGGTGCCACCGTCGACCAAGAAATCTAGGTCCGAATGGGCTGATCCATTCAACCCAATTTAGGTCTATCAAGGGCCCAATTGCCCCAAGATTAAGTTAATGGGATCACCTCCCATTTCTAACTTAATCATCATGCTAACTACGATATTTTAAGACATTTATACTGCAGCTTGCTCCGGTGCGTCAATCGCTTCTTCCAACGAGCTTTCGGCGAACTTCCGGCAAACATCCGACGAACCCTCGGCGATGCTCCAACGGACTTTCGGCAAACTCCTAGACTTGTAACGATCCACTTGGCGAGTTTCGATGAGCTTCTTTGGCAAGCTCCTAGACTTCTCAGATTTGTTCCCGTAGAACCTCCGACGACCGTTCGGACTTCCGTCGAACTCTCGAACTCCCAACGTGATCATAGTCTTGACTCTGGCACAACTCCTGCTACATGTCTTACTTTCATCGTAGTTAATCCTACACACTTATCTCAATATATGGATTAGATAACAAATGATAATTGACTTTATCATCAAAATCCGAGATTCAATAATCTCCCCCTTTTTGATGATAACAATCAATTGATAACGGAGTTAACCTTAACTCCCCCTCTATATGCCATACTCGAGATAAGTCATTCTTGAATTCAAAGCCTTTGAATTCAAGAGACATATTGATAAGTTAAGATCATTTAACCTTATCAATACTCCCATCGTGATTCCTATCATGATGTATCTTTCTGAAAATGATATCAAGGCTTGACATTCATTTTCAAGTCTTACATTTCATGTGTGAATGATAGTAATGGGAGCAATTCATCATATGGTAAGATATCAACATGTAAAATTACGATGTAAGCTTTTGATATCTTAACATAACGCAAGCAATTCAAGTGTTTAGCAATCATAACATTTCATCACATGGCAAGATATCAATAAGTAAAATTGCGATGCAAGTTCTTGATATCTTAACATGATGAAAATATTTCAAGTGTTTAACAATCATAGCATTTCATCACATGGCAAGATATCAACATGTAAAATTGCGATGCAAGTTCTTGATATCTTAACATGATTCATATATGGCATAATGCAAATATGGCAATCATAGCATCAATTTACCATATATTTCGATGCAAGCTTCTTTTGATATCTTAACATAATTCAAATTCAATATGGCACTCATAGCATCAATTCATATATTTCTCCCCCTTTGTCATCAACAAAAAGGAGAACAATATAAGCAAATTTTAAACACAAGTACGTAATGATTCATGCCATAACTAGGTTCATATCATTTTTCAACAATGAGTGACAGGATATTAATTATACAAACAACTCAAAGAAAACATGACATGGAGATTACTTCTTCCTTTTTATTTGGTATTATCTTTTTGCATGAGGAGGAAAGCCATTTGTGAGATTAATCAAATGAAGTTAAAATTAATAAGAGATTTAAATCATGTTTCATTTTTACAAGGATCAAGATATGTTTGTGAATCAAATCCTTGCTAAAAAAATCTTCCCTTTTCAAGAAGGAATTTATAAGAAAGAATCATTTCATCAAATCCATTTCTCGAAAAAAATATTTTTCACACGATAAGTCTATGAGAGATGCATTTGCTAATTGATTCTATATGTCAAAAATCAATGATATGAATTAAACTCTATATGACATGCTTATGAAAGCTGCATTAAGTCCGGAAGAGAATAATGCATCGTTAGGATCAAGAAAATCCAAAAATGAAATTTAACACTTTCATGCATTCGGACAAGGTTTTGTTATAGATTTTCAAACACAATCATGAAGATAAAATATGCTTATTATTATGGAAATTTTTATATCCAAAACACATAATTTCGAACATGTTATTAAGGCATATAATCATGTAAAATCATCATAGCAATTAAGTGATTTGATCATTGAATCAAGAACATCCGAAAAATAATTTTAATAAGTTCATGCATTCGGACACATTAACATTCCTAATTCTCTTCTAATGAAATCAAATTGTTCTTCACTTAAAGGCTTTGTAAAAATATCAGCTAGTTGATGTTCAGTATTAATGAACTCTATAACTATATCATGATTAGTGACATGATCTCGTATAAAGTGATGTCTAATATCAATATGTTTTGTTCTTGAGTGTTGAATGAGATTCTTTGTTAAACAAATAGCACTTGTGTTATCACATTTAATGGGAATATTTTTAAGATAAACTTTATAATCTTCTAGTGTATTTTTCATCCCCACAACTTGTGCACAGCAGGCACTAGCTGTAATATACTCAGCTTCGGTTGTTGATAGTGCAACCAAGTTTTATTTCTTAGATGATCGGGAAACAAGGGCATGTCCCAAAAATTGACATGTTCCTAATGTGCTATTTCTATCTAGTCTACACCCAGCAAAATCCGCATCAGCATAAGCAATTAACTCAAACTTCTCAGTTTTTGGATACCATAATCCTAGATTTGTGGTACCGGAAAGATATCTAAGTATTCTTTTAACCGCTTTGAGATGAGATATCTTAGGATTCGATTGAAACCTAGCACAAAGTCCTACACTGAACATGATATCTAGTCTAGTTGCAGTAAGGTAAAGTAAACTTCCTATCATACCCCTATAAGTTTTTTTATCGAAGCTTTCTCCACTTTCATCAATTTCTAACTTAGTGGAGGTGCTCATAGGAGTGTTAATAGCTTTTGAGCTTTCCATATTAAATCTGTTTAGCAAATCTAAAGCATATTTAGTTTGACTAATAAAGATGTCATTTCTTAGTTGCTTAATTTGTAAGCCTAAGAAAAAGGTTAATTCTCCCATCAAACTCATTTCAAATTCAAGACTCATGGTTTTAGCAAATGATTCACAAAGAGATTCGTTTGTAGAACCAAAGATAATATCATCAACATAAATCTGAACAATGAGAAAATTATTTTCAAAATTCTTGATAAACAATATAGTATCGACCTTGCCTTTTGTGAAATTATTTTCAATAAGAAAAGAACTAAGTCTCTCATACCAAGCCCTTGGGGCTTGTTTTAAACTATAGAGAGCTTTAATTAATTTAAACACATGATTAGAGAGGCTATTATTTTCAAATCCGGGAGATTGTTCAATATAAACTTCTTCGTAAATAAAGCCATTAAGAAAAGCACTTTAACATTCATTTGAAATAACTTAAAATTATTATTACTAGCATAGACAAGGAGCATCCTTATGGCTTCTAATCTAGCCATAGGAGCGAAGGTTTCTTCGTAATTGATACCTTCTTCTTGGTTGAAACCTTTGGCTACTAATCTAGCCTTGTTTCTAACCACGATACAATATTCATCTTGCTTGTTTCTAAAGACACATTTAGTACCAATAACTAAATGATCATTTGGCCTAGGAACAAGTTTTCACACCTCATTTCTCTCATATTGATTTAACTTATCTTGCATTGCGATAATCCATGAATCATCTTTCATGGCTTCATCAATACATTTAGGTTCAATTTGGGAGAGAAAAGCGGTGTTGGCACAAAAAATTTTAAGACAAGAACGTGTTTGAACGCCCTTAGATGTGTCTCCTAAGATTAGCTCCTTAGGATGAGCATCTACATACTTCCAATCCTTGGATAAGGATGTTTCGGAAGTGGATGCATCCAAGTTGCTAGTTGGAGAAGGGGTTTCATTTAAATTCAAAGAATCGAAATTAACATCATTATCAAAATTATTTTTCTTGATTTCAGAAATCTCATTGAAAACAACATGAATGGATTCTTCTATAATTAAAGTTCTTTTATTGAAGATACGAAAAGCTTTAGAAACCGAAGAATAACCAAGGAAAATTTCTTCATCGGATTTAGCATTAAATTTTCCTAAGGCATCTTTTTTATTCAAGATAAAACACTTACACCCAAAAACTTTAAAATATGAAACATTGGGTTTTTTGTTGCTCCACAACTCATAGGGAGTTTTGGTGAGTAAGGGTCTTACTAGAACTCTATTCAAAATATAGCATGTAGTGTTTACGGCTTCGGCCCAAAAATATTTGGGTAGACTATGTTCATTCAACATGATTCTAGCCATTTCTTGTAAATTTCTATTTTTTCTTTCCACTACTCCATTTTGTTGAGGATTTCTTGGAGTAGAGAAGTTGTAATTGTATCCATTAAATTCATAAAATTCTTAAAAATCACGGTTTTGAAATTCACCACCATGATCACTTCTAATTGATGAAATCATAGAACTCTTTTCATTTTAGACAAGTTTGTAAAACTTGGTAAAATATCTAAAGTATTCATTTTTGTGTTTTAATAAATAAGTCCATGTGTATCTATTATAGTCATCTACAATGACGAAGGCGTATTTGCTACCTCCTAGGCTTGATGTAGAGATAGGTCCAAACAAGTCTATATGGATCAATTGTAAGGGTCTAGAGGTGCTTATTTGATTCTTAGATTTGAAACTACCCTTAATTTATTTTCCTAATTGACAAGCATCACACACATTATCTTTGATGAACTTGATATAAGGAATTCCTCTTACAAGTTCTTTGGATGATATTTGAATAATTAGTTTCATGCTAATATGACCTAATCTCCTATGCTAAAGCCAAGCATCCTCATTCAAATCGAGAAACACATTTTATTGCATAGATCATTGATGTCAATGGTGTATATGTTATTTTATTTTAATGCAATCATAGATGTAATTTTGTGTGGTTTGTGGTTTTTCAATGATGCAAGCATTAGATTCGAATTTGACAATATATCCTTTATCACATAATTGACTAATGCTCAAGAGGTTATGTTTTAAACCATCAACTAACAAAACATCTTCAATAAAGAAGTTGGATTTGTTACCTATGGTTCCTTTCCAATGATTTTACCCTTGTTGTTGTCTCTGAAGGTGACATAGCCTTCGTCTATGCTAGTGAGCTTAGAGAATTGAGATAGATCTCTGGTCATATGCCTTGAGCATCCACTATCAAGGTACCATCTCTTACTCCTAGCTTGTGATGGAATATGTTTCTACAAGAAAGGATGATTTTTAGGTACCCATTTACTTTTGGGTGCCGCAAACACTGATCTAAATTGTTTATCATGTTGCATAGAATTTATCATGGTTGCTTTAGGAACCCAAATCAGTTTGTTCAGACTAACTTTCTTGAATGGACAATGATAAGTTCTATGTCCATGTTTGTAACAAAAGTTGCATTTGCTTTGGTGTCGAACATATAAGATAGGGCCTTTAATGAAGGTGGTTGGATTTTGGTGAGGACTTTTCACAAATCCAATTCCACTTCTTTTAGGAACATGACCCTTATTTGTAAGGATCATATTCAAAGACTTGCTACCAACCTCGAATTTCTTCAAGGTGTCCTTAAGTAGCAAATTCTCCTTTTAGAGAGTTTCTAGATCATGGCATTTTTTGCATGGAGCTAGACTATCATGATATTCAGTTTTTAATTTATCGAAATTACAAGTAAGACTTTCATGCTCCTTTTTTAGCAATTTGTAGTTTCTACTAATAGTTTTGCATTCATCAAATAAGTCATGTAAGGCATTTAATAATTCGTCAAATGATAAATCTATATCAATTAAATTTGTTACCTCATCTCCGATGGCCATTAGGGCGTAATAAGTAACTTGCTCGGTGTTGGACTCCTTTTCTTCGGACGCGCTTGAGTCATCCCACGTTACTTTGAGCGTCTTCTTCTTTGGTGTTCTCTTCTTAGCTTGGGGACAATCACTTTTGTAGTATCCCGGCTTCTTGCATTCGTAGCAAATAACTTGGTCCTTTTTGGGTTCAAATTTATTTTTTGTGTTATTTTTAAACTTGTTTCTTTTAATGATTTTTTTGAATTTCCTTGTTAGAAGTGCCAAGTCATCATCCCAGTCTTTATCACTTGAGTTTTCTCTCAAGTGGTCTTTGAAAGTTCTAAGTGTCATATCCTTCCTGTTCCTTGGAAGGATGTCTTCTTGCACTTCGTGAGCTTTGCAAGTTATTTCATAGGTCATTAATGACCCAATTAATTCTTCAAGAGGGAAGTTATTTAAATCTTTAGCCTCTTGAATAGTAAGTAGTGACTTTAGGGTCCCAACTCTTGGAAGGGATCTTCGAATCTTATTTACGAGCTCAAAATCTGAAAAACTTTTATCGAGTCCTTTTAAACCATTGACGACATCCGTGAAACGGGTGTACATGTCGCCAATAGTCTCGCTCGGTTTTATTCAGAAAAGTTCAAAAGAATGTATCAAAAGATTGATTTTTGACTCTTTCACTCTACTTGTGCCTTCGTGAGTCACTTCAAGTGTATGCCAACTATCAAATACAGTTTCACAAATCGAAACACGATTGAACTCGTTTTTATCAAGCGCACAAAATAAGGCATTCATAGCCTTTGTATTAAGAGCGAAAGTCTTCTTCTCCATTTCATTCCAATCGATCATTGGAAGAGAAAATTTTGAAAATCCATTTTCAACATGATTCCAAAGTTCAAAATCCATTGAAATAAGGAAGATCCTCATTTGGGTCTTCCAATAGGTGTAGTTCGTCCCATTGAACATGGGTGGACATGTAATAGAGTGGCCCTCTTGATTTCTAGCATATGTCATCTTTCTTGGGTTTTAATCTGATTGAGAGTTAATCCTGCTCTGATACCAATTGTTAGGATCAAGAGCACTAAGAGGGGGGGGTGAATTAGTACAACGGAAAACTTTCGACGATTTAAAACTGCGTTCGCACGTTAAAAACGATTTCGGTATGAAAGCTGATTCGAAAATTACTTTAACTAAGATCAAGCGAAGTGCAGTTAAAGTAAAGCTATAGAGGTAGTTGCAGTTAAGATAGAGAACAAAATGTAAATGCAAACCGAGATTTAGAGTGGTTCGGGCAATCTTGACCTACATCCACTTTTGGTTTCCTCCTCCGATGAGGTCACCGATGTCCACTAGAGGCCTTCCTTCAATAGGCGAAGGCCAACCACCCTTTTATAGTTTCACCACTTTTGACGGGCTTAGGAGATAACTCTTACAAATTTTTCACTCCTCTCTTGAATGATCAAAACTTGGAAGAAAAGAGGGGGAAAAACTTTTGGCCTTTACAATACTTTTGAGCTCTAAATATCACAGAGTAAGATCAAGATTTCGGTGCCCTTTCATGTAGGAAAGGGTGGGGTATATATAGGCCCCAAACTTGTTTAAATTTGGAGCTAAAAAATGTCAAATCCCGAATTTCTGGGGTCCTGGTGGTACTACAACCATAACTGGGCGATACTACCGCCTGACAGAGCTCGGAGACTGAGCTCGAGCGGTACCACCGCCTAACAAGGGCGGTACCACTGCCCAGACTCACTCAGAGACCGAGCCCAAGCGGTGCCACTGCCTGACCTGGGCGGTTCCACCGCCCAGCTGTCCTAGGAGACTCAGCTCCTGGGCAATGCCACCGTCGACCAGGAAATCTGGGTCCGAATGGGCTGATCCATTCGGCCCAATTTGGGTCTGTCAAGAGCCCAATTGCCCCAAGATTAAGTTAATGGGATCACCTCCCATTTCTAACTTAATCATCATGCTAACTACGATATTTTAAGACATTTATACTGTAGCTTGCTTTGGTGCGTCAATCGCTTCTTTCGGCGAACTTCCGGCGAACATCCGACGAACCCTCGGCGATGCTCCGACGGACTTCCGGCAAACTCCTGACTTGCGACGATCCACTTTGTGAGTTCCAATGAGCTTCTTTGGCAAGCTCCTGGACTTCTTGGATTTGTTCCCGCAAAACCTTCGACGACCGTCCAAACTAAGTTGAACTCTTGAAATCCCAACGTGATCATAGTCTTGACTCTAGCGCAACTCCTACTGCATGTCTTACTTTCATCGTAGTTAATCCTGCACATTTATCTCAATATATGGATTAGATAACAAATGACAATTGACTTCATCATCAAATTCCGAGATTCAACAAAAGATATGAAAGGCTTTTGAAATAGAAGAATAACCAAGAAAAATGCCTTCATCAGATTTTGTATCAAACTTTCCTAAGGCATCTTTTTCATTGAAATTTACAACTGAAAACTTTAAAATATAAAACATTGGGTTTTTTATTATTCCATAATTTATAAGGTGTTTTGGAAAGTAATGGTCTTACTAAAATCCTATTCATGACAAAGCATGTCATATTAACGGCTTCGACCCAAAAATATTTTGGTAGGCTATGTTTATTTAACATGGTTCTTGCCATTTCTTATAAATTTCTATTTTTCCTTTCTACTACTTCATTTTGTTAAAGATTTCTCGGAGTAGAGAAATAGTGGTTGTATCTAGTAGATTCACAAAAATTTGAAAATCATGGTTTTAAAATTTGCCACCTTGATCACTCCGAATTAACGAAATCATAAAGCCCTTTTCATTTTGAACAAGCTTACAAAACTTAGAAAAATACCTAAAGCTATCACTTTTGTTTGTTAAAAAGTATGTCCAAGTGTATCTACTATAATCGTCCACAATGACAAAGGTGTATTTGCTACCTCCTAGGCTTGATATATCAATTGGTCCAAACAAATCTATATGGATCAATTGTAATGGTCTAGAGGTGCTTATTTGATTTTCTGGTTTTAAACTCTTTTATTTATTTTCCTAGTTGACATGTATCAAATGCATAATTCTTAATAAACCTAATGTTAGGAATACCTCTGACAAGTTCTTTGGATGAGATTTGAGAGATTAGTTTTCATGCTAGCATGACCTAATCTCTCTCCTATACCAAAGCCAAGCATTATCATTCAAAGCAAAAAAATATATTTCATTACAAAGATCATCAATGTTAATAGTGTATACATTATTTTATTTTAGGGCAATTATAGAGATGTTTTTGTGTGGTTGTTCAATAATGCATGTATTGAATTCAAATTTAATCACGTATCCTTTATCACATAATTGACTAATGCTCAAAAGATTATGCTTTAAGCCATCAACCAATAATACATCTTTAATCAGAAAGTTGGATTTGTTACTTATGATTCCTTTGCCAATGATTTTACCCTTGTTGTTATCTCCGAAGGTGACATACCCTTGGTCTAGGCTAGTGAGCTTAGAGAAATGAGATGGATCTCCAGTCATGTGCTTTGCTCCTAGTTTGAGATGGTAAATATTTCTAAAAAAAACAATGATTTATAGGAACCCATTTGATCTTGGGTGCCTCAAATATCGATCTACACAAGTTATTGTTTGTATAAAGCTTTTTACGGTTCCTTTAGGAACCCAAATTAATTTGTGTAGACTATATCTCTTAAATGGATATTTATAAACAACATGTCCAAATTTGTAATAAAAGTTACATTTGTTTTGGAGTGAAATATGCAAAGTTGGGCCTTTAACAAAGATGGTTGGATTTTTATGAGTGTTACTCTCAAAGACGATTTCATCTCTTCTATGAACATGATTCTTACTTACAAGAATCATGTTTAAGGATTTGCTACCTATTTCAAATTTTTCTAAGGTTTCATGTAGTTGCAAGTTTTCCTTTTTAAGTATTTCTAATTCATCACATTTTGTGCAACGAGTTAACCTATTAGCTTGCTCAACTTTTAATCT
Source organism: Musa balbisiana (assembly GCA_004837865.1). Lineage (NCBI taxonomy): Eukaryota > Viridiplantae > Streptophyta > Magnoliopsida > Zingiberales > Musaceae > Musa > Musa balbisiana. The sequence goes on from CM017189.1 coordinate 10,513,537, forward strand.
ATCAAAATCACTAACAAGAGAAGCATGCTCCTTCTTTAATAGTTTATATTTTTTACTAATTAATTTATATTCATCAATTAGGTCATGAAAAGCACTTAGTAATTCATCAAAAGATAAATTTGCATCTAAAGAACTGCTTACCTCATCTCCGATAGCCATTAGTGCGTAGTGAGCAACTTGCTCTTTGTTGGTTGGCTCCTCTTCTTCAGATGCACATGAGCCGTCTCAAGTTACTTTAAGCGTCTTCTTCTTCTTAGGTTGCTTCTTCTTTGCACATTCGCTTTTGAAATGCCCCAGCTTCTTGCATTCGTAGCATATAACTTATTCTTTCTTGGGTTCAATTTTATTTTAGTGTCATTTTTAAATTTATTTCTTTTATGAATTTTTTAAACCTTCTTGTCAAGAGTGCCAAGTCATCATCATAGTCCTCATCATTTAAACTTTCTTTTTAAGTGGTATTCATAAGTTCTTAGTGTCATATCTTTTCTGTTCTTTGGAAGGTTATTCTCAAGCTCTTTATAAGCATTGCAAGTCATCTCATAGGTCATTAGTGACTTGATAAGTTCTTCAAGAGGGAAGTTATTCAAATCCTTGGCCTCTTTAATAGCCGTTACTTTAGGGTCCCAACTCTTTAGAAGGGATCTCAATATTTTATTGACAAGTTCAAAATTAGAAAAACTTTTACTAAATCATTTTAGACTATTGATGACATCCGTAAATCGGGTGTATATGTCTCTAATGGTCTCACTTGGTTTCATCCGAAACAACTAATAAGTATGGACTAAAAGATTAATTTTAGACTCCTTTACTCTACTAGTGCCTTCGTGAGTGATTTCGAGTGTGTACCAAATATCAAAAGTCATTTCATAAATAGATACTCGATTGAACTCGTTTTTATCTAAGGCACAAAACAAGACATTCATAGTGAAAGTCTTCTTCTCCAATTTATTCCAATCGTTCATTAGAAGAGAAGACTTTTAAAAACCATTTTCTACAATGTTCCATAGCTCAAAATCCATATAAATTAAAAAGATCCTCATTCTAATCTTCCAATAGGTGTAATCCGTCCCATTGAATATGGGTGTACGTGTAATTGAGTGACCCTCTTGGTTGTCAGCAAATGTCATCTCTCTTGAGTTTCAAACCAAATGCGGTGACCTTGCTCTGATACCATTGTTAGAATCAAGAGCGGCATTAAAGGGGGTGAATTGGTGCAGGGCGGAAAAAAAAAAAAAAAAAAAAAAAAAAAAAAAAAAAAAAAAAAAAAAAAAAAAAAAAAAAAAAAAAAAAAAAAAAAAAAAAAAAAAAAAAAAAAAAAAAAAAAAAAAAAAAAAAAAAAAAAAAAAAAAAAAAAAAAAAAAAAAAAAAAAAAAAAAAAAAAAAAAAAAAAAAAAAAAAAAAAAAAAAAAAAAAAAAAAAAAAAAAAAAAAAAAAAAAAAAAAAAAAAAAAAAAAAAAAAAAAAAAAAAAAAAAAAAAAAAAAAAAAAAAAAAAAAAAAAAAAAAAAAAAAAAAAAAAAAAAAAAAAAAAAAAAAAAAAAAAAAAAAAAAAAAAAAAAAAAAAAAAAAAAAAAAAAAAAAAAAAAAAAAAAAAAAAAAAAAAAAAAAAAAAAAAAAAAAAAAAAAAAAAAAAAAAAAAAAAAAAAAAAAAAAAAAAAAAAAAAAAAAAAAAAAAAAAAAAAAAAAAAAAAAAAAAAAAAAAAAAAAAAAAAAAAAAAAAAAAAAATTATCGATTTGTAAATTTTTCATTCATTGAAAACTGATCTCAGAAAGTGCTTGACTTTAAGTAAATGAACTAGCAATTAACTTAGAAAGTAATGGCAGTAATGAAAAGTAGAATGGAAATAAGCACACCGAAATTTATAGTGGTTCAATCGTTGTGATCTACATCCACTTTGGCTTCCTCCTCCGTCGAGGTCACCAGCGTCCACTAATGATCTTCCTTCAATAGCTGAAGACCAACCACCTCGTTACAGCACTTTCTCTCCTTTTCACGGGTTTAAGAGATAACCCTTACAAGCCTCACATCTCTCTTGAATGATCACAACACTTAGAAAGGGAGGAGGAGGACTCTTTTACTTTTTACAACACTTTTAAACACCCCAAGATTTCAAGATTTAGATCATACTTTCATGCCCTTTTATACAAAAAAGAGTGGGGTATTTATAGACCCTAATGGCTTGAGATTACCAACCAAAAAGTGTCATATTCCCGGATTTCAGGATATTGGTGGTACCATCGCCATTATTGGGCAGTACTACCACTTGTGAACTAACATTGGGCGATACCACCCGCTCAGTCTGGGCGGTACCACTACTTGACAACATTAACTATTGAAGGTACCATCGCCTAGTCTAGGTGGCACCACCACCCAGACCACCTAGGAGATTGTGTCCCAAGCGGTGCCACCGCTGGCCATGTCTTCAAGTGCTGAATAGTCTTGTTCAACCAACACAATTCGGCTAATGTTAAGGGCCCAATTGGCCCCTAACTGAGTTAGTGGGGTTGCCTCACAATTCTAACTCAACTTACGGTCTAACTACGATAATTAAGATATTTAGCATAGGTACGTCAATTGTTCTTCCGACGAGCTTCTGGCGAACTTCCGACGAATATTGGGACTTCCTACGAACTCTTGAACTCCCAACAAAATCTCGATCTCGACTCCGGCACAATATTTGCTTTATATCTTACTATTATCGTAGTTAATCCTGCACACTTATCTCAACATATAGATTAGATCAAACAATTTATCAATTGATTTCATCATCAAAATCTAAGATTCAACAATCTTTTTCTTTTTTATGATGACAACTAATTAATGATGTAGTTAACTTTAACTCCCCCTATCAAATGTCATAGCTCAAAATCCATATAAATTAAAAAGATCCTCATTCTAGTCTTCCAATAGGTGTAATCCGTCCCATTGAATATGGGTGTACGTGTAATTGAGTGACCCTCTTGGTTGTCAGCAAATGTCATCTCTCTTGAGTTTCAATCCAAATGAGAGTGACCTTGCTCTGATACCAATTGTTAGGATCAAGAGCGGCACTAAGAGGGGGGGTGAATTGGTGCAGCGGAAAAAAATTATCGATTTTGTAAATTTTTCATTCATTGAAAACTGATCTCAGAAAGTGCTTGACTTTAAGTAAATGAACTAACAATTAACTTAGAAAGTAATGGCAGTAATGAAAAGCAGAATGGAAATAAGCACACCGAAATTTATAGTGGTTCAATCATTGTGATCTACATCCACTTTGGCTTCCTCCTCCATCGAGGTCACCAGCGTCCACTAATGGTCTTCCTTCAATAGCTGAAGACCAACCACCTCTTTACAGCACTTTCTCCTTTTCATGGGTTTAAGAGATAACCCTTACAAGCCTCATATCTCTCTTGAATGATCACAACACTTAGAAAGGGAGGAGGAGGACTCTTTTTACTTTTTACAACACTTTTAACACCCCAAGATTTCAAGATTTAGATCATACTTTCATGCCCTTTTATACAAAAAAGAGTGGGGTATTTATAGACCCTAATGGCTTGAGATTACCAACCAAAAAGTGTCATATTCTCGGATTTCAGGATATTGGTGGTACCATCACCATTATTGGGCAGTACTACCACTTGTGAACTAACATTGGGCGATACCACCGCTCAGTCTGGGCGGTACCACTACTGACAACATTAACTATCGAAGGTACCATCGCCTAGTCTAGGTGGCACACCACCCAGACCACCTAGGAGATTGTGTCCCAAGCGGTGCCACCACTGGCCATGTCTTCAAGTGCTGAATAGTCTTGTTCAACCAACACAATTCGGCTAATGTTAAGGGCCCAATTGGCCCCTAACTGAGTTAGTGGGGTTGCCTCACAATTCTAACTCAACTTACGGTCTAACTACGATAATTAAGATATTTAGCATAGGTACGTCAATTGTTCTTCCGACGAGCTTCTGGCGAACTTCCGACGATATCTGGCAATGTACCAACAGACGTCCGACAAGCTCCTGGCTTCACACGATCTTCTTGGCAAGTTTCGACAAGCTTCTTTGCAAAATCCTAGACTTCTCGGTTAATTCCGATATAAACTTCCGACGAATATTGGGACTTCCTACGAACTCTTGAACTCCCAACAAAATCTCGATCTCGACTCCGGCACAATATTTGCTTTATATCTTACTATTATCGTAGTTAATCCTGCACACTTATCTCACATATAGATTAGATCAAACAATTTATCAATTGATTTCATCATCAAAATCTAAGATTCAACAATCTTTTTCTTTTTATGATGACAACTAATTAATGATGTAGTTAACTTTAACTCCCCCTATCAATATGTCATATTGATAGAACTTTATTACTCATAGAATTATAAGTATTTCACCATTGCATGCATCATGAATATTGAAGGACCGAACTAATCATATCATTGCATGCAACATAAACTCATGTATAATCAAAATATCCAAGTACATAAATCCATGCATGACTGTCATCATAACTTCTCCCCCTTTGTCATCTACAAAAAGGAAAAGTACACCTATCAAGTTTCAAATCATTTCATTATAAATATAATCTCAAGTTTTTCATCATGCAAGCAAGTAATTTTCTTTGCAATGCACAGCTAGCAAAATTTCATTATAAATATGAGAAGTGCAATTTTTACTTCCTTTGCAATGCACAAGCTAGCAAAATTTTACATCATTTTTTCAACATGCAAGCTAGCAATTTGGCATGTGTTACTTCTCTTTAAAGTATAAAGGCTAGCAAGTTTTGAAAAAGAATGCAAGATAGCAAGCTAGCAAGATTTAGATATACAAGCAAGTAAGACAGCAAGTTTTACATCAAGCAAGCTAGCAAATTTTGCATCATATGAAAGTTGGCAAAATTTTGCATCTTTTGAGATGAGCAAGCTTTTTACTTCTCTTTATGATGTGCAAACTAGCAACTTTTTGCTTCTTCTTGAAGTATGCAAGCTAATAGATTTTATCTCCCCCTTTGTCATTGTCAAAAGGAAGGGAAGAATATAATTTTATAATTCTTTTTCCCTTTACAACAATTTTCAAAGCATGACAAAGATAAATAACAAATTTACATCAATATTCCAATCATTATTTCAATCATAAAAAATGAAAGATCAAGTCATGAATTTTGACATATCTCTTCTTTTGTATATAGAAGGAATGATAGGGAAACGATATTGATTCACAAAGAAGGTTCAAGTCTAAAATTCAAGAAATCAAGATCATGATCCGAAAAATGTATAAGAAGAATTTATGCATTTGGGAGATCTAACATGTCTAAGTTTATCACACAAGCTAGCAACTTTGGTTCTCTTGAGATGCTAGGTATTTTCTTTTCCCCTTTTATCATTGTAAACAAGAAAGAGGAAGGGAAGAATATAATGGTGTAAATGTTAAGTCATCACAAAAAAATTAATTTGGTGATGAAATATATAATTTATGAATATAAAGGAATATCAATAATAAATCATGACATGAAAGATATTAAAATCAAATCATGAATGCCACAAGACATGATTTATTTCAACAAATCTCTTCTTTTATAAATAGCAAAATGAAACATAGGAGATCAAATGATATAATATCTTGATTCATGCATAAGAAATCTCAAGTTATAAATCTCAAGAAATCAAGATATAGCTCATTCAAATTCAAATCAAAATCATTTTCAAGAGATTCATAAAATAAAAATAGATAGATTCATTAATCTCTCCTTTTTTTTCATCAATGATTCAATTATATTATCAGATATAAAAATCATAATTACAAAGGAGTCATATAAAAATCATGGCATGAAGGATATTAATATGAATGATCAATTCATGAATGATTCATCTTAACAAATCTCCTTTTTACTAAATAATGAATAGAATTATAGGAGATCAAATAAGATATCTTGTTTCAAATAAATCTCAAATTATTAATGTCAAGAATCAAGATTCATTTGGATACATCTTCTCTTAAACAAGTAAATCATATGTGAGTCAAGAAAAAATATTTATATAAAATATATCTCAAGTCACAAATATTGATAAATGATTCAATTGGACATATCATCTAATTATTAAAACAAATCATACTAAAAGGAATCCAAAATCATCATCAAAATCACTTTTCAGAAAATTCAATGAAAACAATGTAGATAGATTCCTATAAGATTAAAGATAGCTCAAGTTCTTTTAGTTCTAATATTTTGTGATTGATTTTATATAAGCATGCCCAAATTTTTATGCCAAATAAAAATATGCATCAATGTTTAAAACCAATAAAGAACTTTCATTACGGCAAAGATCGATAATTCATAAATCACAAGAATCATCATGCATAATTTTGAAATATAAACTCATTAAGTGTGATCATTATGCATTATTATATCATCAAGCATGGTTTTATTGAATATAAGGCATCTTTAATCAAAATTGAAAAGTATACGGAAATCATCAAAATACATATTATTGCTTCTTAAGAACATACATAAGATTAATCTTATTTGGTGTACAAGCATTAGATTTATATCTAACCTTTTATTATATTTTCATAAAACATGCAATGATCATTATCATTTTCAAAATTACTAGCATGATCCCAATATTTTTTTATTTTTATTTTTTTTTTTTTTTTTTTTTTTTTTTTTTTTTTTTTTTTTTTTTTTTTTTTTTTTTTTTTTTTTTTTTTTTTTTTTTTTTTTTTTTTTTTTTTTTTTTTTTTTTTTTTTTTTTTTTTTTTTTTTTTTTTTTTTTTTTTTTTTTTTTTTTTTTTTTTTTTTTTTTTTTTTTTTTTTTTTTTTTTTTTTTTTTTTTTTTTTTTTTTTTTTTTTTTTTTTTTTTTTTTTTTTTTTTTTTTTTTTTTTTTTTTTTTTTTTTTTTTTTTTTTTTTTTTTTTTTTTTTTTTTTTTTTTTTTTTTTTTTTTTTTTTTTTTTTTTTTTTTTTTTTTTTTTTTTTTTTTTTTTTTTTTTTTTTTTTTTTTTTTTTTTTTTTTTTTTTTTTTTTTTTTTTTTTTTTTTTTTTTTTTTTTTTTTTTTTTTTTTTTTTTTTTTTTTTTTTTTTTTTTTTTTTTTTTTTTTTTTTTTTTTTTTTTTTTTTTTTTTTTTTTTTTTTTTTTTTTTTTTTACTAACTAATTAAAAATAACTCATAAAAAGCATCAAGTAATTTCAAACTAAAGTAAAGGAGTTTTGTTTGAGTTGTTTATGTCATTGTCGAGAGTCACCAAAGCAAAGTTCACCGCTTCGTCTTCATCGGTTTGCTCCTCGTCTTCGGATTTACTCATTTCGTCCAAAGTCGCCTTGGGTGCTTTCTTATTCTTTGATAACTTTTTCTTTTAAATTCATTTTTATTCTTATTTTTATATTTTATAAATTTTATAAACTCTATGTCATCATCACTTGAGCCTTTGCTCAAGTGGTCTTCTTGAGTTTTAATTGCTAAATCCTTTCTGTTCTTTAGAAGGTTGTTCTCAAGTTTATCAAGTTCATCGTGTGCCTTGTATGTCATTTCATAGGTCATCAAAGACCCAATAAGTTCTTCAATCGAAAAATTGTTCAAGTTTTTTTATTCTTGTATTGCCGTTACTTTCAATTCCCAATTTTTAGAAAGAGATCTTAATATCTTATTAATGAGTTCAAAATTTGAAAAGCTTTTACCAAGTTTTTTAAACCATTGATGACATCCATAAAACGGGTGTACATGTCTCCAATAGTTTCTCTTGGTTTCATATGAAACAACTAAAAATCATGCATCAAAAGATTTATTTTAGAGTCTTTAACTCTACTAGTGCCTTGTGTGATTTCAAGTGTGTATCAAATGTCAAAAGTCATTTCGCAAGTAGAAACCTGATTGAATTCATTTTTGTCTAAGACGCAAAATAGAGCAATCATAGCTCAAGCATTTAGAGAAAAAGTTTTCATCTCCAAATTATTCCATTCGTTGATTAGAGTAGAAGACTTTTGAAAACCAAATTCGATGATATTCCATAAATCAAGGTTCAAGGAAAACAAGAAAACTCTCATCCGAGTTTTCCAATAAATGTAGTTCGTCCCATTCAACATGGGAGGACGAACGATGGAAAAGCCCTCTTAAAAGCCGAAAAGAGTCATTTCTCTTGGGTGTTAAACCAAATAAGAAATAACCTAGCTCTGATACCAACTGTTAGGATCGAGTTGGCACTAAGAGGGGGGGGTGAATTAGTGCAGCGAAAAAATTATGTCCATTTAAAAATCTTCGTATGATAAAAACCGATTTTGGAAATGTGCTTGACTTGAAAGTGTGTTTGTAAACGTATTAAAAGCAGTAATCAAGTAAAGCAGTTTGAAATAAAGTTAATTACATAAATAGAAATGCAAACTGAGTTTATAGTGGTCCAATCATCGTGACCTACATCCAATCCCGATTACTCCTCCGTTAAGTCCATCGGCATCCACTATCGGTCTTCCTTCAATAGGTGAAGACCAAATACCCTCTTACAATATTTTCTCCTATTCACAAGTTCAGGAAATAATATTTACAAGTCACTCTTTTACAAGTAGTCCCTTACACATGCTAGAACCCTTGCAGATTCTAAGCTTGAGATTGATCTCTTTAGGGGATCGGCCTCCTTGGAACTCTATAGGGGTTCCTTCCTCCAAGTTACTTCTCAAAGGCTGCAAAAAGATTCATCTATTACTTATCAAAAGAGGATGAATATATGGTTATTTATAGGGCTTTTAAACCCCAACTCCTAATAGGACTCCTACTCAAGACTTCTAATCAATTAGGACTCCTACTCAAGACTCCTATTCCACTACAACTCCTAATGTTTCTCTAAGAAACACTCTCCTAACCCTAGCAAGCCTCTTCACCTCTTTAATAAGTGTCGGCTAGGTAGGTTTTATATGAATACCTCTTTCAATGAAACTCAATTTAGGACTCTCCTAGCTAGAGTCCTAACAGACCCGTCCTCTTCAAATTAGCCTTGTCCTCGAGGCTAACGATTCATGAATTCTGAGAATTTGATCTTCAAGTCATCATAGTTCTCCCAAGTGGCATCTTCTGTTAGTAGGTTTGCCCACTGTATTAGCACTTCAGTAGTGGGTCGTCATCGTCGAGTCACGATCCGTCGATCAATAATGGCACTTGATGGGGTTTGGAGTTCTCCTTGGGTAGTCATATCTGGTAGATGGCTTTGGGCTATCTCATTTTGTCCAGCTTGAGCTTTAAACATGACATATGGAAGACTGGATGGATTCGTGAGCTGGCAGGTAAGTCCAATCTGTATGCTACCGCTCCGATGCACTCCAAAATTTGGTAGGGTCCATAGAACCGAGGTGAAAGCTTCATAGATGCTCTAGGTCCGGATTGATGTTTGCATGTATGGCTGGAGTCGTAGGAAGACCCAATCTCCTACTGAAAATTCTCTTTCACCTTTGTGTTGATCATATTGTTGTTTCATCCTTGCTTAAGCTACAGTGAGATTATCTTTTAGCAGCTTTAGCATTTTGTCTCTATTTTGTAGTTTCCTGCCTACTTGTTCTACTTTAGAGGTGCACAACACATTTTGGGATCACAGGAGGAGGTCGACCATACATAGCCTCATAGAGAGTACATTTTATGGATGAATGATAAGTTGTATTATACCACCACTCGGCCTAGGGAAGCCACTTTGTCCACTCTTTTGGCCGGTCACTAGTGAAGCATCTGAGGTATGTCTCCAAGCACCTATTCACCACTTCAGTCTGGCCATTAGTTTATGGGTGATATGCTATACTCATTTTCAATTTAGTGCCCTGCATCTGGAATAATTCCATCCAAAATCTGCTTATGAAGACCCTATCACAATCACTTACAATAGTTCTCGGCATCCAATGCAATTTTACAATATTCTCCATAAAGATTTGAGCAATACTAGAAGCAATGTAGGGATTACAACAGCGCAAAAGTGAGCATACATTGTAAAGCGATCAACCACTGACAAGAATTGTACCTTTTTCTTATGATGAGGGAAGCCTTTTAATAAAGTCTATTGATATATCAGTCCATATTGAGTCTGAGATAGGTAAAGGTTGTAGCTTTCTAGGACTTGCCACTATCTCACCTTTATGTCGTTGACATACATCACATTGTGCCACAAATTTAGCAATAGTATTTTTCATCCCTACCCAATAAAAGTTTTGCTTAATTCTCTTATAGGTTCTAAGGAACCCGGAGTGCCTAACCGCAGGTGTGGAATGCATCTTTTGAATGATGGTCTTTTTGTAAGTAGAATTTGCTACAAGTATAATATGTCCCTTATAGCGCAATTCTTTTGAGTCCCAACTGTAATGAGCCATAGAGTTAGGGTGTCTCTTCTAATTTTTTTATAATCTTATTAGTTCATCGGATCTTCCTATCATTCCCTTTTAATATCCTCAAGGAAGTCGCTGGTCAGAAATGAAATGACCGAAAATTCAACTTACTCAAGTAGTCATGAAAGCGCATCTACAACAATATTTTCTTTCCCCTTTTTATAAGTTATTTATAATCATATCCAAGAAGCTTTGTTACCCATTTTTATTGCTCAGGAGAAGATATCTTCTGCTCCAAGAAATATTTTAGGCTTTTATGGTCGGTCTTGATTTGAAAGTGTCACCCGGTCAAGTATGGTCTCCATTTGGTCACCGCATACACAATTGCGAGTATCTCCTTATCGTAAATAGTCATCTTGAGATGGGAAGAGGATAATGCCTTACTAGTATAAGTGAGGGGCGGCCATCTTGCATTAGTACAGGACCAATTCTGACTCCGGAGGCATCGGCTTCAATAACAAAAGTCTTGTCGAAGTTGGGCGTTGTCATCATTACATCGCCCCCATGTTTCCCATGCAATATCATCTATTTCCCTTTACTGTAAAATCTCATAATTAGTTTTGTAAAGTTCCAGGAAACATCACATAGTGTCATCAGCCATTCGATGTCGAGCATGGCCTCATAATTATCAAGAGGGAGGAGGAAGAAATATGCAAGTATCTCTTGGTCCTACAACAATAGTTTCACCTGCGGGCACCTACGATCACACTTCAATATCCGTCCGTCGGTGACCTTAACGTCAAACCTACTACAATTCTCGATAGGTAAGGCCATCCGGACAGCAACCTTGTTATTCATAAAATTATTAGTACTCCTAGTGTCAATAAGAATAGTGATAGGTTGTTGCTTCAGAAATCCTCCCACTTTCATCATTTGCAGGTTTGCGTAACCGACAAGGGCAGGCATCGTAATATCAATCGACTGTTGTTCTTTATCTGTGATTGCTTCCTCATGCTCTTGGACCTCCTCCTCCATGTCTTCAAGAGGTTCAATCATTAGGAGATGGCCCCTTTTACAGCAATGATCGTAGTTCCACTGCCTCGTCGCAATGCCAACAAAGACCCTTTACTGATCGGTCATATAGTTCTTCTCTTGTCAATTTTTTTAGTAGCGAAGGATCGCTAGGAGCATAAGGAGGTTTATATGCCATGGGCCTAGGAGAAGTTCTCATCCTCTGAGCATCTTGGTTAAGCCTATTCTTCTTGTATTCAGGTGAAAGAAATCGTAGCTGTCACAATACGGGGCTGCCGTGCCTTAACCTCCCCTTTTATCTCTGGCTTGAGTCCTTCGATGAATGTTCCTAATAATTGACTAGTCAGTCCAATCACAAGCAAGGTAGGATAGCTTCTCAAACCTGATTTGGTACTTTTGAATCGTAGAGGTTTGTCGAATCTTTGCGAGTTGGCCATCAATATTTTCGTACTCTGTAGGTCCGTAATGATTCAGTAGTGCGTTCTTAAATTGATTCCATGTTGGAGGCCCATGATTGTATTCCAACTAATTGTACCATTGAATAGCATCTCCTTCAAGGTGTATGATAGCAATTTCCGTCGTAGCATCATCCGACGTTCGGTTGTAGCGAAAGTAACGTTCGGCACGCGGAAATCCACCCCATCGGGTCTCCTTCTTCCCATCACGGGAAATCCACTCTCATGCATAGCTGAAACATATCATAGGGTTGTCCCTCCTTCTCTAGAGGTCTCTTTGAACCCTTTCCTTGTTGCAATTTGATTGGACTTGGCGGTTGTCCAATTCTGAATTTTGCAAATAAAGCGCGTAATTTCTCCTCCAAGCACGATTCAAGCCGGGATTCAATCTGAGATTCCAATGTTTCAAATTTGGCATCAATAATCAATATAAAATGATAAAATACCAAAATATAATATTCAAAACTGTGTGTCAAGTCACATGTACCATCACTCACGTGATTGGCTTGCAGAGCACCTATGACTAGCATATATATTTGCATGCAATGTAGATATATATTAAATATGTATATGCGTGACACGTGATATTAGGAGACTAAATCAAAAAACTCCTCATTATAATATTAAGTTGGTAAACGTGAGTTAATTAGATTAACCCACATGGCCTTCCATCATTAGAGGTAGGGATCGATTCTCGACATAGGTTGAGTTGATCCTTGAGGCTCACCTATTTCGTGATTTGTTATGTTGCCTACGTAATAGAGATGTCACTGGTGACTTGAGGACATGGTATGCTTGGTCGAGTCACTCAAGAGCATATTATCGAATTAGACTCATCATGTAACGATGGTGATGACTTAATCGAACATCATTATTGGTCGAGTCACTCGAGGCTATAGTGGTTCGAAGGCTGAACAGGATAGGAATCATAAGGAGTTGTGATTGGCAAGAGTTGCCTACCTTTATGGGCTTAGCGTAATTGGTCGAGTAACTCAAGGTTATGTTAAGACACCGATTGGATCCCGAAGCCCAGCTAGAGATATGCTAGGGGTCTTCGATTCACATACCAGAGGGAGTTGTGTGATTCGTGAAAATAGTAGGATTAGATTAAGATAGAAGTTGTTATCTTAATCGTTTATTATTTAACAAATTATGCATGTTATTTATTTATGCTACATCTTTATTTTCAGAAATATGTCGTATTCAAATCCCTTACGTGGCATACTTGATGTCAACTGCCTCACTGGTCCAAATTACACCGATTGACTCCGTAACCTGAGAATCATTCTCATGGTGGAGAAAATCATGTATGTCATTGATACAGTGATGCCAACGCCCGAGGAAGGGGTAAGCAAGGATAAGATCGCTCGCTACGTGAAGTACATAGACAATTCCACTCTTGCTTAGTGTTACATATTGGGCTCTATGACTCCTGAGTTATAGAGATAGTATGAAATGATGGATGTCAGATCCATTCTCCTACATCTTTGTAAATTGTTTGAGAAACAGTGAATGACTCAATGATATGAGATATCCAAGAGTCTCTTCCATGCTAAGATGATTGAAGGGACACCGATTCAAAACCATGTCCTAATGATGATTAAGTGGATTGAGAAACTCACATATCTATGGATGACCCTAGAGGATGACATGTGTGTAAATCTTGTACTTAGTCCCTACCAGATTTCTTTTCTCAGTTCATAATGAATTTTAACATGAACAAGCTTAAGGTGACTCTCCTTGAGCTCCTCAATATGTTGAGGGAGGCAAAGAGCACCATCAAGAAAGAGAAGCTAGTTCTCTATGATGGTGAGATCATAAAGAAAAAGAAAGCAAAAAAAGTCTCTTAAGACAGGTAAGGACAAGAGCAGATCGGGTAAAGCAAAAGTTACTAAAAAAGACCCAACAAAGGACAAAGGCTAATGCTTCTACTATTGCAACGATAGGCACTAGAAGAGGAACTGTAAAGAGTACCTTATAGAGAGAGCGAAACAGAAGCTTGGAGAAGCCTCAAGTACATTCATGATTTGTCTCCATTTGTCAGAATCTTACGATAACATATAGGTATTGGACACCGGTAATGCTTATCACATCTATAATTCATTGTAGGTTCTGGCAAAGCCTAGGAGATTGGCAAGAGATGAGATGGACCTCAAGATGGGCAATGGACCTCAAGATGGGCAATGGACCTCACTATTATTATCAGTGAGGTCACTTTTAATCTGCCTAGTGAAGCTATTATTACATTGGATGAATGCTATTTTGTTCATTCTATTATCAAAAATATTATTTTCATTTTATATTTGACTAGTTAATGATTATAAATTAGTTTTTGAGAATAATGGTTGTTCAATATTATTAGATGATAAGATCATCACTAGAGGAATATCGTATAATATTTTTTTTATGCTAGACACTGCTCCACATATCATAAAGGTAAGTGAGTCTAAGAGAAAATGAGATGAGGTGAACAATGCATACTTTTGGCATTGTAGGCTAGGTCATATCTATGAAGGAAAGATTCAAAAGTTGCTAAAAGATAGATACCTAGATCTATTCGACTATTAGTCATATGCAACTTTCGAGCCTTGCCTTCATGGAAAGATGACCAACTCTCCATTTAGTGGAACTGGAGATAGAGCCACTAAGTTAATAGTACTCATATATAGTGATATATATGATTCCATGTCAACTTATGCTATAAGTGATTACTCTACTTCATTACTTTTATTAATGATTTCTCTAAGTATGAACATGTGTACTTGAACAAGTCCAAGGCCTTCGAGAAATTCAGGGAGTATAAGAATGAAATGAAAAATTAGAATGGAAAGAGTATCAAGACTCTTCGATCATATTAAGAAGGTGAGTACTTGAGTACAGAGTTCACTCAATTCCTCAAGTACCATAGGATTCTATCTCAGTGGACACCTCCTTATACACCCTAGCTCAATAGTGTATCTGAAATAAGGAATTGCACACTATTAGATATGGTGCAGTCCATGATGAGTTTTGTCGACCTCCCCGTCTCATTCTAGGGATACGCCCTAGAGATCACAACTTACCTTTTGAATAGAATTCCAACTAAGTCAGTATTGTCTACTTCATATGAGATATGGAAAGGAAAGAAGCTCATTCTTAAGGTTGTTAAGATTTGGGGTTGTCTTGCACACGTCAAAATACACATCCTCGACAAATTAGAATTCAGGATGATACATATTCGTGAGATACCCCAAGGAAATAAATGGGTATTATTTTTATCACCTCATGAACCAAAAGGTCTTTATAGCCAAGGGAGCAATGTTCCTTGAGAAGGAACACATTCTTGGTGGAGGCAATGGGAGTATGATAAAGTTGAGCGAGGTTAGAGAACCTAGCTCAAGCATCATTCCACAGCCTAGTCTATTCAGGTATCTAGCACACAAGTTCCAACTTTACATAGGTCCGGTAGAAGTATCTCATTCCTCCAGAGAGATATGTGGGACATATTAGAAGAGAGAATTTTGAGGATATTGATCTATTACGAGTATAGACTTTAGGAAGTGGCAACAAGCTATAAATTATAAGATGGATTCCATGTACTCCAATAAGATTTGGAACTTAGTTGATGCACCAGAGGGTATTATATCCATTAGTTGCAAGTGGATCTTCAAGAAAAAGATTGGAGTAGATAGAAAGGCCTATAAAGCAAGGCTAGTGGCTAAGGTGTATCGTCAAAGGCAAGGTGTTAACTATGATGAAGCCTTCTCACCCATAGCCATGCTAAAATCCACTCGAATTCTATTGGCTATTATAACACACTATGATTATGAGATTTAGTAGATGGACATGAAAACTATGTTCTTCAATAACAATCTCGAGAAGGTGTATATAATACAGCCTGAGAGATTCATATCCAAGGACTGCTTAGATAAGTTGTGTATGTTGATTAGGCCTATTTATGGACTAAAGTATGTTAGGAAATCTTGGGGGTGACATCACATGCGTAGCGGAAGAACAAGAAAACAAAATCTCCAATTTCTCAAAAAGATGTTTGTCATCATGTGAAGATTGGTGTGTAAAAATCCGTGAAACAAACTGCGTATAGAATAGATTGTGTCACTTAGGGAGATTGTATATCCTTGTTTCCTTGCAGATCTCTAAGAGAGGGTGAAGGAGGTCAAGCGTCCTCCTCACTAGTGGTAATCCATACAGCAGGGCTGAGACAACGCTCCTCAAAAACTTTAGGCCTTCTCTGAGGTGGAGAGAGGGAGGAGAATATAAGAGGCAAGCAAAGGCTCTAGCCTATGAACCACTGAATCCCTCCTATTTATAGAGGTCCTTTATCAAACCCTAATGGATCCTCCCGTATTGGGTATTGGATCTGTATCCAATTACCCAAGCCTCTTAGATTAGTGGATCTCTATCCAATAATCTCTCATAGGCTTTTATTGGATCTCATCTATAGGATCCAATAATTCAGGGGCTTATTGGATATCCAATAAGACAGAGGCTCCGATGGATACCTCTTATCCAAACCTCTACTCATCACAATGCCTACCATATGTGTGTGACCCTCTAAGCCCAATATCAAGCTGCCCATAAGTCATACCTGTCAGAACTCCTTCTAGCTTAGTGAA
>CM017189.1:10531818-10574318 GCA_004837865.1 Musa balbisiana
TAGATAGGGGCTCGGCAGATATCTTATCATTCGAAACTCACTTGTCGCAATGCCTACCATATGTGTTGGGAAACTATAGGACGAAATAAAGCTGGCAATGAGTCTACCTGTCAGAACTCATTAGGATTAGTGAATATTATCTCTATAATAATTAATTGACTCTAGACTACAAATATACTAGGCCATTACAGTATGTCCAGACGATATAGGGAAATCTCAAAGCATTGGACCTATATGTCACTCAGGTTACTCAGTATCTATAGTTTCTTGATCTATATAATTAACCCCAAAAACTATATAATGGCATGGTACTATCAGGCCAATAGAGTTTTGCCGGTCTCGCTCTTAATCGAATTCTCCCAAAGAACTATTTCTCTCTCAATATGACTGACTCGGGCAGAACTATCCTATATCTTGATTGGGGTCATTGGGCCCAAATGAAAACCTGGTTTGGGCCGGACTTAAAGACCAACCAGTGGACTAATAAGGTCGGGCGGGCTGGCGGTGGCATAGCCAGCACCCGAGAGCTAGGTGGTGGAACGTCGGTCTGGGCGGGTGGCACGCCCAGCCACAGAGAGCTAGGCGATGGCACGCTGGAATGGGCGGAGCACCGCCGTTCAATGTCAGTGTCAGAACTGAAGGCTGGTGGCACCGCCACTGACAGCGTGGCACGCTGCTCGGGAACCAAAGAGAATTCAAATTTTGGAGCCCAAATTTGAATCCTCTTGAGGCTATAAATAAAACCTCAATTATCAGATGGAATAACACCTTTGAGAAGCTAAAGTTGAGAAAATCTTTAGGAAAAGTCTTGTTTTCAATAGCTCTTGAGTGTCACTCATTTCTTTTCATTGAAACTTGTAAAAGGGGTGAACCACTTGTAAGAGGTTGTAGAGGGGTGTACGACGGAGGTTGATCTTCACCGAGTAAAGGAAGATCGTTAGTGGATGCCGGTTGACCTCGACGGAAAAGAGGAATCGAGGAGTGGATGTAGGTCACGAATTACTTGACCGAACCACTATCAAACTCTCTGTCTTCTTGGTTTGCATTTACTTCCTGTATTATCTTACTGCAAACCCGTCAATAGCATACGGCCTCAATACTTTTCCCTCGCTTCAATCTAACCATATTTCCGGAAAGCGGTTGTTTTCAACATACAAAGAGGGAAATTTCAGAAATCGACGTTAGTTTTACCCCGGCACTAATCACCCCCCTCTTGTGCCACTCCGATCCTAACAATTGGTATCAGATGCTTGCTAGGTAGATAATGATTGCAGAAAAGTAAGAACTGGTATGTAGATAATGATTGCAGAAAAGTAAGAACTCACACATTTCAAGGAACACACCAATTTTGAAGTGGTTCGGTCAAAATGAACCTCATTACTTGCGAAGCCTTCTTAGATGAGGCTCCCAACTTCCACTAGCAAATCTCTTTAAAGGGGAATGACAAATACCCCTCTTACAACCTTTTACAAGTGGTTCACACTCTTACAAGTTTTCAAAGAGAAAGAAGGAGGTGACACTCAAGCATTGAAAGCAGACTTGCTAAAGACTTCTAATGCTTTATCTCAATTCTACACCTCAAAGGTTGTAATCTCTGCTGCGAATTGAGAGGGGATTTATAGGCCTAAGAGGATTCAAATTGGGCTCCAAAAATTTGAATTCTCGTTCGGTTCCCGAAGCTAGCACGTGCCACCGCCTATTAGTGGCCGCGGGGTGCCACCGCTGTCAGTTTTGACACTGACAGTGTACTGGGTGGTGCCACCACCGCCAGTCCAGCGGTTTTGCCACCGCCTAGCTCTTGGGTGCTGGGCGAGGGTGCACCCGCCGACCTTACTAGTCACTGGTTGGGCTTTAAGTCCGCCCAAGCCAGGTTTCATTCCCAGTGGCCCTAATCAAGATATAGGATTATTCTTCATCATAACCTAATTGACATCAAGGGAAGACTAGTTTATGTCTATAAGATAGTGTTGTACTCCTAAGCAAGTTTTGTATAGTACGGGGAACTTCAAGTCTGTTCAGGCGAGCTTTCCGGCGATCTTCCGACGGACATTCCGAAGGCCTTGGATTTCTTCCGACGGGAAGACTCACAGTGGCTCCTAATCTTGTGCAATCAACGAGTAGCCGACATTCGCGGGCTCTCTGCGAACCTCCGCATGTCGCTTGGCGGACTTCCGAAACTCGATAAGTCCCCGATTTCTTCTCGATTGGTTTTCCCGGCAGCATTCTCGGACGAATCTTCGGACTCTCGAAAACCCACGAACTGACGCAGGTCGACTGCTTTTATGTCTTCAAGCTGTAATAGGTTACTCCTGCATACTTATCTAACATATGGATTAGATAAAAATGACAATTGAATTCATCATCAAAATCCGAGATTCAAACAAAGGTCTCCTCTCTAGCGGTGATCCACACAGTAGGGCTGCGATGACGCTCCTCAAAAACTTCAGGCCTTCTCTGAGGTGGAGAGGGGGAGGAGAATAGGAGAGGCAGCAAAGGCTCTAGCCTATGATCACTGAATACCTCCTATTTATAGAGGTCCTCTATCAAACCCTAATGGATCCTCCCTTATTTGGTATGGATCTGCATCCAATACCCAGCCTCTTAGATTAGTTGGATCTCTATCCAATAATCCTCTCAGAGGGCTTTTATTGATTCATCCATAAGATCCAATAATTCAAGACCAAGAAGACAGGGCTCCGATGGATATCTCATATCTGTAACCTCTACTCATTGCAACGCCTACTATATGTGTGTGACCCTCTAGGCCCAATATCAAGCTGGCCGTGAGTCATACCTGTCAAAACTCTTTTCTAGCTCAATGAATTATTACTCTATAATTAATTCACGGACTCATCGACTACGAACGTACTAGGCCACTACGTCGTGTCTGCAAACGATATAGGGGAATCTAATCCATTGGACCCTGTCTGTCCTCAGTTCCGTGTACCTATAGTCCCCTCATCCATCCAATATCCCAAAGACCATATATCGAGCATTGTACTATTAGACCCATACAGTTTTACTCGAGTCTCGCTCTAATCAAATTCTCCGGAGAACTTTCTTCTCAATCCGAATGACCCTGGCCAGGGATTTGTCTGAACAAGAACACATGGAAAAGTCCTCTTATAATGTCGAGAGTGGATGATCCTTTTCGACCCACTCATAGCCCTCGTAAGGTCGATTACAACTCCCAATGATCGGCTGTACTAGATTTGGAACATCCAAACCTATAAGTTCAGTATTAAAGAATGGAGCACTCATTCAGGACAATCTTTGGTGTCTCAAGTCTAAGGACTGATACACCATTGGGACTACGGAATCGTTGTCTAACAATAAGGCATTATCAACCATCCAGCATTCAATAAGTGGATCAATCAGGGAACTCATTCTCCAATGAGCACTTGTATTGTATCCCTAGTGTCCCCACATGAGCAGCTATGAGATCAGTTGCATCCATGCCATCCATCATAAGCACACCAGTCTGTCCAGTTATCTCGATGATCTCTCTCGAGTAACCTATGACTGGGATTATTAGGATCTATGTTTTAAAGGTGAATCGGTCTTGTTATCCGATCTTATCACAATCCAATTCCCATTGCATAGATCCAAGGACATCACAATATATACAATGCATATATGCAATAGTCAATATAAAGTGATAAATGCCAAATATAATAAGCAAAAAAGATCCGTGTCAAGTCACATGTGTCATCACTTACGTGATTGCTTGCTGGGCACCTATGACTAGCAAAGCAAGCTTCCCAAAGTTGCAACATAAGATCTGATGAGACAATCAGATCTTATGACTTTGCTAAGAACGAAGATGAGCTTGCGTATACAGGAAGGTAAGTGAGAGCTATCACCTTTTTGGTATATATGTAGGATGACATCCTAATCATGGGAATAATAAGGAATGCTATCCAAAGTAAAGGCTTAGTTAGTTAGACAACTTCTCCGTGAAGGACTTAGGGGAAGCTATTGTATATATATATGTATATATATATGTATATATATATGTATATATATATGTATATATATATGTATATATATATGTATATATGTATGTATGTATATATGTATGTATGTATATATGTATGTATGTATATATGTATGTATGTATATATGTATGTATGTATATATGTATGTATGTATATATGTATGTATGTATATATGTATGTATGTATATATGTATGTATGTATATATGTATGTATGTATATATGTATGTATGTATATATGTATGTATGTATATATGTATATATATATGTATATATATATGTATATATATATGTATATATATATGTATATATGTATGTATGTATATATGTATGTATGTATATATGTATGTATGTATATATGTATGTATGTATATATGTATGTATGTATATATGTATGTATGTATATATGTATGTATGTATATATGTATGTATGTATATATGTATGTATGTATATATGTATGTATGTATATATGTATGTATGTATATATGTATGTATGTATATATGTATATATATATGTATATATGTATGTATGTATATATGTATGTATGTATATATGTATGTATGTATATATGTATGTATGTATATATGTATGTATGTATATATGTATGTATGTATATATGTATATATGTATGTATGTATATATGTATGTATGTATATATGTATGTATGTATATATGTATGTATGTATATATGTATATATATATGTATATATATATGTATATATGTATGTATGTATATATGTATGTATGTATATATGTATATATATATGTATATATATATGTATATATGTATGTATGTATATATGTATGTATGTATATATGTATGTATGTATATATGTATGTATGTATATATGTATGTATGTATATATGTATGTATGTATATATGTATATATATATGTATATATATATGTATATATATATGTATATATATATGTATATATATATGTATATATGTATGTATGTATATATGTATATATATATGTATATATATATGTATATATATATGTATATATATATGTATATATATATGTATATATATATGTATATATATATGTATATATGTATGTATGTATATATGTATGTATGTATATATGTATGTATGTATATATGTATGTATGTATATATGTATGTATGTATATATGTATGTATGTATATATGTATATATATATGTATATATGTATGTATGTATATATGTATATATATATGTATATATATATGTATATATATATGTATATATATATGTATATATGTATGTATGTATATATGTATGTATGTATATATGTATGTATGTATATATGTATGTATGTATATATGTATGTATGTATATATGTATATATATATGTATATATATATGTATATATATATGTATATATATATGTATATATATATGTATATATGTATGTATGTATATATGTATGTATGTATATATGTATGTATGTATATATGTATGTATGTATATATGTATGTATGTATATATGTATGTATGTATATATGTATGTATGTATATATGTATGTATGTATATATGTATGTATGTATATATGTATGTATGTATATATGTATGTATGTATATATGTATGTATGTATATATGTATGTATGTATATATGTATGTATGTATATATGTATGTATGTATATATGTATGTATGTATATATGTATGTATGTATATATGTATGTATGTATATATGTATGTATGTATATATGTATGTATGTATATATGTATGTATGTATATATGTATGTATGTATATATGTATGTATGTATATATGTATGTATGTATATATGTATGTATGTATATATGTATATATATATGTATATATATATGTATATATATATGTATATATGTATGTATGTATATATGTATGTATGTATATATGTATGTATGTATATATGTATGTATGTATATATGTATGTATGTATATATGTATGTATGTATATATGTATATATATATGTATATATATATGTATATATATATGTATATATATATGTATATATATATGTATATATATATGTATATATATATGTATATATATATGTATATATATATGTATATATATATGTATATATATATGTATATATATATGTATATATATATGTATATATATATGTATATATATATGTATATATATATGTATATATATATGTATATATATATGTATATATATATGTATATATATATGTATATATATATGTATATATATATGTATATATATATGTATATATATATGTATATATATATGTATATATATATGTATATATATATGTATATATATATGTATATATATATGTATATATATATGTATATATATATGTATATATATATGTATATATATATGTATATATATATGTATATATATATGTATATATATATGTATATATATATGTATATATATATGTATATATATATGTATATATATATGTATATATATATGTATATATATATGTATATATATATGTATATATATATGTATATATATATGTATATATATATGTATATATATATGTATATATATATGTATATATATATGTATATATATATGTATATATATATGTATATATATATGTATATATATATGTATATATATATGTATATATATAATATATATAGTGATGTGCATGAATCTATGCAATGAGAATCAAATTGTAATGAGATCACGATAATAAGATCGATTCACCTTTAAACACAGACCCTAAATAATCTTGGTCATAGGTTACCCGAGAGAGACATCAATATAACCGAATAGACTAATGTGTTGTATACCCGTCTATATGATGGAGGTAGCTAGTCTCATAGTTGCTAGTGTGAGGATATTAGGACTATAGTGCAGGTGCTCATTAGAGAATGAGTTCACTAATCAATCCACTCATAGAATGTTGGATGGTTGATGATACTTTACTATCAGACAATGATTTCGTAGTCTAAGTAGTGTATCTGGTGCTTAGACTTGAGACACCAAGATGTCTTGTATGAGTACTCCACTCTTTGATATCGGACTTATAGGTTTGGAAGTTTCAAATCTCGTACAACCGGTATTGGGAGTGGCAGCCAACCTTATGAGGGCAATTGAGTATCGATAGAGGATCATCCACTCTCGATGGCATAAGAGGAATATCTTGTGTGTTCTTTCTTAGATAAATCTTTGGCCAAGGTTATTCAAATTGAGAGAGAATGAGTTCTTCGGGAGAATCCGATTAGAGTAAGACTCGATGAGAAACCGTATGAGTCTAACAACACCATGTCTGGTATGTAGTATTTGGGATATTAGATGGATGAGTGACTATATGTACATGTTAATTGAGGACAAATAGGTCTAATGGATTGAATTCCCCTGTATCATTTGGGGACTATGGCGTAGTGGCCTAGTATGTCCGCAATCGATGAGTCGAGTGAATTATTATGGAGATAATAATTCATAAAGCCAGAAGTGTTTGATAGGTATGACTCAAGGCCAACTCGATATTGTTGAATCTTGGATTTTGTAGGCGGTGGTACCACCCAATACTAGCGGTGGTACCACCCAATACTAGCGGTGGTACCACCCAATACTAGCGGTGGTACCACCCAATACTAGCGGTGGTACCACCCAATACTAGCGGTGGTACCACCCAATACTAGCGGTGGTACCACCCAATACTAGCGGTGGTACCACCCAATACTAGCGGTGGTACCACCCAATACTAGCGGTGGTACCACCCAATACTAGCGGTGGTACCACCCAATACTAGCGGTGGTACCACCCAATACTAGCGGTGGTACCACCCAATACTAGCGGTGGTACCACCCAATACTAGCGGTGGTACCACCCAATACTAGCGGTGGTACCACCCAATACTAGCGGTGGTACCACCCAATACTAGCGGTGGTACCACCCAATACTAGCGGTGGTACCACCCAATACTAGCGGTGGTACCACCCAATACTAGCGGTGGTACCACCCAATACTAGCGGTGGTACCACCCAATACTAGCGGTGGTACCACCCAATACTAGCGGTGGTACCACCCAGTGTCAATGTGTCAGGCGATAGTACCGCCAGACTTGATAGTGGTACTGCCTAGTGTCAGACTAGTAGGCGGTGGTACCACCCAATACTAGCGGTGGTACCACCCAATACTAGCGGTGGTACCACCCAATACTAGCGGTGGTACCACCCAATACTAGCGGTGGTACCACCCAATACTAGCGGTGGTACCACCCAATACTAGCGGTGGTACCACCCAATACTAGCGGTGGTACCACCCAATACTAGCGGTGGTACCACCCAATACTAGCGGTGGTACCACCCAATACTAGCGGTGGTACCACCCAATACTAGCGGTGGTACCACCCAATACTAGCGGTGGTACCACCCAGTGTCAATGTGTCAGGCGATAGTACCGCCAGACTTGATAGTGGTACTGCCTAGTGTCAGACTAGTAGGCGGTGGTACCACCCAATACTAGCGGTGGTACCACCCAATACTAGCGGTGGTACCACCCAATACTAGCGGTGGTACCACCCAATACTAGCGGTGGTACCACCCAATACTAGCGGTGGTACCACCCAATACTAGCGGTGGTACCACCCAATACTAGCGGTGGTACCACCCAATACTAGCGGTGGTACCACCCAATACTAGCGGTGGTACCACCCAATACTAGCGGTGGTACCACCCAATACTAGCGGTGGTACCACCCAATACTAGCGGTGGTACCACCCAATACTAGCGGTGGTACCACCCAATACTAGCGGTGGTACCACCCAATACTAGCGGTGGTACCACCCAATACTAGCGGTGGTACCACCCAATACTAGCGGTGGTACCACCCAATACTAGCGGTGGTACCACCCAATACTAGCGGTGGTACCACCCAGTGTCAATGTGTCAGGCGATAGTACCGCCAGACTTGATAGTGGTACTGCCTAGTGTCAGACTAGTAGGCGGTGGTACCACCCAATACTAGCGGTGGTACCACCCAATACTAGCGGTGGTACCACCCAATACTAGCGGTGGTACCACCCAATACTAGCGGTGGTACCACCCAATACTAGCGGTGGTACCACCGTACCGCCAAAAACTAGGGATTTGAATTTTGGCTCTAAGTTTGAAGTTCATTTTGGGTCTATAAATACTCAATAAACTCCTGCTTGGAAGACACATAAAAATAGAGCAAAAAACTCTATGATTCTAAGGTTGTAAACTCTTTTAAGTATAGAGTCCCTCCTCTAAGAGCTTAGTAGATAGTCCTAAGGGAGGTGTGCGAGGGAACACTTTTAAAAGACGGGTGGTAAAGGTTCTCTCTTGAACTTGTGAAAATGAGAAAGAGTGTAAGGGTAGTTGATCTTCGCCCATTGAAAAGAAGATAGGTATTAAAAGTCGGTGGCCTCGAGTGAAGAGGAATCAGGAGTGGATGTAGGTCATGACGACCAAACCACTATAAAATTGGTATGCGTCCCTTTTTCTACTTGTTACTTATTTTGCAAATGCTTTACCTACTTATTACTACTCTTGCAAATATTTTAAGTATGGTATAATGAAATTTATTATGTATGATGCTTTAGATGCAATACTTGAACTTATGATGTAAGTAATGATATGATGTATTGTATATAATTAATGATTAAAATTATGACAAGTTGATAGGGGGAGTTTAGTTTAAACTCGGTCATCAATTGGTTATCATCATCGAAAAGGGAGAGATTGTTGAATCTCAAATTTTTGATGATATAATCAATTAATAAATTTATGATCTAATCTATGTTTTGAGTGACGCGAGGACTAACTTTGATCAAAAAAGGTAAATCGATTAAAGTAGGAGGAATCAAACGTTGGGCTAGAGTGGAACATGTCAGAATATTGGACTCAAGCTGAAGGATCAGTCAACGTATCGGTATAAGGCTTCATGCCATGAGTTCGAGCATCGGGCCAGAAGGATTGGACATTGAGCTAAGGAGATCAGATGTTGCATAGGTCAACATATCGATTGGGCAATACAGTCATAAGAGAGGATGATACACCGAAGGATCGAATGAAGTACCAAATGAACCAATGACATGGCCGGACAACATAGGATTCATGCTTGTAATCATGTGTGTCTAAATCAAGTTAGTTGTCTAATTGAGTTGATTTTAGTGTACCATGTCAACTTGATCAGGTGCCAATTAGGCCGAATCAGGGCTAATTGGGCCTACTATTTGGCCACATTAGTGTCCTATAGTAGGAGCGGTGGTATCTCCCAAACAAAGTCTTCAAGACTGTGTCAAGCGATGGACCTTCGCTAGATTAGGCAGTGGTACCACCCAAACACAATCTTCCTGATTGTGTCAAGTGGTGATACGCTAGATTGGGCGATGGTACTACCCAATGTTAATGTGTCAGGAGATACTACCGCTAGACTAGGTGGTGGTACCACCTAGTGTCAGACTAGCAGGTGGTGGTACTACCCAATGTTAATGTGTCAGGCGATACTACCGTTAGACTAGGTGGTGGTACCACCTAGTGTCAGACTAGCAGGTGGTGGTACTACCCAATACAAGCGGTGGTACCGCTAGTACCCCGAAAACCTAGGGATTTGAATTTTGACTCTAAGTTTTGAAGTCATTTGGGGTTTATAAATACCACATAAACTCCTGCTTGGAAGACACATGAAAATAGAGCAAAAACTCTATGATTCTAAGGTTGTAAACTCTTTTAAGTATAGAGTCCCTCCTCTAAGAGCTTAGTGATAGTCCTAAGGGAGGTGTGCGAGGGAACACTTTTAAAAGACGGGTGTAAAGGTTCTCTCTTGAACTTGTAAAAATGAGAAAGAGTGTAAGGGTAGTTGATCTTCGCCCATTGAAAAGAAGATAGGTATTAAAAGTCGGTGGCCTCGAGTGAAGAGGAATCAGGAGTGGATGTAGGTCACGATGACCAAACCACTATAAAATTGGTATGCGTCCCTTTTTCTACTTGTTACTTATTTTGCAAATGCTTTACCTACTTATTACTACTCTTGCAAATATTTTAAGTATGGTATAATGAAATTTTATTATGTATGATGCTTTAGATGCAATACTTGAACTTATGATGTAAGTAATGATATGATGTATTGTATATAATTAATGATTAAAATTATGACAAGTTGATAGGGGGAGTTTAGTTTAAACTCGGTCATCAATTGGTTATCATCATCGAAAAGGGGGAGATTGTTGAATCTCAAATTTTGATGATATAATCAATTAATAAATTTATGATCTAATCTATGTTTTGAGTGACGCGGGACTAACTTTGATCAAAAAAGGTAAATCGATTAAAGTAGGAGGAATCAAACGTTGGGCTAGAGTGGAACATGTCAGAATATTGGACGTCAAGCTGAAGGATCAGTCAACGTATCAGTATAAGGCTTCGTGCCATGAGTTCGAGCATCGGGCCAGAAGGATTGGACATTGAGCTAAGGAGATCAGATGTTGCATAGGTCAACATATCGATTGGGCAATACGTCATAAGAGAGGATGATGCACCGAAAGGATCGAATGAAGTACCAAATGAACCAATGACATGCCGGACAACATAGGATTCATGCTTGTAATCATGTGTGTCTAAATCAAGTTAATTGTCTAATTGAGTTGATTTTAGGTGTAACCATGTCAACTTGATCAGGTGCCAATTAGGCCAGAATCAGGGCTAATTTGGGCCTACTATTTGGCCCATTTAGTGTCCTATAGTAGGAGCGGTGGTATCTCCCAAACAAAGTCTTCAAGACTGTGTCAAGCGATGGTACCGCTAGATTAGGCAGTGGTACCACCCAAACACAATCTTCCTGATTGTGTCAAGTGGTGATACCGCTAGATTGGGCGATGGTACTACCCAATGTTAATGTGTCAGGAGATACTACCGCTAGACTAGGTGGTGGTACCACCTAGTGTCAGACTAGCAGGTGGTGGTACTACCCAATACAAGCGGTGGTACCGCTAGTACCCCGAAAACCTAGGGATTTGAATTTTGACTCTAAGTTTTGAAGTCATTTGGGGTTTATAAATACCAAACAAATTCTTGCTTGGAACACATACGAAAATATAGCAAAAACATTGTAATTCCAA
Source organism: Musa balbisiana (assembly GCA_004837865.1). Lineage (NCBI taxonomy): Eukaryota > Viridiplantae > Streptophyta > Magnoliopsida > Zingiberales > Musaceae > Musa > Musa balbisiana. Next base: position 10,543,870 of record CM017189.1, read on the forward strand.
GGTTGTAAACTCTTTTAAGTATAGAGTCCCTCCTCTAAGAGCTTAGTGATAGTCCTAAGGGAGGTTTGTGAGGGAACACTTTTAAAAGAGTGGTGTAAAGGTTCTCTCTTAAATCTGTGAAAAGAAAAAAAAGTGTAAGGGTAGTTAATCTTCACCCATTGGAAAGAAGATAGGCAGTAGAAGCTGATGGCCTAGAGTGAAAAGGAATCAGGAGTGGATGTAAGTCACGATGACCAAACCACTATAAAATTAGTGTGCCTCCCTTTCTATATTTTTTTACTTATTTTGCAACTACTTTACCTACTTATTACTACTCTTGCAAATATTTTAAGTTTAAACATCTCTCTTATATGATTTTATCGAACGAGATTTTCAAATCGACGTAACTTTTACAAAAACACTAGCTCACCCCCCCCCCCCCCCCCCCGCCCCCCCAGTGCTAACCTAATCAATACTTCCATCATGATTCCTATCATGATGTATCTCTCTGAATTTGGAGCTCAAAAACGTCATTTCCCATATTTTCGGGGTCCTAGCGGTACTACCACCATAAATGGGTGATACTACCGCCTGATAGAGCTCGGAAATCGAGCTTGGGCGGTACCACCACTTGACAGGGGCGGTAGTACCGCCCAGTCTCACTCAGAGACTGAGCCCAAGTGGTGCCACCGCTTGATAGGGGCGGTACCACCGCCCAGCCTCACTCAGAGACTCAGCTTCTAGGTAGTGCCACCGCCGACCCAGGCGGTGCCACCGCCGGCTAGGAAATCTGGGTCCGAATGGGCTGATCCATTCAGCCCAATTTGGGTCTATCAAGGGCCCAATTGCCCCAAGATTAAGTTAATGGGATCACCTCCCATTTCTAACTTAATTATCATGCTAACTACGATATTTTTCAAGACATTTACTGCAACTTGCTCCGGTGCGTTAATCGCTTCTTCCGTCGAGCTTCCGGCGAACTTCCGGCGATCATCCGACGAACCTTCGGCGATGCTCCGGCGGACTTCCGGCAAACTCCTGGACTTGCGACAATCCACTTGGCGAGTTCCGATGAGCTTCTTTGGCAAGCTCTTGGACTTCTCGGATTTGTTCCCGCAGAACCTCCGATAACCGTCCGGACTTCCGTTGAACTCTCGAACCCCCAACGTGATCATAGTCTTGACTTCGGCGCAACTCCTGCTGCATGTCTAACTTTCATCGTAGTTAATCCTACACACTTATCTCAACATATGGATTAGATAACAAATGACAATTGACTTCATCATCAAAATCCGAGATTCAACAATCTCCCCTTTTTTATGATGACAATCAATTGATAACGGAGTTAACTTTAACTCCCCTTATCTATATGCCATACTCGAGATAAGTCATTCTTGAATTCAAAGCCTTTGAATTCAAGAGACATATTGATAAGTTAAGATTGTTTAACCTTATCAATACTTCCATCATGATTCCTATCATGATGTATCTCTCTGAAAATGATGTCAAGGCTTGACATCCATTTTCAAGTTTTACATTTCAAATGTGAATGATAGTAATGGTAGCAATTCATCATATGGTAAGATATCAACATATAAAATTGCAATGCAAGTTCTTGATATCTTAACATAATGCAAATATTTCAAGTGTTTAGCAATCATAGCATTTCTATCATCAATTTACCATATATTTCAATGCAAGCTTCTTTAACATAATTCAAATTCAAATATGGCACTCATAGCATCAATTCATATATTTCTCCCCCTTTGTCATCAACAAAAAGGAGAACGATATAAGCAAATTTTAAACATAAGTGCGGTAATGATTCAAGTCATAACTAGGTTCATGTCATTTTTCAACAATGAGTGATAGGATCCCAATTATATAAACATCTCAAGGAAAGATTAAATCACGCTTCATTTTTACAAGGATCAAGATATGTATGTGAATCAATATCCTTGCAAGTAACAAATCTTCCTTTTTCAAGAAGGAAATTATAAGAAGGAATCATTTTATCAAATCCATTTCTCGAAAATATTTTTCACATTATAAGCTTATGAAAGATGCATTTGCTAATTGATTCCATATGTCCAAAATCAATGATATGAATCAAACTCGATATGACATATGCTTATGAAAGCTACATTAAGTTCGGAAGAGAATAAGGTATCAAGAAAATCCGAAAATAAAATTTAACACTTTCATGCATTCGGACAAGGTTTTGCTATAGATTTTCCAATACAATCATGAAGATAAAACATGCTTATTATCATGGAAATTTTTATATCCAAAACACATAATTTCCAACATATTATTAAGGCATGTAATCATGTAAAATCATCATAGCAATTAAGTGATTTGATTATTGAATCAAGAAAGTCCGAAAAATAAATTTAATGAGTTCAAGCATTCGGACACATTAACATTCCTAATTCTCTTCTAATGAAATTAAATTGTTCATCACTTAAAGGCTTTGTAAAAATATCAGCTAGTTGATATTTAGTATCAATGAACTCTATAACTACATCATGATTCGTGACATGATCTCTTATAAAGTGATGTTAATATCAATATGTTTTGTTCTTGAGTGTTGAATGTGATTCTTTGTTAAACATATAGCACTTGTGTTATCACATTTAATGGGAATATTTTTAAGATAAACTTTATAATCTTCTAAGGTGTTTTTCATCCACACAACTTGTGCACAACATGCACTAGCTGCAATATACTCAGCTTCGGTTGTTGATAGTGCAACCGAGTTTTGTTTCTTAGATGACCAGGAAACAAGAGCATGTCCCAAAAATTGACATGTTCCTTATGTGCATTTTCTATCTAATCTATACCCAGCAAAATCTGCATCAGCATAAGCAATTAACTCAAACTTCTCGGTTTTTCGATACCATAATCCTAGATTTATGGTACCTTTAAGATATCTAAGTATTCTTTTAACCACTTTGAGATGAGATATCTTAGGGTTCGATTGAAACCTAGCACAAAGTCCTACACTGAACATGATATCTGGTCTAGTTACAGTGAGGTAAAGTAAACTTCCTATCATATCCCTATAAGTTTTTTGATCGAAGCTTTCTCCACTTTCATCAACTTCTAACTTAGTGGAGGTGCTCATAGGAGTGTTAATAGCTTTTGAGCTTTCCATATTAAATATTTTTAGCAAATCTAAAGCATATTTAGTTTGACTAATAAAGATGTCATCTCTTAGTTGCTTAATTTGTAAGCCTAAGAAAAAGGTTAATTCTCCCATCAAACTTATTTCAAATTCAAGACTCATGGTTTTAGCAAAAGATTCACAAAGAGATTCGTTTGTAGAACTAAAAATAATATCATCAACATAAATCTGAACAATGAGAAAATTATTGTCAAAATTCTTGATAAACAATGTAATATCGACCTTGCCTTTTGTGAAATTATTTTCAATAAGAAAAGAACTAAGTCTCTCATACCAAGCCCTTGGGGCTTGTTTCAAACCATAGAGAGCTTTAGTTAATTTAAACACATGATTAGGGAGGCTATTATTTTCAAATCTGGGAGGTTGTTCAACATAAACTTCTTCGGAAATAAAGCCATTAAGAAAAGTGCTTTTAACATCCATTTCGAAATAACTTAAAATTATTATTACTAGCATAGGCAAGGAGCATCTTATGGCTTCTAATCTAGCCACAGGAGCGAAGGTTTCTTCGTAATGATACCTTCTTCTGATTGAACCTTTGGCTACTAATCTAGCCTTGTTTCTAACCACGATACCATATTCATCTTGCTTGTTTCTAAAGACTCATTTAGTACCAATAACTAAATGGTCATTAAAATTATTATTACTAGCATAGGCAAGGAGCATCCTTATGGCTTCTAATCTAGCCACAGGAGCGAAGGTTTCTTCGTAATTGATACCTTCTTCTGATTGAAACCTTTGGCTACTAATCTAGCCTTGTTTCTAACCACGATACCATATTCATCTTGCTTGTTTCTAAAGACTTATTTAGTACCAATAACTAAATGGTCATTTGGCCTAGGAACAAGCTTTCCACACCTCATTTCTCTCAAATTGATTTAACTCATCTTGCATTGCGATAATCCATGAATCATCTTTCATGGCTTCGTCAATACATTTAGGTTCAATTTGGGAGAGAAAGCGCAGTTGGCACAAAATTCTTTAAGAAAGAACGTGTTCGAACCCCCTTTAGATGTGTCTCCTAGGATTAGCTCCTTAGGATGAGCATCTACATATTTCCAATCCTTGGGTAAGGATGTTTCGGAAGTGGATGCATCCAAGTTGCTAGTTGGAGAAGGGGTTTCATTTAAATTCAAAGAATCAAAATTAACATCATCATCAAAATCATTTTTCTTGATTTCGAAATCTCATTGGCCCCTACTTGGGTTATAAGATTAACACCTAATCCTAACCCTAATTAACATACTAACTATTAATTTAAAGACATTTCCTAAGCTACTACAAAGTTCGCAAGTCAAGACTTCTTCCGACGAACTTCCGGCGGTCTTCCAATAAACTCTCGGAAACCATTCTGCGGACTCTCGGTAAGCTTTTAGACTTCATGATTTGATCTTGGTGAGTTCCGACGAGCTTCTTCGGTAAGCTACAATCTTTCTCGGTGAGCTTCGCGAACTTTCGACGTACCTTCCGGCAAGCTTCCGAAAACCCTTCGGCAAGCTCCCTACTCATTCTCGGCTAGTTCCGGCAGCATTCCCAATGAACCTTCGGACTTCCGTTGGACTCTTGAACTCCCAACGAATCCTTCGCGCTTGACTCCGGCACTTTGTTTCGCTTTATGTCTTCATCGTTATTGTAGTTAATCCTGCACACACAAGCCAAAACTCTACTCCGATCTAGACAATTATTACAACGCGAATTGATATTCTGTTGCCCGGCACATCATTGGTTGGCGCTTCATCCGATTCTTCAGCGCATCATCCTCTCTTGCGGCTTGTTGCCCAATCGGTGGTTGACCTCTGTAACCCCGATATCCTTGGTGCAATTCCGCTCTCCTTAGCCCGATGCCCGACGTCCGAAGCGTTCTGCGTCCAATATCCTAACGTGATCTCCTCAGGCACAACGTCAATTCCTCCTGCATCAACTGTCTAATCCTGATCGAGTAGACCTGCATCACTCAAAATGTAGTTAAACATCTAAACACAATCAATTAGTTTCATCATCAAAATATGAGATTCAACACTAGATACAATACTGGGACTACAGAATCGCTATTTGACAATAAGGCATCATCAACCATCCAGCATTCCGTAAGCGGATCAATCAATGAACTCATTCTTCCAATGAGCACTTGTACTGTAACCCTAGTGTACCCACACGAGCAGCTATGAGACTAGCTATATCTATTATATGGACCGGTATACAGCACACAAATCTATCCAGTTATCTCGATGTTCCTCTCGAGTAACCTATTACCGGGATTATTTAAGATCTGTGTGTTAGGATCAAGAGCACTAAGAGGGGGGGGTGAATTAGTGCAGCGGATAACTTTCGACGATTTAAAACTACGTTCATACGATAAAAATGATTTCGGTATGAAAGTCGATTCAGAAATTATTTTAACTTAAGATCAAGCAAAGTGCAGTTAAAGTAAAGCTATAGAGGTAGTTGCAGTTAAGATAAAGAACAAAATGTAAATGCAAACCGAGATTTAGAGTGGTTCGGTCAATCTTGACCTACATCCACTTTTGGCTTCCTCCTCCGATGAGGTTACCAACGTCCACTAGAGGCCTTCCTTCAATAGGCGAAGGCCAACCACCCTTTTACAATTTCACTCCTTTTGACGGGCTTAGGAGACAACCCTTATAGATTTTTCACTCCTCTCTTGAATGATCAAAACTTGGAAGAAAAGAGGGAGAAGAACTTTTGACCTTTTACAACACTTTTAAGCTCTCAAAATCTCAGAATAAATGCTAAGTTTCGGTGCCCTTTCATGCATGAAAGTGTGGGGTTTATATAGGCCCCAAGAGGATTCAAATTTGGGCTCCCAATTTGAATTCTTTTGGGTTTCCCAATGCTGGCGGTGCCACCGCATGTTAGTGTCAGATATTGATAGTGTACTAGCGATGCCACCGCTAGAACTCTCGGGTTCTGGGTGGTGCCACCGCCTAGTCTGGCGGTGCGCCACCGCTTAGACCATTTCAGCTTACTGGTTGGGCTCAAAACTTGGCCCAAACCAGTCCGAACTCGGGCCCAATTGGCCCCTAATCGGGTTATAGGATTAACCCTTAATCCTAACCCTAATTACATGTAAACTACGAAATTAAGACAGTCCTAAGCAGGTTTTTTTAACCAGCAACGTCGAGTTCCCTTCCAGCGAGCTTCCGGCAAACGTCCGACGAACTCTCGGCGATGCTCCGATGGACTTCCGGCAAACTCCTGGACTTGCGACGATCCACTTGGTGAGTTCCGACGAGCTTCTTTGGCAAGCTCCTAGACTTCTCGAATTTGTTCCCGTAGAACCTCCGACAACCATTCGGACTTCCGTCGAACTCTCGAACCCCCAACGTGATCATTGTCTTGACTCCGGCGCAACTCCTGCTGCATGCATTACTTTCATCGTAATTAATCCTGCACATTTATCTCAACATATGGATTAGATAACAAATAACAATTGACTTCATCATCAAAATCCGAGATTCAACAATCTCCCCCTTTTTGATGATGACAATCAATTGATAACGGAGTTAAACTTAACTCCCCCTATCTATATGCCATACTCGAGATAAGTCATTCTTGAATTTCAAAGCATTTGAATTCAAGAGATATATTGATAAGTTAAGATTGTTTGACCTTATCAATACTCCCATCATGATTCCTATCATGATGTATCTCTCTGAAAATGATGTCAAGGCTTGACATCCATTCTCAAGTCTTACATTTCAAGTGTGAATGATAGTAATGGTAGCGCTTTATCATATGGTAAGATATCAAAATATAAAATTGTGATGCAAGTTCTTGATATCTTAACATGATGCATATATGGCATAATGCAAATATGGCAATCATAGTATTTCTATCATCAATTTATCATATATTTCAATGTAAACTTCTTTTGATATCTTAACATAATTCAAATTCAAATATGGCACTCATAGCATCAATTCATATATTTCTCCCCCTTTGTCATCAACAAAAAGGAGAATGATATAAGCAAATTTTAAACATTAGTGCGGTAATGATTAATGCCATAATTAGGTTTACATTTCATTTCAATTTTACAAGGATCAAGATATGTATGTGAATCAAATCCTTGCTTAAAAAAAATCTTCCCTTTTCAAGAAAGAATCATTTCATCAAATCTATTTCTCGAAAACAAATATTTTTCACATGATAAGTCTATAATAGATGTATTTGCTAATTGATTCTATATGTCAAAAATCAATGATATGAATTAAATTTTATATGACATGCTAATGAAAGCTGCATTAAGTCCGAAAGAGAATAATGTATCGTTAGGATCAAGAAAATCCGAAAATGTAATTTAACACTTTCATACATTCGGACAAGGTTTTGCTATATATTTTCAAACACAATCATGAAGATAAAACATGCTTATTATTATGAAAAATTTTGTATTCAAAATGTTGAATCTCGGATTTTGATGATGAAACTAATTGATTGTGCTTAGATGTTTTAACTGCATTTTGAGTGATGCAGGTCTACTCGATCAGGATTAGACAGTTGACGCAGGAGGAATTGACGTTGCGCCGGAGGAGATCACGTTAGGATATTGGACGGTAGAACGCTTCGGACGTCGGGCATTGGGCCAAGGAGAGCGAAATTGCACCAAGGATATCGGGGTTGCGGAGGTCAACCGCCGATTGGGCAATAAGCCGCAAGAGTGGACGATGCGCTGAAGAATCGGACGAAGCGCCAACCAATAACGTGCCGGGCAACAGAATGTCAATTCGCGTTGTAATAACTGTCTAGATCGGAGTAGAGTTTTGGCTTGTGTGTGCAGGATTAACTACGATGACGATGAAGACATAAAGCGAAACAAAGTGCCGGAGTCAAGCGCGAAGGATTCATTGGGAGTTCGAGAGTTCGACGGAAGTCCGAAGGTTCGTCGGGAATGCTGCCGGAACTAGCCGAGAATGAGTAGGGAGCTTGCTGAAGGGTTTTTCGGAAGCTCGCCAAAAGGTTCGTCGGAAGTTCACGGAGCTCACCGAGAAAGATCGGAGCTTGCCGAAGAAGCTCGTCGGAACTCGCCAAGATCAAATCGTGAAGTCTAGGAGCTTGCCGGGAGTCCGCAGAATGGTTTCCGAGAGTTTATCGGAAGACCGCCGGAAGTTCGCCGAAAGCTCGCCGGAAGAAGTCTTGACTTATGGACTTTGTAATAGCTTAGAAAATGTCTTTAAATTTGTAGTTAGCACGTTAATTAGGGCTAGGATTAGGTGTTTATCCTATGACCCAAGTAGGGGCCAATTCGGCCCAAGTTCGGACTGGTTTGGGCCAATTTTGGAGCCCAACCAGTGAGCTGAAATAGTGTAGGCGGTGGCACCGCCTAGACTAGGCGGTGGCACCGCCCAGAGGCCGAGAGCTAGGCGGTGGAACCGCCGGTCTGGGCGGTGGCACCGCCCAGCACCCGAGAGCTAGGCGGTGGCACCGCTGGACTGGGCGGTGGCACCGCCCAGTACACTGTCAGTGTCAAAACTGACAGGCGGTGGCACCGCCACTGACAGGCGGTGGCACCGCTAGCTTCGGGAACATAAGAGAATTCAAATTTTTGGAGCCCAAATTTGAATCCTCTTGAGGCCTATAAATACCCCTCTATTCTCAGCTGAGACAACAACCTTTTAAGAAGCTAGAAGTTGAGAAAATCTTTAGGAAAAGTCTTGTTTTCAATAGCTTGAGTGTTCACCTCCTTTCTTTTCATTGAAATCTTTGTAAAAGGGTGAACCACTTGTAAGAGGTTGTAAGAGGGGTGTAAGAAGGAGGTTGATCTTCTCCTAGTAAAGGAAGATCGTTAGTGGATGCCGGTGACCTCGACGGAAGAGGAATCGGAGGAGTGGATGTAGGTCACGATTGACCGAACCACTATAAACTATCGTCTTCTCTGGTTTGCATTTACTTCCTGCTATTATCTTACTGCAAACCATCTTCACTTTGATGCTCTACTTCTTTGTCTCCTTCATACGTATGCCTTCAAGTTAAAACGCAATCGAAACGGTTTCAAACGAAACATTGCTTTTATCGTACGAAGTTTCCGAAAGTGTTTAAATCATTGGAAAGTTTATCGTTCTTTACCGCTGCACTAATTCACCCCCCCCTCTTAGTGCCGCTCCGATCCTAACAATTGGTATCAGAGCCCGGTATTTCTCATTTCGGATTTACACTCGAGAGAAATGGCTCTTCATGGCTTTCAAGAGGGCTTTTCGGTTTTTCGTCCACCGTTGTTTAACGGATTGGACTACACTTATTGGAAAACTCGAATGAGAGTTTTCTTGATTTCTATGAACTTGGATTTATGGAATATTGTTGAAAACGGTTTTCAACTTCCCTCTAAACCGATGAACGAATGGTCGGATTTGGAGAAGAAGTATTTTTCTTTAAACGCAAAGGCTATGAATGCCTTATTTTGCGCTTTGGACAAAAATGAGTTCAATCGGATTTCTATGTGCGAAACGGCTTTTGATATTTGGCGAACACTTGAAATCACGCACGAGGGAACTAGTAGAGTCAAAGACTCGAAAGTTAACATTTTATTGCATGATTTTGAGCTTTTTCAAATGCAACCAAGCGAGACTATAGGCGACATGTACACCCGTTTCACGGATGTCGTCAATAATCTAAGAGTTCTTGGTAAATCTTTTTCGAATTTTGACCTCGTAAGTAAGATCTTAAGATCCCTTCCAAAAAGGTGGGATGCTAAAATAACCACAATACAAGAGACAAAAAATTTAAATGATTTTCCATTAGAAGAATTAATCGGGTCATTAATGACTTATGAAATGACACTTTTGGAACATTTTGAACCCGATGAGCACTTGAACCACCTTCCAAAGAATAGGAAGGATTTGGAACTCCGGACAAATGAATACCACTTGAGCGATGACTCAAGTGATGAGGACAATGATGAACTTGAACTTCGAACACTAAATCTTAATAAGTTCATTAAACAAAAATCTAAAATAAACAATGAACTTGAACGGAGGAAGAGGCCAAAGAAGAGGAAGGCAACCAAGGATGAATCAAGAACTTCCAAAGGTGAAACGACGAATTGGGCTTTGACGGGCTTCGACTACAAGGTAAGTAACTCAACTCCCTTAATTTATTTTGAAATTACGTGATGCTTTTTATGATGCATTTTCCTCTTTTAGTTAGTTTAGAATTAATTTTCTTGAAAATTGCATGTCTAATAATTTAATAATGAAAATGCAAAAATTAGGAATCATGCTTATGATTCTAGTAATTTTAAAAATAATCATGAAAATTGCATGTTTATGATAAACAAAATGATTTTGATTAAAAATGCCTTATGAAATTATGCTATATGTGGTTAAGAAGTAATAATGTGTGTCATGTTGATTTCCATTGTTATTTCTCGATTTTGATTAAATAAAATCATGTTTGATTTGAAGTAATGCATAATGATGTAATGAAAATATTAAATGTTTTGATACCATGATTGACAATTTTATGCATGAGATTTTAAAGTTATACATGATAATTTTTGTGATTTATGAATTATTGATATTTGCCGTAATGAAAGCTCTTTTTTGGTTTAAATGATGATAAATATTTTTCAAGAAGAAATAATGTGTATTTTGATGATTTCCAATTTTGATTGAAACCATGCTTGATGTCTTAATGAAAATATAAAGAAGTTTGATATCATGCTTAATGATGATGTATGGATCTTGTATCAAAAACTAAGCTTGAAAAGTTAGATTCACCTAAAAAGAAAAATGCATGACTACAACAAACAAAATGATCTTGATGGAAAATACTTTATGAAATCAATTTCGATGATGCATAATGATGTAATTATGTAATGAAAATATTAAATATTTTGAAACCATGTCTTGATGTCAAGCATAATGATCATGCTTAATAGATTTCGAAATTATGTATGATGATTCTTGAGACTTATGGATTATCGATTTTTACGGTAATGAAAATGGCTTTTTCGGTTTTTGAACATTGATGCATATTTTTTTTTGGCATAAATGAAATAAATCACTTAAAATGAAACACTTAAAAAAGGGAAAAATATATTATCAATGAAATCATGAATCTATTTATGTTATGAATTTTGTGAACCTTAAAAATGATTTTGATGATTTAAATTTGAAATGAGTTTTATCAAAATCATGATCTTGATTTCTTGGAATAACATGAGATTTCCTTTGACGATCATTTTGATTATTTAAAAGGAGATTTGTCGAAATGATTCATGGAATTTTGGATTCATGAATTAATCCTTCATTTGTTTATGAGATTGTTGAAATCTTTGTACCTTTGAATTCCTTTCCTCCTCCCTTCGATTTTTAAATTTATACATGTTATATGTTGAAAATTTGAAACCATGTTTTGATATCATGCATACCCAAGAAATGTTGATTTGACATATAAAGACTAAGGCATGCTTAGATGAAAAAGAATCACTTAAAAAAAAAAATACTTTTCCCATCTGATCGAGATTAATGAATTTATGATATTTTGTGAATCTCGAAATTGATTTTGATGACTTGATTATGAGTTTCAAGTTAATGACTTGATTTGAATGAGTTTTATCTAAATCATAATCTTGATCTTGCAAAATTGGAATCACAAATAATATCTTTTGGTATTCATGAATTGATACTCACAATATGAAAGTATTGGTATTCATGACTTGAATTTGATTGAAACATTGCATGCTTAAATTAATCATTCTCCTATGTTTAAAAAATTCTTTAGATTCCTTATGTGATGATATGAATACATGAAATATTCATTAATTTGTTTTGATGAAAAGTTATGATCATGAATGGTAGGATGCAATTTGACAAATTAATACCATCATGATTTGAAACATTTATGATTTGAAATTATACATGCAATACTTGTGCCTTCTAATTATGATGTGATGTATTGCATATAATGTAAATCATGATTTAAAATGCTATGAGTTGTTGCTAAAATGATGAATTATAAATGTTGATTTAATGTTTTGTATCATGAATGCTCTAAATGATGAATGTTTAGTAGCATGATCAAAATGTTGATAAATAGTTAAAATTTTAGTATCATGTATGATATCCTCATAATGTTGATCGATTTATTCAATATCGTGCATGAATGAAATATAAGGTTTTTGAAAATGTGCATATTCTAATTTGAAAATATAATGATGCACAAATAAGATTGACTTACCTTTGTCATAATTGATGTAAAGGGTCTTCCCTTCTTTTTGACAATGACAAAGGGGGAGATAGCTAATTTGCACAAGTCAAGAAGATACAAAAACTTGATTGCTAGCTTGCCTATCTTAAGTAGCAAAGATTGCTAACTTGCTTATTTCAAGAAGCAAAAGTTGTCTTCTTGAACATCACTATCTTGCCTATCTCAATAAGCAAAACATGCTAACGTGCACATCTAGCAAACTTGTATATTTTAAGAAGCAAGGGTTGCTTTCTTGAACATCTCAAAACTGCTAGCTTGCATGTTCTAAAAATATTGTAAAATTTGCTAGCTTGTATGTAGTAAAACTTGCATATCATAAAAGTTGCTAGCTTGTAGAGAAGCAAAGAATTGCTATCTCAAAAGAAGCAAAAATTGTAAAACTTAGAAAACTTGCAATATAATTGCTGTTGCCATGCTTTGTATCAAAAATAGGTTGATATCCTTAAAAGCATCGCATTAAATTTTTTAGTATCTTAATGTATCACATGTATCGCAAATTGAAAATTTTGAGACTATTATCATATCATGTTTAACAATTGATGTCTTTCATGACATGATTTCTTTGCATTTTTGTCTTGTATGTATCATGCGATGATTGAAATATTGATTGATGCAAATTCATAATTTATCATTGGTTCCTCTCCTTTTCGGCAATGACATAGGGGGAGAAAGATTGCTAGCTCAAGGCAAATGCTGGCTAGCTTGTACTCTTCCCTACTTTCGACAAAAATAAAGGAGAGAAAGCTTTTGCTAGTTAGAACATGCAAAGAAAAGCAAAGTACAATCTTGCACAAGAAGCAAGTGTTGAATTGCCATGATTGAACTTAAGAATTTTACTATGCTTTTGTGCTTATATGTTGTGATGAAAATCTAGCTTCACGTTACAAAAACTTGAATATCTTTTAAAATAGCTAGAGCTACTTCTCCTTTTTGTTGATGACATAGGGGGAGAAGTATATTGATGACTTCATGCATTGAATTGAATATTTTATATATTTGCATGATGGTTTAAATGTTTTTCATAACATGTGATGAATGTTGCTTGGATTTGGGATAATCCAAGTGTTCTATCAATGGCATATTGATAGGGGGAGTTTGTTTAAACTCCGGGGAGTTAAGGTTAACTCCGGTAGTCATCAATTAGTTGTCATCATCAAAAAGGGGGAGATTGTTGAATCTCGGATTTTGATGATGAAACTAATTGATTGTGCTTAGATGTTTTAACTGCATTTTGAGTGATGCAGGTCTACTCGATCAGGATTAGACAGTTGACGCAGGGAGGAATTGACGTTGCGCCGGAGGAGATCACGTTAGGATATTGGACGGTAGAACGCTTCGGACGTCGGGCATTGGGCCAAGGAGAGCGAAATTGCACCAAGGATATCGGGGTTGCGGAGGTCAACCGCCGATTGGGCAATAAGCCGCAAGAGTGGACGATGCGCTGAAGAATCGGACGAAGCGCCAACCAATAACGTGCCGGGCAACAGAATGTCAATTCGCGTTGTAATAACTGTCTAGATCGGAGTAGAGTTTTGGCTTGTGTGTGCAGGATTAACTACGATGACGATGAAGACATAAAGCGAAACAAAGTGCCGGAGTCAAGCGCGAAGGATTCATTGGGAGTTCGAGAGTTCGACGGAAGTCCGAAGGTTCGTCGGGAATGCTGCCGGAACTAGCCGAGAATGAGTAGGGAGCTTGCTGAAGGGTTTTTCGGAAGCTCGCCAAAAGGTTCGTCGGAAGTTCACGGAGCTCACCGAGAAAGATCGGAGCTTGCCGAAGAAGCTCGTCGGAACTCGCCAAGATCAAATCGTGAAGTCTAGGAGCTTGCCGGGAGTCCGCAGAATGGTTTCCGAGAGTTTATCGGAAGACCGCCGGAAGTTCGCCGAAAGCTCGCCGGAAGAAGTCTTGACTTATGGACTTTGTAATAGCTTAGAAAATGTCTTTAAATTTGTAGTTAGCACGTTAATTAGGGCTAGGATTAGGTGTTTATCCTATGACCCAAGTAGGGGCCAATTCGGCCCAAGTTCGGACTGGTTTGGGCCAATTTTGGAGCCCAACCAGTGAGCTGAAATAGTGTAGGCGGTGGCACCGCCTAGACTAGGCGGTGGCACCGCCCAGAGGCCGAGAGCTAGGCGGTGGAACCGCCGGTCTGGGCGGTGGCACCGCCCAGCACCCGAGAGCTAGGCGGTGGCACCGCTGGACTGGGCGGTGGCACCGCCCAGTACACTGTCAGTGTCAAAACTGACAGGCGGTGGCACCGCCACTGACAGGCGGTGGCACCGCTAGCTTCGGGAACATAAGAGAATTCAAATTTTTGGAGCCCAAATTTGAATCCTCTTGAGGCCTATAAATACCCCTCTATTCTCAGCTGAGACAACAACCTTTTAAGAAGCTAGAAGTTGAGAAAATCTTTAGGAAAAGTCTTGTTTTCAATAGCTTGAGTGTTCACCTCCTTTCTTTTCATTGAAATCTTTGTAAAAGGGTGAACCACTTGTAAGAGGTTGTAAGAGGGGTGTAAGAAGGAGGTTGATCTTCTCCTAGTAAAGGAAGATCGTTAGTGGATGCCGGTGACCTCGACGGAAGAGGAATCGGAGGAGTGGATGTAGGTCACGATTGACCGAACTACTATAAACTATCGTCTTCTCTGGTTTGCATTTACTTCCTGCTATTATCTTACTGCAAACCATCTTCACTTTGATGCTCTACTTCTTTGTCTCCTTCATACGTATGCCTTCAAGTTAAAACGCAATCGAAACGGTTTCAAACGAAACATTGCTTTTATCGTACGAAGTTTCCGAAAGTGTTTAAATCATTGGAAAGTTTATCGTTCTTTACCGCTGCACTAATTCACCCCCCCCTCTTAGTGCCGCTCCGATCCTAACACAAAACACATAATTTCCAATATGTTATTAAGGCATGTAATCATGTAAAATCATCATAACAATTAAATGATTTGATCATTGAGTCAAGAACATTCGAAAAATAATTTTAATAAGTTCATGCATTCGGACACATTAACATACCTAAAATTCTCTTCTAATTAAATCAAATTGTTCTTCACTTAATGGCTTTGTAAAAATATCAGCTAGTTGATGTTTAGTATCAATGAACTCTATTACTACATCATGATTAGTGACATGATCTCGTATAAGGTGATATCTAATATCAATATGTTTTGTTCTTGAGTGTTGAATGAAATTCTTTGTTAAACATATAGCACTTATATTATCACATTTAATGGGAATATTTTTAAGATGAACTTTATAATCTTCTAAGGTATTTTTCATCCACACAACTTGTGCACAGCATGCACTAACTGCAATATACTCAGCTTCGGTTGTTGATAGTACAACCGAGTTTTGTTTTTTAGATGACCAGGAAACAAGAGCATGTCCCAAAAATTGGTATGTTCCTGATGTGCTTTTTCTATCTAGTCTACACACAGCAAAATCTGCATCAGCATAAGCAATTAACTCAAACTTTTCAGTTTTTGATACCATAATCCTAGATTTATGGTACCTTTAAGATATCTAAGTATTCTTTTAACCGCTTTGAGATGCGATATCTTAGGGTTCGATTGAAACCTAGCACAAAGTCCTACACTGAACATGATATCTAGTCTAGTTGCAGTGAGGTAAAGTAAACTTCCTATCATATCCCTATAAGTTTTTTGATCAAAGCTTTCTCCACTTTCATCAACTTCTAACTTAGTGGAGGTGCTCATAGGAGTGTTAATAACTTTTGAGCTTTCCATATTAAATATTTTTAGCAAATCTAAAGCATATTTAGTTTGGCTAATAAAGATGCCATCTCTTAGTTGCTTAATTTGTAAGCCTAAGAAAAAGGTTAATTCTCCGATCAAACTCATTTCAAATTCAAGACTCATGGTTTTAGCAAAAGATTAACAAAGAGATTCATTTGTAGAACTAAAAATAATATCATCAACATAAATCTGAACAATGAGAAAATTATTGTCAAAATTCTTGATAAACAATATAGTATCGACCTTGCCTTTTGTGAAATTATTTTCAATAAGAAAAGAACTAAGTCTCTTATACTAAGCCCTTGGGGCTTATTTCAAACCATAGAGAGCTTTAGTTAATTTAAACACATGATTAGGGAGGCTATTATTTTCAAATCTTGGAGGTTGTTCAACATAAACTTCTTCGGAAATAAAGCCATTAAGAAAAACACTTTTAACATCCATTTGAAATAACTTAAAATTATTATTACTAGCATAGGCAATGAGCATTCTTATGGCTTCTAATCTAGCCACAGAAACGAAGGTTTCTTCGTAATCGATATCTTCTTCTTAGTTGAAACCTTTGACTACTAATCTAGCCTTATTTCTAACCATGATACCATATTCATCTTGCTTGTTTCTAAAGACCCATTTAATACCAATAACTAAATGGTCATTCGGCCTAGGAACAAGCTTCCACACCTCATTTCTCTCAAATTGATTTAACTCATCTTGCATTGTGATAATCCATGAATCATCTTTCATGGCTTCGTCAATATATTTAGGTTCAATTTGAGAGAGAAAAGCGACGTTGGCACAAAAATTTTAAGAGAAGAACGTGTTTGAACCCCTTTAGATGTGTCTCCTAGGATTAGCTCCTTAGGATGAGCATCTACATACTTTCAATCCTTGGGTAAGGATGTTTCGGAAGTGGATGCATCCAAGTTGCTAGTTGGAGAAGGGGTTTCATTTAAATTCAAAGAATTGAAATTAACATCATCATCAAAATCATTTTTCTTGATTTTAAAAATCTCATTGAAAACAACATGAATGGATTCTTCTATAATTAAAGCTCTTTTATTGAAGATACGAAAAGCTTTGGAAATCGAAGAATAACCAAGGAAAATTCCTTCATCGGATTTAGCATCAAATTTTCCTAAGGCATATTTTTCATTCAAGATAAAACACTTACACCCAAAAACTTTAAATTATGAAACATTGGGTTTTTTGTTGTTCCACAACTCATAAGGAGTTTTGGTGAGTAAGGGTCTTATTAGAACTCTATTTAAAATATAGCATGTAGTGTTTACGGCTTCGACCCAAAAATATTTGGGTAGGCTATGTTCATTCAACATGGTTCTTGTCATTTCTTGTAAATTTCTATTTTTTCTTTCTACTACTCCATTTTGTTGAGGATTTCTTGGAGTAGAGAAGTCATGATTGTATCCATTAAATTCATAAAATTCTTGAAAATCACGGTTTTGAAATTCACCACCATGATCACTTCTAATTGACGAAATCATAGAACCCTTTTCATTTTGGACAAGTTTGCAAAACTTGGTAAAATATCTAAAGTATTCATTTTTGTGTTTTAAGAAATAAGTCTATGTGTATCTACTATAGTCATCTACAATGACGAAAGCGTATTTGCTACCTCCTAGACTTGATGTAGAGATAGGTCCAAACAAGTCCATATGGATCAATTGTAAGGGCCTAGAGGTGCTTATTTGATTCTTAGATTTGAAACTACCCTTAATTTGTTTTCCTAATTGACAAGCATCACACACATTATCTTTGATGAACTTGATATGAGGAATTCCTCTTACAAGTTTTTTGGATGATATTTAAGTGATTAGTTTCATGCTAGCATAACCTAATCTCCTATGCCAAAGCCAAGCATCCTCAATCAAAACCGAGAAACACATTTATTGCAAAGATCATTGATGTCAATGGTGTATACGTTTAATGCAATCATAGATGTGTTTTTGTGTGGTTTTTCAATAATGCAAACATTAGATTCGAATTTGATAATATATCCTTTAAGTCAATGGTGTATACGTTATTTGTTTTAATGCAATCATAGATGTGTTTTTTGTGTGGTTTTCAATAATGCAAACATTAGATTCGAATTTGATAATATATCATTTATCACACAATTGACTAATGCTCAAGAGGTTATGTTTTAAACCATCAACTAACAAAACATCTTCAATAAAGAAGTTGGATTTGTTACCTATGGTTCCTTTGCCAATGATTTTACCCTTGTTGTTGTCTCCGAAGGTGACATAGCCTTCGTCTAAGCTAGTGAGTTTAGAGAATTGAGATGGATCTCCGGTCATATGCCTTGAGCATCCACTATCAAGGTACCATCTCTTGCTCCTAGCTTGTGATGATGTATGTTTCTACAAGAAAGATGATTTTTAGGTATCCATTTACTTTTGGGTGCCTCAAACACTGATCTAAATTGTTTATCATGTTGCATAGAATTTATCGTGGTTCCTTTAGTAACCGAAATCAATTTGTTCAGACTAACTTTCTTGAATGGACAATGATAAGTTCTATGTCCATGTTTGCAACAAAAGTTGCATTTGCTTTGGTGCCGAACATATAAGATAGGGCCTTTAATGAAGGTGGTTGGATTTTGGTGAGGACTTCTCACAAATCCGATTCCACTTCTTTTAAGGAATATGAGACCCTTATTTGTAAGGATCATATTCAAAGACTTGCTACCAACCTCGAATTTCTTCAAGGTGTCCTTAAGTAGCAAATTCTTCTTTTGGAGAGTTTCTAGATCATGACATTTTTTACATTGAGCTAAACTATCATGATATTTAATTTCTAATTTATCGAAATTACAAGTAAGACTATCATGCTCCTTTTTTAGCAATTTGTATTTTCTACTAATAGTTTTGCATTCATCAAATAAGTCATGGAAGGCATTTAGTAATTCATTAAATGATAAATCTACATCAATTAAATTTGTTACCTCATCTCCGATGGCCATTAGGGCGTAATGAGCAACTTGCTCGGTGTTGGACTCCTCTTCTTCAGATGCACTTGAGTCATCCCACGTTGCTTTGAGTGCCTTCTTCTTTGGTGTTCTCTTCTTGGCTTGGGGACAATCACTTTTGTAGTGCCCCGACTTCTTGCATTCGTAGCAAATAACTTCGTCCTTTTTGGGTTCAAATTTATTTTTTGAGTCATTTTTAAACTTATTTCTTTTAATGAATCTTTTGAATTTCCATTGTTAGAAGTGCCAAGTCAGTCGTCACAGTCTTCATCACTTGAGTTTTCTCTCAAGTGGTCTTCGAAAGTTCGAAGTGTCATATCCTTCCTATTCTTTGGAAGGATGTCTTCTTGCTCTTCATGAGCTTTGCAAGTCATTTCGTAGGTCATTAATGACCTGATTAATTCTTCAAGAGGGAAGTTGTTTAGATCTTTAGCCTCTTGAATAGCATTGACTTTAGGGTCCCAATTCTTAGGAAGGGATCTTAGAATCTTATTTACGAGCTCAAAATCCGAAAAACTTTTGCCGAGTCCTTTTAGACCATTGATGACATCCGTGTAACAGGTGTGCATATCGCCAATAGTCTCGCTCGGTTTCATTCGGAAAAGTTCAAAAGAATGTATCAAAAGATTGATTTTTGACTCTTTCACTCTACTTATGCCTTCGTGAGTCACTTCGAGTGTATGCCAAATATCAAATGTAGTTTCACAAACCGAAACACGATTGAACTCATTTTTATCAAGCACACAAAATAAGGCATTTATAGCCTTTGCATTAAGAGCAAAAGTCTTCTTCTCCAATTCATTCCAATCGATCATTGGAAGAGAAGACTTCGAAAATCCATTTTCGACAAGATTCCAAAGTTCAAAATCCATTGAAACAAGAAAGATCCTCATTCGGGTCTTCCAATAGGTGTAGTCCGTCCCATTGAACATGGGTGAACGTGTAATAGAGTGGCCCTCTTGATTTCTAACGTATGTCATCTCTCTTGGGTTTTAATCTGATTGAGAGTTAACCCCGCTCTGATACCAATTGTTAGGATCAAGAGCACTAAGAGGGGGGGGTGAATTAGTGCAGCGGAAAACTTTCGACGATTTAAAACGACGTTCGTACGATAAGAACGATTTCGGTATGAAAGTCGATTCGGAAATTGCTTTAACTTAAGATCAAGCAAAGTGCAGTTAAAGTAAAGCTATGGAAGTAGTTGCAGTTAAGATAGAGAACAAAATGTAAATGCAAACCGAGATTTAGAGTGGTTCGGTCAATCTTGACCTACAT
Source organism: Musa balbisiana (assembly GCA_004837865.1). NCBI lineage: Eukaryota > Viridiplantae > Streptophyta > Magnoliopsida > Zingiberales > Musaceae > Musa > Musa balbisiana. Next base: position 10,564,291 of record CM017189.1, read on the forward strand.
CCACTTTTGGCTTCCTCCTCCGATGAGGTCACCGACGTCCACTAGAGGACTTCCTTCAATAGGCGAAGGCCAACCACCCTTTTACAGTTTCACTCCTTTTGACGGGCTTAGGAGATAACCCTTACAGATTTTTCACTCCTCTCTTGAATGATCAAAACTTCGAAGAAAAGAGGAAGAAGAACTTCTAGCCTTTTACAACACTTTTAAGCTCTCAAAATCTCAGAATAAATGCTAAGTTTCGGTGCCCTTTCATGCATGAAAGGGTGGGGTTTATATAGGCCCCAAACTGATTTGAATTTGGAGCTCAAAAACGTCATTTCCCATATTTTCGAGGTCCTGACGGTACTACCGCCTGACATAGGTCGGAGACCGAGCTCAGGGCAGTACCACCGCCTGACAGGGGTGTCTTACTCGGAGACTGAGCCCAGGCGATGCCACCGCCTGACAGGGGCGATACCACCACCTAGCCTCCTCAGAGACTCAGCTCCTGGGCGGTGCCACCACCGACCCAGGCGGTGCCACCGCTAGCTAGGAAATCTAGGTCCGAATGGGCTGATCCATTCGGCCCAATTTGGGTCTATCAAGGGCCCAATTGCCCCAAGATTAAGTTAATGGGATCACCTCCCATTTCTAACTTAATCATCATGCTAACTACGATATTTTTCAAGACATTTACTACAACTTGCTCCGGTGCGTCAATCGCTTCTTCCGTCGAGCTTCCGACGAACTTCCGACGATCATCCGACGAACCCTCAGCGATGCTCCGGCGGACTTCCGGCAAACTCCTAGACTTGCAACGATCCACTTGGCGAGTTCCGATGAGCTTCTTTGGCAAGCTCCTGGACTTCTCGGATTTGTTCCCGCAAAACCTCCGATGACCGTCCGGACTTCCGTCGAACTCTCGAACCCCCAACGTGATCATAGCTTTGACTTCGGCGCAACTCCTGCTGCATGTCTTACTTTCACCGTAGTTAATCCTGCACACTTATCTCAACATATGGATTAGATAACAAATGACAATTGACTTCATCATCAAAATCTGAGATTCAACACTGACTTGGTCCTAATAGATATTAGGCCTAGAGGGTCACACATATATGGTAGGCGTTGCGATGAGTAGAGGTTCAAATATGAGATATCCTGTTAGAGCCCCTATCTTATTGGATATCCAATAAGCCTCTGAATTATTGGATCTCATTGATGAGATCCAATAAGAGCTAATAAGAGATTATTAGGTAGAGACCTACTAGTCTAAGAGGTTTGGATAATTGGATGGAAATCCAGTACCCAATAGTATAGGATCCATTAGGGTTAAGTTAACAGGTGGCCTCTATAAATAGGAGGGAACTAAAGGCCCATAAGTTGGAGCTTCGTGGTTGCCATCTCATATTCTTATCTCCCCTTCTCCTTCTTAAATAATAAGAGTAGAGATTTGAGGAGCATCATCATCACTTTGTTGTGTGGATCACTACTAAAGAAGAAGACGTTTGACCTCCTTCATCCTCCCTCACAAATCTGTAGGATTTTAGGAATATACGATCTCTCAAGGTAAAACACTATCTCATACATGTATTTAAGTTTCACGAGTTTTTGTACACCAATCTACACATGATGATGAACACATTATTGAGAAATTTGGGGTTTTTGTTTTATATTCTTTCGATGCGTATGTGATGTCGCCCCTAGATTTTCCTAGACATATTAGGCCACTAGACCATAGTCCCGAGACGATACAAGGGAATCCAATCTATTGGATATGTCTGTCCTTAGTTATTGTGTATTTATAGTCTCTCATCCATCTAATATCCCAAAGATTGTATTCCGGGCATGATGTTATTAGGCCCATACGATTTCTATTCAAGTCTCGCTTTAATTGGATTCTCTCAGAGAACTCTTTCTCTCTTAATCCGAATGACCCTAGCTAGATATTTGCCTAAGAAAGGTTGGCTACCACTCTCGATGACCGGTTGTGATAGACCTAAAACTTCAAAGCCTATAAGCCCGTTATTAAAGAGTGGAGTACTCATACAGGATATCCTTGGTATCTCAACTCTAAGGAACCAGATACTACTATTGGGATGACGGAATCGCTATCTAACAATGAGATATCATCAACCATTCAACATTCTGTGAATGAATCAATTAGTGAACCAATTCTCTAATGAGCACTTGTGCTATATCCCTAGTATTCCCACACGAGCAGTTATGAGATCAATTACCTCTATCATATGGATGGATATATAGTACACCAGTCTATCCGGTTATCTCAATGTCCTTCTCAAGTGATCTATGATTGAGATTATTTAGAGTATGTGTTTAAAAGCGAATCGGTCTCATTATTGTATCTCATCACGATCTGATTCTCATTGCATAGATCTATGGACATCACAATACATTCAATAGGCAATATAAAATGAGAAAAATATTAAATAAATAATAAGCAAAAAAATTGTGTATCATGTCATACATGTCTTCACTCACATGATTGACTTACAAGGTACTTGTGACTAGCAATTCTCCAATGAACATCAGCACTATATCCCTAGTGTCCCCACACAAGTAGCTATAAGACCAACTACCTCCATCATATAGACAGGTATATAGTACACCCGTCTCTCTAGATATCTCGATGTCCCTTTCGAGTAACCTATGATCGAGAATATTTAAGGTTGGTGTTTACAAGTGAATTGATCTCATTATCATGATCTAATTCTCATTGCATAAATCCATAACATCATAATATATCAATAAAGTAATATAAAATAAAAAAATATAATAATAATAATAACCCAAAAGACTATGTAACATTTTACATGTGCCATCACTCTGGCTTACAAGGCACTATAACTAGCAATGAGCCCTGACGATACGAGAGGCTTAAAAGAGGATGAGTGATTGACCACCCTCTAGAACCAGGTATAGAAAGTCAACCCCTGAAACCAAACGGGGCAAGCAGGATTATCCTAAACTCTTCTAAACTCTACTAAACCCTCTCCACCTGCTTTACCAACTTAGGCATCGGATTGAGTCAGGTTAGGACACTCCCCGACACTGACCGCCTGCGTAGAACCCTAGCACGTCTAAAGAGTACCTCGAGGTGGTGCAAAGTGTTTCTAGACAAAGCCAAGGCACACCTGGGATGACCTCGAGCTTCCTTCAATAGATCAACCGCACCTCAGGATGATCACGGGCAGATCATCGTGAGCCCGCAACGCCTTCGGAGTCACCTGTCACCCCAACCTCCCACTCAAATCACACCCACATAATCCGAATGGACTTCTCATATTAGTCCATACCTTTAGGATAAAACCAAATCATATTGAATATTTGATTAACGGGGCACGAAGGTAACAACAATGTCAAACCAAATTTTTTATTTAAGAACGACGTTGAAGTACCGTATTTTTGTATCCAAACTCAACACAAACTTATCAACTATATGTCCAAATGATTAAAGGGAGCAGTAACATCTACACGTGACATCTCCAACCGCATTATTTGATGAGCTTCTGTCGTCGCCCATCTTCGTCGTGCAATCTTAGCTTAGCCGTCCATCTGTCGAGAAAGCAGAGACGGTAACAGCTAGCGTGGATCAATCTATCAATTTCGTGCAACTTATCACGTGCATGGCACATGCCAATATGCAATGGCCGAATAAGTACTTAGTACACCTTTGAAAAAGTCCGACATTATCCAACACCAGCGTAACATACGCGGTACTCTGTCGAGTACTACACGGAGAAAACTTTCCGAGTGACATTAACAACGTATGTCGTTGCAGCCACCATTATCACAAGCTCTTATCTCATTGCCCGGAAAACGAACAGCCACACGACCCAAACAGCCCTCCCCACCCTTCCAACGCTAAAAAGTGACCTCATTTCTTCACTCTCTCATCCTCCATAAAAGAGACCATAATTTTACAGACTTCCACGTGATATAACTTAGAAGAAGGAAACCTGCCTCAGTCGATCTCCGACCATGTTGTGTGTCTCTACGTCTCGTGGAGTAGGTAGTACTGCTTCTATATAATACAACGTAGGATAGAGGAGGGAAATCAGCACAGCTCAAATCTCATGAGGAGGAGGAGCATCTCGGTATCCGACGCCCACCATCCCTTCTCCTCCTCCTCCTCCTCCGACGTCTCTTTCATATGCATCCGATAACGATTTCCTCCTGAGTCGGTTCCAATCCCTGCTTCCTGGTTAGCACTCGAAGAATTCTTGGTGAACCGTAAGATAGCGAAGTGTTTGATACAGTGTGCAAACACAAAACCCTCACCGGAGAAGGGAGAGACTGGCGGCGTGGAACAGGCGGGCGAAGACGGTGGCGTCGCGGACCCCGGCGACGGGCATCCGGCCGGCCTCTTGATCATGATGCTCCGCGTCACCCTCACATCCACCTCCACGCCGCCGCCCTCCGACCCGCGGCTCTCTCCAACCCTGATCGCAGCCGCTCCCTCGACTCCACCACAGCCATCGACTCCGAGGCATCAGAACAATGAACAACTCAGATCTGGCAACCAATCGAGTAGAAATAGAAGTATAGAGGAAGAAAGAGAAAGGCCAAACCTTTGGTGGTGGAATTGGAGCGCAAGGCGAAGGAGGAGTGCTTACGGAGTCGGCCGAGGCCTGTCTCTGGGCGGGGACCGGCGACGGTGTCGTCCCAGAGCTGATCGAGAAGACCCATGCCCTAGACTCAGTCACGGAAATGACCTCACGGTCCTTACGCAATGCTAGTCATCGATTCTTATAAGAAAAGCATATATAGAGGGGAACTAGCAAGAGATGGACCGATCGGGACCGTCGATTCGGATCTGGACGGCGGTGTAGCCTAGCAAGGGGGGACCACGATTACCGGATAAGATCGGTTGGTTTTGGGAGATGATTCCGTGTGTGCCGAGCAGGACACGCAATGAGACTTCGAATCATAAGGACACAGGTTCATCTGGCGCGAATGGTCTAGACGGCGTGTCATAATACTTTAGGTTAGTTAGAGTGCGCGCGTGTTGGAGGATTCCCGGCGGATGGGAGGAAAGAATGAGCTTCATGTGGGGCCCGGTGGTTGTAAGAAGATGGCAGAATGTCACGTGATGAGAAGGATGGGATCCGACATTTGGTTTTCCTAGAACCGAGGAACATTTTCACGTCACACGTGCGAAACGTTCCCCTAGCTTCACACGTGTACAGATAGCTGACAGGAAGATTCCCATGTCAAGAACAGTATCTCCCCTGCTGTTTATTTATCATTTCATCCCTTGTGTAAAGGGTTTTTGTGTTGGGGAAGGGAAATATAAATTAATTAGGAAAAGAAAATAGATCAACGGAATGTGTCAGCCAAAAGCACGAGAGCAAGTGGATTCTTAAAGAAGAATGATGCTTCAAATTTATATTTAGATCTAAGAAGATAGGAAATACTGAGCACCTTAAGTATTTTAAATCGATGCTGAGTGTCGAGAATAACGAACTTGTGTAGCCATGGAATCTCTCCTTGAAGATTGATATAGAAGTTGACAACATTCAAATAAATAATTAGATGGTGCATTGAAAAAGGTTTTATAAAATTGAGAGCTTGGAGTAGTACAGCAGCTTCAGCCGTGATCGGAATGGAGACAAATAAAGGGATATATAAGCTGCCGCAATGATCCGAGTGTTTGAAAATTTGAAAACGAATCCAGCTGATGTCGAGCCATCTGTAAGATTAAAAGAAGCATCACATTCTAAAATGGTTGTGGTAGAGTTGCATATAGTAAGTGGTTAGGATAAAATAAAAAATATCTAGAATACTTTGTATTAATGATCAACGACATAGTCTGAGCTTATCAGTATTTTTTCTAGACAAACGATGAAGGGACTACACCTTGCTTGACCCAAAGAAATAAAAAAGCTAGGTGAGAGACATCACACACTCCTCATCATTGATCACATAGTTGAAAAAAGAATATGATTCTACATTAATGATCGATGACATGACCCAATCTCACCATCCTTTCCTTCCAGATGGATGACAAAGAAACCACGCCCTATTTGACCTAAAAAAGCAAGAAAATCAAACCGGAGGTGTCACCCCCAATAGTCCCCAAGTGTCGCCCTTGAGGGAACACTCCGACAAATCACTCGCATTAAATACCTCATCCACATAGGGTAATAAGGGCCTTGATGGAGACCCGTCTACTCTATTGAATGCCCAGGTATAAAAGTCAAGACTCGGGCCAAGGGAGCAAAAACTCTTCACTCTCTCACTTATATTATTAACCTTCCTCTCCGTCCGTCTCTTTGATTTAAGCATTAAAAGAATCGAATCATGATGCCTTTAACGTAGACCTGTTGTGCAGGACTCCCGACACTATCCGAAAACACATCTAGGAACCAACAACAAAAATGACCTAACTCTCAAATCCAACTCCACTATATGAGGGGCAAACCACCTCCCCTAATGAGCTCCTCACACAAGATCCTCGTAACAACTCTTCATGTCAATACCACTCTTCTTAGTTTTTTTTATATTTTTTATTTTTATAACGAATAGCAAGAAAAGAGTGTAGCCGAGCATTGACATTTGGCCCTCTCTTCTCCTAGATGTGTAAAGTGTTATCCGCCACCACCTTGTGAAGTGCCTTAGACATCTTGGCTTTTAAAGCCTAAAATTCTAGTAATGACTTTGCGGGACTTGAAGAACAAGTCTTAGAGGAAAGAATCCAAGCCGAAGGGAATTGAATGTTGGGCTGACAGCCCATGTTCAGCCTATGGTGGGCTTTATCAGCCCACAACCCAGCCCCCACTTAACTTAACCCTAATCTCATATTAGGAGGTGTGGGTGTCTACGTTTTAGAGGCAGAAAAAGGTTATAAAAGGGCAGCAACGCAGACATCCTTGCAGAAGTAAAGAGAAGAAGAAAAAGGCAGAAAAACAAGAGAAAGAAAGAGAAAAAGATAAGGACAACGCAGAGAGACTGTTCTCAATTATCTAGCAGTGTTCTCATCTCAAGTTAGATCAAATCTATAGTAGACTCTTGCAGTGATTACTTGGGGAGGTTTTGGATATTGTGGGCAGTGACGTGATCCTTATATCCTAGTTATTCTCTTGTGATTGTTGCTAGGGTTTTGGGCAAGAGATTGAGATTTGTATATTTATTATTCTTATAGTGGATTATCTCTAGTTTGCCTCGTGGTTTTTACCCTTCACATTGAAGGAGTTTTCCACGTATATCTTGGTGTTCTATTTGATTATGATTCCATTTAATTCCGTTGCGTATTATGGTCTTCTAGTACTTGTTCATATACAAAGGTTATTCCACTTTATATTCTCATTATATCAGAGTAGGGTTTTGGTGATTTAATTTTGTATTTGAACATGGAGGCTAGTAATGTTTCTCGCATGATTAGTTTAAATGGAAACAATTGGATGATATGGAAACCAAGAATGGAAGATCTATTATATTGCAAAGATTTGTATGGACCTTTGCAGGGGGATAGTGCAAAACCCACAATTATGACAGATGATGAGTGGAAGAGGTTAGATCGAAAAACAGTTGGGTTTATTCTACAATGGCTTGATGATAGTGTCTTTCACCATGTTTCTACTGAAATTTCTATATATTCTCTTTGGAAAAAGTTGGAAAGTCTCTATGAAAGAAAAACAACTGGCAACAAAGCTTTTTTGATCAGAAAACTTGTGAACCTAAAATATAGAGAGGGTGCTTCTATTGTTGAGCATTTAAATGAAATACAAAGTATTACTAACCAGTTATCCTCTATGAAAATGTCTCTTGATGATGAGTTGCAAGCATTGTTACTTCTCAGTTCATTACTAGAAAGTTGTGAGACACTGGTGGTTTCCCTTAGTAATTCTACGCCAGATGGTATTGTCACCATGAGTCAAGTAACAAGCAGTTTGTTGAATGAGGAGTTGAGAAGAAAGAATTCAGCAACATCTCAGAATGATTCACAGGCATTTATCTTAAAGAATAGAGGAAGGTCAAAGTTTAAAAGCAGTTCACACATGGATAGAAGCAAGTCAAGATTAAGAAAAGATATTGTTTGTATAATTATGGTGAGAAAGGATATTACAAGAACCAATGTAAGCAACCTAAGAAGAGTAAGAAAAAGGGAAAATAAGTGGAGTCTACAGAGTCAAAGGATAATACTACAACTATAGTGCAGGGTGGTGATTATTTGATTTTATCTCCTTCTGATAATATTTTTTCTTGTGTGTGTCAGGATCTTGAGTGGGTGATTGACATAGGAGCTTCTTATCATGCTACACCACAGAGAGAGTTTTTTGCTACATACAGGTTTGGAAATTTTTGTGTTATTAAGATGGGTAACTATGGCACAGCAGACATCATTGGCATGGGTGATATCCATTTAAAGACCAACCTTAGCTGCAAGTTAGTGCTTAAGGATGTGAGGCATGTGGTTGACTTAAGGCTGAATTTAATTTCAGTTGGAAGGCTAGATGATGAAGACTATGATAGCAGATTTCATATAAGGCAATGGAAGCTCAGTAAGGGTTCTTTTGTTATAGCTATTGGAAAGAAATATTATACTTTGTACAGATTGCAGGCTAAAGCTTGTGGTGAACAATTAAATGCTACAGAGAAAGACTTCAGCATGGAGTTGTGGTATAGGCGACTAGGACACATGAGCGAGAAGGGGCTGCAAGCTCTTTCCAAGAGAGAAGTATTACCGGATCTTAGAGGTATACATTTGAACCATTGTATTGATTGTTTGGCTGGTAAACAACACAGAGTTTCATTTGCTAGTCCTGCTATGTCTAGAAAAATGCATGCCTTAGACCATGTTTATACAGATATATGTGGCCCTTTGAGGACAAAAACTCCTGGTGGATCTATTGATGTTTCTGGTATAAGTGGTGCACTTTATTTTATCACTTTTATAGATGATTTTTTCAGAAAAGTTTGGGCCTATACTTTGAAGACCAAAGATCAGGTTATTAATGTCTTTAAAGAGTTTCATGCTAGGGTTAAAAGGGAGACAGAAAGACAATTGAAATGTATAAGATCAGATAATGGTGGTGAGTATATAGGATTATTTAATGATTATTGCAGGTCACATAGGATTCAACATGAGATGACAGTTCTTGGTACACCTTAGCATAATGCAATTACAAAGAGGATGAACCGCACTATCATGCAAAAGATCAGATGTATGCTTCCACAGACCAAGCTATCCAAAAGGTTTTGGGATGAGGCTTTGAGGACTACAGTTGATATGATCAACTTGTCACCATGTACAGCCCTAGATGGTGATGTTGCAGAGCATGTATGGTTAGGGAAAGATGCTTCCTATAAGCATTTGAGAGTATTTGGTTGTCGTGCATTTGCACATGTTCCAGATAATGAGAGGTCCAAGCTGGATGGTAAGTCTAAAGAATGTATTTTTCTTGGTTACTCACATGATCAGTTTGGTTATAGGCTTTGGAATCCAGAAAAGCAGAAGGTGTTTAGAAGCAAAGATGCAGTCTTCTTTGAGGATCAAACTTTTGAAGATTTGAAGAAGAAGGCACCAGCCAAGACTTCTGCAGAAGGATTAGCAGATTGTGACCCAATTACTCCTCCAGTATATTAGAGTGATGGGGGAGATGTGCAGGAAGATGGTGTAGAGCCTGATGTTGATCTACCTGCAGGACATGTTGAACAAGAAGAAGTTGGAGAGCAACTTCCCACAGAACCTCAGTTGAGAAGATCTTCTAGACAACGTCAACCTTCCTGAAGATACTCTGATGAGTATGTGATGCTTACTAATGCAGGTGAACCAGAGAGTTACCAGGAAGCAGTTGAAAGTGAGCAGAAAGAGAAGTGATTAGTTGCTATGCAGGAAGAGATGGATGCTCTTCAGAAAAACCACACTTATGATTTGGTGCTACTACCAAATGGAATGAATGTCTTAAGGAACAAGTGGGTTTTCAGGTTGAAGACTCAAGAATATTATTCTCAACCAAAGTACAAAGCTAGATTGGTTGTGAAAGGCTTTGGTCAAAAGAAAGGTATTGACTTTGAAGAGATTT
>CM017189.1:10579318-10596818 GCA_004837865.1 Musa balbisiana
AAGCTCCTGGACTTTACGACAATCTTCTTAGTGAGTTTCGATGAACGTCCGGAGTTCTGGTGAACTCTCAAACTCTTAACATGATCTCGATCTTGATTCTAGCACAACACCTGCTTTACGTCTTACTGGAATCATGGTTAATCCTACACACATATCTCAGCAAAGGATTAGATCAAATATTTTACCAATTGATTTTATCATCAAAGTTCAAGATTCAACAATCTCCCCCTTTTTGATGGTGATAACCAATTGGTGAAGGAGTTAATCATAACTCCCCCTATCCACATGCCGTATTTTGAGAAAACATAAACTTGAATTCACAACCATGAATTCAAGCTTTGATCGAAATTTGTGCATCATCAAGTTATCAAGATATCAAATGCACAATCACTTCATGCATAATAAAATATTTTATCATAGCTTTCATCACTATTTGCATGTAGTTCTTCATCCTATTGTCCTCTAAAATAACAATTTTCATTCACCGTAATTCTTATGAGGTTATAAATCAACTCATCCATAATAGGTATATGATGTCCTAAAAGATAAGTTGATACCTTTTCATTTTCATCTACAAGTAGATTGTTGTAAAATAGTCTAACAAACCTAGGGTAGATGGGTTCACTAATTTGAAGGATTGGGAGAATATCTAGATTAGCAAACTATTGAATGGGTTCTAAATCACTTAATTCCTCTAAATTAACATATTTCACCTTATGAACATGCCTAAACTCTATGGATGAAAATTTTAAGGCATGTTGATTAGAATCGAAGAGTAGGGAGTCATAATTTTCTTCTAATCTCCTCTTTCTTTTGTGCCTAGAGGATCTTCTAGAACCCATAAAGACTACTATTATGAAGATAGATAATGAGCAAGAGTAGATAATACATAAGAGAAATCAATGCTCTTTAAAGAATGCCTTAGTTGTGATCTTCAAGAGGATGTAGGAGATTGATCCTTGATCTAGTAGAAAATAGGGATTTTTGGATAGCTAGAGGGAGAGAGCGGTGTTCAAAGGGGGTTTGGAGTTGTTTAGGGGAGTGGAGAATGAGTTAGGGTCGGTTCTACCACCGGCCCTAACTTGATTTTATGAAGGGGGCAGGTTGCGAGCGGTGGCACCGCTGGCTGGGTTGTGCTATCGCCTGCAACACTTGATTGCTGGCTGTGCTACCGCCAACTAGGGCGGTGCCATCGCCTATAGGCAGTGAGCACTGCTCACTCATTTACATTCATATCAAAATTTTCATAAATGCATACCACACGTTCACGATTCATATTAACACAACGATTCATCACTAAACCCATATAAAACTCGTAGATACTTATGATTCATATCAACTTGTCAAAACTCATAAAATGCATATCATAAGTTCATGATTCATATTAATTCATCGTATTAATTCATCGTATCAAACATGTAAAAATGCATACTATAAGTTCATGATTCAAGTGAGCAAACTTGAAAAAAAAATTGAAAAAGTCTGAAAATGAAACTCATACATTTTGACAATTTAGCATTCCCCCAGTTCCCTTTTAATGAAATCAAATTGTTCTTCATTTAAGGGTTTTGTAAAGATGTCGGCTAATTGATGTTTTGTATTAATAAACTCTAAGATTACATCATTATTATTGACATGATCTCGTATAAAGTGATGCCTAATATCAATATGTTTTGTTCTAAAGTGTTGAATGAGATTTTTTGTTAAACATATTGCACTTGTGTTATCATATTTTATGAGAATATTTTTAAGATAAATCTTATAATCCTCTAAAGTGTTTTTCATCCACACAACTTGTGCACAACATGCACTAGCTGCAATGTACTTGGCTTCGGTTGTAGATAGTGTAATCAAGTTTTGTTTCTTGGAAAATCAAGAAACAAATGCGTGTCCTAAAAATTGACATGTTCTAGATGTGCTTTTTCTATCTAATCTATATCCAGCAAAATCCGCATCAGCATATGTAATTAATTCAAAGTTCTTGGATTTTGGATATCATAATCCTAGATTAGTGGTACCTTTAAGATATCTAAGAATTCTCTTAACTGCTTTAAGATGAGATAATCTTAGGATTAGATTGAAACCTTGCACAAAGACCTACACTAAACATGATATCCGGTATAGTTGCAGTGAAGTATAATAAACTTCCTATCATACGCCTATAAGCTCTTTGATCAAAGCTTTCTCCACTTTCATCAATGTCTAACTTAGTGGAGGTACTCATGGGAGTATTGATAGCCTTTTAGCTATCCATCTTAAACCTTTTTAGCAATTCTAAAGCATATTTTGTTTGACTAAGAAAAATACCATTACTTAGTTGTTTGATTTATAAACCCAAAAGAAAGTTAATTCCCCCATCAAACTCATTTCAAATTCAAGACTCATACTTTTAGTAAATGATTCATATAGAGATTCATTTATGGAATAAAAAATAATATCATCTACATAAATTTGAACAATAAAAAAATTATTTTTAAAATTTTTGATAAACAATGTAGTATCGACCTTGTTTTTAGAGAAATTATTTTTGATAAGAAATGAACTAAGTCTCTCATACCAAGCCCTTGGGGCTTGTTTCAATCCAAAGAGAGCTTTAGTTAATTTAAACACATGATTAGGGAGATTATCATTCTTAAAGCCAAGAGGTTGTTCAACATAAAATTCTTTGGAAATAAAGCTATTAAGAAAAGCACTTTTAATGTCCATTTGAAATAACTTAAAATTGTTACTACTAGCATAGGTAAGGAGCATCCTTATGGCTTTTAATCGTGCCACAAGAGTGAAGGTTTCTTCATAATTGATACATTTTTTTTGGTTGAAATCTTTGGCTACTAATCTAGCCTTATTTCTAACCACGATACCAAGTTCATCTTGCTTGTTTCTAAAAACCTATTTAGTACCAATAACTAAATGGTCATTTGGCCTAGGAACAAGCTTCCACACCTTATTTCTCTTAAATTAGTTTAACTCTTCTTGCATTGCAATGACCCATGAATCATCTTTCATGGCCTTGATAATGCTTTTAGGTTCAATTTGGGAGAGAAAAACGACGTTGGCATAAAAATTTTTAAGAGAAGAATGAGTTTGAACCCCTTTCGTTGTGTCTCCTATTAGCTCCTTAGGATAAGCATCTACATACTTCCATTCCTTCGGTAAAGAAGGTTCGGAAGAAGATGCATCTAAGTTGCTAGATAGAGAAGGGGAATCATTTAAATTCAAAGCATCAAAATTAACATCATCATCAAAATCATTTTTCTTAACTTTAGAAACTTAATTAAAAATAACATGAATAGATTCTTCTATAATCAAGGTTCTTTTGTTAAAGATACAAAATGTTTTAGAAATAAAAGAATAGCCAAGAAAAATTCCTTCATCAGATTTTGTATCAAATTTACCTAAGGCATCATTTTCATTCAAAATAAAATATTTACATCCAAAAACTTTAAAATATGAAACAGTGGGTTTTTTGTTGTTCCACAACTCATAAAGAGTTTTAGAAAGTAATGGTCTTACTAGAACTCTATTCATAACATAGCATACTGTATTTATGGCTTTGACCCAAAAATATTTAGGAAGATTATGTTCGTTTAACATGGTTTTTGTCATTTCTTGCAAGTTTCTATTATTTCTTTCTACAACATTTTGTTGAGGATTTCTTGGAGTAGAGAAGTTGTGGTTGTATCCATTAGATTCACAAAATTCTTGAAAATCACGGTTTTGAAATTCACCACCATGATCACTTCAAATTGACAAAATCATAAAACCCTTTTCATTTTTGAAAAAGTTTACAAAACTTTGAGAAATACCTAAAGCATTCACTTTTGTGTGCCAAAAAATAAGTCCATGTGTATCTACTATAATCATCCATGATGACAAATGCGTATTTGCTACCTCCTAGGCTTGATGTAGCAATTGGTCCGAACAAGTCCATATGGATCAATTCCAAAGGTTTAGAGGTGCTTATTTAGTTCTTAGGTTTGAAACTATATTTTATTTGTTTTCCTAATTGACATACATCATACACATTATCTTTGACGAACTTGATATGAGGAATTCCTCTTACGAGTTCTTTAGAAGAAATTTGAGAGATTAGTTTTATGCTAGCATTACCTAATCTCCTATGCCAAAGCCAAGCATCGTTATTCAAAACCGAAAAACATATTTCATTGCAAAGATCATTAATGTCAATAGTGTATATGTTATTTTGTTTTAGTGCAATCATAGATGTATTTTTGTATGGTTTTTAAAGAATGTAAGCATTAGATTCAAATATAACGATATATCCTTTATCACATAATTGACTAATACTCAAAAGGTTATGCCTTAAACCATCAACTAATAATATATCTTCAATAAGAAGGTTAGATTTGTTACCTATGGTTCCTTTGCCAATGATTTTACTCTTGTTGTTGTCTCCAAAGGTGACATATCCTTCATTTAGTCTAGTGAGCTTAGAGAAGTGGGATGGATCTCTAGTCATATGCCTTGAGCATCCACTATCAAGGTACCATCTCTTGCTCCTAGCTTGTGATGATATATTTTTCTAAAAAAAGGGTGATTTTTAGGTACCCATTTGACCTTGGGTGCCTCAAAAATTGATTTATCATGTTGCATTGAGTCATTTGAGGTTCTTTTAGGAACCTAAATCAATTTACGTGGACTATATTTCTTGAATGGATATTTGTATGCAACATATCCAAGTTTGCAACAAAAATTGCATATGATGTGAGGTGATACATACAAGGTAGGGCCTTTAATAAAGATGGTTGGATTTTGGTGAGAGCTACTCACAAATCCGATACCGTCTTTCCTATGAACGTGACCCTTGTTAGCAAGAATCATATTCAAGGACTTACTACCAACATCAAATTTCTTGAAGGTATCTTTGAGTAGCAAGTTTTCCTTTTGAAGTAGTTTTAAATCATGGCATTTTGTGTAGGGAACTAAGCTATTTTCATGCTTAATCTCTACTTTATCAAAATTGCTAATAAGAGAAGCATGTTCATTTTTTAAAGAATTATACTTTTTACTCAAAATTCTACATTCATTAAATAATTTATGAAAAGCACTTAAAAGCTCATCGAAAGTTAAATTTGCATCTAATGAACTTGTTATCTCATCTCCAATAGCCATTAGCGCATAGTGAGCAACTTGCTCGATGTTGGTTGACTCCTCTTCTTCGGAAGCACTTGAGTCATCCTATGTAGCTTTGAGAGCCTTCTTCTTTGGTTGCCTCCTCTTTGTTTGGGGACATTCACTCTTGTAATTGTTGAATCTCATATTTTAATGATGAAACAAATTGATAAGTGTCTATGTTTTAATCTATGTTTTAGTGATGCAGGATGCTTCGATCAGGATGAGACAATTAAAGTAGGAAGAATCATGTTATGCTAGATGAAAACATATAAAAAGATTGGTTGTCGAGCCGGAGGATCGATCGACGTATCGATAGAAGGCGTCGAGCCATGGATTCAAGCATCGGGCCAAGAAGAGCTGATTTTGCATTTAGGATATTGGAGTTGCAGAGTCAACTAGCCGATTGGACAATAGGCCGCAAGAGAGAATGATGCGCTGGAGAATTGGACGAAGTGTCGAGGGACCAATGACATGTCGAACAACATGATTAATGCTTAGTATTAATTGTCTAGATCGAAGTGTGTTTTTACATGTGCAGGATTAACTACGATAGCAAGACATAAAGCAAAATGAAGTCCTATAGTCAAGGATGCAATTTCGTTGGGAGTTCAAGAGTTTGTCGGAAGTCCAGATGTTCGTCGGAAGTTCTATTGGAACCAGTCAAGAAGTCTAGGAGCTTGCCGGAAGAAGCTCATCGGAACTTGCCAAAAAGATCGTCATGAAGTCCAGGAGCTTGTTGGGAGTCTGCCGGAACATTGTCGAGAGATCGTTGGAAGTTCATCGGAAGATCGCAAGAAGCTCGCCAGAAGAAACTAGACTTTCGGACTTGTTTAGCTTAGAAAATTTCTTAGGAATCATAGTTAGCATGTAATTGGGTTTAGATTTGGGCCAACCTAATTAGGGGCCAATTGGGCCATGTAAGGATTGTGTTAGGCTGAATAAGAGGCTCAAACAGTGACCCAAGAGGCAACAACATTGTGGCACAATCGTCGAGACTATGTCAAGTGGTGGTACCGCCTAAACATAGCCTCCAAGAAGGCTGTAGGCAGTGGTACCAACCAATGTCAGGCGATGGTACCACCAGACTAGGCGATGGTACCGCCTAGTGCAGTGTCAGTGTCAGACTGACAATGGCGGTGGTACCGCCCAACGCAGGCGGTGGTACTGCCCGTGCTCGGGAAACCCGGGATGAGATGTTTTTAGGCTCCAAGTTTGAATGAACTTGAAGTCTATAAATACCCCTCTCATCTCTGGTTAAAGGACACAAGTAATAAGATTAAAATAAGGATAGAAACGCTGCTGCAATCTTGTGTGAGCTCCTCTTAAAGTTCTAAGTGTTAGAATAGTTTGAGAGAGGAGTGAGTGGGGGTGTAAGGGTTGTCTCCTAAACCCGATAAAAGGAAAATCGAGTTGTAAAAGGTGGTTGGTCTTTGCCTATTGAAGGAAGACCGATAGTGGATGCTAGTGGCCTTGACAGAAGAGGAATCGATGAAGTGGATGTAGGTCACGACGACCGAACCACTCTGAAATCTGGTTTGTGTTTCTTTGAGCAATTTATCTTTACTGCAAACCTCTTTAATAGCTCATTGCTTTCAATACATTTACAAATGTGTTTCAAGTTAAGATATTTATGAAACGGTTTTATGTCGGAAACTGGTTTTATCGAAACGAAGTTTTAAACCGACGTTATTTTACTGCTGCACTAATTCACCCCCCCCTCTTAGTGCCGCTCTTGATCCTAACAATTGGTATCAGAGCCTCCTTTTCTCATTTGGTTTTACACCCAATGAGAAATAACTCGTTTTGACTTTCAAGAGGGTCACTCTCTCATTCGTCCTCCCTTTTTCAATGGGACGAATTACACTTATTGGAAAACTCGAATGAGTTTTCTTGCTTTCGTTGAATCTCAATTTATAGCACATAGTCGAATTTGGTTTTCAAATATCTTCTCTTCCAATGAACCATTGGAATGATTTGGAGAAGAAGACGTTTTCTTTAAATGCTAGAGCTATGAATGCTCTATTTTGCGCCTTAGATAAAACTGAGTTTAAACGGGTTTCTATATGCGAAACGACTTTCGATATTTGGTGTACTCTTGAAATCACACATGAAGGGACTAACAAAGTTAAAGATTCGAAAATTAACTTTTTAATACATGATTTTGAACTTTTTCGAATGAAACCAAGTGAAACCATTGTTGACATGTACACCCATTTTACGGATGTCGTCAATGGTTTAAAAGCTCTTGGTAAAACTTTTTTTAATTTTGAACTTGTTAGTAAAGTTTTACGCTCACTTTCTAAATCTTGGGATTAAAAAATAACAGCTATGCAAGAATAAAAAAATTTGAATACTTTTTTGATCGAAGAACTTATCAGGTCTCTAATGACTTATGAAATGATGTGCAATGCATGTAAAGAACTTGAGAACTATCTTCCAAAGAACATGAAGGATTTTGGACTAAGAACAATCGAAGACCACTCGAGCATAAGCTCAAGTGATGGTGAACTTTTACTACTTATGAAATTTAAAAAATTCATGAAATAAAAATTAAAGAACAAAAAGAATGGAACTATTTACTTTGAATGCAAGAAGAAGGAAGTAATCTTGGACGAATCAAGCTCCTCCGAAGACGAGGAGAAAATCAACAAAGGCGAGGTGACAAACTACTCCTTAACGGCTTTCGATGACAAGGTAATCAAAATCCCCTTTGTTTATTTCGAAATTACATGATGCTTTTCATGATGCATTTTTTTGTTTAAAAAATTATATATAATTTTTTTTAGAAAATTACATGTTTAATAATGTTTAATGAAAATACAAAAAAAAAATTAGGATCATGCTTATCATTCTAGTAATTTTGAAAATAATCATGAAAATTGCATGTTTATGATAAACAAAATGATTTTGATTAAAAAATAACAGCTATGCAAGAATAAAAAAATTTGAATACTTTTTTGATCGAAGAACTTATCAGGTCTCTAATGACTTATGAAATGATGTGCAATGCATGTAAAGAACTTGAGAACTATCTTCCAAAGAACATGAAGGATTTTGGACTAAGAACAATCGAAGACCACTCGAGCATAAGCTCAAGTGATGGTGAACTTTTACTACTTATGAAATTTAAAAAATTCATGAAATAAAAATTAAAGAACAAAAAGAATGGAACTATTTACTTTGAATGCAAGAAGAAGGAAGTAATCTTGGACGAATCAAGCTCCTCCGAAGACGAGGAGAAAATCAACAAAGGCGAGGTGACAAACTACTCCTTAACGGCTTTCGATGACAAGGTAATCAAAATCCCCTTTGTTTATTTCGAAATTACATGATGCTTTTCATGATGCATTTTTTTGTTTAAAAAATTATATATAATTTTTTTTAGAAAATTACATGTTTAATAATGTTTAATGAAAATACAAAAAAAAATTAGGATCATGCTTATCATTCTAGTAATTTTGAAAATAATCATGAAAATTGCATGTTTATGATAAACAAAATGATTTTGATTAAAAATACCTTATGAAATTATGTTTGATGATATCATGCCTTATAAATTTATTTTTTAAAATTATGCATGATGATTCTTGCGATTTATATATTATCGATTTTTATGGTAATTAAAGTGGCTTTTTCGGTTTTGAAAATGATGCATGTTTTGATTTGGCATAAACGAAAAATGCATGCTTATATTAAATAATGTAAGTATCATGCTTGATGATTTTATATTTAAATTATGCATTATTATTTGAAGTAATAATAATTTTTGGGTAATTCATGGTTTATTTATCTTGATGATTTCCATTATGATATTTGCTCTTTCGATTTTAAACTATAATGTATGGTTTTGACATAAGAATAAAAATTTGGGCATGCTAATATAAAGTCAAATATAAATTAAAACTAAAGAAGTTTTAGATATTTATAAGAATCATTCAAAATTATGTTCAATGAAAATATGCTTGATGTTGTAATGAAAATATTAAAATTTTTGGTACCATGCTTGGTGATTTTATACTATGCATGAGATTTAAAAAT
The DNA here is from genome assembly GCA_004837865.1 of Musa balbisiana. Classification (NCBI taxonomy): domain Eukaryota; kingdom Viridiplantae; phylum Streptophyta; class Magnoliopsida; order Zingiberales; family Musaceae; genus Musa; species Musa balbisiana. The sequence continues at coordinate 10,588,493 of CM017189.1, forward strand.
AATGCATGATGATTTTTGTAATTTATGCCTTATTGATCTTTGTCGTAATAAATCTTGCACTTTCGGTTTTAAACATAATACATGTTTTTATTTGGCATAAATGAAATAAAATCATATGAATTGAAACAACTAAAAAGAGAAAAAATATTTTTCTTAAATTTTTTTTTTCTCTATCTTATCAAAATTTCACTAAGAGATTGATAAAGTTGTTTATGTCATTTTGAATCTCTTAAAAGAAATGTTGAGATTTTGATGATTTGAATTTGAATGAGCTTTATCAAAATCATGATCTTGGTTTATTGGAATTACTTGAGATTTTTTTTAATCAATATCTCTCTTTGTATTCCTACGATATTTTCTTGATGTTTTACTTAAAGAAGAGATTTACTATATGAATCATGTCTTTTGGTATTTAAGTGGTCTTATCTTTCATGACATGATTTCTTTGCATTTATAGCTTGTATGCCTTAAAATGAATGAAAATTTTTCAATCAAATCATGAACTTTCTTTTTGATCTCTCTACTTGAGCTATCGTTTATGAAAATAAAAAATTTTCTATCTTCGATTATTTCTTTTTATTATTTACTAAAGAAGAGACTTATGCAAACAAACTATGACCTTGATAATGGTTTGAAATTATGCATGTTATATAATAAAGATTTGAAACCATGTTTTGATATCATGTATACACAAGAAATGTTATTTTGACAAATTGAATGAATTGAAAATGAATGATGATTTTTCTCTTGATTATAACTTGTGATATCTTTTTTTATGAATCATTATCTTGATTTCTCGGTATTCGATATATGAGATTTTTCTATGAATCAAGATTTTTCATACTATGATTCTTCTTGGTATTCACTAAAAAATGATGTATTCAAATTAACTATGATATGCTACTTGACATCTTGATAATTTATGACTTGAGTTTTGTTATGCATTATTCCCCTCTTCTTCATTCTTATTTACAATGATAAAAGGGGAGAAAAGAAATCACTAGCATTTCAAGGGATCAATAAATTTATTTATTTCATTTTGAATCTCTTGCAAATTATTTTGATGATCTTGATTATTTGAAGTTGAATGTTTGGTACCAACAATCAAGAAGTGGTAAATGCTTAAAAATGTTGATTTAATGTTTGGTATCATGAATGCTTTAAATGATGAATGTTTGGTATCATGATCAAAACGTTGATAAATGCTTAAAAATTTTAATGCCTTAGTATCATGTATGATATGCTCATAATAATGATTGATTTATTTATTTTTTAGTATCTTGCATAAAAAATGACATGTAAAGTTTTAAAATTGTGTATGTTGTAAATTGAAAATATAATGATGCACAAATAAGATTGATGCTTTACGTTTGTCATGATTTGAAAATTATTGTAAAGGGAAAAGAATTAGAAACATTGTATTCTTCCCTTCTTTTTGACAATGACAAAGGGGGAGAAATTTTGCCAGCTTGCTAGATGATAGCTTGCATACTTCAAGAAGAAGCAAAAAGCTTGCACACCCCAAAAATGCAAAAATTTTGCCAACTTTTATTGTAAAATTTGTAGCTCACAAATTGCAAGGAGAAAAACTTGCTATGAAACAAAATTGCTAGCTTACTCTAAAATGATGCATGCAATACTTATGATTTTATTATGATGATGTATTTGATGTATTGCATATCATGTATGAGAATCATGATTAAAATTGCATTGATTTAAATTAAATTTAAATCCAAGGTTTATCTCAATTATGACATATTGAAATAAGAATGATAATTTATTTTTGTCATAATTTGAAAATTGATGAATTGCATAATTGTTTTGTTATTCCCCTCTTTTTGCCAATAACAAAGGGGGAGAAAGAATTTCTAGCGTGCACATCATGAAAAGAGGCAAACTTGCTAACTTGCTAATCTCAAAAGAGAAGCTAGAAATACTATCTTACAAATATCAAGAGAAGTAATGTTTGCTAAGTTACACATTTCAAGAAGAGACAAAAAGTCTATCTTGCACATCTAAAAAGATGTAAAATTTTGCTAACTTTTTTATGTGTAAAATTTGATGGCTTGCATACTTTAAAATGATGTAAAAATTTGCTAGCTTGCATGTTCTAAAATGTTGTAAGATTCATTAGCTCGCATGATGTAGAACTTACTTTCTTGAACATAACCAAGAAGTGCTATCTTGCCTATCTCAAGAAGCAAAACATGCTTACTTGCACATTTTTAATTATTGCTAGCTTGCATAATGATAAAATTAAAAATTATGTTTATTATACAATGATTTGAAATTATGTCGCAAATGGTGCTAGTTTACATGCTCTAAAATGAAATAAAAATTTGCTAGCATGTATGTTGTGAAACTTGCATATCTCTAAAAATATGTTGCTTGGATGATGTACTTCTCTTTTTTATTGTTGACAAAGGGGGAGAAGTATGATGATGTTATGTATAATTTTATAATAATATGTTGCTTGGATTTGTGAATCCAAGAGTTCTATAAATATGCCATATTGATAGGGGAGTTTGTTTTAACTCCATCATTAATTGGTTGTCATCATCAAAAAGGGAGAGATTGTCGAATCTCATATTTTAATGATGAAACCAATTAATAAATGTCTATGTTTTAATCTACGTTTTGAGTGACGTAGGATGCTTCGATCAGGATGAGACAATTAAAGCAGGAAGAATCATGTTATGTCGGACGAAAACATGTCAGAAGATTGGATATCGAGCCAAAGGATCGGTCGACGTATTGACAAAAGGCTTTGGGCCATGGATTCAGGCATCAGGCTAACAAGAGCGGATATTGCGCCAAGGATATCGGAGTTGTGGAGTCAACTAGCCGATTGGGCAATAGGCCGCAAGAGAGGATGATGCACCAAAGAACCGGATGAAGTGTCGAGGGACCAATGACATGCCGGACCACATGATTAATGTTTTATATTAATTGTCTAGTTCGAAGTATATTTTTTTATGTGAAGGATTAACTACGATAGCAAGATATAAAGCAAAATAAAGTCCCAGAGTCAAGGATGTAATTTCGTTGGGAGTTTGAGAGTTCGTCGGAAGTCCAAACGTTCGTCGAAAGTTCTGCAGGAACTAGCCGAGAAGTCCAGGAGCTTGCCGAAAGAAGCTCGTCAGAACTCACTAAGAAGATCATCGTGAAGTCTAGGAGCTTGCTAGGAGTCCGTCGGAACATTGCCGAGAGATCGTCGGAAGTTCGCTGGAAGATCGCCGGAAGAAACTAGATTTACGGACTTGTTTAGCTTGGAATATATCTTAGGAATCATAGTTAACATGTAATTAGGTTTGGATTTGGGCCAACCCAATTAGGGGCCAGTTGAGTGTTAGGATCGGAGCGGCACTAAGAGTGTTAAGATCGAGTGAATTAGTGCAGGCAGCGGATTAAAACATCGGTTTCAGAAAATCTTTCGTACGATAAAAACCGAACTCGGAAGTGCTTAACTTGAAAGCGTGTTCGTAAAGGTGTGCAACAAAAGTAATAAGGAAGTAAAGCATGTATGAAGGTTTGAAGTAAGGTAAATAGTAATAAGTAAATGAAAACCAGAGAACACGCCAATTTTATAGTGGTTCGGTCAAATGATCTACATCCACTTGCGAAGTCTTCTTCGATGAGGCTCCCAACTTCCACTAGCAAATCACTTTGAAGGGGAAGGACAAATACCCCTCTTATAATCTTTTACAAGTGGTTCACACTCTTACAAATTTTCAACGAGAAAGAAGGAGGTGAATACTCAAGTAATTGAAAACAAGACTTGCTAAAGACTTTACTAAGGCTTTTATCTCAATCTATTGCTTCTCAAAAGTTGTATTCTCTGCTGAGAATTGAGGGGTATTTATAGGCCCCAAGAGGATTCAAATTTGGGCTCCAAATTTTGAATTCTCTTGGGTTTTTGAGGCTAGCGATGCCACTGCCTGTCAATGTCATACTGACCAGTGACTGGCGGTGCCACCGCCTGTCGGTGGCGGTACTACCGCTTGTCAATTTTCACATTGATAGTGTTCTGGCAGTGCCACCGCCTGAACTCTCGGGTGCTGGGCGGTGCCACTGCCCAGTCCGTTGGTATCACCGCCTTATCCTCGGGCTCTGGGCGGTGCCACTGCCTATACTATTTCAGCTCACTAGTTGGGCTCCAAACTTGACCCAAACTAGTCCGAACTTGGGCCCAATTGGCCCCTACTTGGGTTATAAGATTAATACCTAATTCTAACCCTAATTAACATTCTAACTATGAATTTAAAGGCATTTCCTAAGCTATTACAAAGTTCGCAAGTCAAGACTTCTTCCGGCGAACTTCCGGCAATCTTCCGATAAACTCTCAGAAACCATTTCGTGGACTCTCGGCAAGCTCCTAGACTTCACGATTTGATCTTAGCAAGTTCCGATGAGCTTCTTCGGCAAGCTACAATCTTTCTCGATGAGCTCTACGAACTTCCGACGTACCTTCCGGCGAGCTTTCGAAAACCCTTCGACAAGCTCCCTACTCATTCTCGGCTAGTTCCGGCAGCATTCCCGATGAACCTTTGGACTTCCGTCAGACTCTCGAACTCCCAACGAATCCTTCGCGCTTGACTTCGGCACTTTGTTTTGCTTTATGTCTTCATCATTATCATAGTTAATCCTACACACATAAGCCAAAACTCTAATTCGATCTAGATAATTATTACAACGCGAATTGATATTCTGTTGCCCGACACATCATTGGTTGGCGCTTTGTCTGATTTTTCAGCGCATCATCCTCTCTTGTGGCTTGTTGACCAATCGGTGGTTGACCTCTGCAACCTCGATATCCTTGGTGCAATTCCGCTCTCCTTAGCCCGATGCCCGATCTCCGAAGCGTTCTACCGTCCAATATCCTAATGTGATCTCCTCCAGCACAACGTTAATTCCTCCTGCGTCAACTATCTAATCCTGATCGAGTAGACCTGCATCACTCAAAATGCAGTTAAACATCTAAACACAATCAATTAGTTTCATCATCAAAATCCGAGATTCAACAATCTCTCCCTTTTTGATGATGACAACTAATTGATGACTACTGGAGTTAACCTTAACTCCCCAGAGTTTAACCAAACTCTTCCTATCAATATGCCATTGATAGAACACTTGGATTATCCCAAATCCAAGCAACATTCATCACATGTTATGAAAAACATTTAAACCATCATGCAAATATATATAAAATATTCAATTCAATGCATGAAGTCATCAATATACTTCTCCCCCTATGTCATCAACAAAAGGAGAAGTGGCTCTAGCTATTTTAAAAGATATTCAAGTTTTTGTAATATGAAGCTAGATTTTTATCATAACATATAAGCACAAGAGCATAGTATAGTAAGATTCTTAAGTTCAATCATGGCAATTCAACACTTGCTTCTTGTGCAAGATTGCACTTTGCTTTTATTTGCATATTCCTAACTAGAAAAAGCTTTCTCACCTTTGTTTTTGTCGAAAAGAAGGGAAGAGTATAAGCTAGCCAGGCCAGCATTTGCCTTGAGCTAGCAATCTTTCTCCCCCTATGTCATTGCCGAAAAGAAGGAGAGGAACCAATGATTTAGACTTTTACATAAATTATAAATTTACATCAATCAATATTTCAATCATCACATGATACATACAAGGACAAAAATGCAAAGAAATCATGTCATGAAAGACATCAATTGTTAAACATGATATGATAATAGTCTCAAAAATTTTAATTTGCGATACATATGATACATTGCGATACTAAAAAATTTAATGTGATGCTTTTAAGGATATTAACCTATTTTTGATACAAAGCATGGCAAGAGCAATTATATTGCAAGTTTTCTAAGTTTTGCATTTTTTGCTTCTTTCGAGATAGCAATTCTTAGCTTCTCTACAAGCTAGCAACTTTTATGATATGCAAGTTTTACTACAGATAAGCTAGCAAATTTAAAGATGTGTAAGTTGGCATATTTGCTTTTCTTTGCGATGTGCATGATAGCATTTCTTTGTAATGTTCAAGATAGCAAATTATACATCATTCTAGCTAGCAAATTAAAGATGTTCAAGAAAGCAAGCTCTTTCTTCTCTTTTGAGAAGTGTCATTTTTGCTTCCTTAGAAAAATGCCAAACTAGCAAGGGACCATGTTCCACATGAGGCAAGCAAACAATTTGGCAAGTGTTACATTTGTATCTTTTCTTTAGATGTGCAAGAAAGTAAGCAAGTTTTTGCATTTTCTTGACTTTTGCAAGGTAGCTAATTTCTCTTTGAGATGACCCTTTACATTAATTCAAGATAGCACATTAGCAACTCTTTCATATAAAGATTTTAAACATCTATTCTCAAGCCATATAAAGAGTAAGTCAAGGATTCAATTATCTCATGTCATGAATTCCAACAGGCATCTCAAATTATCAACATCACATTAAAATAATATTTCAAAAAAGATGTATCGATAAGTGATTCATTTGTATTAATTCATTCATTCGGAAGATTCTCCTCTTTGGTAAATAAATCTAGGAGAACAAAATGAATTAAGGGAGATATAACATGATTGAAGCATTGAACATGATTCATATTTAAAATGTGTCTCATGTCATAAGTATGAATCAAGCATTTGCGAAATCCGAAATCATCCTCAAAGTCACATTCAATAAATTCATACATGACAAGCATAGATTTATTGAAAAGTCGATAAGATAGAGGATCGCATTTCATTTTTATAAATTTCTATTCATGTGATTTACTTCTTATAAGCATGCCTTTACCTTTAATAAAACAAGTGTCAACATTTAAGACAGAAAGGTAAATTTCATAAAACAAATCATCAAGCATGATTCCATGATAACATCCTTTTAATATCTTGATATTCATCATCAAGTATGATTTCAAAAAGTATGTTCAAGAGAAATCATTAAGACCAAATGCATGATACACTCATTTATTTTCAAAATATTCATCATGTTTATTTTCATGAGATTCACAAGATTGGTAAAATAAATTCATTAATCTCAATAGGATAGAAAATTCATTTCCATTTCATACAATTGATTTCATGTGAGGGTATTCAAGTCTTTTGTGAAAACATGTATCATCATTTAAAATCGAAACATAAGTTTCATCATGAAGCTGTCAAGACCAAACACTTTATGATATTACATCTATCATCAAAACACTATCAAGAAATTCATACATAGATGTACATGTACTATGTCATCTTAATATGTCATGAGAATGTCATCTTAATTCGTCATAAAAACGATTAGACGAAAAACATGTTAATCTAAAATGAGAGTTTCAAATTAACATTTACTTCAAAAACTTATGCATGACATAAAATCATCAAGATACATATACATGGATTAATCCTAAGCATTATCACATATCATATAATTATCATCCCTAATGTTGCATACATCATTCAACATTTCAAAACATAACATGCATGAAACCTTAGCAATATACTTTTCATGATCAAATTTTTTAATTTTTCAAAGATGCTAAAAAGAAAAACATGATATAATTTTTGAAAAATAATTTTTTATTTCCTATTCCTACTATCTAAATCAAGCACTCATGAAAAACTTCAAGTAATTACAAAATAATTCAAGAGAGTTGAGTTACTTACCTTGTAGTCGAACCCCATCAAAGCCCAATTCGTCGTTTCACCTTTGGAAGTTCTTGATTCATCCTTGGTTGCCTTCCTCTTCTTTGGCCTCTTCCTCTGTTTACCTTTGGAAGCTCGTCGGAACTTGCCAAGAAGATCGTCGTGAAGTCTAGGAGCTTGCCGGGAGTCCGCCGGAACATTGTCGAGAGATCGTCAGAAGTTCATCGGAAGATCACCGGAAGCTCGCTAGATGAAACTAGACTTACGGACTTGTTTAGCTTAGAATATGTCTTAGGAATCGTAGTTAGCATGTAATTGGGTTTGGATTTAGGCCAACCTAATTAGGGCCAAGTTGGACCATGTAAAGATTGTGTTGGGTCGAATAAGAGGCCCAAACAGTGACCCAAGAGGCAACAGCATTGTGGCACAATCGTCGAGACTATGTCAAGTGGTGGTACCACCCAAACACAACCTCCAAGAAGGCTATAGGCGGTGGTACCAACCAATGTCAGGCGATGGTGCCACCAGACTAGGCGGTGGTACCACCTAGTGCAATGTCAGTGTTAGAATGACAATGGCGGTGGTACCGCCCAATGCAGGCGGTGGTACTGCCCATGCTCGGGAAACCCGGGATGAGATATTTTTAGGCTCCAAGTTTGAATGAACTTGAAGTCTATAAATACTCCTCTCATCTCTGGTTAAAGGACACAAGTAATGAGATTAAA
>CM017189.1:10604318-10705710 GCA_004837865.1 Musa balbisiana
GGTAGGCATTACGATATTTGTTCTTCCGCTGCACATGTGATGTCGCCCCCAAGATTTTCCAATAGTGGTATCAGAGCCAGGTTGTTTGTGCGATAGATTGGTTTTGAACTACGTGTGTTGTGTTTTGGAGAAGCTTTTAGCGTCAAAATTATTGACGTAAAAGCGAGGAAGGGTAGCAACAATTATTGTCCTCGATCTGTGTGCATGCAGTGGCCAACCATAGGCAAGTATAGTGCCGGCGCACGCATAGGCGTTGTGCTTGTGGTAGCCTACCGGCGGCCTACATGTAGCAGGCTTGTGACCGGTGGGGCTGGCAAACCGTGGGCGCGGGCGTTGCTTGTGGCCACAATGCCCACAAGGGCCGGCGGTGCCGCCAGCGGGAGAGCTGCTCGCAGGCAAGGGCAGCGCCTCGTGTCCCCTAGTGCATAGAGCCGTCGCTGGCTGGGTGGCGGTGGCCGTAGCAAGTAGGGAGAAGGGCAATTAGGGCTTTCTGACCACAAGATAGGTTTACCCCTCAAATTTGAAATTTTTTGATTTTGTACTTTTTCTAAATTATAAAAATACCCCTCAAAATTTAAAAAATTCCCTACATGTCCCTGAATTTAGAAAATATTAATTAATTAAAATATTTAATTAATTATTATTTTATTATTATCTAGTAGTCCTACATGATAATGATTTATACATGTGATGTATAATGTGTGGACGGATGATCATGGACCGTGTGATGTGTGTACTTGTGATTATTATTATTGGGGCCTACGAGCCTCCATTATATTTTTCGTTTATTGTCGGGCCTGCGTGCCTATGATTATGTTATAATCACACGAGAAGGCGCAGTAGGAGCGTGGATACAATAGCGGGACCCACGAGACGGATGATCGTGATGCATGGAGATGCGTCGAGATGTCGACGGAACCGACGAGGATGAGATGGATGATCACAAGGTATGGAGATGTGCCGCTGCATATATAGATCTTGATGTGAGTGATTAGGTCCACTGGCTCGAGCCTAATCATATTAGGCTTTGGTCCATGATCATATGGTGTAATTGCTCATGTGATGTGTGATTGCCTATACACCTACTAGATATGTATATACATATTTGCATGCGATGTAGATATATATTAAATATGTATGTGCGTGACATGTCATATTAGGAGACCATATCAAAGAAACCCCTCTCTCGACAATATTAAGTCGGTAAACATGAGGCAATTAGATTGACCCACATGGCCTTCCATTGTTATAGATAGGGACCAATTCCTGATGTAGGTTGAGTTGGTCGAGTCCCTCGAGACTCATCTATATCGTGATTCGCTATCTTACCTATGGCATAGAGATGTCATCAGTGACCTGAGGATATGGTATGCTTGATCGAGTCCCTCGAGGGTATATCATCGAATCAGACTCATCTTGTAACGATGGTGTTGACTTAACCGAACATCATGGTTGGTCAAGTCCCTCGAGACCATAGTGATCGAAGGCTGAATAGGATGGGAATCATAAGGAGTTGTGATCGGTAAGAGTTGCCTACCTTTCGGGCTTAGTGTGATTGGTCGAGTCCCTCGAGGTTACACTAAGACGCTAATTGGATCCTGATCCCCACTAGAAGACTGCCGGAGACTTCCATTTCACATGCTGAGGGTGTCACGTGACTTGCTAGTAAAATAGTGGGAGTACATTAAAATAGAAGTCCATATCTTGATTGTTTATTTTTGCAAAATCTGCATGTTATTTATTTCTACTGCATCTTTATTTCAAAAAATATCGCTTTCAAATCCCTTACGTGGCATACTTGATGTCAACCGCTTCACTGGTCCAAATTATACAGATTGGCTCTGCAACTAGACAATTGTTCTCACGGTGGAGAAAATCACGTACGTCCTTAATACTGTGATGCCTACACCCGCTACGTGAAGTACATCGATGACTTTACTCTTGCTCAGTGTTACATGTTGGGCTCTATGACTCCTGAGTTATAGAGACAACATGAAAAGATGGATACCAGATCCATTCTCCTATATGTCCGCAAACTGTTTATGGAACAAGAAAGGACTCAGCAATATGAGATATCCAAGAGCCTATTCCATACTAGGATGACTAAGGGGACACCGGTTCAGAACCATGTCTTAAAGATGATTGAGTGGATAGAGAAACTCATAGGTCTAGGAATGGTTCTAGAGGATAACCTATGTGTAGATCTTATGCTTTAGTCCCTACCAGATTCCTTTTCATAAATATGAACAAGCTTGAGGTGACTCTCTTGGAGCTCCTCAATATGTTGAGAGAGGCATAGAGCACTATCAAAAAAGAGAAGCCAGTTCTCTACATTGGTGAGACTAGAAAGAAAAGGAAAGCAGAAAAGTCTCTTAAGAAGGGCAAGGGCAAGGGTAGACCAGGTAAAGCAAAGGTTGCTAAGAAAGACCCGGTAAAGGATAAAGGCCAGTACTTTACATTAGTGAGATCAGAAAGAAAAGGAAAGCAAAAAAGTCCCTTAAGAAGAGCAAGGGCAAGGGCAGACCAAGTAAAGCAAAGGTTGCTAAGAAAGACCCGGCAAAGGACAAAGGCTAGTACTTCCACCGTGGAAAGGATAGGCATGGGAAGAGGTTGCAGAGAGGGCGAAATAGAAGCTTGAAGAAGCTTCAGGTACATTCATGATCAATCTCCAATTATTAGATTTTTGTGATATTGCATTGGTATTGGATACCGATATTGCTTATCACATCTGCAATTTATTGTAGATTCTGACAAAGACAAGGAGATTGGTGAGAGGAATATTGTATAATGATTTGTTTATGCTAGATACTACTCCACATATCATGGATGTAAGTGTGTCTTAGAAGAAATGAGATGAGGTGAACAATGCATACCTATGGATGTAAGTGTAGGCTAGGTCACATCTATGAGGGAAGGATTCAAAAGTTGCTAAAGGATGGATATCTAGATCTATTCAACTATCAGTCATATGCAACTTGCGAGCCTTGCCTTCATGGAAAACTAACCAACTCTTCATTTAGTGAAACTAGAGAGAGAGCCACTGAGCTATTGGAACTCATACATAGTGATGTATATGGACCCATATCAATTTATGCCATTTGTGGTTGCTCCTACTTCATTACCTTTACTGATGATTTCTCAAGGTATGGATATGTGTACTTAATGAAGTGCAAGTCCGAGGCCTTTGAGAAATTTAGAGAGTATAAGAATGAAGTTGAGAACCATATTGGAAAGAGTATTAAGACTCTTCGATCAGATCGAGGAGGTGAGTAATTAAATACAGAGTTTATCCAATTCCTCAAAGACCATGGGATTCTATCCCAATGGACACCTCCTTATACACCTCAGCCAATGCTATATCTCATTATGGGGATATGCCCTAGAGACCGTAGCTTACCTTTTGAACAGAGTTCCAACTAAGTCGGTAGTGTCTACACCATATGAGATATAAAAAGGGAAGAAGCCCGATCTTAAGGTTGTTAAGATTTGGGGTTGTCTTGCCCATGTTAAAAGATATAACCCCGATAAATTGGAATCAAGGACGAAGCGGTACAAGTTTGTGGGATACCCTAAGGAAACTTGTGAGTATTATTTCTATCATCTCGAGGACCAAAAAGTTTTCGTAGCTAAGAGAGTGATGTTCCTTGAGAAGGAACGCATTCTTGGCAGAGACAGTGGGAGCATGATAGAGTTGAGCGAGGTAGGAGAATCTAGCTCAAGCCCCACTCTACAGCCTGAGTCTATTCAAGTACCTAATACACAAGTTCCAACTTTACGTAGGTCCGATAGAGTATCCCATTCTCTTGAGAGATATGTGGGATATATTAGAGGAGAGGATGTTGAGGATATTGATCCTCAGACCTACGAGGAGGCTATTATGAGTGTAGACTCCAGGAAGTGGCAAGAAGCCATGAATTCTGAGATGGATTCCATGTACTCCAACAAGGTTTGGAACCTAGTTGATGCGCTTGAGGGTATTGTACCCATCGGTTGCAAGTGGATCTTTAAGGAAAAGATCGGAGTAGATGGAAAGGTAGAGACCTATAATGTAAGGCTAGTGGCTAAGGGGTATCGTCAAAGGCAAGGTGTTGACTATGACGAAACCTTCTCACCTGTAGCAAAGCTAAAATCCATCCGAATTCTATTGGCCATTGCAGCACACTATGATTATAAGATCTAGTAGATGAATGTGAAAACCATATTCCTCAATGGGAACCTCGAGGAGGAGGTGAATTAGTGCAGCGGAAAACTTTTCGATTTCAGAAAAATGTTTGTTTTCATTAAAATTGATTCCAACGAAAATGATTTCAATTTAATCCATTTAAGAGATTTTATGAACTTGAAAGCTTTCGTAAAAGTGAAGAGAGGATTAAGGAGATTTGTAGTAATGTAAATTGCACAATGAAATGTAAACTAGAATTTAGAGTAGTTCAGTCAATGTGACCTACATCCACTTTCGGATTCCTCCTCTAACGAGGTCTCCGGCATCCACCAAAGGCCTTCCTTCAATAGGCAAAGGCCAATCGCCTTTTACAGCTCTATCTCCTTTTGCTGGGTTTAGGAGACAACCCTTATAAGTCTCACTCCTCTTTTGGGCGGTGCCACCGTCGACCCTAGCGATGTCACCGCCGGCCATGTTTCTAGGGCTGATTGGGCTGTTCATTCGGCCAAATTAGCTTGTGGGATTACCTCTTAATCCTAACTTAATTTACGCTCTACTACGATAACTAAGACATGATCACAGCACTTCTTATTCTGGTGCGTCAATTACTCTTCTGGCGTACTTCCAATGAACATCCGATAGACTCCCGGCAAGCTCCCGAACTTTATGATAATCTTCTTGGCAAGTTCCGACGAGTTTCTTTGGCAAAATCGGGACTTCTTGGTTTGTTCCGATAGAACTTCCAACGAACATCCGGACTTCCGGCGAACTCTCGAACTCCCAACGTGATCTCGTTCTTGACTTTGGCACAACACCTGCTTTATGTCTTACTGCTATCATAGTTAATCTGCAAGACAAGGAGATTGTGAGAGGAATATTGTATAATGATTTGTTTATGCTAGATACTACTCCACATATCATGGATGTAAGTGTGTCTTAGAAGAAATGAGATGAGGTGAACAATGCATACCTATGGATGTAAGTGTAGGCTAGGTCACATCTATGAGGGAAGGATTCAAAAGTTGCTAAAGGATGGATATCTAGATCTATTCAACTATCAGTCATATGCAACTTGCGAGCCTTGCCTTCATGGAAAACTAACCAACTCTTCATTTAGTGAAACTAGAGAGAGAGCCACTGAGCTATTGGAACTCATACATAGTGATGTATATGGACCCATATCAATTTATGCCATTGTGGTTGCTCCTACTTCATTACCTTTACTGATGATTTCTCAAGGTATGGATATGTGTACTTAATGAAGTGCAAGTCCGAGGCCTTTGAGAAATTTAGAGAGTATAAGAATGAAGTTGAGAACCATATTGGAAGAGTATTAAGACTCTTCGATCAGATCGAGGAGGTGAGTAATTAAATACAGAGTTTATCCAATTCCTCAAAGACCATGGGATTCTATCCCAATGGACACCTCCTTATACACCTCAGCCAATGCTATATCTCATTATGGGGATATGCCCTAGAGACCGTAGCTTACCTTTTGAACAGAGTTCCAACTAAGTCGGTAGTGTCTACACCATATGAGATATAAAAAGGGAAGAAGCCCGATCTTAAGGTTGTTAAGATTTGGGGTTGTCTTGCCCATGTTAAAAGATATAACCCCGATAAATTGGAATCAAGGACGAAGCGGTACAAGTTTGTGGGATACCCTAAGGAAACTTGTGAGTATTATTTCTATCATCTCGAGGACCAAAAGTTTTCGTAGCTAAGAGAGTGATGTTCCTTGAGAAGGAACGCATTCTTGGCAGAGACAGTGGGAGCATGATAGAGTTGAGCGAGGTAGGAGAATCTAGCTCAAGCCCCACTCTACAGCCTGAGTCTATTCAAGTACCTAATACACAAGTTCCAACTTTACGTAGGTCCGATAGAGTATCCCATTCTCTTGAGAGATATGTGGGATATATTAGAGGAGAGGATGTTGAGGATATTGATCCTCAGACCTACGAGGAGGCTATTATGAGTGTAGACTCCAGGAAGTGGCACGAAGCCATGAATTCTGAGATGGATTCCATGTACTCCAACAAGGTTTGGAACCTAGTTGATGCGCTTGAGGGTATTGTACCCATCGGTTGCAAGTGGATCTTTAAGGAAAAGATCGGAGTAGATGGAAAGGTAGAGACCTATAATGTAAGGCTAGTGGCTAAGGGGTATCGTCAAAGGCAAGGTGTTGACTATGACGAAACCTTCTCACCTGTAGCAAAGCTAAAATCCATCCGAATTCTATTGGCCATTGCAGCACACTATGATTATAAGATCTAGTAGATGAATGTGAAAACCATATTCCTCAATGGGAACCTCGAGGAGGAGGTGAATTAGTGCAGCGGAAAACTTTTTCGATTTCAGAAAAATGTTTGTTTTCATTAAAATTGATTCCAACGAAAATGATTTCAATTTAATCCATTTAAGAGATTTTATGAACTTGAAAGCTTTCGTAAAAGTGAAGAGAGGATTAAGGAGATTTGTAGTAATGTAAATTGCACAAATGAAATGTAAACTAGAATTTAGAGTAGTTCAGTCAATGTGACCTACATCCACTTTCGGATTCCTCCTCTAACGAGGTCTCCGGCATCCACCAAAGGCCTTCCTTCAATAGGCAAAGGCCAATCGCCTTTTACAGCTCTATCTCCTTTTGCTGGGTTTAGGAGACAACCCTTATAAGTCTCACTCCTCTTTTGGGCGGTGCCACCGTCGACCCTAGCGATGTCACCGCCGGCCATGTTTCTAGGGGCTGATTGGGCTGTTCAATTCGGCCCAAATTAGCTTGTGGGATTACCTCTTAATCCTAACTTAATTTACGCTCTAACTACGATAACTAAGACATGATCACAGCACTTCTTATTCTGGTGCGTCAATTACTCTTCTGGCGTACTTCCAATGAACATCCGATAGACTCCCGGCAAGCTCCCGAACTTTATGATAATCTTCTTGGCAAGTTCCGACGAGTTTCTTTGGCAAACTCCTGGACTTCTTGGTTTGTTCCGATAGAACTTCCAACGAACATCCGGACTTCCGGCGAACTCTCGAACTCCCAACGTGATCTCGTTCTTGACTTTGGCACAACACCTGCTTTATGTCTTACTGCTATCATAGTTAATCCTGCACACTTTTCTCAACATATGGATTAGATCAAATAAGCTACAATTGACTTCATTATCAAAATTCGAGAATTAACAATCTCCCCCTTTTTGATGATGACAATCAATTGATGACAGAGTTAACCTTAACTCCCCCTATCTATATGCCATACTTGAGAAGAAACATTCTTGAATTCAAGGTCTTTGAATTCAAGTATCAAACTGATAAGTTAAATTCATTTAAACTTATCAATACACACATCATGATTCCTATCATGATTTATCATTTCTCAAAATGATGTCAAGGCATGACATCCATTTTCAAGTATGATATTTCAAATATGAAAGATGACAAAAGATAGCAAGTCATCATTCTATGGCAAGATATCAATTGTAAAATAACAAGTTATGCTCTAGATATCTTATCATAATGAAAGAAATTTATCAAGCTAACATTTTGAGTATTTATGATGAAATACATTGCATACATTTGTCATCAATTTACCACATTTTGGTATTATTTCTCCCACTTTGTCATCAACAAAAAGGAAAACAATTCAACCATGCAAGTGTGGTAAAAGAAAATTCAAGTGTCAAACTAATTTATCCAATCAATGTTGTATCGTTGCAAGGTAACATTCACACATTTTCAACATCAAAATTTATCAACAATAAAGTGATAGACTCTATCAACTTCTCCCCCCCCTTTTTTTTAATCAAAACTTTGCATAAAGAAGGAAAGTAAGGAGGAAATCCATTAAGAACCAACTTTGTGAAATGATTTTAATCAAGTCAAAAACGATAAATGAGTTTCATTAAATCATACTTCAATGTTTACAAGGATCAAGATACCAAGTGTTAGGATCAAGATATTCATGTGAAATCAAATCCTCACTCTTGCACATGTTCATCTCATACTGAAAAATTCATAAAAAATGTTCCTTCATTAAGAAAGAATTCATGTGAAAGTATCATTATATAAAGGATAAAAGAAATTCCATGAATAAACCTTCATAATGAGAGAAGCATTACATCAAATTCATTTCTCATTAAAAATTCATAAGAGTGAAATCCATGAGAGATGCATTTGTCAATTAATTCCATATATCAAAAATCATTAAGTGATGGAGCAAGGATATGGAATAAACTTGATATGGCATAAACTCATGAAAGCTCCATTCAAGAAGATAGTCTGAAAAAGATATACATCAAATTCATACATTCGGACAAATTAACATTTCGAATTCTCTTTTAATAAAATTATATTATTCTTCACTTAAAAGTTTTGTAAAGATATTGGCTAGTTGATGTTTCGTATCAATAAAGTCAATGATTACATCATAATTAGTGACATGATCTCGTATAAAGTGATGCCTAATATCAATATATTTTATTCTAGAGTGTTGAATGAGATTTTTTATTAAACATATTGCACTTGTGTTATCATATTTTGTGGGAATGTTTTTAAGATGAATCTTATAATCCTCTAAAGTATTTTTTATCCACAAAACTTGTGCACAACATACACTAGCTGCAATGTACTCAATTTCGGTTATAGATAGTAGAGTTTTGTTTCTTGGAAGACCAAGAAACAAGTGCGTGTTCTAAAAATTGACATGTTCCGGATGTACTTTTTCTATCTAATCTATATCCAGCAAAATCCGCATCAGCATATGCAATTAGTTCAAAGTTCTTAGATTTTGGATACCATAATCCTAGATTAGTGGTACCTTTAAGATATCTAAGAATTTTCTTAACTACTTTAAGATGAGATATCTTAGGATTAGATTGAAACCTAGCATAAAGACTTACACTAAACATGATATCCGGTCTAGTTGCAGTGAGGTATAGTAAACTTCCTATCATACTCCTATAAGCTTTTTGATCAAAGCTTTCTCCACTTTCATCAATTTCTAACTTAGTGGAGGTACTCATGGGAGTATTGATAGCTTTTGAGCTATCCATATTAAACCATTTTAGCAAATATAAAGCATATTTTGTTTGACTAAGAAAAATGTCATTACTTAGTTGTTTGATTTGTAAGCCTAAAAAGAAAGTTAATTTCCCCATCAAACTCATTTTAAATTCAAGACACATACTTTTAGCAAATGATTTATATGGAGATTTATTCGTGAAACCAAAAATAATATCATCAAAATAAATTTGAACAATAAGAAAATTATTTTTAAAATTTTTTATAAACAATATAGTATCGACCTTGCCTTTAGATAAATTATTTTCGATAAGAAATGAGCTAAGTCTCTCATATCAAGCCCTTGGGGCTTGTTTCAATCCATAGAGAGCTTTAGTCAATTTAAACACATGATTAGGGAGATTATTATTCTTAAATTCGGGAGGTTGTTCAACATAAACTTCTTCGGAAATGAAGACATTAAGAAAAGTACTTTTAACATCCATTTGAAACAACTTAAAATTATTACTACTAGCATAGATAAGGAGCATCCTTATGGCTTCTAATTATGCCATAGAAGCGAAGGTCTCTTCATAATCGATACCTTCTTCTTGGTTGAAACCTTTGGCCACTAATTTAGCCTTGTTTCTAACAATGATACCAAATTCATCTTGCTTGTTTCTAAAGACCCATATAGTACCAATAACTAAATAGTCATTTGGCCTCGAAACAAGCTTCCATACCTTATTTATCTCAAATTGATTTAACTCTTCTTGCATTGCGATGACCCATGAATAATCTTTCAAGGTCTCATCAATGCATTTAGGTTCAATTTGGGAGAGAAAAACGATATTTGCACAAAAATTCTTAAGAGAAGAACAAGTTTGAACCCCTTTCGATGTGTCTCCTATAATTAGCTCCTTAGGATGAGCATCTACATACTTCCATTCCTTCGGTAAAGAAGGTTCGGAAGAATATGCATCCAAATTGCTAGATGGAGAAAGGGATTCATTTAGATTTAAAGTATCAAAATTAAGATCATTATCAAAATCATTTTTCTTAACTTCAAAATTTTCATTAAAAACAATATGAATAGATTCTTCTATAACTAAAGTTCTTTTATTAAAGATACGAAAAACTTTTGAAATAGAAGAATAACCAAGAAAAATTTCTTCATCGGATTTTGCATCAAACTTTTCTAAAGTATCTTTTTCATTCAAAATAAAACATTTACACTCGAAAACTTTAAACTATGAAATGTTGGGCTTTTTATTGTTCCACAATGCAAGGAGTTTTGGAAAGAAATGATCTTACCAGAACCCTATTCATAACATAGCATGTCGTATTTACGGTTTCGGCCCAAAAATATTTGCGTAGACTATGTTTGTTTAACATGGTCCTAGCCATTTCTTGTAAGTTTCTATTCTTTGTTTCTACTACTCCATTTTATTGAGGATTTCTTGGAGTAGAGAAGTTGTGGATGTATGCATTAAATTCACAAAATTCTTGGAAATCACAAATTCATTATCGTGATCACTTCGAATTGACAAAATCATAAAATCTTTTTCATTTTGAACAAGTTTATAAAACTTAGAGAAATACCTAAAGTAGTCATTTTTGTGTGCTACGAAGTAAGTTCATGTGTACGTATTAAAATCATCCACAATGACAAATGCATATTTGCTACCTCCTAGGCTTGATGTAGCAATTGGTCCGAACAAGTCCATATGGATAAATTACAAAGGTCTAGAGGTGCTTATTTGGTTCTTTGGTTTGAAACTACCTTTTATTTGTTTTCCTAATTGACATGCATCATACATATTATCTTTAACAAACTTAATGTGAAGAATTTCTCTCACAAGTTCTTTAGATAAGATTTGAGAAATTAGTTTCATATTAGTATGACCTAATCTCCTATGCCAAAGCCAAGTATTGTCATTCAAAATTGAAAAACACATTTCATTGTAAAGATCATTAATGTCAATAGTGTATACGTTATTTTGTTTTAGTGCAATCATAGATGTGTTTTTGTATGGTTTTTCAATAATGCAAGCATTAGATTCAAATCTAATAATACATAATTGACTTATACTCAAAATGTTATGCTTTAAACTATCAACTAACAATACAACTTCAATAAGAATGTTGGATTTATTACCTATGGTTCCTTTGCCAATAATTTTACCCTTGTTGTCTCCGAATGTAACATATCCTTTGTTTATGCTAGTGAGCTTAGAGAAATGAGATGGATCTCCGGTCATATGCCTTGAGCATCTATTATCAAGATACCATCTCTTGCTCCTAGCTTGTGATGGTATATTTTTCTACAAAAAAGAATGATTTTTAGATATCCATTTGACCTTGGATGCCTCAAAAATCGATCTACATAGCTTATCATATTGCATTGAATCATTTGAGGTTCTTTTAGGAACCCAAATTAATTTATATGGACTATATTTCTTGAATGGACATTTGTACACAACATGTCCAAGTTTGCAACAAAAGTTACATTTGGTGTGAGGTGATACATGTAAGGTAGGGCCTTTAATAAAGGTAGTTGGATTTTGGTGAGAGCTACTCACAAATCCGATTCCTCCTCTTCTATGAACGTGATCCTTATTGGCAAGGATCATATTCAAGGACTTGCTACCAACCTCAAATTTTTTTAAGGTTTCTTTGGGTAGCAAGTTTTTCTTTTAAAGTATTTCTAGTTTATGGCATTTTGTGCAGGAAGCTAAGCTATTTTTATGCTCAATCTTTACTCTATCAAAATCGCTAATAAGAAAAACATGTTCTTATTTGAAAGAGTTATACTTTTACATCAAACAATTTATGAAAAGCACTTGAAAGCTCATCAAAAGTTAAATTTGCGTCTAATGAACTTGTTACCTCATCTCCAATAGCCATTAGCGCATAGTAAGCAACTTGTTCGGTGTTGGCTGGCTCCTCTTCTTCGGAAGCACTTGAGTCGTCCCATGTAGCTTTGAGAGCCTTCTTTTTTAGTTGCCTCCTCTTTGCTTGGGGACATTCATGTTGAATCTCGGATTTTGATGATGAAGTCAATTGTCATGTTTTATCTAATCCATATGTTGAGATAAGTATGCAGGATTAACTACGAAAGCTTGAAGACATAAAGCGAGTCTACCGGAATCAAGTTCGATGGGTGTTTGAGAGTCCGAAGATTCGTCGATGCTTCGAGAATGCGCCGGAACCAATCGAGAAGAAATCGGGGACTTGTCGGAGTTTCGGAAGTCCGCTGAAGAGATCATCGGAGGTTCGCAGAGATCACCGAGAAAGGCTCGGTTACTCGTTGATTTCACCACAAGATCGGGAGCCAGCTGGGAGTTCCGTCGGAAGAAATCCAATGGCGTATCGGAAGTCCGTCGGAAGATCGCCGGAAAGCTCGCCGGAACAAGACTTGAAGTTCGCCGTTAAAAACTTGCTTAGGATTATGTTTTTAGTTACGTAGTTTGCATGTAATTAAGGTTAGGATTATAAATAATCCTATATCTTGATTAGGGGCCAACTGGGCCAAATGAGAGCTAGGCGGTGGCACCGCCCAGCACCCGAGAGCTAGGCGGTGGCACCGCTGGACTGGGCGGTGGCACCGCCCAGCACCCGAGAGCTAGGCGGTGGCACCGCCCAGCACCCGAGAGCTAGGCGGTGGCACCGCCCAGCACCCGAGAGCTAGGCGGTGGCACCGCCCAGCACCCGAGAGCTAGGCGGTGGCACCGCCCAGCACCCGAGAGCTAGGCGGTGGCACCGCCCAGCACCCGAGAGCTAGGCGGTGGCACCGCCCAGCACCCGAGAGCTAGGCGGTGGCACCGCCCAGCACCCGAGAGCTAGGCGGTGGCACCGCCCAGCACCCGAGAGCTAGGCGGTGGCACCGCCCAGCACCCGAGAGCTAGGCGGTGGCACCGCCCAGCACCCGAGAGCTAGGCGGTGGCACCGCCCAGCACCCGAGAGCTAGGCGGTGGCACCGCCCAGCACCCGAGAGCTAGGCGGTGGCACCGCCCAGCACCCGAGAGCTAGGCGGTGGCACCGCCCAGCACCCGAGAGCTAGGCGGTGGCACCGCCCAGCACCCGAGAGCTAGGCGGTGGCACCGCCCAGCACCCGAGAGCTAGGCGGTGGCACCGCTGGACTGGGCGGTGGCACCGCCCAGCACCCGAGAGCTAGGCGGTGGCACCGCCCAGCACCCGAGAGCTAGGCGGTGGCACCGCCCAGCACCCGAGAGCTAGGCGGTGGCACCGCCCAGCACCCGAGAGCTAGGCGGTGGCACCGCCCAGCACCCGAGAGCTAGGCGGTGGCACCGCCCAGCACCCGAGAGCTAGGCGGTGGCACCGCCCAGCACCCGAGAGCTAGGCGGTGGCACCGCCCAGCACCCGAGAGCTAGGCGGTGGCACCGCCCAGCACCCGAGAGCTAGGCGGTGGCACCGCCCAGCACCCGAGAGCTAGGCGGTGGCACCGCCCAGCACCCGAGAGCTAGGCGGTGGCACCGCCCAGCACCCGAGAGCTAGGCGGTGGCACCGCCCAGCACCCGAGAGCTAGGCGGTGGCACCGCCCAGCACCCGAGAGCTAGGCGGTGGCACCGCCCAGCACCCGAGAGCTAGGCGGTGGCACCGCCCAGCACCCGAGAGCTAGGCGGTGGCACCGCCCAGCACCCGAGAGCTAGGCGGTGGCACCGCTGGACTGGGCGGTGGCACCGCCCAGCACCCGAGAGCTAGGCGGTGGCACCGCCCAGCACCCGAGAGCTAGGCGGTGGCACCGCCCAGCACCCGAGAGCTAGGCGGTGGCACCGCCCAGCACCCGAGAGCTAGGCGGTGGCACCGCCCAGCACCCGAGAGCTAGGCGGTGGCACCGCCCAGCACCCGAGAGCTAGGCGGTGGCACCGCCCAGCACCCGAGAGCTAGGCGGTGGCACCGCTGGACTGGGCGGTGGCACCGCCCAGCACCCGAGAGCTAGGCGGTGGCACCGCCCAGCACCCGAGAGCTAGGCGGTGGCACCGCCCAGCACCCGAGAGCTAGGCGGTGGCACCGCCGGCACCGCCCAGCACCCGAGAGCTAGGCGGTGGCACCGCCTGGGCTGAGCGGTGGCACCGCCCAGCACCCGAGAGCTAGGCGGTGGCACCGCTGGACTGGGCGTGGCACCGCCCAGTACACTGTCAGTGTCAAACTGACAGGCGGTGGCACCGCACCGCCACTGACAGGCGGTGGCACCGCTAGCTTCGGGAACATAAGAGAATTCAAATTTTTGGAGCCCAAATTTGAATCCTCTTGAGGCCTATAAATACCCCTCAATTCTCAGCAGAGAATACAACTTTTTGAGCAGCAAGTGATTGAGAGAAAGGTCTTAGAAAAGTCTTAGCAATCCTTGGTTTTCAATTTGCTAGTGTTCACCTCCTTTCTTGAAAATCTGTAAGAGTGTGAACTGCTTGTAAAGAGTTGTAAGAGGGGTATTTACCCTTCCATTTTAAGAGATTTGCTAGTGGAAGGTGGGAGCCTCATCGAAGAGGGGCCTCGCAAGTGGATGTAGGTCATTTGACCGAACCACTTTAAAAACGGCGTAATCTCTGGTTTGCATTTCATTATTGCTATTCATATTACTGCAAACTTTCTTACTTGCTTTATTTACTCATTACCTTAGCTGCTCTACTATACGAATACGCTTTCAAGTTTAATTTTTACCGTACGAAAGATTTATCAAAACCGACGTTTTAATCCGCTGCACTAATTCACCCCCCCCCCCCTCTTAGTGCTCTTGATCCTATCAATTGGTATCAGAGCAAGGCTCACTCTCATATTTGGTTTAATACCCAAGAGAGATGGCTTACTCCGGCATGCATGAGGGACACTCCATTACACGTCCACCTATGTTTAATGGGTCGGATTACACGTATTGGAAGACACGTATGAGAATCTTCCTAATTTCCATGGATTTCGAGCTTTGGACTATTGTTGAAAATGGATTTCAAAAATCTTCTCTTCCGATGAGCGAATGGAATGAATCGGAGAAGAAAGTTTTTGCTTTAAACGCAAAGGCTATGAATGCCTTGTTTTGTGCACTAGACAAAAATGAATTTAATCGCGTTTCAATTTGTGATTCTGCTTTTGATATTTGGAGAACTCTTGAGGTCACTCATGAAGGCACTAGCCGAGTAAAAGAGTCCAAAATCAATATTCTTGTGCACTCTTACGAACTTTTTCGAATGAAACCAAGTGAGTCCATCGGAGACATGTACACCCGTTTCACGGATGTCATCAATGGACTCAAAGCTCTTGGTAAAGATTTTTCTAACTTTGAATTAGTAACTAAAATCTTAAGATCCCTTCCTAAAAGTTGGGATCCAAAAGTTACTGCCATTCAAGAGGCCAAGGACCTTAAAACATTCCCTCTTGAAGAACTTATTGGGTCTCTAATGACCTACGAAATGACATGTCAAGCTCATGACGAGCTTGAGAACCCCCTTCCAAAGAACAGGAAGGATATGGCACTCAAATCACAAGAAGACCACTTGAAAGGAACATCAAGTGATGAGGACAGTGACAATGACATTGCACTTTTGACTCAAAAATTTAAAAAATTTATAAGAAAGAACAAATTTAAAAATAACACCAAAAACAAACTTGAACATAAAAAGGACCAAGTGATATGCTATGAATGCAAGAAGCCCGGGCATTTCAAAAATGAATGTCCCCAAGCCAAAAAGAGAACATCAAAGAAGAAGGCGCTCAAAGCAACGTGGGATGATTCAAGCGCATCCGAAGAAGAGGAGTCCAACACCGAGCAAGTTGCTCATTACGCCCTAATGGCCATCGGAGAGGAGGTAACGAATTTAATTGATGCAGATTTATCTTATCATGAATTATTAAATGCCTTCCATGAGTTATTTGATGAATGCAAAACAATTAGTAGAAAATATAAATTGTTAAAAAAGGAGCATGATAGTCTTACTTGTAATTTTGATAAATTAAAAACTGAATATCATGATAGTTTAGCTCCATGCATAAAATGCCATGATCTAGAAACTCTCCAAAAGGAGAACTTGCTACTTAAGGACACCTTGAAGAAATTCGAGGTCGGTAGCAAGTCTTTGAACATGATCCTTACAAATAAGGGTCACGTTCCTAAAAGAAGTGGAATCGGATTTGTGAGAAGTTCTCACCAAAATCCAACCACCTTCATTAAAGGTCCTATCTTACATGTTCAACACCAAAGCAATTGCAACTTTTGTTGCAAATATGGACATAAAACTCATCAATGTCCATTCAAGAAAATTAGTCCGAACAAATTGATTTGGGTTCCTAAAGGAACCATGATCAAGTCTATGCAACATGATAAACAAGTTAGATTAATTTTTGAGGCACCCAAAAGTAAATGGGTACCTAAAATTAATCCCTTCTTGTAGAAACATACACCATCACAAGCTAGGAGCAAGAGATGGTACCTTGATAGTGGATGCTCAAGGCATATGACCGGAGATCCATCCCAATTCTCCAAGCTCACTAGCATAGACGAAGGCTATGTCACCTTCGGAGACAACAACAAAGGCAAAATCATTGGCAAGGGAACCATAGGTAACAAATTAAACTTTTCTATTGATAATGTATTACTAGTTGATGGATTGAAACATAATCTCTTGAGTATTAGTCAATTATGCGATAAAGGTTATATCGTTAGATTTGAATCAAATGTGTGTATTATTGAAAAACCAAACAATAACATGACTATGATTGCATTAAAACAAAGTAATGTCTACACCATCAATCTTGATGAACTAGGTAATGAAATATGCCTCTCCGCTTTAAAAGATGATGCTTGGCTTTGGCATAGGAGATTAGGCCATGCAAGCATGAAACTAATATCTAAGATCTCATCTAGAGAATTAGTACGAGGGATTCCAAATATGAAGTTTGTTAAGGACAAAGTATGCGATGCGTGTCAACTAGGTAAACAAATAAAAACTAGTTTCAAACCAAAAAATCAAATTAGCACCACTAGACCATTACAATTGATCCATTTGGACTTATTTGGACCAATTGACACGACAAGTCTAGGAGGAAGCAAATACGCTTTTGTGATTGTAGATGATTATACTAGATACACTTGGACCTATTTCTTGGCTCACAAAAGTGATTGTTTCAAATGTTTCTCTAAATTTTGTAAACTCACTCAAAACGAAAAAGGTTTCATGATTTCATCAATTCGGAGTGATCACGGTGGCGAATTTCAAAACCGTGATTTCCAAAATTTTTGTGAAGTTAATGGATATAACCACAACTTCTCTACTCCAAGAAACCCTCAACAAAATGGAGTAGTAGAAAGAAAAAATAGAAATCTACAAGAAATGGCCAGAACTATGTTGAATGAACATAGTCTACCCAAGTACTTTTGGGCCGAAGCCGTGAATACGGCTTGCTACATCATGAATAGGGTTCTAATAAGACCATCTCTATCAAAAACTCCCTATGAATTATGGAATAACAAAACACCAAATGTTTCTTATTTTAAAGTTTTCGGTTGTAAATGCTTTATTTTAAATGAAAAGGATGCCTTAGGAAAATTTGATGCTAAATCCGATGAAGGCATCTTTCTTGGTTACTCTTCCGTTTCTAAAGCTTTTCGTGTTTTTAACAAAAGAACTTTAGTTATAGAAGAGTCTATTCATGTAATTTTTAATGAAATTTCCGAGTTAAAGAAAAATGATTTTGATGATGATATTGGTTTTGAAAATTTGGATTTAAAGGAACCCCCTCCTCAAAATAGCAACTTGGATGCATCTTCTTCCAAAATCTCCTTACCCAAGGAATGGAAGTATGTAGATGCTCATCCAAAAGAGCAAATTATAGGAGATACATCACAAGGGGTTCAAACTCGTTCTTCTTTCAAGAATTTTTGTGCTAATGCTGCCTTTCTCTCTCAAATCGAACCTAAATGCATTGACGAGGCCTTGAAAGATGATTCTTGGGTCATTGCAATGCAAGAGGAATTGAATCAATTTGAGAGGAATGAGGTATGGAAGCTTGTTCCTAGACCTAGTGACCATTTAGTCATTGGTACTAAATGGGTCTTTAGAAACAAGCAAGACGAATGTGGTATCGTGGTTAGAAACAAGGCTAGATTAGTGGCCAAAGGTTTCAACCAAGAAGAAGGTATCGACTACGAAGAAACCTTCGCTCCTGTGGCAAGATTAGAAGCCATTAGGATGCTCCTTGCCTATGCCAGTTGTAATAATTTTAAACTATTTCAAATGGACGTCAAAAGTGCCTTCTTGAATGGTTTTATTTCGGAAGAAGTATATGTCGAACAACCTCCTGGATTTGAAAATTCTCTTCTTCCTAATCATGTATTCAAATTGACTAAGGCTCTCTATGGCTTGAAACAAGCTCCTAGAGCTTGGTACGAAAGGCTTAGTTCCTTTCTTATTTTAAATAATTTTACCAAAGGCAAGGTTGATACTACATTGTTTATCAAACATTTTGAAAATAATTTTCTTATTGTGCAAATTTATGTTGATGATATTATTTTTGGTTCTTCGGATGAATCACTATGTGAATCATTTGCCAAAAATATGAGTCATGAATTTGAAATGAGTTTAATGGGTGAATTAACATTCTTTTTAGGATTGCAAATCAAACAACTTAATGACGGTATATTTCTTAACCAATCTAAATATACATTAGAATTGTTAAAACGATTTAACATGGATAATTCAAAAGCAATAAACACTCCTATGAGTACTTCGACTAAGTTAGATATGGATGAAAACAACGAAAATTTCGATCAAAAAACGTATAGGGGAATGATAGGTAGTCTACTCTACCTCACCGCGACTAGACCAGATATTATGTTTAGTGTGGGACTTTGCGCTAGATTTCAATCTAATCCTAAATTATCTCATCTCAAGAGTGTTAAAAGAATATTTAGATATCTTAAAGGAACTCCAAATTTAGGACTTTGGTATCCGAAATCAGAAAAATTCGATTTAATAGCTTATGCAGATGCTGATTTTGGCGGATGCAGGATAGATAGAAAAAGTACATCCGGAACATGCCAATTTTTAGGACATGCACTTGTTTCTTGGACTTCCAAGAAACAAACTTCAGTTGCACTATCTACGGCGGAAGCCGAATACATCGCTGCAAGTGCATGCTGTGCACAAATTATTTGGATGAAAAATACATTAGAAGACTATGGAATTCACTTGAAAAACATTCCCATAAAATGTGATAATACAAGTGCCATATGTCTTACCAAAAATCCAATTCAGCACTCTAGAACTAAGCATATCGACGTTAGGCATCATTTCATACGCGATCATGTCCTTAACAATAATGTTGTTCTAGAATTCATTGACACAAAGCATCAATTGGCAGACATATTTACAAAAGCCTTAAATGAAGACCAATTTGAATTTATTAGAAGGGAACTAGGCATGTTAAATTGTCCCTAAGAATGTACTTTCCGAAAAAATTTTCATCCTCTTTCCGTTCCTTAGTAGATTTGATCATTCTCTTTCAATTCCAAAAGAAATGTTTATCCTAACATCTCAAAAAATAAAAATAAAAACGGAAAAGGAATGAAAACTTTTTTCGCGGCAGCCAGCGGTGGCACCGCCAGATCCAGCGGTGGCACCGCCAGAACCAGCGGTGGAACCGCCAGAACCAGCGGTAGCACCGCCTGAGCGTTCGGTCGCTAGGCGGTGGCACCGCTCGGTTTGGCGGTGGCACCGCCCGAGAGCCCTTATTTATATCCTAAGGGTTAGGGCCGGCGGTGACACCGCCCCCAACCCGTGGGAATCTGCCTCAACCCTCCCCCAACCTCTCTAAAGCCTCATTCCAACATTTAGAAGCCTTGGAAAGGGATTTTTGTTGGTCCAAGCTCTCCATCTTTCAAGAAATTTTCAATAAGGTAAAACTTAAATTTTCTTCCTCTTTTCATTATTTTCCCTACCCTTTACAGTTTCATATTTTTGATCCATCATCTTGTCTAGATAATGGCTCCTAAGAGATCAAAAGGGAAAAGGATTGTAGGAGATTCATATGACCAAAATCTTTTTCAATCTAAAGAAGTAGCACTTAAATTTTCATATTTCGAAACAAAAACTATACATAAGGGTAAACACGTTGATCTAAATGAACTAGGAAACCTTGAACCCATTAGGTGGTTTGCACATTTAGATGCCTTACCTCTCCTACAAATCAATGAACCAATTTATCCTAGGTTAGTTAGGCTATTTTATGCAAATTTGTGTGTGGACAACGAAAGCCTAAGTACTTACCTTTTAGGAACACAGATTAGAATCTTTGACAGCACTATTTGTGAATTAATTGGACTCACTGAAAAAGATAGGGGCTGTTATTTTAGAGGTAAATGGGATGTAAATGTAATCGGAGCAACTTACTTTGAAGCCGTAGAAACTATTTTTGCAAATCCGAACCTCGGCATACTACCCAAGAGTTGCGAACACTTACTACCCTTTAACTCTAAAATTCTTCATCACATCATAACAAGCATCATATTTCCTAAACAATTTCATCTTGATGAAATAAGTCAAATAGAGATGAGCACAATGTATTGGATTATGACCGGTCAACATAACTGCTTTGGATACTCCATCCGGCAACACATGAAGGATATTATGGCTAGAGACGGTATGTTATCATATGGGGGGTTAATCACACGACTTATACTTGCCCATGACATTTGTATCCCACCCGATGAAGAGACAATTCAAAGTGATCGATATAACATCATCAATATAAATCTATTGAAAAGACTTAGGTGCACTTTTAGCAACGGTATATGGGTGAGGCAACCTAGAAGGACTGATCCAATTCCCCCACCAGTAGAACACCCTGAAACACCAATTCTTAGGGGAAATGAATCTCCTCCTCCTAGTCCCTTTGGCGCAGCACCTTCAGCTCCTGCTTCCTCCTCTGAAGAACTCATTTTGGCAGAATTGTATCAGATCAAATCACAACAAGACCAACTCAAAACACAGCAAGAGCAGATTCAAACTCAGCAATTTGAAATTTTGCAGGAACTACGGCAAATGAATCAAAAAATAGATGTCCTGTATCAGCACTATGCATTTCCTCCTAAAGATTAATCGATGTATCTTTTATATTGACATGCGATCTTTGTCATCTTCTTTCCTTGAATGACATGTTGAACCTTCTTTTGTGATGTATTTTGAATGAAAGATGATGTTGAATTCCTTTGCCTTAACAAATCACAAATTATATGCTTCAAGACGCTCTCCTTTTGTTGATGACAAAAGGGGAGAAATATGGTAAATTGATAATTGCTATGCTATGATTGCCATATTTTCACTATGAAATATTTGCATTATATGTTGATATCTAGCAATGATCACTATTATTCACGTTTGAAATATAAACTTGAAAATGGTTGTCAAGTCTTGACATCATTTTCAGAAAGATACATAATGATAGGGAATCATGATGGGAGTATTGATAAGGTTTGACTTATCAATATGTCTCTTGAATTCAAAGGCTTTGAATTCAAGAATGACTTATCTCAGTATGGCATATAGATAGGGGGAGTTAATATTAACTCCATTATCAATTGATTGTCATCATCAAAAAGGGGGAGATTGTTGAATCTCGGATTTTGATGATGAAGTCAATTGTCATGTTTTATCTAATCCATATGTTGAGATAGTATGCAGCCCAGCACCCGAGAGCTAGGCGGTGGCACCGCCCAGCACCCGAGAGCTAGGCGGTGGCACCGCCCAGCACCCGAGAGCTAGGCGGTGGCACCGCCCAGCACCCGAGAGCTAGGCGGTGGCACCGCCCAGCACCCGAGAGCTAGGCGGTGGCACCGCCCAGCACCCGAGAGCTAGGCGGTGGCACCGCCCAGCACCCGAGAGCTAGGCGGTGGCACCGCCCAGCACCCGAGAGCTAGGCGGTGGCACCGCCCAGCACCCGAGAGCTAGGCGGTGGCACCGCCCAGCACCCGAGAGCTAGGCGGTGGCACCGCCCAGCACCCGAGAGCTAGGCGGTGGCACCGCCCAGCACCCGAGAGCTAGGCGGTGGCACCGCCCAGCACCCGAGAGCTAGGCGGTGGCACCGCCCAGCACCCGAGAGCTAGGCGGTGGCACCGCCCAGCACCCGAGAGCTAGGCGGTGGCACCGCCCAGCACCCGAGAGC
This sequence comes from Musa balbisiana, assembly GCA_004837865.1. Taxonomy (NCBI): domain Eukaryota; kingdom Viridiplantae; phylum Streptophyta; class Magnoliopsida; order Zingiberales; family Musaceae; genus Musa; species Musa balbisiana. The sequence continues at coordinate 10,626,655 of CM017189.1, forward strand.
TAGGCGGTGGCACCGCCCAGCACCCGAGAGCTAGGCGGTGGCACCGCCCAGCACCCGAGAGCTAGGCGGTGGCACCGCCCAGCACCCGAGAGCTAGGCGGTGGCACCGCCCAGCACCCGAGAGCTAGGCGGTGGCACCGCCCAGCACCCGAGAGCTAGGCGGTGGCACCGCCCAGCACCCGAGAGCTAGGCGGTGGCACCGCCCAGCACCCGAGAGCTAGGCGGTGGCACCGCCCAGCACCCGAGAGCTAGGCGGTGGCACCGCCCAGCACCCGAGAGCTAGGCGGTGGCACCGCCCAGCACCCGAGAGCTAGGCGGTGGCACCGCCCAGCACCCGAGAGCTAGGCGGTGGCACCGCCCAGCACCCGAGAGCTAGGCGGTGGCACCGCCCAGCACCCGAGAGCTAGGCGGTGGCACCGCCCAGCACCCGAGAGCTAGGCGGTGGCACCGCCCAGCACCCGAGAGCTAGGCGGTGGCACCGCCCAGCACCCGAGAGCTAGGCGGTGGCACCGCCCAGCACCCGAGAGCTAGGCGGTGGCACCGCCCAGCACCCGAGAGCTAGGCGGTGGCACCGCCCAGCACCCGAGAGCTAGGCGGTGGCACCGCCCAGCACCCGAGAGCTAGGCGGTGGCACCGCCCAGCACCCGAGAGCTAGGCGGTGGCACCGCCCAGCACCCGAGAGCTAGGCGGTGGCACCGCCCAGCACCCGAGAGCTAGGCGGTGGCACCGCCCAGCACCCGAGAGCTAGGCGGTGGCACCGCCCAGCACCCGAGAGCTAGGCGGTGGCACCGCCCAGCACCCGAGAGCTAGGCGGTGGCACCGCCCAGCACCCGAGAGCTAGGCGGTGGCACCGCCCAGCACCCGAGAGCTAGGCGGTGGCACCGCCCAGCACCCGAGAGCTAGGCGGTGGCACCGCCCAGCACCCGAGAGCTAGGCGGTGGCACCGCCCAGCACCCGAGAGCTAGGCGGTGGCACCGCCCAGCACCCGAGAGCTAGGCGGTGGCACCGCCCAGCACCCGAGAGCTAGGCGGTGGCACCGCCCAGCACCCGAGAGCTAGGCGGTGGCACCGCCCAGCACCCGAGAGCTAGGCGGTGGCACCGCCCAGCACCCGAGAGCTAGGCGGTGGCACCGCCCAGCACCCGAGAGCTAGGCGGTGGCACCGCCCAGCACCCGAGAGCTAGGCGGTGGCACCGCCCAGCACCCGAGAGCTAGGCGGTGGCACCGCCCAGCACCCGAGAGCTAGGCGGTGGCACCGCCCAGCACCCGAGAGCTAGGCGGTGGCACCGCCCAGCACCCGAGAGCTAGGCGGTGGCACCGCCCAGCACCCGAGAGCTAGGCGGTGGCACCGCCCAGCACCCGAGAGCTAGGCGGTGGCACCGCCCAGCACCCGAGAGCTAGGCGGTGGCACCGCCCAGCACCCGAGAGCTAGGCGGTGGCACCGCCCAGCACCCGAGAGCTAGGCGGTGGCACCGCCCAGCACCCGAGAGCTAGGCGGTGGCACCGCCCAGCACCCGAGAGCTAGGCGGTGGCACCGCCCAGCACCCGAGAGCTAGGCGGTGGCACCGCCCAGCACCCGAGAGCTAGGCGGTGGCACCGCCCAGCACCCGAGAGCTAGGCGGTGGCACCGCCCAGCACCCGAGAGCTAGGCGGTGGCACCGCCCAGCACCCGAGAGCTAGGCGGTGGCACCGCCCAGCACCCGAGAGCTAGGCGGTGGCACCGCCCAGCACCCGAGAGCTAGGCGGTGGCACCGCCCAGCACCCGAGAGCTAGGCGGTGGCACCGCCCAGCACCCGAGAGCTAGGCGGTGGCACCGCCCAGCACCCGAGAGCTAGGCGGTGGCACCGCCCAGCACCCGAGAGCTAGGCGGTGGCACCGCCCAGCACCCGAGAGCTAGGCGGTGGCACCGCCCAGCACCCGAGAGCTAGGCGGTGGCACCGCCCAGCACCCGAGAGCTAGGCGGTGGCACCGCCCAGCACCCGAGAGCTAGGCGGTGGCACCGCCCAGCACCCGAGAGCTAGGGTGGCACCGCCCAGTACACTGTCAGTGTCAAAACTGACAGGCGGTGGCACCGCCACTGACAGGCGTGGCACCGCTAGCTTCGGGAACATAAGAGAATTCAAATTTTGGAGCCCAAATTTGAATCCTCGTGAGGCCTATAAATACCCCTCAATTCTCAGCAGAGAATACAACTTTTTGAGCAGCAAGTGATTGAGAGAAAGGTCTTAGAAAAGTCTTAGCAATCCTTGGTTTTCAATTTGCTAGTGTTCACCTCCTTTCTTGAAAATCTGTAAGAGTGTGAACTGCTTGTAAAGAGTTGTAAGAGGGGTATTTACCCTTCCATTTTAAGAGATTTGCTAGTGGAAGGTGGGAGCCTCATCGAAGAGGGGCCTCGCAAGTGGATGTAGGTCATTTGACCGAACCACTTTAAAAACGGCGTAATCTCTGGTTTGCATTTCATTATTGCTATTCATATTACTGCAAACTTTCTTACTTGCTTTATTTACTCATTACCTTAGCTGCTCTACTATACGAATACGCTTTCAAGTTTAATTTTTACCGTACGAAAGATTTATCAAAACCGACGTTTTAATCCGCTGCACTAATTCACCCCCCCCCCTTCTTAGTGCTCTTGATCCTATCAATTCACTCTTGAAGTGTCCCGGTTTCTTACATTCATAATATATCACTTGTTCTTTCTTAGGTTCAAATTTATTTTTAGTATCATTTTTAAATTTATTTCTTTTTATGAATCTTTTGAACTTATTTGTTAAGAGTGCCAAGTTATCATCAAAGTCCTCATCACTTTAGTTTTTTTTCAAGTAGTCTTCTTGTCTTCTCAGTGCTATATCCTTTTTGTTCTTTGGAAGGGTATCCTCTAGCTCTTCATGAGCTTTACTTATTATTTCATAGGTCATTAATGACCCAATTAGTTCTTGAAGAGGAAAATTATTTAGATCTTTGGCCTCTTGAATGACCGTTACTTCAGGGTCCCAACTCTTTTGAAGAGATCTTAAAATCTTATTAACAAGTTCAAAATCTGAGAAATATTTACCAAGTCCTTTTAGACTATTAACGACATCCATAAATCGGTTATACATGTCTCCAATGGTCTCACTCAGTTTTATTCGAAACAACTCATAAGAATGCAGTAAAAGATTAATTTTTGACTCCTTCACTCTACTAGTGCCTTCATGAGTCACTTCGAGTGTGTGCTAAATATCAAAAGCAGTTTCACAAATGGACACAAGATTAAACTCGTTTTTATCTAAGGCACAAAATAAGACATTCATAGCCTTTGTGTTTAAAGCAAAAGTCTTCTTCTCCAACTCATTCCAATCATTCATTGGAAGAGAAGACTTTTGAAAGTCATTTTCTATAATATTCCATAATTTGAAGTCCATTGAAATTAGGAAGATCCTCATTATAGTCTTCCAATGTGTATAATCCATCCCATTGAACATGGCGGATGTGTAATTAAATGGTTCTCTTGGTTGCCGACAAATATCATCTCTCTTGGGTTTTAAACTAGATGAGAGTGAACCTTGCTTTGATACCAATTGTTAGGATCAAGAGCGGCACTAAGAGGGGGGGTGAATTAGTGTAGCGAAAAACTTTCCCAATTTAAAAAAATATTCATTTTGATTAAAACCGATTCCGATAAAAATGATTTCAATTCAATCCGTTTCGGAGAGTTTATGAACTTGAACACTTTCATAAAAGTACAAGTGAGGATTAAGGAGATTTGTAGTAATGTAAATTGCACAAATGAAAAGCAAACCAGAAGTTAGAGTGGTTCGGTCAATGTGACTTACATCCAGTTTCAGATTCCTCCTCCGACGAGGTCTCTAGCGTCCACTAGAGGCCTTCCTTCAATAGGCGAAGGCCAACCACCTTTTACAGCTCTATCTCCTTTTGCCGGGTTTGGGAGACAATCCTTACAAGTCTCACTCCTCTTTTTTGGATGGTTACAAGGCTAAGAGATGAAGGAGGATGACACGAGAGTGTCTAATTTGCTACAATCTGTTCATATGGACGATGCTGATAATATGATATTTTTTTTAGCCAACAATATTGCCCCATAATCTTTAACTCAGTCAACTCAGATAAGACAACTCATCAGCATATTCCCTGCACAAAAGTAAAGCTGTCTCATGGTGCTTTTCTTCATGACTAAGGAATACATTAAAGGAGGTGGTTAGCAGCTGTAAAGGACTTAATTTCGATTAAAGGAGGTGGTTGGCAGCTGTAAAGAACTTAATTTCAAAATTCTCTATGCATGAAGGGTTGTTTCATGCACTAGTATTTATTTTCATGTTGAGGGCTTTGAAAGGGTCTTTAGAAAACTGAGGATATTGACAGAAGCTCTCTTGTAGTGCTCTTTTGAACTCTGTATCTCTTGGATGCATCCTTGAGTGGTGAGTCTTTTGCTTTTAGTTCTATATCCTTGTTTATTGTCATTAGGTTGGTGATCTTTCTGTATCTCTTTTGATTTTAAACTGGGTGGTGAGCTATTTTTCATTTTATCAAAGTTTCGTCAAGAATTCGCTCCTTTTCTCCTGTGACATTTTCTATCTGAACAATTGTTCTATCAGTTTTCTTTCGAAATCCATTCTACATTTTTACCCTCCCCGATATCAGTTTGGTATCAGAGCTAAAGGCTAGAGATCATGGCAAGGCGGAATGAAAAAGATGTTGTTGGTGAAGGTAGTGACCATGAAGATGACGCTGAGTCGTTGAGGCTGCAGCTACGAAAATTGCTGCATAGTCTACAAGAAAAAAATGAAATAATCGATGAACTTCAAAGTAGACACAACCGGCGTGAAAATGACATTCGAGAGTTTACTTCTGATGATGATATACCTCATCTTCCAAGGGAGTCGAGAAGATGTCGGAGAAGAAATGAAGTCCAAGATGAGTGGTTGAGTAAATGTAACCCCAGATTAGATATTCCAGAATTTGAAGGTAAAATAAATGTTGATTTTATCGATTGGCTTAATACAGTAGAAAGAATTTTTGATTTTCATGAACCACTAGAACAAAATAAGGTCAAACTTGTGGCACTCAAACTCAGACTGATTGCATCTTTTTGGTGGGAAAATCTGAAGAAACAAAGAGAACGTGAGGGGAAGAGTAAGATCGTTACATGGGAGAAAATGAAAAGGGAGCTGAAGAGAAAATATTTTCCTCATAATTATAGGCAAGAGATCTTTCTCAAAATATATGATTTCAAGCAAAAAGATCTTAGTGTGGAGGAGTACACTACAGAATTCGATAATTTGATGTTGAAAGGAGAGCTTGTGGAACCGGAAGAGCAAACAGTTGCAAGATACTTAGGAGGTCTGAAGTATGAGATTGCTAAAGTTGTTCAACTACAGCCATATTAGTCTTTAAATGATGTGAGCAAGCTGGCATTAAAAGTTAAAAAGCAACAGAAGTTTGAAAAGAGTGTTCGGTACGGCTCAAAAGAAGGCTATACAAAAGGAGAAAGTTCCAAGCCTACAGTCCAAAGCAAGGTGATATCGAAGGTACAAGAAAAGGGTGAAGAATCTGTTGGCAACAAAAAAACACCTAATTCTTCTACCCCAAGTGGCCAAAAATGCTTCAAATGTCATGGTTTTGGGCATATTGCTTCAGATTGTCCAAATAGGAGGATTGTAACTTTGGTTGAAGATCATAGTGATGGAGGAGAGGATGAAGCTAAGGATGAACCAAAATACGATGATGATGAGGAAGAGATTACTTATGCTGATCATGGTTTGTCTATTGTATTGCAACGTAGTTTACAAGTGTCCTATGTGGTTGACGATGAAAGTTGGGTGAGAAAAAATGTGTTTCACACTAAATGCACTTCTCTTGGCAAGGTGTGCTTGGTAATCATCGACAGTGGCAGCTTTGAGAATGTGGTATCTTTGGAGATGGTGTAGAAGCTAAAGTTGGACACCATCCCTCATCCATATCCATACCAGTTATGTTGGCTACAGAAAGGAAATGACATCAATGTAACTAAAAGATGTTTAGTTTCATTTTCTATTGGCAAGTATTATAAAGATGAAGTATGGTGTGATGTTGTTCCTATGGATGCTTGTCATTTGCTGTTGGGAAGACCTTGGCATTATGATAGAAGGGTGTTGTATGACGGCTACAAACATACTTATTCTTTTAAGGTGAATGAAAAGAAGATTATCTTAGCTCCATTACAACCATCCGAAATCAGTGCACCAAAGAAGAAAGTTAGTGCTTTTATGTCCTATGGTGAATGCAAAGGTGAATTAGACAAGGTGGTCAAATTATGGCTCTAGTAGTAGTAGAGGAAAATAAACAACACAAGGAGACACCAGGAATCATGAAACAAATCCTAGAAGAATTTGAAGATGTTATACCAGAAGAGAGATTCCACATGGCCTTCCACCCTTGAGAGACAACCAACATCACATTGATCTCATTCCAGGGGCTGTTCTACCTAATAAGGCAGCATATAGAATGACTCCCAAGGAGCATGAAGAACTTCAAAGGCAAGTTGATGAATTGGTGAAAAAAGGGTTAATTCGGGAGAGCATGAGTCCTTGTGCGGTTCCAGCCTTGTTGGTGCCTAAGAAGGATGGTTCTTGGAGAATGTGCGTGGACAGTCGCACCATCAACAAAATCATAGTGGACTATCGCTTTCCTATTCCAAGGTTAGATGATTTACTTGATCAATTGTGTGGTGCTTATATTTTCTCTAAAATTGATTTGAGGAGTGGCTATTACCAAATAAGAATTAGGCCCGGAAATGAGTGAAAAACAACATTTAAAACTAGAGAAGGCTTATATGAATGGTTGGTTATGCCATTTGGGTATCTAATGCTCCGAGCACCTTCATGAGATTTATGAATCACATACTTAGCCAGGCGTGCGGAATATTTGTTTTGTTTTTTGAGATATATTGGTGTACAACAAGAGCAAGGGAAGGAGCATATGAATCATCTGAAAGAGGATATTTCTTAATTACAGGCAAGAGATCTTTCTCAAAATATATGATTTCAAGCAAAAAGATCTTAGTGTGGAGGAGTACACTACAGAATTCGATAATTTGATGTTGAAAGGAGAGCTTGTGGAACCGGAAGAGCAAACAGTTGCAAGATACTTAGGAGGTCTGAAGTATGAGATTGCTAAAGTTGTTCAACTACAGCCATATTAGTCTTTAAATGATGTGAGCAAGCTGGCATTAAAAGTTAAAAAGCAACAGAAGTTTGAAAAGAGTGTTCGGTACGGCTCAAAAGAAGGCTATACAAAAGGAGAAAGTTCCAAGCCTACAGTCCAAAGCAAGGTGATATCGAAGGTACAAGAAAAGGGTGAAGAATCTGTTGGCAACAAAAAAACACCTAATTCTTCTACCCCAAGTGGCCAAAAATGCTTCAAATGTCATGGTTTTGGGCATATTGCTTCAGATTGTCCAAATAGGAGGATTGTAACTTTGGTTGAAGATCATAGTGATGGAGGAGAGGATGAAGCTAAGGATGAACCAAAATACGATGATGATGAGGAAGAGATTACTTATGCTGATCATGGTTTGTCTATTGTATTGCAACGTAGTTTACAAGTGTCCTATGTGGTTGACGATGAAAGTTGGGTGAGAAAAAATGTGTTTCACACTAAATGCACTTCTCTTGGCAAGGTGTGCTTGGTAATCATCGACAGTGGCAGCTTTGAGAATGTGGTATCTTTGGAGATGGTGTAGAAGCTAAAGTTGGACACCATCCCTCATCCATATCCATACCAGTTATGTTGGCTACAGAAAGGAAATGACATCAATGTAACTAAAAGATGTTTAGTTTCATTTTCTATTGGCAAGTATTATAAAGATGAAGTATGGTGTGATGTTGTTCCTATGGATGCTTGTCATTTGCTGTTGGGAAGACCTTGGCATTATGATAGAAGGGTGTTGTATGACGGCTACAAACATACTTATTCTTTTAAGGTGAATGAAAAGAAGATTATCTTAGCTCCATTACAACCATCCGAAATCAGTGCACCAAAGAAGAAAGTTAGTGCTTTTATGTCCTATGGTGAATGCAAAGGTGAATTAGACAAGGTGGTCAAATTATGGCTCTAGTAGTAGTAGAGGAAAATAAACAACACAAGGAGACACCAGGAATCATGAAACAAATCCTAGAAGAATTTGAAGATGTTATACCAGAAGAGAGATTCCACATGGCCTTCCACCCTTGAGAGACAACCAACATCACATTGATCTCATTCCAGGGGCTGTTCTACCTAATAAGGCAGCATATAGAATGACTCCCAAGGAGCATGAAGAACTTCAAAGGCAAGTTGATGAATTGGTGAAAAAAGGGTTAATTCGGGAGAGCATGAGTCCTTGTGCGGTTCCAGCCTTGTTGGTGCCTAAGAAGGATGGTTCTTGGAGAATGTGCGTGGACAGTCGCACCATCAACAAAATCATAGTGGACTATCGCTTTCCTATTCCAAGGTTAGATGATTTACTTGATCAATTGTGTGGTGCTTATATTTTCTCTAAAATTGATTTGAGGAGTGGCTATTACCAAATAAGAATTAGGCCCGGAAATGAGTGAAAAACAACATTTAAAACTAGAGAAGGCTTATATGAATGGTTGGTTATGCCATTTGGGTATCTAATGCTCCGAGCACCTTCATGAGATTTATGAATCACATACTTAAGCCATGCATTGGAATATTTGTTGTAGTTTATTTTGATGATATATTGGTGTACAACAAGAGCAAAGAGGAGCATATGAATCATCTGAAAGAGATCTTTCTTATTTTGAGGCAGCAAAAGCTTTATGCTAATCTAAAGAAGTGTGATTTCTTTACTTCTAGTATGGTGTTTTTGGGGTATGTTATTTCAAAAGATGGAATCATGATGGATCAAAGTAAGGTAGAGGCTATTCTCAATTGGCCGACACCTGCTTCATTGCATGATGTGAGGAGTTTCCATGGCTGAACTTCGTTTTATAGAAGATTTATCAAGGGTTTCAGCTCTATTGTCGCTCCAATCACCGAATGTCTGAAATGTGATAAATTCAAATGGACTAGTGAAGCTAATGATGCTTTTGAGCTTTTAAAAAGAAAGGTGACCAAAGCTCTTATCTTAGTTCTACCAAATTTTGATAATGTGTTTGAAGTTGAATGTGATGCATCTAATATGGGAATTGGTGTTGTTTTGAGTTAAGACAGAAAGCCCATTGCATTTTTTAGTGAAAAGCTGAATAATACAAGAAAGAAATACTCTACTTATGATAAGGAGTTTTATGCAATTTATCGAGCTTTATCTCATTGGAGTCAATATCTTCTTGCTAAGCCATTTGTTCTATATTCTGATCATGAGGCACTAAAGTTCATTAATCACCAACACAAGCTAAACAAGAGGCATGCAGCTTTGGTGGAGTTTTTACAGTCTTACAACTTTACAATCAAGCACAAATCTGGTGTTCAAAATGTAGTTGCTGACGCGTTGAGCAGAAAACATTCTTTATTATCAGCAATGGAAGTCAAAGTGGTTGGATTTGAAACATTCAAAGATCTCTATGAGAATGATATGGATTTCGGCTCAATATGGCAGAATTGTAAATCAGGTTCCTTTCAACAATTTTTTATCTTTGATGGTTTTTTTTTTCGAGCTAATGATTTGTGTGTTCCATCTTGTTCTTTGAGACAAGTAATTCTAGCTGAAGCTCATGGTGGTGTTTTGGGAGGACATTTTGGTAGGGACAAGACTCTAGCTCTTGTTTAATCAAATTTCTACTGGCCTAAAATGTTCAGAGATGTGGATAGACATGTGAAGCAATGCCGATTATGTCATTTGGCAAAAACAAGAAATAAAAATTCTGGTTTGTACATTCCATTGCCAGTGCCAAATGCTCCATGGGAGGATGTGAGTCTTGATTTCATTTTGGGACTGCTAAGAACTCAAAGGAACAAGGATTCTATCATGGTTGTTGTTGACAGATTTTCAAAAATGTCTCACTTTGTTCCATGCAATAAATCAAATGATGCATCGCATATTGCTGATTTATATTTTAAGGAGATTGTTAAATTGCATGGTATTCTAAGAACTATGATTTCTGATCGAGATTCAAAATTTGTAAGTCATTTTTGGAGAAATCTTTGGAGGAAGTTGGGTACTTTTTTGAATTTCAGCAGCTTGCATCATCCACAAACCGATGGGCAAACTGAGGTAACAAACAGAAGCTTGGGAAATTTGCTTAGAAGCTATGTTGGCAAGAATATTAAGCAATGGGATGTCATTCTTCCACAAATTGAGTTTGCCTATAATCGTTCTATGCATCATAGTATTGGTAAGAGTCCTTTTGAGGTAGTTTATGGTGTTAATCCTGCTAGTTCTTTGGACTTAATCCCTCATTCTACAACAAAACAATTTAGTGGAGATGCTGATGAAAGAGCTAAGCAGATAAAGAAGCTGCATGAGGGTGTGAAAGCAACCATTAAGAAGCAAAATGAGAGGTACATGCAAGCTGCCAACAAACACAGAAAACATGTGGAGTTTAATGCAGGTGATTTGGTCTGGATTCATCTAAGGAGAGGTTTCCGCCGGGCAAATTTGGAAAACTGAAACCAAAGACTGATGGTCCATTCAAGGTGCTTAAGAGAATTGGCAAAAATGCTTATGAGATTGAGCTACCTAAAGATTACGGAGTATCCCCAACATTTAATATAGCTGATTTAAGTCTTTTTTATAATCTTATTGACGAAACAAACAAGGACTTGCGGACAAGTCTTTTTCAACCAGGGGAGATTGACACGGGAGTGTCTAATTTGCTACAATTTGTTCATATGGACAATGCTGATAATATGATATTTTTTTGGCCAACAATATTGCCCCATAATCTTCAACTCAATCAACTTAGATAAGACAACTCATCAGCATATTCCCTGCACAAAAGTAAAGTTGTCTCATGGTGCTTTTCTTCATGGCTAAGGAATACATTAAAGGAGGTGGTTGGTAGTTGTAAAGGACTTAATTTCGAAATTCCCTATGCATGAAGGGTTGTTTCATGCACTAGTATTTATTTTCATATTTAGGGCTTTGAAAGGGTCTTTAGAAAACTAAGAATATTGGAGAAGCTCTCTTGAAGTGCTCTTTTGAACTCGGTATCTCTTGGATGCATCCTTGAGTGGTGAGTCTTTTGCTTTCAGTTCTGTATCCTTGTTTATTGTTATTAGGGTGGTGATCTTTCTGTATCCCTTTTGATTTTAGATTGGGCGGTGAGCTATTTTTCATTTTATCAAATTTTCATCAAGAATTCGCTCCTTGTCTCCCGTGACATTTTCTATATGAACAACTGTTCTATCGGTTTTCTTTCGAAATCCATTCTGCATTTTTACCCTCCCCGGTATCAGACCACAATTTCTCTACTCTCAGACACCCATAATAAAATGGAGTTGTTAAGAGAAAAAATAAGAATTTATAAGAAATGGCAAGAACCATACTTAATAAACATAGCCTACCTAAATATTTTTTGGCCAAAATCGTTAACACGACATGCTATATCATGAATAGAGTTCTTATAAGACCATTACTTTCTAAAACTCCTTATGAATTATGAAATAATAAAAGGCCCAATATTTTTTATTTTAAAATTTTTGGATATAAATGCTTTATTTTAAATGAAAAGGATGCCTTAGAAAAATTTGATACAAAATATAATAAAGGTATTTTTCTTGGATATTCCTCTATTTCTAAAGTTTTTTGAGTTTTATTGTTGACATTGAGTATCAACAAGTTTTATTGTATACTCAATGTTAGATTCCAAAGTGAAGTATGACATCCTAAGCTACGTATAAGTGAATTCGTTGAGCAAAAGTCTTTGCACCACCCTTTGAGTTTTTCAGCTTCCGATCAAGATCAAGATCCTGTGAACTGGTACAAAGATTGGCTGCCAACCGTCCTCCAACAGTAACAACAGCTGGAAAGAGCACTGGCATTAGTTGAAGACACCTCCCAAAGGACACCTAGCTTCGGGATCTAAGAAGGTAAGGGACAAACCCAAAACAGGATCCGAAGCATGTGACCTACCCAGCTGGAAGGAACTACTGCGCCGCCCCAACTGGAATGCACTACCTTTACTTAGGCGGCAAGAAAAAGCTTTTTGGACTGAGCCTCGGGGAGCCGTCCAATAAGCGTCCAATAAGTACACAGCAGCTGGAGGGCACTATGGCGCTGCCCCAGCTAGAAGGCACTACCTTACTTAGCTTGCAAGAAAAGTTTAGAGCTAGGAGTCAGTAATTGTACTCAGGGGGTATAAAGAAGGAAAAGGTAAGAATGCGATGGGGCCCAATAAAGAGCACCCAGTTCTTACAATCCCTCTATATAAACCCATAGGAAGCTCTTGCTAGACATCAGTCGAACACTGAAGTTCTACTTGAGTCAGTCCTAAGTTTCTCAAAGAAAACTTGAGCTGAACACTGAAGATCTGCTCGAGAAGTTTGAAGTTGGATAGTCAGTCTCTGGTTCTCTGTAAGCAATTTTTCTTCAATTGTTAGTTCTTTTCGTATTATAAATGCTTTCGCTTGCCTGTAGAAACCTCAGACCAATATTTATATGCAGCCATTGGAGGTACGAAGTCGAAACTTGCTAGATGGAAGGATTTCAATAAGTTTCGACAATTATAAAACCACATCAGCCTCAAGCCACCTTCACTACAACACGAATGATGAGGAAACATTCAGTGAAGAGGAAGAAATCAGGAGCCACACCTTAGCAGTCGTAATCCGACTCACTGACGAAGAAGAAGACGAGGCAGAACAACTGTGCAATAACTTGAATTTCTATTTTCAGAATAATTGCAATTTTGAGGGGGAAGGGGAGATGCCATACCCCCTAAAGATTTCAAAAGGAAATAGTAGCTGCCGGAATAGAAAAGGAGTGGGAAATGGATTACCCGCAACTAGCAAAATTATCTCAGCAGGTATATTCCTCATCAGCTGTATCAAACTACAGACCACCTGCAGACTCTACGATGGACCCATGAACCTCATGCTTCAGCAAACTGATTACATCAACCATTGTGAAGCAGAAATAAAAAGGTTGAAGGGGGCACTGGAAGCCGAAAAGGAGAAGGGAAAAGAGTCGGAACAAGTACAAAATCAGGCCATACTTATTGCCCAAGAGAACTTCCAACTAAAGCATGAATTGGAAGAAATAAGGAAGAAATATCAGCAACTAGAGCAAGAAGGACTGGAGATAGATAGGCTCAGAAGGGAGAAGGCAGACCTACAAAGAGAGATCCAGATCCTAAAGGAAAAGGGCAAGGCCAAAGAAGAAGAAGCATACGTTCTCATGGAAGAAGAAGCACAGAAAATCCTATCTGCTGGAACAGACAATCAAAAGGGAACGAAAAATATGCTATTCAACCTAAAGGTGCAAATAGAAATACCGGGCGCACCGATATTTAAAGTAAATGCAATACTAGATACGGGGGCAACAACGTGCTGCATTGATGACTGGGTAGCCCCAGGAGTAGCTTTGGAGAAAAGCTCATACCCCATACATTTCAGCGGAATAACCTCAAAAGCAACCACTGATAAGAAGTTAAAAGGAGGGAAGATGACAATAGGAGACAACTCCTTCAAGATTCCCTACACGTATGCATTCCCCATGAAGTTAGGGGACGACATACAAATGATAATAGGCTGCAACTTCATACGAGCGATGCAAGGAGGGGTCAAAATTGAAGGTAACATGGTTACTTTCTATAAAAATCTAACTACAATCAGCACCCTTCCATACACTCCAACAGCAGCAACAATAGAAGAACTAGATTTAGATGAGGAGGATTATATCCAGATCCAAGAGTTGGTGTGTTACTCAGCAGAGCCACAAAGGGATGAGGCAAGCCTAAGAGCCCAATTCGGAAATCTCCTCGAAGAACTAAAGGCCCAGGGTTATGTTAGGGAAAACCCACTCCAACACTGGGAGAAAAACAAGGTCATGTGCAAATTGGAAATAAAGAACCCAGACTTCACAATTGAGGATAAACCCATCAAGCACCTCACGCCTCAAGCAAAAGAGTCTTTTTCCAAGCATGTCAGGGCGCTATTAGACCTAGGTGTAATCAGACCAAGTCAAAGCCGACACCGAACATCACAGAAAGGTCAGGCTTTAAAATCAGGCACCAGCAAAGGACCAATATAGCCTCCCTGAGTTAAACACCATATTAAGAAAGGTCAGCACCAGCAAAATATATTTCAAATTCGATTTAAAATCAGGCTTTCATCAGGTAGCAATGCACCCTGAGTCCATAGAATGGACTGCGTTCTGGGTACCAGAAGGCCTTTATGAGTGGCTGGTCATGCCGTTTGGGCTGAAAAATGCGCCAGCGATATTTCAAAGAAAAATGGATGACTGCTTCAACTACCGCAGGCTAAATGACATCACAGAAAAGGACCAATACAGCCTCCCTGGAATAAACACCATATTAAGAAAGGTCAGCACCAGCAAAATATATTCCAAATTCGATTTAAAATCAGGCTTTTATCAGGTAGCAATGCACCCTGAGTCCATAGAATGGACTGCGTTCTGGGTACCAGAAGGCCTTTATGAGTGGCTGGTCATGCCGTTTGGGCTGAAAAATGCCCCAGCGATATTTCAGAGAAAAATGGATGACTGCTTCAGAGGATGGAAGGACGAACAGGAGGAGCAGCTATCATTAATAGCAGGGACGACCAAAGAGCTAAAAGACAAGCCCAGCCCGCGAGCAGAAGCCCTTCTAAGTAGATAGCCCACAAAATTGCGGACTATTCTCCGAGTATGCTGCCAAGCTTCATGAGATCAAAAGCAAAATGCGGGGAGGGATCTCACTCAGCGACCTGGGTGCCGCCGAGAGAAGACTCAACCTACTACAGAAAGGAGCAGCACAACAAGCAATCTAAGCTCTGGGTTTTTCTGAAGGACCCAGACTGAGGTTCGATAGTTTGGTGATGAGGTCGTCCGGAATTGCTTGGGACGATCCTGCCTTTGTTTGTTGTAGCTCCTTTATGTCTTGTAGCTCGGAGCGTATGTCTTTGAGATCCTCGGCGATCTGTACTAAAAGTTGTATCTGAACGTTGTGCTGCTTGATAACTACCGATTGATGGCTCAAAGTTCCTGGATAATCACTTGGTTTCAGAAAACCTAGTGAAGGGGCGTCAATTGCCTCGGTTACTCTGAGGGCTTCCTTGTATGACTCAGTGTTTTTGGAGAGCGTGTAACTCATCCAAAAATCTGTTTCTCAATTTTTGAGAGCAGATGCTCCACCCTTTGCAGCTTCCGATCAAGATCCTGTGATAGTCTTTGCGCCTCCTTTTCAGCTATTTTTGGTGTGCAAATCTGATGTGCTAACGTGAGCAGAACGGGGTGCTGATCTTAGTGATTGAAGGCCATGAAGAGAGCTTCTTGTTGAATATCCCCGCCAGAGCTTATGGATCAAAGAATTAATGACCTAAATCCAATGGGAAATAAAGCTCGATTTCAGAAGAGAGAAGTTCCGGATTCGATTTGTTAAAGTCAGAAGGAAGGGGAATAGAAGGTGTCCCGAGATCGCCCTCGAGCCTAGCTTACAGAATGACGATAGTAGTGATATATTGAATGGAGCTTTCTGAGCTATACAACAATCTCAAAGGCTTTTTTGATACTTATTGGATTAGATTGATTCTCTTCTCTGCTAGTGGAGCTTTCAAAAGAGAGGAAAAGAGAGCATTCCTTAACCCTAATTAATATAGACAATCTATTGAGAAGGATTGATTTGTAATTTCCATATTATAGAGAAATTGAGAGACTCTATCTGTTAGAAGGATCTCCGTCTTAGAAAGAAGTTCGTCTTGGATTCCGTATTTGAGACAGAAGTCCATCTTTCTTCACTAGCTTGACTATCTATCTGTCGTGTATCTGAGCGAAACAAGCAGCCTATAAGATTGGGGAGGCGGAAATGATTGTGGGCTCGCTTTAGTACCTGAACAGTGAGGAGCATCATTCCTGCGAAAGGTTATTTCCACATCCATCTTTGCCCTTCTTCCCATTGAGTGCGAGTAGATCCTATTGTTTCACTCTCTTGATCCTTTCTTCTTGCTAGATGGATCTGCTGCTTTTCTAATCATTGCATTCCGTCAACAGGTTTGGACTGGAATAGGGGGGAAATGTTTACAGTCATCGAAACGGATTTCCTAACAATGAGAATATGTTCTTTCTGAAATCTTCTGTGAGGTTCCATGCTTTAGTTAAGGGAAGCAACAGCAGTTGGCAGATTCAGTGCTGTGAAGAATTAGGCATAGGCATAAAGCAATTAAAGAATCCAATTCTCCTTTGTAGTACCGGAATACTTCTATTGTTGGCAGGGCTAGGCCAAGGGGATAAGCACAATAGGGCATAAGCTATGTGAGTCAAATGAGAATAGGCATTCTTTTCCACAGTGAGTGGGCTCTTCTTTCCTGGAAAAGTCGTTGGCCTTGCCTTTTGAAAGAATCAGGTAGGACAAAAACGAGGGCTTTCATAGAGAATTGGTAGAGTCTCACTCCTTCTATCGAAGGGTTTTCCCTCTCCTGGAATTGAGCTTTCTGCTTCATGTTCATCAGCGATGGAAATCCTTCTCGACTCAGAGATAAGGGCGGCTTCAAAGGATTGATCTCCGCTTGGCTAGTTTCATTCGAAGCTTACTGCTGGGCTGGGAGTCACAAGGCTTTAAAGAAAGCCGAGGAGCATAGCGTAGGAGTGAAGTAGTCTGGCTCTTCGAAGAGAGAGAAATGCCTAGTATGGAGAAAGACAGGCATAGCGCAGGATAGCAAGAGAGATATGGTGCGGAGTGGAGATTATCGCTTTCTTGAATTTCGGAAATGAGCCCTATAAGATATAAGATAATAAGGCGGGCTATTTGAGGAGAAGGAAGAAAGAAAGAACAGAACATAGAGTGAAGACAACTCACTAGGAATTCCCTAGAGTTAACAAAATGTAAGACGGTATCCGCTCAAAAGGAAGCTAATCCTTTTCTTTCATAAGAGCAGAAATAATTTCGAGATCGAATATTGCCGTAGCCACGCACGGGATGATACTTGACTTATGTTATGAGATGGCGAGAACGAGGTGCATCATAAAGCTATGTTAGGTCGGATATGAGAATTTCGATAGAAGGTCGGGGAGATAGAGCAGCAGTTAGCTCTACGGGTAGGTCATCGAGGGTGAGAATAAGCTCTTCATCTTCTCTTGCGTAGCTATAGAATTTCGGATTCCAGATAGTCACTCGGTTATCTTGCATAGCTATAGAATTTCGGATTCCAGAAAGTCGCTCGGTTATCTTGCATAGCTAGAGAATTTTGGATTCCAGAAAGTCGCTCGGATGAAAGCGTTACCACCTTATCCATGTAGTTGCTTTCCATCCTCATTCATTTTTTCTACTTGTTGAGCGGTAACAAGGAACGATAGTTCCGACAGTTTGGGCTTTGGAAGAAGATATGTATCTGCCCTTTCAAGATGCAGCTTGGAGGAGAATCAAAGCAAGGATGGAAATGGTTCTATACAACGCGCGGGAATTACAATATTTCTTTCTTTTTCTTCCCTGGTATAAGTGTACTTGTGTTATAAGATTCTTCTTGTTCAAGCAAGTTGGATGTGTAGTTCAGAATCTCCTATCTAAAAGAGAATCCCTACAGCTGAGGTGTTACTACCAATGATGAAGTCACTCGCTAATGCGTAAACTAGCAACAAACTCAACTCTATAACCACTAATGTTGCGAGTAAGCAGGTGGAGCAGTAAGATGTGTGTGTTGAAAGGAATAGCAGTCGTTTCTTGCTTGTTCATTCCATAGCTAGTTGATTCTGTCGATAGAATTGAGTGCACCCTATTCCATAAGTTATGAAAAACACAGCATTGCTTGTTAGCTTGTTGCAGTTTGTTTACACTCTTCTATATGAGTCTAGTCTCTTTATCTTCCACTCGAATATTGTTCATTAACTTATTATTTTCTTATGGAATTCGCCATGAAAAGTTGCAAGTGAGAAAAGGAAAGGGCAGGCCACTATCAAAGTTTTAGGTGTAGTTGTCAAAGGATAAAGGGATAGTTAAGCCGAGGATAATCGATGCAGGGAATACAGGGAAAATGAAGAGTCTCATAGAAAACGGAATGGGGACTCCATGCTCTCCCCCGATGGGTGGTCTGAAACTCTTCCCTCTCTCTTCCTTCCCTTGGGAAGAGTTCTAGGGGCGAATCAGAAGCCTTTTGTTTGCTAGCTGGGTATGCTCCTGTAGTAAGAGAAGGTTCTTTCTCTGGAAAAGCAAATGTGTCAGCACTACTTGATTCCTGCCCTTGTAGGACCACCGTTGCTTTCATCATTTAAGTGGTGTTTCAGTCATACACAATCTAGATTCTAGTCAAAGTCAGCATAGTAAAAGCACTCTGCGCTCACTTACCAACTCAAATATACGAGAAAATCACTGCTTACTCCTTTCCTGACAGCTTACAGCCTTATTGAACTTCATCATTGAGTGCACACATTCTATAAGTCAGCATATATTACTTTCATTGTCATACAAGCCAAACGGATATACGCCCGCTCTAGCTCCTTGTCAAAGAGATAGGTTCATAGTATAGGTTCAACTTAGAGAAAGATGTGAAAGCCTTCTAAAGCCCCGAGCCCGAGCTCACTCACTAACGCACAATCAATGGTTTTCGCCCATGTTTGTTAGTTCCCTAGCTTGTTTGCTTGTTTCATAGAATCTGGATGTCACGGCATAAGAGAGTGTGAGTGCACATCATATAGATAGAAGTCATTTCTGTGAGTGCACATCATATAGATAGAAGTCAGTGAGTGCACATCATATAGATAGAAGTCATTTCTGTGAGTGCACATCATATAGATAGAAGTCATGAAAAACACATCACAAAACAGATTTCTATATTATTGCTTGCTGGCTCTACGAAACTAGAAGCAAGCTACTGCTCTACTGCTATAAGGAAAGAAGAGAGGATAGGCACCCACCTCGAAAGGCAAGAATAGAGGATAGGCACCCGAGTTGCTAGTTTCATGAAAATAGAAGTCGAAAAGCATTCTCATATAGAATATAGTAACAACATAGCTTCTTCTAAGGATAAGTGTCTAGTCGATTGGCTAATCCGTAGTTCAAGGGAATTGCTCTCTAGCCAATACTACGAGCCGGCTCTGCTCTGGCTAACACTATAGGGCGAAACGGCTTGTCATTCAATAGAAGTGAAAGTGCACACATTCTATAATCGAAAATAGAGTCAAAGCAGAGCATTGCTTCCTTACTAAGCTCCTCTCCTAACACAATAAGCTTGTTCCATTGATTATTCTCACTATGTACTTTTTACAGCTTCCCTTTTGCATCTTGATTATTACCAGGAGTTAGAGCAGAATCTAAAGCTTGATAAGTCAAGTACCCAGGAGCGGGTGAGGGATTAGGTACTGGCATTGAAGCTAAGGTTAAGGAAGATGAGATTACGCGCAAGCTTGAGGAGAGGTAGGTAAGGGAACTGTTAGAACCCTTGTAGATTCTAAGCTTGGGGTTGATCTCTTTAGGTAATCAGCCTCCTGGAACTCTATAGGGGTTCCTTCCTCCAAGTTGCTGCTCAAGAGCTACAGAAAATATTCATCTATTACCTATGAAAAGAGGAGGAATACATAGATATTTATAGGGCTTCTAAACCCTAACTCCTAATAGGACTCCTGCTCAAGACTCCTACTTCTAACCAACTCCTAATAGGACTCCTATTCAAGACTCCTACTCAAGACTCTTATTCCTTTACAACTCCTAATTCTTCTCTAAGAAATAACCTCCAAACCCTACCCGGTCTCTTCACCTCTTTAATAAGGGTCAGCTTAGGTAGGTTTTACATGAATGCCCCTATCAATTAGGACTCTCCTAGCTAGAGTCCTAACAGACCTGCCCTCTTAAAATCAGCCTTGTTCTCGAGGCTGACGATTCATGAATTTTAGGAATTTGATTTTCAAGTCGTCATAGTTCTCCCAAGTGGCATCTTCTGTCAGTAGGTTCGCCCATTGTATTAGCACTTCAGTAGTGGGTTGTCGTCGTCGAGTCACGATCCGTCGATCAATAATGGCACTTGGTTGGATTTGGAGTTCTCCTTGAGTAGTCATGTTTGGTGGGTGGCTTTGGGCTGTCTCCAAGCACCTATTTACAACTTCCGTCTGGCTGTTGGTTTGTGGGTGATATGTCATACTCCTTTTCAATTTAGTACCCTGCATATAGAATAACTTTGTCCAAAATCTGCTCGTGAAGATGCAAGTAGAATTTGTCATAAGCACAATGCGTCCTCTATAGTGTAATTCTTTTGAGTCCCAATTGTAATGAGCCACGGAGCTTGATGCTTCTTCCAATTTTTTTATGATCTTACTGGTCTCTAGATCTTCCTGCCATTCCATCTTAATATCCTCAAGGAAGTCATTGGTCGGAAGCGAAACGGTTGAAAGTTCAGCTTGCTCGGTTAACCATTTTTGCTGCTCAGGGGATGATATCTTTTGCTCCAAAAAGTACTTGAGGCTTTTATAGTTGGTTTTAATTTGAAATCGTCGACCGATCAAGTAGGGTCTCCACCTTGTTGCTGCGTGCATAATGGCGAGCATCTCCTTATCATATGTTGATATATTTTGATGGGAGGGAGATAATGCCTTGCTAGTGTATGCGAGTGGTCGACCATCTTGCATGAGAATGGCTTCAATTCTAACTCCAGATGCGTCGACCTCAATAATGAATGGCCGATTAAAATCTAGTAGTGCTAGCACTGGTGTCGTCGTCATGGCTACCTTAAGTTTGTCGAAGGCAGCGGAGGCTTTGTCCAACCATTAGAAGACATCTTTTTTTAGTAATGAAGTAAGTGGTGCACTGATCTTTCCATAGTTTTTCACGAACTTGCAGTAGTAGCCTGTTAAACCCAGAAAGCCATGTAGCAATTTTATGTTCCTCGGGGTCAGCCAGTTCTGCATTGCTTCTATTTTGGAGGGGTCCACCATCACACCTTCCTCTAGTATGATATGCCCAAGATATTCCACCTTTTGTTGAAGAAAGTAAAAATTTGTAGTGGCCGTTGTGTGTTTGAAAGATGGTTTTCGGTATGTCTTTTTTGCACACTCGTATTTGATGATACCCGGATCGAAGGTCCAGCTTTGTGAAGATTTGTGCTCCCTTTCATCTAGCAATTCATCTACTATTGGAATAGGGTATTTATCCTTGATGGTTATGCCATTGAGAGCTTGGTAATCAACGCATATTCGCCATGTTTCATCCTTCTTGCGTACAAGTAGCACCGGTGAAGAGTACAGGCTGCAACTTGGCCGAATAACTCCTGTTTTGAGCATCTCTTTTACAATCCTTTTTATTTCATCCTTCTGGAGATGTAATGTAGATATTGATATGGCCGAGTATTTGCTGGAGATTTGCCTGGAAGAATCGTTATATAATGATCATGCCAACGGGTAAGAGGTAGGTTGTGCGGTTCGTCAAATATATCTAAAAATTCAGCAAGCAAAAGAAGTAGGTTTGGATCTTCAAATTCTATTGGCTCTCCCTTAGTTTGCTGCTCAAGTTGTACCAAAACGTCGCTGCATGCTTTATGCAAAACCTTCTCCATTTGTTGTGTGCAAATCGTCATTACGTCGCCCCCACGTTTCCCGTATATAATCACTTGTTTCCCTTTACTGTAAAATCTCAAAATTAGTTTCATAAAATTCCAGGAAATATCACCTAATGTCATCAACCATTCAATTCTGAGCATGGCCTCATGATCATCAAGAGGGAGGAGGAAGAAATTTGCAATTATCTTTTGTTCCTGCAGTAATAGTTTCTCCCACGGGCGCCTACGATCACACTTCAAAATCCGTTCGTCGGTGAACTTGACGTTAAACCTACTGTAATACTTGATAAGTAAGGCCATCCGAACAGCAACTTTATTGTCTAGGAAGTTATTAGTGCTGCCCGTGTCGATGAGAACAATGATTGATTATTGTTTGAGATGGCCTTCAACTTTCATCGTTTGGGGGTTTGAGTAGCCGGTTAGTGCATGTACCATAACTTCGGTCGGTTGTGGCTCTTCTTCTACATTCTCTTCTTCATTATCAAGGCTCTCTTCTAGATATTCAATGACCTGTTCTTCTACTGGTTTAATCATAAGAAGTCTCCCTTTTCTACAGTGATGCTCGCGGCTCCACGGCTCGTCGCGGTGCCAACATAACTCCTTCGTAGATTGCTCCTGAAGCTCTTCTCTTGTCATCATTTTTAGTGCAAGGACCCGGTTGATAGTAACGGGGGCTAAGGGCTTCTGCATTGCAGGTTGAGAAGCAATCCTAGTCCTCTGAGCTTCATGGTTCAATCGCTCCTCTTGATGTCGTGCGAAAGAGATGGCTGCCATAAGCGTGTACGGTTGTCGTGCTTTAACTTCTCCCCGGATCTCTGGCTTCAAGCCCTCAATGAAGGTCCCCAATAGTTGTTTTTGAGACCAATCACAAGTTTGATTAGATAACCTTTCAAACCTAGTTTGGTACTCCTGAATGGTAGAGGTTTGTCGGATCTTTGCTAGTTGTTCGTCAATGTTCTCGTAATCGGTTGATCCGAAGCGGATTAATAGTCCTTCTTTGAATTGTCGCCATGAGAGGACTCCATGAGTATATTTAAACTAGTCAAACCACTGTATGGCATCCCCTTCAAGATGTATAGCTGCAATTTCCACCATAGATGCATCCGCAGTTTTATGGTACCGAAAATATCGCTCTACGCGCAAGATCCAACCAATCGGGTCTCCTTCTTCCCATCTAGGGAAGTCCACCCTCATGCGTGGATAGTTGGGATCAATCATAGAGCTTCCCCTCCCTTGGAAGTCATCTCTTCGGGCTTGGTACGATTGGGTAGAGCTCTCTCCTTGATGTGATTTGTTCGGGCTTGGTGGTTGGCCCAATCTGAGTTTGGTAAAGAGCGTCCAAATCTTATCCTCCATTTGCGCCTCGAAGGCTTCGAATTTAGCATTGATTGCTGCCTCAGATGCCATAGTACATGCCTCCAAATCTGTGATGTTAAGATCTTTCTTTTGTTGTCGGGTTAAAGGCATGTATAGGTTGAGAGAAGTGGTGGTCGAAAGGGTTGGTAGATTGGTGGATGTAGGCTACGGTTTAGGCTTATTTTGTGGCCGTTTTGGGTGTAGTTTGAGGGTGTGGTTTGGTAGAATTTTAGAGCTGTGGATGAAAGATTTAGATCTATGGTAGATGGTAGCAAAGGTTTGATAGAAATCAGTGGAAGTTTGCTGCAGAATTGTGTTGTCTTGTAAGAGTAGAATTGTCATCGAAGAAACAGCGGTTTCTCAACGAAATTTTTACAAAAAACTTGAGAGATTTGAGGAGGGAATTGATAGCAAAATCTAAGTGTATATGACAGTAAGTATGTCCAATTTAATCAAGAAAATTTTGGCAGTATAACAGCAAAGAAATTGGTGCAAGTTGCGATAGCAGAATTCTCGTCGAAAAATTTCAGCGGTTTGCGACGAAAATTTACAGCAACACAAAATCGGTTTTAGAGGTGAATTCCTTAATAAATCAATCTTAGATGGAAGCCAAGATGATCTATGAAATATATAAGAAATTTTGTTCAAAAAGATTGCAAATAGATCGGTTAAGGCAACAATATGTTGCTGAAATTTTCTACAGCACAGATTTTCAAGTGTCACAGATTGGACGTAAAATATCAGTAGTTTATATTGAGAATTTTTCAATGAAACTAAAGGAAAATCTACTATTAGGAAGTGTCAAAGCTATCATAAAAATTTCATAGAGATTTGGATAGAAAAATATAGTAGCAAGATTAAACAATTTGTACTATGCGGCTGGAATTTCACAGTGCAGATTTTCAAGTATAGCAGTTTAGACGTAAAAGATTAATGGTTTATATTAAGAATTTTTTGACAAAACCAAAGGGAAATCTGCTATTAGGATGTGTCAAAGCTGTCATAAAAATTTCGTAGAGATTTGGATAGAAAAAATGCAGTAGCAAGATCAAACAAACTGTGTTGTGCGACTGAAATTTTACAGTGCAGATTTTCAAGTATAGCAGATTAGATGTAAAAGATCAATGGTTTACATTGAGAATTTTTTGATAAAACCAAAGGGAAATCTGCTGTTAGGAAGTGTCAAATCTGTCATAAAAATTTCGTAGAGATTTGGATAGAAAAAACACAGTAGCAAGATCAAACAGACTGTGTTATGCGGTTAGAATTCTGCAATAATATAGAGATGAAAACTTTCATCGTAGAGATGAAAACTTTGCGACCAAAAGTTTATGCAGAAATATAGGAACAATTTTTTTTTGATTTTTGAATAAGGATAACTAAATTACAACAGCAGTAAGGTAGGAAACCAGAACCTGTTGCAATTCACGGGGAGATTAAAGGATAATCTGCGGTGGTGGAGATGATGGCGGAATTTAGCGATGATCTTTTAAGCAATTGTGGGAATTGCTTTGGGCGGCTGTGGAGAGATGATAGATGGCTGTGGAAGGGCAGCGAGACGCCAGGAACGCTGCTCTGATACCAAGTGTTAGAACCCTTGTAGATTCTAAGCTTGGGGTTGATCTCTTTAGGTGATCAGCCTCCTGGAACTCTATAGGGGTTCTTTCCTCCAAGTTGTTGTTCAAAAGCTACAGAAAATATTCATCTATTGCCTATGAAAAGAGGAGGAATACATAGATATTTATAGGGCTTCTAAACCCTAACTCATAATAGGACTCCTGCTCAAGACTCCTACTTCTAACCAACTCCTAATAGGACTCCTATTCAAGACTCCTACTCAAGACTCTTATTCCTTTACAACTCCTAATTCTTCTCTAAGAAATAACCTCCAAACCCTACCCGGCCTCTTCACCTCTTTAATAAGGGTCAGCTTAGGTAGGTTTTACATGAATGCCCCTATCAATTAGGACTCTCCTAGCTAGAGTCCTAACAGGAACCCTAAGAAACAGTGGAGTGAAAGGAGTTCTAATACCAATACAGGAGTCCCGAGTGACAGAGCAAGGAGGGTCAAGATGTTGGGTGAAAATGCACTAGAGGAGCTTATAGGAGACAAGATAGGGAAATGGAGAAGTCGAATAGACTTGGAATGCAGTGCAGGGTTCATTAGTTCTTGTTGTTGGCGATGAAAGAGGTTCTTTGTCGAGCTTCTGTTTCCTTTCCTCTCCTTTAGTCAAGCTCTAGATCATAAATAGTCAAAGATGCTGGATCATGGGTGAAGGAAATTGCTGTTTGGGGGCAGACTATCTTACTTTGAAGCGCTAAGCTAAGTCCTTAAGCATAAGATGGAAAAGAGGCCCTGCCTGGTGGAAACAATGAGAATAGGCTTGCTTATTGACAGGCTTGACCAACTAGTAGTGGTCTAAAGAATGGAGTTGGCCTCTATACCCTTAGATTGAATTGAAATTATGGAGTGACTAGAGTGCCTGGAGTGACTAGAGTGCGAGCATTGTATTGACTATGATTATATACCAAGTGCAAAAGAAACGATGGATTCAATGAATTCCTCTAAACACCGTGAAAAGCCATATTTTCTGTCCCGCTGAAACTCAAAGTAGTGTAGTTCGGGATGCACCTATTTGTTCAACAAGAAAAGAGTAACAGAGTGGATAAGTTAGTTGTTGAGTAGAGTCCTGTTTTCGTGGTTTTGATACAATGAGAATAGGCTTGCTTAGTGACAGGCTTGACCAACTAGTAGTGGTCTAAAGAATGGAGTTGGCCTCTATACCCTTAGATTGATTGAAATTATGGAGTGACTAGAGTGCCTGGAGTGACTAGAGTGCGAGCATTGTATTGACTATGATTATATACCAAGTGCAAAAGAAACGATGGATTCAATGAATTCCTCTAAACACCGTGAAAAGCCATATTTTCTGTCCGCTGAAACTCAAAGTAGTGTAGTTCGGGATGCACCTATTTGTTCAACAGAAAAGAGTAACAGAGTGGATAAGTTAGTTGTTGAGTAGAGTCCTGTTTTCGTGGTTTTGATGTCCTAAGTAAATAAGTTATTGTTCGAGTCAAGTATAGGTTCGTAGTTGGCGACGGGTCTCTTTCTGAAGTGAAGACTAGTTGGACTTTTCTCTACTCTTTATAAGCCCATTAAGAAGAATAGGTTCAAGTTAGCAAGAAGTGATTCTGAACTTTGTGTTAGTAGTTTCTTGTCTAGTAATAACTCTCCAATAGTTGGAAGCTTGCCCCACCTGACACGGGAGTGTCTAATTTGCTACAATCTGTTCATATGGACGATGCTGATAATATGATTTTTTTTTAGCCAATAATATTGCCCTATAATCTTCAACTCAGTCAATTTAGATAAGACAGCTCATCAGCATATTTTCTGCACAAAAGTAAAGCTGTCTCATAGTACTTTTCTTCATGACTAAGGAATACATTAAAGGAGGTGGTTGGCAGCTGTGAAGGACTTAATTTTGATTAAAGGAGGTGGTTGGCAGCTGTAAAGGACTTAATTTCGAAATTCCCTATGCATGAAGGGTTGTTTCATGCACTAGTATTTATTTTCATGTTTAGGGCTTTGAAAGGGTCTTTAGAAAACTGAGAATATTGGAGAAGCTCTCTTGAAGTGCTCTTTTGAACTCTGTATCTCTTGGATGCATCCTTTAGTGGTGAGTCTTTTGCTTTCAGTTTTGTATCCTTGTTTATTATCATTAGGGTGGTGATCTTTCTGTATCCCTTTTAATTTTAAACTGGGTGGTGAGCTATTTTTCATTTTATCAAAGTTTTATCGAGAATTCATTCTTTGTCTCCTGTGACATTTTCTATCTAAACAACTGTTCTATCGTTTTCTTTCGAAATCCATTTTACCCTTCCCAGTATCAGTTTGGTATCAGAGCTAAAGGCTAGAGATCATGGCAAGGCGGAATGGAAAAGATGTAGTTGGTGAAGGTAGTGACCATGAAGATGACGCCGAGTCATTGAGACTGTAGCTACGAAAATTGCTGCGTAGTGTACAAGAAAAAAATGAAATAATCGACGAACTTCAAAGTAGACACAACCAGCATGAAAATGACGTTCGAGAGTTAACTTTTGATGATGATATACCTCGTCTTCCAAGGGAGTCGAGAAGATGTCAAAGAAGAAATGAAGTCCAATACGAGTGGCAGAATAAATATAACCCCAGATTAGATATTTCAGAATTTGAAGGTAAAATAAATGTTGATGATTTTATCGATTGGCTTAATACAGTAGAAAGAATTTTCGATTTTCATGAACCACCAGAACAAAAGAAGGTCAAACTTATGGTACTCAAACTTAGACGAAATGCATCTTTTTGGTGGGAAAATCTGAAGAAATAAAGAGAACGTGAGGGGAAGAGTAAAATCGTTACATGGGAGAAAATGAAAAGGGAGCTGAAGAGAAAATATTTACCTCATAATTATAGGCAAGAGATCTTTCTCAAAATACATGATTTCAAGCAAAAAGATCTTAGTGTGGAGTACACTGCAGAATTTGATAATTTGATGTTGAAAGGAGAGCTTGTGGAACCGGAAGAGCAATCAATCGCAAGATACCTAGGAGGTCTGAACTATGAGATTGCTAAAGTTGTTCAACTACAGCCATATTGGTCTTTAAACGATGTGAGCAAGCTGGCATTAAAAGTTGAAAAGCAATAGAAGTTTGAAAAGAGTGTTCGGTATGGCTCAAAAGAAGGCTATACAAGAGCAGGAAGTTCCAAGCCTACTGTCCAAAGCAAGGTGATAACGAAGGTATAAGAAAAGGGTGAAGAATCTGTTGGCAACAAAAAAACACCTAATTCTTCTACCCCAAGTGGCCGAAAATGCTTCAAATGTCATGGTTTTGGGCATATTGCTTCAGATTGTCCAAATAGGAGGATTGTAACTTTGGTTGAAGATCATAGTGATGGAGGAGAGGATGAAGCTGAGGACGAACCAAAATATGATGATGATAAGGAAGAGATTACTTATGCTGATCATGGTTTGTCTATTGTATTGCAACGTAGTTTACAAGTGTCCTATGTGGTCGACGATTAAAGTTGGGTGAGAAAAAATGTGTTTCATACTAAATGCACTTCTCTTGGCAAGGTGTGCTTGGTGATCATCGACAGCGGCAGCTTTGAGAATGTAGTATCTTTGGAGATGGTGCAGAAGCTAAAGTTGGACACCATCCCTTATCCACATCCATATCAGTTATGTTGGCTACAGAAAGGAAATAACATCAATGTAACTAAAAGATGTTTAGTTTCATTTTCTATTGGCAAGTATTATGAAGATGAAGTATGGTGTGATGTTGTTCCTATGGATGCTTGTCATTTGTTGTTGTGAAGACCTTGGCATTATGATAGAAGGGTGTTGTATGACGGCTACAAACAT
This sequence comes from Musa balbisiana, assembly GCA_004837865.1. Lineage (NCBI taxonomy): Eukaryota > Viridiplantae > Streptophyta > Magnoliopsida > Zingiberales > Musaceae > Musa > Musa balbisiana. Next base: position 10,655,028 of record CM017189.1, read on the forward strand.
ACTTAGTCTTTTAAGGTGAATGAAAAGAAGATTATCATAGCTCCATTACAACCATCCGAAATCAGTGCACCAAAGAAGAAAGTTAGTGCTTTTATGTCCTATGGTGAATGCAAAGGTGAATTAGACAAGGAAGGTCAAATTATGGCTCTAGTAGTAGTAGAGGAAAATGAACAACACAAGGAGACACCAGCAATCATGAAACAAATCCTGGAAGAATTTGAAGATGTTATACCAAAAGAGATTCCACATGGCCTTCCACCCTTGAGAGACATCCAACATCACATTGATCTCATTCCAGGGGCTGTTCTACCTAATAAGACAGCATATAGAATGAGTTCCAAGGAGTATGAAGAACTTCAAAGGCAAGTTGATGAATTGGTGAAAAAAGAGTTAATTCGGGAGAGCATGAGTCCTTGTGCGGTTCCAGCGTTGTTGATGCCTAAAAAGGATGGTTCTTAGAGAATATGCATGGACAGTCGCACCATCAACAAAATCATAGTGGACTATCGCTTTCCTATTCCAAGGTTAGATGATTTACTTGATCAATTGTGTGGTGCTTATATTTTCTCTAAAATTGATTTGAGGAGTGGCTATCGCCAAATAAAAATGAGGCCCGGAGATGAGTGGAAAACAACATTTAAAACTAGAGAAGGCTTATATGAATAGTTGGTTATGCCATTTGGGCTATCTAATTCTCCAAGCACCTTCATGAGATTTATGAATCACATACTTAAGCCATGCATTGGAATATTTGTTGTAGTTTATTTTGATGATATATTGGTGTACAGCAAGAGCAAAGAGGAGTATATGAATCATCTGAAAGAGATCTTTCTTATTTTGAGGCAGCAAAAGCTTTATGCTAATCTAAAGAAGTGTGATTTCTTTACTTATAGTGTGGTGTTTTTGGGGTATGTTGTTTCAAAAGATGAAATCATGATGGATCAAAGTAAGGTAGAGGCTATTCTCAATTGGCCGACACCTGCTTCATTGCATGATGTGAGGAGTTTCCATAGCTTAACTTCATTTTATAGAAGATTTATCAAGGGTTTCAGCTCTATTGTCGCTCCAATCACCGAATGTCTGAAATGTGATAAATTCAAATGAACTAGTGAAGCTAATGATGCTTTTGAGCTTTTAAAAAGAAAGGTGACCGAAGCTCCTATCTTAGTTCTACCAAATTTTGACAATGTGTTTGAAGTTGAATGTGATGCATCTAATATGGGAATTGGTGCTGTTTTGAGTCAAGACGGAAAGCCCATTGCATTTTTTAGTGAAAAGCTGAATGATACAAGAAAGAAATACTCTACTTAAGATAAGGAGTTTCATGCGATTTATCGAGCTTTGTCTCATTGGAGTCAATATCTTCTTGCCAAGCCATTTGTTCTATATTCTGATCATGAGGCATTAAAGTTCATTAATCACCAACACAAACTAAACAAGAGGCATGCAGCTTGGGTGGAGTTTTTACAATCTTACAACTTTACAATCAAGCACAAATCTGGTGTTCAAAATGTAGTTGCTGACGCTTTGAGCAGAAAACATTCTTTATTATCAGCAATGGAAGTCAAAGTGGTTGGATTTGAAACATTCAAAGATTTCTATGAGAATGATGTGGATTTCGGCTCAATATGGTAGAATTGTAAATCAGGTTCCTTTCAATAATTTTTTATCTTTGATGGTTTTCTTTTTCGAGCTAATGCTTTGTGTGTTCCATCTTGTTCTTTGAGACAAGTAATTCTAGCCGAAGCTCATGGTGGTGTTTTGGGAGGACATTTCGGTAGGGACAATTCTCTAGCTCTTGTTCAATCAAATTTTTACTGGCCTAAAATGTTCAGAGATTTGGATAGATATGTGAAGCGATGCCGATTATGTCATTTAGCAAAAATAAGAAGTCAAAATTCTGGTTTGTACACTCCATTGCCAATGCCAAATGCTCCATGGGAGGATGTGAGTCTTGATTTCGTTTTGGGACTGCCAAGAACTCAAAGGAACAAGGATTCTATCATGGTTGTTGTTGACAGATTTTCAAAAATGTCTCACTTTATTCCATGCAATAAATCAAATGATGCATCGCATATTGCTGATTTATATTTTAAGGAGATTGTTAAATTGCATGGTATTCCAAGAACTATGATTTCTGATCGAGATTCAAAATTTGTAAGTCATTTTTAGAGAACTCTTTGGAGGAAGCTGGGTACTTCTTTGAATTTCAGCAGCTTGCATCATCTACAAACCGATGGGCAAACTGAGGTAACAAACAGAAGCTTGGGAAATTTGCTTAGAAGCTATATTGGCAAGAATATTAAGCAATGGGATCTCATTCTTCCACAAATTGAATTTGCCTATAATCGTTCTATGCATCATAGTATTGGTAAGAGTTCTTTTGAGGTAGTTTATGGTGCTAATCCGGCTGGTCCTTTAGACTTAATCCCTCATTCTACAACAAAGCAATTTAGTGGAGATGCTGATGAAAGAGCTAAGCAGATAAAGAAGCTGCATGAGGGTGTGAAAGCAACCATTGAGAAGCAAAATGAGAGGAACATGCAAGCTGCCAACAAACACAGAAAACATGTGGAGTTTAATGCAGGTGATTTGGTCTGGATTCATCTAAGGAAGGAGAGGTTTCCGCCGGGCAAATTTGAAAAATTGAAACCAAAGGCTGATGGTCCATTCAAGGTGCTTAAGAGAATTGGCAAAAATGCTTATGAGATTGAGCTACCTAAAGATTACGGAGTATCCCCAACATTTAATGTAGCTGATTTAAGTCCTTTTCATAATCTTATTGACGAAACAAACAAGGACTTGAGGACAAGTCTTTTTCAACCAAGGAAGATTGACACGGGAGTGTCTAATTTGCTACAATCTATTCATATGGACGATGCTGATAATATGATTTTTTTTTTAGCTAACAATATTGCCCCATAATCTTCAACTCAGTCAATTCAGATAAGACAGCTCATCAGCATATTCCCTGCACAAAAGTAAAGTTGTCTCATAGTACTTTTCTTCATGGCTAAGGAATACATTAAAGGAGGTGGTTGGCAGCTGTGAAGGACTTAATTTCGATTAAAGGAGGTGGTTGGCAGCTGTAAAGGACTTAATTTCGAAATTCCCTATGCATGAAGGGTTGTTTCATGCACTAGTATTTATTTTCATGTTTAGGGCTTTGAAAGGGTCTTTAGAAAATTGAGAATATTGGAGAAGCTCTTTTGAAGTGCTCTTTTGAACTCTATATCTCTTGGATGCATCCTTGAGTGGTGAGTCTTTTGCTTTCAGTTTTGTATCCTTGTTTATTGTCATTAAGGTGGTGATCTTTCTATATCCCTTTTGATTTTAAACTGGGTGGTGAGCTATTTTTCATTTTATCAAAGTTTTATCAAGAATTCATTCCTTGTCTCCTGTGACATTTTCTATCTGAACAACTGTTCTATCGGTTTTCTTTCGAAATCCATTCTGCATTTTTACCCTCCCCGGTATCACCACCCCGCCTAGAGTCAATCCAAACCTATCTCTATAGCCCAAACACCCTTACATGGACACCGGATTGACCTTCCAGAGACACCACACAGTCCATGCATCACCCATTAACGGCCCATCACACCAGCACATAGAGAAAAGAGAAAAATGATAGCAGTGGTTTGGACTGCCTTTTGCTCTAATGACTCTTAGAAATGACTCCTATTAGGATCACTATGAGTAGTGAAAGCCCTCGCCCATATACTCTTTCTTTATTCCTATTTCTATTCTTCTAGACCTTAGGTTTGCTCTGCGGCTTTTGATTCTACAGCTACTGCCTATGATCCTTTACAAGTTAGTATACCATACCACTTGTTAGCTTCGAACTGGCATTCCCTTATCCCACTCCCAAACTAGTCACTCTTAGTCCGAAACACTGGCAACTCAATCTAGATTGCTGCCCCCGGGAAGAGATTAATAGAGAAAACTCTTCCATTCTTGTATTCGTTCCTGTCATCCTTAGTTAGATGCTTCCATTGACTTATTCCATTCAGTATGACCTAATAGGGTAATTAGAATAGGCTTAGACTCTTGCCTTTCACTCTTAGGCTACTACCTTACATTTATGAATGGAAGTTTGATGATCCGCTCTCTCATTCTAGGACTCCGCCCTAAACGCTCTATGCTCCCTTTGAACTCTTCCAATCCAGGTACGATGTAGTGCATCTACTAATAGGAATAGGTCTAATAGGGATAGGTCTAAGAGCACTAGCAACAATAATAACACTAGCAACAAGAATCAGCGGTAGGAAAAAGAACCAAACTAGGTACTCTCAGAATCAAAGCAAGGATCCAATGTCTTAATTAAAGAACGAAAGGCATGATAGGAAGTTTGCTGGTAGGAGAAATGTGACTAAAAGCAAGGAGGGGCACAAATTTAAAGGAAGGGCCAAGCAACAGAGTAAATGAGATAACGAATTGAGCCAATCAGGAAAAGAATTGCACAAGTAAAAACAAGGCTCGAACTCAGACCAATAAGAGTGAAAAAGCAAATGAGTAATTCCACTAAAAAGAGATAATTGCACTTGGGGCTAACAAGGCCTAATATACTATTATATAACCGCAGAAAGAATGTAACTGCACAACAACACTCCTTGGTTTTATTCTATGTATTGCTTCTTGCACTCTATAACTACTTATTGAGATCCAAACTTGTGAGATTGAAGTCCCCCTCTCCCCGCCTTGAAGCTGCCTTTGCTTGCTTTCGGTTCTGATACTAGTATCGGTGAGTTCAGGTACAATGATGTAGTGCATCTACGCCCAAGAAATAGGGGATCCGACTCCAAAGTAAGAATCTCCTCTGGTAGCACAAGAAAACAAGAAGTGCTTATAAGAATTGAGCTAGTGTACTGTCCTGGCCCAACCCTCTTCTGAGTCTTCATCTTATTCGAATAAAGAAATAGACCGGTGCTTCTAATACTTTGACTTATGATAGGGAATTGTCCTAGTGCTTCTACAAACACTACTTTAATACAAAACTATAGCCAAGCCCTTGGCCAAGCAACGCAACAAGCAACTACTTCAGAAGAAAAGGACTCTCAATCTTATGTTCAAGCCTCAACCTCCAAATAAGGTAGAGTAGGAGCAGGGCCAAGTCACTCAAAAAAAGGTAGCCAAAAGCTGATCCATTTCACCCCTAAAAGGTAGCCGAAACCTGGTAATAAAGAAAAGGTGCTTCAAGCCTCATTTTTTCGATCAAGAGGGCTTAGGATGGAGATTGGCTGTTTCATCTTAGCCTAGGTCTTCTAGCCCTTAAGTGAATTGGTGAGCAGGAGAATCTTTAGTTACAAGATCAGAAACGGTTTCCGGATCATCAACAAGTAGCAAATGACCTATTTTCTGTGATAATGCATTTTCTCCAGATATCTTTCATTCTTCTTTCTCTGCCCCGACTTGAGAATAGAGGCATCCCACACCCTAACAAGTATGTCAACTATATAAGCAGGAGCAGGAAAGTCAAGTTCCCTTCATGTATAGGTCGGTTCGGGTTGTCAATTTCTATATCCTATACTATACTATAATATAGAGCATCCCGTACTACATCTAGTTTTGGTGACTTCCATTGCCTACCTCTGTTAAGGATACAAATCATTCTTAAACGGAAACTGACCCTGAACTTGTGTGACTAATTGAGGAAAGAATTCCATTCAAACTAGAAGGCCCTAATACATAAGTAGCGCATCTCTCACTCTAAGGCCCTAAGAAATAATGGCTATCGAGCAGGTACAAGCCAAACAGCAGATTTTTATCTGTAAGGATCTCATGCCCATGTAGCGGTTAAGGCAATTCATTCCGTTCGCTTGTTACTAGCGGTGGGAACTCAATACGAGGAGAACCCATGTGTTTAGTTAAAGGGGCAGGGGCTTGTTTCTATAGGATTTCCCAGAACTAGACTTTACTCGCACAAGAACAAGACTTGTTGGGAGTAGTATAACCTCTGCACGAAATCGGAGTCGCGGTAAGAATACCTACATATTTCTTTGCAAGGAGAGAGAGGCAAAGTCAGATAGAGTTGGGGCAAGCTTTTTTTATAGTGAGGTGCAAGAAAGATACTCTAAGCCAACACACCGTACTTTACCTAGTGCTATAAATTCTGTAATTCCATTCTGATAGTAAGAAACTCCATTCTACCAGTCCTTTTCAGCACTTACTTTGTTTGTAACCGAGTCGACTTTTGGGGAGCTCCGTGGGCTTAGTATAGGTCTCAGTCTGGTCTTCAAGCCTCATTTTTTCGATCAAGAGGGCTTAGGATGGAGATTGGCTGTTTCATCTTAGCCTAGGTCTTCTAGCCCTTAAGTGAATTGGTGAGCAGGAGAATCTTTAGTTACAAGATCAGAAACGGTTTCCGGATCATCAACAAGTAGCAAATGACCTATTTTCTGTGATAATGCATTTTCTCCAGATATCTTTCATTCTTCTTTCTCTGCCCCGACTTGAGAATAGAGGCATCCCACACCCTAACAAGTATGTCAACTATATAAGCAGGAGCAGGAAAGTCAAGTTCCCTTCATGTATAGGTCGGTTCGGGTTGTCAATTTCTATATCCTATACTATACTATAATATAGAGCATCCCGTACTACATCTAGTTTTGGTGACTTCCATTGCCTACCTCTGTTAAGGATACAAATCATTCTTAAACGGAAACTGACCCTGAACTTGTGTGACTAATTGAGGAAAGAATTCCATTCAAACTAGAAGGCCCTAATACATAAGTAGCGCATCTCTCACTCTAAGGCCCTAAGAAATAATGGCTATCGAGCAGGTACAAGCCAAACAGCAGATTTTTATCTGTAAGGATCTCATGCCCATGTAGCGGTTAAGGCAATTCATTCCGTTCGCTTGTTACTAGCGGTGGGAACTCAATACGAGGAGAACCCATGTGTTTAGTTAAAGGGGCAGGGGCTTGTTTCTATAGGATTTCCCAGAACTAGACTTTACTCGCACAAGAACAAGACTTGTTGGGAGTAGTATAACCTCTGCACGAAATCGGAGTCGCGGTAAGAATACCTACATATTTCTTTGCAAGGAGAGAGAGGCAAAGTCAGATAGAGTTGGGGCAAGCTTTTTTTATAGTGAGGTGCAAGAAAGATACTCTAAGCCAACACACCGTACTTTACCTAGTGCTATAAATTCTGTAATTCCATTCTGATAGTAAGAAACTCCATTCTACCAGTCCTTTTCAGCACTTACTTTGTTTGTAACCGAGTCGACTTTTGGGGAGCTCCGTGGGCTTAGTATAGGTCTCAGTCTGGTCTTCAAGCCTTCAACTCTCAAGTGCATATCAGATGAGAGCAATAACTGTCTTTGTTGCAAGAGAGGAAAAGGGGGCTTCTTTCAAAGTAGGGGCAATGGAAATTCCACTACTACATCAAGAGTGGGAGCATACTCTATCAGGGGAGTCGTTGAATTTGGAAACAGCCAAGCATATACTAAATAGGGTTCACTCACTACTCTTGTCTGCGAATAGGGTACTACTAAGTTCCACTCTTTCTTCAAACCAGGGCTCCTAAGTGATTGAACCAACAAAAGCAAGAATAAGGTTGTGGGGTCATAAGTAATAAATGAGAACTCCAGCAATCGAGCCATCATTATAGTAGTCAATATCCGACTGTAACTCAGTTGTCAGAATGCAAGAAAGGAGTCTAAGGGCAAAACTCCTACAGCTAAGACAACCAATAGGGACTAGGAGCCAGCCTACAACTAATGGGACCCAGGCTACCAATACTCAAACTCAAACCTAGGAATTACACTAGCATTAACAGGGCTTGGGCTACGGATAACAGGGCCAACGACCATCCTATCACTACATATTTACATTCTGGAAATGCTACCCAACAGCCTGACTTGTATTAGTTTGAGCCTGACCAGACTCCTATTTACCTGAAGTCTTGATTTCCCCTATGGATCTCCCGCTTGTTCTTTTCATTCTGAATTTGCTTAGTTACGTTCTTGCTTGTTAGTATTAGTATTAGTGAACTGAGGTATATGATCCAGAGTGCATCTACAATAATAGGAATAAGGTCTAAGAGCACTAGCAACAAGAAGAAAGGTAATAGGAAAAAGAGAACCGAACTAATGAGAAAAAGAATGCAAAAAAGAAACTCAGAAGTCAAACACAGATCTGACATCTTGCCTGTTAGCTCGAGTCAGGCGATCCTGCCTCATTCACAGGAGTGGTAGCTTCAGTGCCCATGTTCGGGTCTGCGACTGTATGCTCACACTTCAGCATTGCAAGGGAGTTTTCCTCTTCCACTCCTGCCTGACTTTCTTGCCTTACAGGTTAGTCTGTAACTCTTTCCCTAAATTCTGTAGTTCTCTCTAGGTGCTTTAGTCTCCTTATTGCCACTCTGAAGCCCATTCCGACTAGGATAATGAGCTTAATGACCATCCCCTGAACTTAAGCCTTATACCGCGGGCTTTTGCACCCCTAAAGCAGTTGACTTCAACACATAAGTTAGCCCACCGCTCCTCATTTTCAAACTAACTATGACTCGGCGGGGTGCTTTTCATTTCTTTACTTGCTTTTATTGACATTCGAACTAACTATGACTCGGCGGGGGTGCTTTGCTTTTCATTTCTTTACTTGCATTTTATTGACTTTCGAACAGAGGAATAAGAGGTATAGGAATCGGGTCTAAGCTATGGTATTAGAAGACTTTGACTCTCAAGTAGGAAATCAACCAATAAGCCTAGAGACAAGCAATCGACAAGCAGGCGAAAATGTCCACGTCCAGAAAGCCTGCTTGCTACCGTACTCGTGGTTCGTATTCCACTTTCCACTCTAAAGGTCTCACTAGAAAGCAAAGTTCCTGCCTTCGTAATGCCGGTCGCTTTCAAGTGACTGGGGGAAACAAAACCGAAGGCCTACAACTACCACAGTAGCTGAGCAACTCGACTATCTTGTATTCGCTGCGTGCAGCTTTTGCTGTTACATCAATTTCTCTTTGAGCTTAGCAGAAATCTCTAGTTCAACTAGCTTTCCTTTCACGTGGGAATAGTTGTTTAGCTTCGTGTTCAGAAAAGAAGTAAGCGCTGTTATATTGTTATTGCCTACGGACGAGCGGTGGCAGTAGGAATGGATTTGGTAATTATGTTAAGACAAGAGAGGATTTGTTCTGGACGAGCGGTGGCAGTAGGAATGGATTTGGTAATTCTGTTAAGACAAGAGAGGATCTGTTCGCAGACGAGTGATAGCAGTCCATTCTCCATAGGAATTTGCTCATAGGATGATGAAACCATTAGCTATTCATCTTCCCCGGGCTTCTCCAAGAACCCGAATGGCCGAGGATTTGCGCAAAGAGGCGATTTGATCATAGCGGAACCGGTAATGTCCAATCTTGCCCTATTTGTTGTTCGGTCTTTAAGAGGACCTGGCTACTTTAGCTATGAAAAGCAGCTCAGTAGAAAGGCATTTCTTTCATTAGAATTTGACATTTTCCTTTAGAAGGGCATCCCATTAGAAAGCATTTTAGTTAGCATTAGGGGTCGTTGGTAAATGAAAGAATAACTAGGCTATGGGGCTTTGAGCAAGTCTAGACTTCCGTGGAAGAATTGGATATAGAACCCTGTAGTCTTCTTTAAAGGGATAGAAGGAAGTGACGGGTGAAGGCACGAACGCTATAACATGAAGGGGCTTGCTCTAAACAGCAAAAGGTATTAAAGCATTTCAGTGAACAAAGCAGTGACGATCCGTAGGTTGACCGCAGTGGCTTCTCTCTTTTGGTCCTCGATGAAGGGAGAAGGTCCAGTCCAGCTTGACTTATTCCACTTTCTTCAGGAATGAAATACGAACCTGTTGATGCGAAAGAAGAAGTTGGAGCCTTTATTGAGCATTGTAGGAAGGGAAGTGACGCCTTTTCCAAAAGCCTTAGGCCCGTAGATGACTGAACTACCTTCCCTTTCTTGCATCTCGGAGCGCTTTCTTTTGCCGGCTAGTTATACCTATTGATTATGGTGCACATTGATTCCTCGCAAACAAACAGTATTTCTTGGATTTGTGTCATTCTTCCTGCGTTTAGGGCTTTTTCCCATCCTACAACTGAATTCGATGCAATCCTACTCCACTATTACCCGAAGGAGAGAAAGCCTACCATCTAAAGCTAAGAAAATCCTCTAAACCGGGACTCCAAGCAGACCTCGACTAAGCTGTATCGCATGTTGCAATCCAATCCAAATCCATAGAAGCGAGTAAAAACAAAAACCCTATTAGCATTAGCATGAAAAGGGGTTGATTAAAGGACCTAAGGTGTCGGTCGACCACTACTCCATTTAGAGTGGAAAGTTCCATTGAGCAGTTAAGCGCTTATGGAGTTCTGCAGTCCCTTTCCATTATGTTACCTAGCCACCTCGTGCGCCAAAGTCGGTTGGTCTATCTTACCCGACCGGCCCTCATGAAAGCAATCAGAGTCTAAGCGGACGGCATAGAGTCAAGTCCATACTTTTTGGATCGGGAGTTCTGACCTATCCTATTCTAGCCCTGGAGAGAGGGCATGGTGTTTCAGTTGTGGAAAACCGAAATAAGTAGAAAAGGAGTCAACCAAACCTCCAAACTGGGAGACAACCGGACGTAGCACTCAACTGGACACCCAGATAGAGGGAAAACCAAACCTTCCAATGAAGACAGATCGAGGGAGAAGAACCACTTCGACCTAGCCAGTCCTTCGCAGAACAATTTGACTAGATTTTTTGTCATTTGACATCCTGTACTAAAAGCGGAATAATGATACGCTGGGATTCCAGTTTCACGACCATCTCAGAGAACAATCTTTTTTTCCATTTACAATGCCAAATTGTGGGAAGTCAAACTAATTTCTTCCAAACTGGTGTGTATAGAGGAAATTGTAGGGACGAAAGGAAGGCGGGTGAGTATGAAGGATTTCTCTCTGGATCAAGACTATCCATGGATTCTCCTGGTGGATTTGGACTAGAAAAGGCACCCTAGAGAAAAGTGGGAGAGAGTGTTTTGACCCCCCAATCGGAAGAAGAAAACTAGTGCATTGAATAGGGTGGGGTGTCATCACCGGTGAAGACGAAACTTGAGCCTTGGCGAGGATGATACAAATGCAGCCGGATTGCTCGAGTAGCCCCTGTGTAAATGTCAAAAAGCCGTTGAGAATAACGCTTGGAAGATGAATGCATAATACCCACGTTTGATGCGGAGCAAAACAAGAGCGGACATACGATAGCCATGTCTCCCTTTGCATGCAACAAGAAGAAACTATTGATCATATCTATTTTGCTTGTGACTATACTAAATGGATATGGAAGGAGATTCTCCAGCGATTCGAACTCAATAGAATGCCGCAACCAAACTTGCATCAAGAATTAGGTGACCTCATGCAATGTTTTTCAAGAAAAGGACCTCTTACACAATTGGCAAAGGTTACTTTCAGATGCGCTATTTGGTGGATGTGGAAGGAAAGATGTAGCAGAATCTTTGAGTGTCAACACACAAACAATGCTCAGCTCTTGACAAAGATTATTAGAGACTCAAGATCTTGTATGGAGAACAATATCAAAACGGAGCACTTTACATGAAGAGAAAAAGATATTTTTATCAAATTCAATTTTGCTATTAGCTAAAAACCTTGGGCATGAAGTTAAAAGCTGTACCCACAGGAAATCTTGGCATATCTGGACTTTATATTTTATTTGTTGGCCACAGTTAAGAGTTATAGTCTACAGCATGTGTAGTCATAACTACCGCATGAGTACTCTACGAGTTATCTAGCTTCGTCTATAACTGGTATAAACAAAGTTATTTGTAGAAACTTTACACAAAATCAATTTACTTTTTACTTATCAAAAAATCATAGAGGAGAACCCAATAGACCCTCATCGGATTGCATCCGCTTAAGATAATAAGACCGGTGCTTTAGGTTATTCAACTAAGGCTACCTACGGAAATGATTATTTGGAATCTATTTCCTTCCCATGGATCCGTTGAGAAATTGTTGTAGCCATAGATCTTTGAACAGTTTCTGGCCACTGCACTTGAACCACTGATGAGCAGGTACTATTCTTTGTTGTTAGTCACTGACACGGGAGTGTCTAATTTGCTACAATCTGTTCATATGGACGATGCTGATAATATGATTTTGTTTTTAGCCGACAATATTGTCCCATAATCTTCAACTCAGTCAACTCAGATAAGATAACTCATCAGCATATTCCCTGCACAAAAGTAAAGCTATCTCATGGTGCTTTTCTTCATGGCTAAGGAATACATTAAAGGAGGTGGTTGGTAAAGGACTTAATTTCGATTAAAAGAGGTGGTTGGTAGCTGTAAATGACTTAATTTCGAAATTCCTTATGCACTAGTATTTATTTTCATATTTAGGGCTTTGAAAGGGTCTTTAGAAAATGAAGGATATTGGCAGAAGCTCTCTTGGAGTGCTCTTTTGAACTTTGTATCTCTTGGATGCATCCTTGAGTGGTGAGTCTTTTGCTTTTAGTTTTGTATCTTTGTTTATTATCATTAGGGTGGTGATCTTTATGTATCCCTTTAGATTTTAAACTGGGTGGTGAGCTATTTTTCATTTTATCAAAGTTTCGTCAAGAATTCACTCCTTGACTCCTGTGACATTTTTCTATCTGAACAACTATTCTATCGGTTTGCTTTCAAAATTCATTCTACATTTTTCCCCTCCCCGGTATCAGTTTGGTATCAGAGCTAAAGGCTAGAGATCATGGCAAGGCGGAATGAAAAAGATGTAGTTGGTGAATGTAGTGACTATGAAGATGACGCTGAGTCGTTGAGGCTGCAGCTATGAAAATTGCTGCGTAGTCTATAAGAAAAAAATGAAATAATCGACGAACTTCAAAGTAGACACAACCAGCATGAAAATGACGTTCGAGAGTTTACTTCTGATGATGATATATCTCGTCTTCCAAGGGAGACGAGAAGATGTCGGAGAAGAAATGAAGTCCAAGACGAGTGGCAGAGTAAATATAACCCCAGATTAGATATTCCAGAATTTGAAGGTAAAATAAATGTTGATTTTATCGATTGGCTTAATACAGTAGAAAGAATTTTCGATTTTCCTGAACCACCAGAACAAAAGATGATCAAACTTGTGGCACTTAAACTCAAACGGAATGCATCTTTTTGGTGGGAAAATTTGAAGAAACAAAGAGAACGTGAGGGGAAGAGTAAGATCGTTACATGGGAGAAAATAAAAAGGGAGCTGAAGAGAAAATATTTACCTCATAATTAAAGGCAAGAGATCATTCTCAAAATACATGATTTCAAGCAAAAAGATCTTAGTGTGGAGGAGTACACTGCATAATTCGATAATTTGATTTTGAAAGGAGAGCTTGTGGAACCGGAAGAGCAAACAATTGCAAGATACTTAGGAGGTTTGAAGTATGAGATTGCTAAAGTTGTTCAACTATAGCCATATTGGTCTTTAAATGAAGTGAGCAAGCTGGCATTGAAAGTTGAAAAGCAACAAAAGTTTGAAAAGAGTGTTCGGTACGGCTCAAAAGAAGGCTATACAAAAGGAAGAAGTTCCAAGCCTACTGTCCAAAGCAAGGTGATACCGATGGTACTAGAAAAGGGTGAAGAATCTATTGGCAGCAAAAAGAAAAACCTAATTCTTCTACCCCAAGTGGCTGAAAATGCTTCAAATGTTATGGTTTTGGGTATATTGCTTCAAATTGTCCAAATAGGAGGATTATAACTTTGGTTGAAGATCATAGTGATGGAGGAGAGGATGAAGCTGAGGACAAACCAAAATATGATGATAATGAGGAAGAGATTACTTATGCTGATCATGGTTTGTCTATTGTATTGCAACGTAGTTTACAAGTGTCCTATGTGGCCGACGATGAAAGTTGGGTGAGAAAAAATGTGTTTCACACTAAATGCACTTCTCTTGGCAAGGTGTGCTTGGTGATCATCGACAGCGGCAGCTTTGAGATTGTGGTATCTTTGAAAATGGTGCAGAAGCTAAAGTTGGACACCATCCCTCATCCACATCCATACCAATTATGTTGGCTACAGAAAGGAAATGACATCAATATAACTAAAAGATGTTTAGTTTCATTTTCTATTGGCAAGTATTATAAAGATGAAGTATGGTGTGATGTTGCTCCTATGGATGCTTGTCATTTGCTGTTGTGAAGACCTTGGCATTATGATAGAAGGGTGTTTATGACGGCTACAAACATACTTAGTCTTTTAAGGTGAATGAAAAGAAGATTATCTTAGCTTCAGTACAACCATCCGAAATCAGTGCACCAAAGAAGAAAGTTAGCGCTTTTATGTCCTATGGTGAATGCAAAGGTGAATTAGACAAGGGTGGTCAAATTATGGCTCTAGTAGTAGTAGAGGAAAATGAACAACACAAGGAGACACCAGCAATCATGAAATAAATCTTGGAAGAATTTGAAGATGTTATACCAGAAGAGATTCCACATGGCCTTCCACCCTTGAGAGACATCCAACATCACATTGATCTCATTCCAGGGGCTGTTCTACCTAATAAGGCAGCATATAGAATGAGTCACAAGGAGCATGAAGAACTTCAAAGGCAAGTTGATGAATTGGTGAAAAAAGGGTTAATTCGGGAGAGCATGAGTCCTTGTGCGGTTCCAGCCTTGTTGGTGCCAAAGAAGGATGGTTCTTGGAGAATGTGCGTGGACAGTCGCACCATCAACAAAATCATAGTGGACTATCGCTTTCCTGTTCTAAGGTTAGATGATTTACTTGATCAATTGTGTGGTGCTTATATTTTCTCTAAAATTGATTTGAGGAGTGGCTATTACCAAATAAGAATGAGGCCCAGAGATGAGTGAAAAACAGCATTTAAAACTAGAGAAGGCTTATATGAATGGTTGGTTATGCCATTTGGGCTATCTAATGCTCCGAGCACCTTCATGAGATTTATGAATCACATACTTAAGCCATGCATTGGAATATTTGTTGTAGTTTATTTTGATGATATATTGGTGTATAGCAAAGAGCAAAGAGGAGCATATGAATCATCTGAAAGAGATCTTTCTTATTTTGAGGCAACAAAAGCTTTATGCTAATCTAAAGAAGTATGATTTCTTAACTTCTAGTGTTGGTGTTTTTGGGGTATATTGTTTCAAAAGATGGAATCATGATGGATCAAAGTAAGGTAGAGGCTATTCTCAATTGGCCAACACCTGCTTCATTGCATGATATGAGGAGTTTCCATGGCTTAAATTCGTTTTATAGAAGATTTATCAAGGGTTTCAGCTCTAATGTCGCTCCAATCACTGAATGTCTGAAATGTGATAAATACAAATGGACTAGTGAAGCTAATGATGCTTTTGAGCTTTTAAAAAGAAAGATGACTGAAGCTCCTATCTTAGTTCTACCAAATTTTGACAATGTGTTTGAAGTTGAATGTGATGCATCTAATATGGGAATTGGTTCTGTTTTGAGTCAAGACGGAAAGCCCATTGCATTTTTTAGTGAAAAGCTGAATGATACAAGAAAGAAATACTCTACTTATGATAATGATACCGGGAGGGTAAAAATGCAGAATGGATTTCGAAAGAAAACCAATAGAACAGTTTTTCAGAGAGAAAATGTCACAGGAGACAAGAAGCGAATTCTTGACGAAACTTTGATAAAATGAAAAAAAATAGCTCACCACCCAGTTTAAAATCAAAAGGGATACAGAAAAATCACCACCCTAATGACAATAAACAAGGATACAGAACTAAAAGCAAAAGACTCACCACTCAAGGATGCATCCAAGAGATACAGAGTTCAAAAGAGCACTCCAAGAGAGCTTCTGCCAATATCCTCAGTTTTCTAAAAACCCTTTCAAAGCCCTAAACATGAAAATAAATACTAGTGCATGAAACATCCCTTCATGCATAGGGAATTTCGAAATTAAGTCCTTTACAGCTACCAACCACCTCCTTTAATCGAAATTAAGTCCTTTACAGCTGCCAACCACCTCCTTTAATGTATTCCTTAGCCATGAAGCAAAGCACCATGAGACAGCTTTACTTTTGCGCAGGGAATATGCTGATGAGCTCTCTTATCTGAGTTGACTGAGTTGAAGATTATGGGACAATATTGTTGGCTAAAAAATCATATTATCAGCATCGTCCATATGAACAGATTGTAGCAAATTAGACACTCCCGTATCAGATAAGGAGTTTTATGCGATTTATCGAACTTTGTCTCATTGGAGTCAATATCTTCTTGCTAAGCCATTTGTTCTATATTCTGATCATGAAGCATTAAAGTTCATTAATCACCAACACAAGCTAAACAAGAGGCATGCAGTTTGGGTAGAGTTTTTACAATCAAGCACAAATCTGGTATTCAAAATGTAGTTGCTGACGCATTGAGCAGAAAACATTCTTTATTATCAGCAATGGAAGTCAAAGTGGTTGGATTTGAAACATTCAAAGATCTCTATGAGAATGATGTGGATTTCGGCTCAATATGGTAGAATTATAAATCAGGTTCCTTTCAACAATTTTTTTATCTTTGATGGTTTTCTTTTTCGAGCTAATGCTTTGTGTGTTCCATCTTGTTCTTTGAGACAAGTAATTCTAGCTGAAGCTCATGGTGGTGTTTTGGGAGGACATTTCGGTAGGGATAAGACTCTAGCTCTTGTTCAATCAAATTTCTACTGGCCTAAAATGTTCAGAGATGTGGATAGACATGTGAAGCGATGCCGATTATGTCATTTGGCAAAAACAAGAAGTAAAAATTCTGGTTTGTACACTCCATTGCCAGTGCCAAATGCTCCATGGGAGGTTGTTGTTGTTGACAGATTTTCAAAAATGTCTCACTTTGTTCCATGCAATAAATCAAATTATGCATCGCATATTGCTGATTTATATTTTAAGGAGATTGTTAAATTGCATGGTATTCCAAGAACTATGATTTCTGATCGAGATTCAAAATTTGTAAGTCCATTTTGGAGTTCTTTTTGGAGAACTCTTTGGAGGAAGCTGGGTACTTCTTTGAATTTCAGCAGCTCGCATCATCCACAAACCGATGGGCAAACTGAGGTAACAAACAGAAGCTTGGGAAATTTGCTTAGAAGCTATGTTGGCAAGAATATTAAGCAATGGGATATCATTCTTCCACAAATTGAGTTTGCCTATAATCGTTCTATGCATCATAGTATTGGTAAGAGTCCTTTTTAGGTAGTTTATGATGCTAATCCTGCTAGTCCTTTGGACTTAATCCCTCATTCTACAATAAAACAATTTAGTGAAGATGCTGATGAAAGAGCTAAGCAGATAAAGAAGCTGCATGAGGGTGTGAAAGCAACCATTGAGAAGCAAAATGAGAGGTACATGTAAGCTGCCAACAAACACAGAAAACATGTGGAGTTTAATGCAGGTGATTTGGTTTGAATTCATCTAAAGAAGGAGAGATTTCTGCCGGGCAAATTTGGAAAACTGAAACCAAAGGCTGATGGTCCATTCAAGGTGCTTAAGAGAATTGGCAAAAATGCTTATGAGATTGAGCTACCTAAAGATTATGGAGTATCCCCAACATTTAATGTAGCTGATTTAAGTCCTTTTCATAATCTTATTGATGAAACAAGCAAGGACTTGAGGACAAGTCTTTTTCAACCAAGGGAGATTGACACGGGAGTGTCTAATTTGCTACAATCTGTTCATATGGACGATGCTATTTTTTAGCCAACAATATTGCCAACAATATGATATTTTTTAGCCAATAATATTGCCTCATAATCTTCAACTAAGATAAGACAACTCGTCAACATATTTCCTGCACAAAAGTAAAGCTGTCTCATAGTACTTTTCTTCATAGCTAAGGAATATATTAAAGGAGGTGGTTGTCAGCTATAAAGGACTTAATTTCGAAATTCCCTATGCATGAAGGGTTGTTTCATGCACTAGTATTTATTTTCATGTTTAGGGCTTTGAAAGGGTCTTTTAGAAAACTGAGGATATTGGCAGAAGCTCTCTTAGAGTGCTCTTTTGAACTCTGTATCTCT
Source organism: Musa balbisiana (assembly GCA_004837865.1). Taxonomy (NCBI): domain Eukaryota; kingdom Viridiplantae; phylum Streptophyta; class Magnoliopsida; order Zingiberales; family Musaceae; genus Musa; species Musa balbisiana. The sequence continues at coordinate 10,673,016 of CM017189.1, forward strand.
TGGATGCATCCTTGAGTGGTGAGTCTTTTGCTTTTAGTTCTGTATCCTTGTTTATTATCATTAGGGTGGTGATTTTTCTGTATCCATTTTGATTTTAAACTGGGTGGTGAGCTATTTTTCATTTTATCAAAGTTTCGTCAAGAATTCACTCCTTGTCTCCTATGACATTTTCTCTCTGAACTACTGTTCTATCGGTTTTCTTTCGTAATCCATTTTGCATTTTTACCCTCCTCGGTATCAAGGAGACAACCAACCTTTATCCATGATGAATATGATGGTGGCGATGACGTGGATGATGACCAAGTTACTCTAATTGGTCAAGATGTTAATCCTAGGAGACAAATTAGGAGGGGACGTTTTGATGGTGTGGACAGAAATATAGGCAGCATCAAAATGAAAATTTCTTCTTTTCAAGGGAAGAATAATCCATATGCTTATTTGGAGTGGGAATGAAAAGTGGAAATAATATTTGAATGTCACAACTACTCCGAAGAGAAAAAGGTAAAATTAGCTACTGTTGAATTTTTTGATTATGCTATTATTTGGTGGGATCAATTGTGTAATGACAGGCGTAGAAATGGTGAAAGACATGTGGGGACTTGGTTGGAGATGAAACAAATCATGAGGAGGAGATTTGTCCCTAGCTATTACTATAGGGATTTGCATCAACGACTGCAAACCTTGACACAAGGTTCCATGAGTGTTGATGAGTATCACAAGGAGATGGAGATAGCCATGATAAGGGCTAATGTGGAGGAAGACCATGAGGCCACTATGGCTAGATTCTTGAGTGGATTAAACGAGAACATTGCTAATCTTGTAGAGCTGCAACATTATATGGAGATTGAGGACATGGTGAATGTGGCCATGAAGATTGAGAGGCAACTCAAAAGAAAAGGCACAAGGTATGATTCAAAACCTTATTCGGGTTCTTCTTCTTCTTGGAAACCGAATTTGAGTAAAAAGGATGATAAATCCATTATTAAGCCTAAAATTGATGAAACTAAAGGCAGAAATGAATTAGGCAGCAAAGGTAAATGTGAGAATCTACCTAATCAAACTAGAGGTATTAAGTGTTTTAAGTGCCTTGGGCATGGACATATGGTACGTGAATGTCCTAATAAGAGAGTTATGATCATGAGAGATGGAATTGTGGAATCTGAAAGTGAGAAAGAGGATGATGATGACATTCTAGAGGATGCTAGTGATATAGAGTATGCTAAAGGTGAAAATCTAGTTGTTCAACGCACACTTAGTGTGCAAAATAAAAACAATGAACATGGTGAACAACGAGAAAATCTATTTCATACTCATTGTTTGATTGCTAACAAGTTGTGTAACGTGATTGTTGATAGTGGAAGTTGCACAAATGTGGCAAGCACCTTGCTTGTGGAGAAACTGAAATTACCTACTATCAAACATCCAAAACCTTACAAGTTACAATAGTTGAATGATAGTGGTGTAGTAAAGGTAAATCGGCAAGTGTTAGTTTCTTTTTCAATTGGTAGATATAAGGATGAAGTTTGGTGTGATGTGGTACCTATGTATGCTGGTCATATGTTATTGGGGAGACCTTGGCAATATGATCGAAGGGTAATACATGATGGGTTCAAGAACCGTTATACTTTGATCATTGATGGACACAAATATCAGCTTGGACCTTTGCCTCCAAAGACAATTTTTGAAGACCAAATGCACATAAAACTACAATATGAGAAGCTCGGGTCTTCATTGACCAAAACTTTGGGAAGGGAAAAAGAAAGAGAGAAAAAAGAAAATGGTGAGTTGAGCGGTAAAAACGAGAGTATTGGGAAACACAAGAGGAGAGAAAACAAGGAAAGCTTGAGTGAAAGAAAAATGAGTGTTTATACCAAAATGAGTGATGTGAAGAAAGCCTTAACCATGAGGCAGCCCTTACTTGTACTTATGTACAAGGATGTTTTGATTGCTTCTAACCAAATTGACAAGATTTTGCCTAGTGCTATTGTTAATCTTTTGCAGGGAAATGAAGATCTCTTTCCCGAAGAAGTTCCTAATGGTTTGCCACCAATTAGAGGAATTGAGCATCAAATTGATTTCATTCCAGGTGCAAGCATACCAAATAAACTAGCATATACATGCAACCCTGAAGAGACTAAGGAAATCCAAAAGCAAGTTAGTGAGCTTATGAAAAGGGGGTATGTGCGAGAAAGCATGAGTCCATGTGCAGTTCCTATACTTTTGGTGCCTAAGAAGGATGGATCTTGGAGAATGTGTGTTGATTGTCGAGCCATCAACAAAATCACGGTAAAGTATAGACATCTTATTCCTAGGTTAGATGATATTTTGGATGAATTGCATGGTTCTTGTGTGTTTTCAAAAATTGATTTAAAATCTGGATATCATCAAATAAGAATGCATGAGGGAGATGAATGGAAAACCGCTTTTAAAACTAAACATGGTTTATACAAATGGTTGGTTATGCCTTTTGGCCTAACTAACGCACCTAGTACTTTCATGAGATTGATGAATTATATTTTACGTGCTTACATTGGAAAGTTTGTAGTGGTTTATTTTGATGATATACTTGTGTACAGCAAAAGTTTAGATGAGCATATAACACATTTAAAAACTGTTTTTGATGTGCTTAGAAAAGAAAAGTTATATGCTAATATAAAGAAATACACTTTTTGCACTAATGAAATTACTTTTTTTGGACATGTTGATAAAGAAAAAGTGAATGTAATTAAGGAGTGGCCAAAACCTACTAGTGTCAGTGATGTTAGAAGTTTTCATGGTCTTGTTAGCTTTTATAGAAGATTTATTAAGGATTTTTCTATAATTGCTGCACCATTAACTGAATGCATAAAAAAGAATGTGGAATTTAGATGGGGTAAAAAACAAGATGATTCTTTTAACTTACTTAAAGACACTCAGTTCAGCACCTTTGCTTGCCTTACCGAACTTTGCTAAAACTTTTGAGATCGAGTGTGATGCAAGTGGAATAGGAATTGGAGGAGTCTTAATGCAAAGAAGGAAGACCCATTGCGTTCTTTAGTGAGAAGCTAAGTGGAGCAAGCCTTAACTACCCGACATATGATAAGGAGTTTTACGCATTGATAATAGTGTTAGAGACATGGCAATACTATTTTTGGTACAAGGAATTCATTATACACACCGATCATGAGTCCTTAAAATATCTCAAAGGACAAGGAAAGCTAAACCGTAGGCATGCAAAATGGGTGGAGTTTATTGAATCATTTCCATACATCATCAAGTATAAACAAGGTAAGGAAAATGTGGTTGCCGATGCTCTTTCTAGAAGGTATACTCTAATTTCTCAACTTGATGCAAAATTATTAGGTTTTGAGTACATTAAAAATTTATACAATTCTGATCATGATTTTGCTAATGTTTATGGGGCATGTGAGAAATGGGGTTTTGACAAGTTCTTCAAGCATAATGGTTTCCTTTTCAAATAAAATAAGTTGTGTGTTCCTCAATGTTCAATGAGAGAACTACTTGTGAGAGAAGCACATAGTGGAGGTTTAATGGGGCATTTTGGGTTTAGAAAAACTTTAGATGTGTTAAGTGATCATTTCTTTTGGCCGCACATGAAAAGAGATATTGAGAGATTGTGTGAGAAATGCATTACTTGTAAACAAGCTAAATCTAAAGTAATACCTCATGGATTATATACTCCTCTTCCTATAACTAGTGAGCCTTGGGTTGATATATCAATGGACTTTGTCTTGGGTTTACCTAGGTCAAAAGGAGGGAGAGATTCTATTTTTGTTGTTGTTGACAGGTTTAGCAAGATGGCACATTTCATTCCTTGCCACAAAACAGATGATGCAACACATGTGCGGGGTTGTTTTTCAAAGAAATTGTAAGATTACATGACATTCCAAAGACAATTGTCAATGATAGAGATGTGAAATTCCTTAGCCATTTTTGGAAAACACTTTGGAGTAAGTTGGGTACAAGACTGTTGTATTCAACCACTTGTTATCCCCAAACAGATGGACAAACGGCAGTGGTAAATCGAACTTTATCAACACTTTTGAGGGCCATAATTCAAAAGAATTTGAAAAATTGGAAGGAATGTTTGCAACTTGTGGAGTTTGCTTACAACAGAAGTATGCATTCTACAACAAACCATTCCCCATTTGAAGTTGTGTATGGGTTTAATCCATTAACTCCTATGGATTTGCTACCTCTACCTTTGGAAAAGGCCAATTTGGATGGTAAGCAAAAAGCTGATTTTGTCAAAGCATTGCATGAAAGAGTCTGGACACAAATTGAAAAGAAAACTCTCCAATATGAGAAATAACACAACAAAGGCCGAAAGAAAGTTGTATTTGAACCTGGTGATTAGGTTTGGGTACACTTGAGGAAGGAAAGATTTCCTAACCAAAGGAAGTAACCAAAGGAAAGAGTTTGTGCAGAAGCTAAAGTTGGACACCATCCCTCATCCACATCCATACCAGTTATGTTGGCTACAGAAAGGAATGACATCAATGTAACTAAAAGATGTTTAGTTTCATTTTCTATTGGCAAGTATTATAAAGATGAAGTTGGTGTGATGTTGCTCCTATGGATGCTTGTCATTTGTTGTTGGGAAGACCTTGGCATTATGATAGAAGGGTGTTGTATGACGGTGGCAAGTATATAAAGATGAAGTATGGTGTGATGTTGCTCCTATGGATGCTTGTCATTTGTTGTTGGGAAGACCTTGGCATTATGATAGAAGGGTGTTGTATGACGGCTACAACATACTTATTCTTTTAAGGTGAATGAAAGAAGATTATCTTAGCTCCATTACAACCATCCGAAATCAGTGCACCAAAGAAGAAAGTTAGTGCTTTTATGTCCAATGGTGAATGCAAAGGTGAATTAGACAAGGGTGGTCAAATTATGGCTCTAGTAGTAGTAGAGGAAAAGGGTTTGGGTACACTGGTGTCTCAACAAACTCATGCCCCAACAAACCTTTCTAACCAGGCTGCTCCAACAAGTACTAACCAGAATATTGTGCTGCAACAATCTTATCATGCTTCAACAAACCCTGCCAATCAAGACCACATGATTCAAGGTATTTTAAAGTTTAAACATCTGCAAGCTGTAGATGAAGTGGATAAATACAGGAATAAAGCCATAAAAGGTAAGGATATTGTACGGGAGGCAAATACAAAACCAAAGGATAAGAAAAAGGAAGGTACAGTCCATCCAAAGTCATAGGATGAATACCTTACCACCTTTTCCATTTGTTTATTACTGATGAAAATAACATGCTGGAATGTTCGTGGACTTAATAAGCCTGAGAAATGTCAGGAGCTCAACAGAATAATCAAGTCTGCTACATGTGATATTGTTATTCTAGTAGAAACAAAAATTAAACAATCGCGTGTTCAAGCTCAAAAGAATTTAATATGGCCAGACGCAGAACTGTTTACTAATGACTCAAATAAAACTTTTGGTAAAATATGGGTCTTATGGCATCCCAACTCTATTAATGCTTGGTTTATTTCTGCTACTGATCAATTCATCTATCTTAAGGTAGAGGACAAAAAGAATGGCTGTCAATTCAATTTCACTGGTATATATGCTTCAAACAGTATGCAAGAAAGAAATACACTGTGGTCTGATCTAACTAACATTGCAGATGGCAGTTTTAATATACCTTGGATTGTTCTTGGTGACTTTAATACTGTTCGGTACACAAATAAAAAAGTGGGAGGTAGACAGCTTTCAGAAAGTCAGCTTCAAAGTTTTAATGATTACATAGATACTGCTGCATTGACTGATATGAAATCTGTGGGTAATTGGCTCTCCTGGAGTAATCAAGGTGCTGCTAACAGAAAAATAATGGCCAGACTCGATAGATTGATTAATCGAGAATGGTTAAGAGTTTACCCTGATTCACTTCTTGAGTATGATGCTCCATTATTTTTTGATCATTCTTTAATGTACATACACGCAGATAAAGTAACACCAAAAGATAAGAAACCATTTAGATTCTTTAACATGTGGAGTACTCATCCTCAGTTCCTTGATGTTATCAGATCAGCTTGGAATGTTAATGTGCATGGATCCCCCCCTTACATCTTATGCCAAAAACTCAAAGCCTGCAATGCAGCACTTAAGGAGTGGAATACAAATACTTTTGGCAATATTATCACCCGAGTTCATTTTTGCAGAAAGGAACTAATAGCAATGCAACATCAGCTGCAACTTCAGCCTCATGATGAGAATCTTATCGACAAAGAGATAGAAGCTAGAAATAACTTCATGCAAGCCTTAAAGCAGGAGGAAAGTTTTGCAAAACAGAAGTTTCGACAGAATTGGCTTACTTTAGGGGATTCCAATTCTAAGTTTTTTTATGCTTCCATTGCTACTCGAAGAGCCGTTAACCACATCAAGAAATGCCGAGACAAAGATAACGATCTTATTAAGAATTTAGATGAGGTTAAAGCATACACTGAGCAATTTTTTTATTCCTTACTCAACCAAGCGGGGCAACCTAATAATATACATGTGGAGCCAACTAGAAATCTTGATTCGGATGCCATTTCTATCCTCAATGCCCCAATTACAGATGACGAAATAGTAAGAGTTGTCTTTAAGTCACAAAAGCACAAAAGCCCTGGTCCAAACGGATTTCCTGTTGAATTTTACCACATCACATGGTCTATTATTGGTAATGATGTGATTAAAGCTTGCCAACACTTTTTCTCTTCAGGTCATATTCTTAGAGAGATAAATTACACTTTTATTTCTCTAATTCCCAAGAATGAAGGTGCTGATTCACTAGAGAACTATCGACCCATATCTTTATGTAACTTTATTTACAAAATCATCTCCAAAGTGATAGCAGATAGATTGCAAAAGGTAAGACATAAGATAATTAGTCCAAATCAGGCTGCTTTCATCAAAGGAAGAAGTATACGTCATAATATTCTATTGGCTAATGACTTGGTCAAGTATCTGCACTCAAAAGCAAGAGGGACAAAAATCTGTTTTAAAGCTGATCTATGAAAAGCCTTTGACTTAGTTAATAGGAACTTTATCTATAAGATGCTTCTCGATATGAACTTCCCTCAGCAATGGGTTAATTGGATTCAATGTTGCTTAGAAACTCCAAAGTTTTCAATACTCTTCAACGGCTCACCTATTGGTTTTTTTGGGAGCAAGAATGGCATCCGACAAGGCGATCCACTCTCTCCATATCTCTTTACTATTGCAATGGAAGGACTTAGCTGTATGTTGGAATATGCGGTCTCTGATGGCAGTATTAAGGTACCCCATGCTAGCCTTATTCATATATCACATATAATCTTTGCAGATGATATTCTTATCTTTCTTCAGAATGATTCAACTTCAGTAAGAAACCTGGCTACTATTCTGAATGATTTTGGTATAGTTTCTGGCCTTCAGTTAAATCATGCGAAAAGTAAAGTCTACATTAACCCTTGCATTGAGGACAAAGACGTTATTGCACATACCTTAGGGGTTAGTGAGGGAAATCTACCAGTTACATATCTGGGTCTCCCACTCATATCCACTAGCATTCACAAAACCCACTATCAGCCTATCCTGCAAAAAATAAAGAACAAAATTTTCTCCTGGAAAAATAGGCTTCTTTCAAAAGCAGGACGACTTGAACTCATCCGTTTGGTGTTGTACTCTTACTCTATATATTGGTCTAATGCATTTCTTCTGCCTGTTGGACTTCTCCAAGATATTTAACGGTTATTAATAAACTTCTTCTGGAATGGCACAAATGATAAGACAATGCATATGGTAAATTGGGATAGCATCTGCAAACCGAAAGATGAAGGGGGGCTGAACCTGAGAAATACTAGAGATTGGAATAAAGCATGTTTGGTAAAGCAATTGTGGGACCTTTGCAAAACAAATGTTCCTTATGGTCACAATGGGTTTTTGCTAGGTATCTTTCAAAAGAATCGATTTGGAAAATTTCAACAAGAACATACCACTCTGCAGCTTGGAAAGGAATTTTAAAGGCAAGGAATTGGCTAATCAAACACATTTCGTATGCAATCTCTATTGGAACTAATACTAATATGTGGTACGATCCTTGGGTGAATGGGAAAAGTATATTTCAATTATATGGTGACAGAATACGAAAAGACCTTGGGGCTCCCAAAGATTGGAAGGTTTCTGAATTCATTGCTAATGGTACCTGGTATCTCCCTACTCCTATTTCTCCTGAAATGTTATCACTTTGGCCGACTATCACAGCTATTTCAATCAGGAACAACTCTTCAGATGTACTTATTTGGCTTCATAACAATGGCAAATTTAGTGCCACATCCATATGGAATCAAATTAGGCAAAAAAATAAAGAACAAAATTTTCTCCTGGAAAAATAGGCTTCTTTCAAAAGCAGGACGACTTGAACTCATCCGTTTGGTGTTGTACTCTTACTCTATATATTGGTCTAATGCATTTCTTCTGCCTGTTGGACTTCTCCAAGATATTTAACGGTTATTAATAAACTTCTTCTGGAATGGCACAAATGATAAGACAATGCATATGGTAAATTGGGATAGCATCTGCAAACCGAAAGATGAAGGGGGCTGAACCTGAGAAATACTAGAGATTGGAATAAAGCATGTTTGGTAAAGCAATTGTGGGACCTTTGCAAAACAAATGTTCCTTATGGTCACAATGGGTTTTTGCTAGGTATCTTTCAAAAGAATCGATTTGGAAAATTTCAACAAGAACATACCACTCTGCAGCTTGGAAAGGAATTTTAAAGGCAAGGAATTGGCTAATCAAACACATTTCGTATGCAATCTCTATTGGAACTAATACTAATATGTGGTACGATCCTTGGGTGAATGGGAAAAGTATATTTCAATTATATGGTGACAGAATACGAAAAGACCTTGGGGCTCCCAAAGATTGGAAGGTTTCTGAATTCATTGCTAATGGTACCTGGTATCTCCCTACTCCTATTTCTCCTGAAATGTTATCACTTTGGCCGACTATCACAGCTATTTCAATCAGGAACAACTCTTCAGATGTACTTATTTGGCTTCATAACAATGGCAAATTTAGTGCCACATCCATATGGAATCAAATTAGGCAAAAAAATAACAAGTGGCTCCCAAGCAATTGGACATGGGATCGACTGGGATCACAGAGACATTCCTTATGTACATGGTTGGTCCTTCTGAATAAACTATCTACAATAGACAATATAAAAAGAAGAGGTATCCATCATGTTAACCAATGCTCCCATTGCATGCAACAAGAAGAAACTATTGATCATCTCTATTTTGCTTGTGACTATACTAAATGGATATGGAAGGAGATTCTCCAGCGATTCGAACTCAATAGAATGTCGCAACCAAATTTGCATCAAGAATTAGGTGACCTCATGCAATGTTTTTCAAGAAAAGGACCTCTTACACAATTGGCAAAGGTTACTTTCAGATGCGCTATTTGGTGGATGTGGAAGGAAAGATGTAGCAGAATCTTTAAGTGTCAACACACAAACAATGCTCAGCTCTTGACAAAGATTATTAGAGACTCAAGATCTTGTATGAAGAACGATATCAAAACGGAGCACTTTACACAAAGAGAAAAAGATATTTTTATCAAATTCAATTTTGCTATGAGCTAAAAACCTTGGGCATGAAATTAAAAGCTGTACCCATAGGAAATCTTGGCATATCTGGACTTTATATTTTATTTGTTGGCCACAGTTAAGAGTTATAGTCTACAGCATGTGTAGTCAGAACTACCGCATGAGTACTCTACGAGTTATCTAGCTTCGTCTATAACTGGTATAGACAAAGCTATTTGTAGAAACTTTACACAAAATCAATTTACTTTTTACTTATCAAAAAAATAATGGATCAAGAGTGAAAATCTTTCTCGTTCCACTCCATTTGGAAGTTTGTACAGTAACCTGAAAAAGGCTTGAAGCACCTTGCTTTCTGATCCTAGGATAGGTAAATGTGGCCGAGGGCAAGAGTCATTCATGCGCCGGATAGAAGGAATTCCTTTAAAGGTGAAAGAAATGGTTTCCAAAGATGTCTTTGACTCAATTGCTTTCCTCTTTGTGCAGATAGAAACAAGATATCTCTTAGATAGGAGGCCTCTCATATCAAGAAATCTATCTTATAGCCTTCCTAGGTACTATACTGGCTTGTAAACTCACTATCTACTCTTGTTCTTCCGGCCCATGGAAGACCTTTATTGATGATTCTAAGACTCCAACTGGCTAAGCAATGGATGAAGGGGCCCGAGCATGATATAGGGGATAGCTAGCCATATGAAAAAAACCATGGGAATATAAGCGATAATGCCATACCATATTATTTACCATACCATATTCTATGAAAGAAATGTACCTTCACTACTTGGCGGAAATCGGTTGAAGCCTACTACTTATTTATTCGCTTTTGATTTGATGTTGATGCCCGTAAGAAAGCCCTTATCCGGAGAAGCTTATTTGATTTTGATTTGATGTTGATGCCCATAAGAAAGCCCTTATCCGGAGAAGCTGCTATTTCAGAAAGAAGCATCTTGGCACTGCTTGATTGGAACCTAGGCCTTCCATCAAAGGGTAGTCATAATAAGGCTAAGGCAGTGCGCTCAGTTCAGGAACTTTGATTCGGGTAAGACAAGGGGATCGGAGGGTGACCAATACTATAGAAAGAGCACGGTTGGCAGGCTACTACTATGACCTCTTCTTATACTATACAGAACCAGAACAAGTGTCAGAGGCATGCATATATACCTTTACCTACTCGTTCAGATTCTCCCTGTCATCAGTGTAGTCGGGGATCCTTCTTTCTAGGAGCTTTTCCTAATGTTCATCTTTCCCTCGTCTTTTTTCTAAGTGGAAGAGGGCATGGTGGAATTGGGGCTGGTTCTTCTTCTTGCTTGTCGTCCTCCCGGAATGAGATTTGTTTTGTAGCTATCAATAAGAGGGTTACGATTACAAAGACAAATAAGTAGGGGGATGTGGGATGAGTCGATTAGATTAATAGGAATAAGAGGAATAGGCGATAAGCCTACTGATTTTTGAGGATGGGATCGTCGTTGGTCCTTAAGATGCCGCTCAAAAGATTGGCTATCTCTCTCTTGTTTGCAAGAATACGCTGCTTGGTAGTGAGAAAACGGAGATGTGCTGGTCTATTGGCAAAACCGCGACATTACTGCCACACAATCCACTTTAATTCTGAATTGTTTGATATAGCGACTTAAGAATCTGGTACACAACATGCATAGATAGTGGTGAAATCCAGTCTTAGATATCATTGGCAGTTGCATCGCACACCAATTGCCCACGCTTCCACGACCTGATGTTGCATGTGACATGCAGCAGGGAGTGCATTAGCATGTTGGCGCTGCGCATAAACCCAAAAGTGAGTGTGTTAGGGTAGAAGCTTCAATGGTATGAACAACGCATCATGCGCACTCAAGCTTATGCCAGCATGCCAGAATGTTGGCTTGTGGTGGATCCTATGAAATCTCATTCCAGAAAATGCTGACTTTCCATGTCTTCAAGCTTTTGTCTTGGAGCTCGGATTCCAGTCCTATCGTTAGAGGGAAGCATAGTTGGCTTCCTTTATTCGCCGCAGGAAGAGAAAGGGCTCGGCTCTCTAATGCCTTATTTGTACGATATGATGCAAGCAAGGAATCCCGCCTTCCAAGAAAAAGTGTGTTTTCAGCTAGTGGTTTATTAACCGGAGTGATGAAAGTAAGCCTATACGGTGATTGATTCAAGTCCGCCTATAAGATGAAAACCCGAAGATACATCGCCTGGGTCGTTCTCTGACACAGGAGTGTCTAATTTGCTATAATCTGTTCATATGGACGATGCTAATAATATGATTTTTTTAGCCAATAATATTGCCCCATAATCTTCAACTCAGTCAACTCAGATAAGACAGCTCATTAGCATATTCCCTGCACAAAAGTAAAGCTGTCTCATAGTGCTTTTCTTCATGGCTAAGGAATACATTAAAGGAGGTGGTTGGCAGCTGTGAAGGACTTAATTTCGATTAAAGGAGGTGGTTGGCAGCTGTAAAGGACTTAATTTCGAAATTCCCTATGCATGAAGGGTTGTTTCATGCACTAGTATTTATTTTCATGTTTAGGGCTTTGAAAGGGCTTTTAGAAAACTGAGAATATTGGAGAAGCTCTCTTGAAGTGCTCTTTTGAACTTTGTATCTCTTGGATGCATCCTTGAGTGGTGAGTCTTTTGCTTTCAATTCTGTATCCTTGTTTATTGTCATTAGGGTGGTGATCTTTCTGTATCCCTTTTGATTTTAAACTGGGTGGTGAGCTATTTTTCATTTTATCAAAGTTTTATCAAGAATTCATTCCTTGTCTCCTGTGACATCTTCGATCTGAACAACTGTTCTATCGGTTTTCTTTCGAAATCCATTCTGCATTTTTATCCTCCCCGGTATCAGTTTGGTATCAGAGCTAAAGGCTAGAGATCATGGCAAGGTAGAATGGAAAAGATGTAATTGGTGAAGGTAGTGACCATGAAGATGACGCTGAGTCATTGAGATTGCAACTACGAAAATTGCTGCGTAGTCTACAAGAAAAAAATGAAATAATCGACGAACTTCAAAGTAGACACAACCAGCATGAAAATGACGTTCGAGAGTTTACTTCGGATGATGATATACCTCGTCTTCCAAGAGAGTCGAGAAGATGTCAGAGAAGAAATGAAGTCCAAGACGAGTGGCAGAATAAATATAACCTCAGATTAGATATTCCAGAATTTGAAGGTAAAATAAATGTTGATGATTTTATCGATTGGCTTAATACAGTAGAAAGAATTTTTGATTTTCATGAACCACCAGAACAAAAGAAGGTCAAACTTGTGGCACTCAAACTTAGACGGAATGCATCTTTTTGGTGGGAAAATCTGAAGAAACAAAGAGAACGTGAGGGGAAGAGTAAGATCGTTACATGGGAGAAAATGAAAAGGGAGCTGAAGAGAAAATATTTACCTCATAATTATAGGCAAGAGATCTTTCTCAAAATACATGATTTCAAGCAAAAAAATCTTAGTGTGGAGGAGTACACTGCAGAATTCGATAATTTGATGTTGAAAGGAGAGCTTGTAGAACCGGAAGAGCAAACAACCGCAAGATACCTAGGAGGTCTGAACTATGAGATTGCTAAAGTTGTTCAACTACAGCCATATTGGTCTTTAAATGATGTGAGCAAGCTGGCATTAAAAGTTGAAAAGCAACAGAAGTTTGAAAAGAGTGTTCGGTACGGCTCAAAAGAAGGCTATACAAGAGCAGGAAGTTCCAAGCCTACTGTCCAAAGCAAGGTGATAACGAAGGTACAAGAAAAGGGTGAAGAATCTGTTGGCAACAAAAAAACACCTAATTCTTCTATCCCAAGTGGCCGAAAATGCTTCAAATGTCATGGTTTTGGGCATATTGCTTCAGATTGTCCAAATAGGAGGATTGTAACTTTGGTTGAAGATCATAGTGATGGAGGAGAGGATGAAGCTGAGGACGAACCAAAATACGATGATGATGAGGAAGAGATTACTTATGCTGATCATGGTTTGTCTATTGTATTGCAACGTAGTTTACAAGTGTCCTATGTGGCCGACGATGAAAGTTGGGTGAGAAAAAATGTGTTTCACACTAAATGCACTTCTCTTGGCAAGGTGTGCTTGGTGATCATCGATAGCGGTAGCTTTGAGAATGTAGTATCTTTGGAGATGGTGCAGAAGTTAAAGTTGGACACCATCCCTCATCCTCATCCATACCAGTTATGTTGGCTACAAAAAGGAAATGACATCAATGTAACTAAAAGATGTTTAGTTTCATTTTCTATTGGCAAGTATTATAAAGATGAAGTATGGTGTGATGTTGCTCCTATGGATGCTTGTCATTTGCTATTGGGAAGACCTTGGCATTATGATAGAAGGGTGTTGTATGACGACTACAAACATACTTATTCTTTTAAGGTGAATGAAAAGAAGATTATCTTAGCTCCATTACAACCATCCAAAATCAGTACACCAAAGAAGAAAGTTAGCGCTTTTATGTCCTATGGTGAATGCAAAGGTGAATTAGACAAGGGTGGTCAAATTATGGCTCTAGTAGTAGTAGAGGAACATGAACCACACAAGGAGACACCAGCAATCATGAAACAAATCCTAGAAGAATTTGAAGATGTTATACCAGAAGAGATTCCACATGGCCTTCCACCCTTGAGAGACATCCAACATCACATTGATCTCATTCCAGGGGCTGTTCTACCAAATAAGGCAGCATATCGAATGAGTCCCAAGGAGCATGAAGAACTTCAAAGGCAAGTTGATGAATTGGTGAAAAAAGGGTTAATTCGGGAGAGCATGAGTCCTTGTGCGGTTCCAACCTTATTGGTGCCTAAGAAGGATAGTTCTTGGAGAATGTGCGTGGACAGTCGCACCATCAACAAAATCACAGTGGTCTATCGCTTTCCTATTCCAAGGTTAGATGATTTACTTGATCAATTGTATGGTGCTTATATTTTTCTCTAAAATTGATTTGAGGAGTGACTATCACCAAATAAGAATGAGGCCCAGAGATGAGTGGAAAACAGCATTTAAAACTAGAGAAGGATTATATGAATGGTTGGTTATGCCATTTGGGCTATCTAATGCTCCGAGCACCTTCATGAGATTTATGAATCACATACTTAAGCCATGCATTGGAATATTTGTTGTAGTTTATTTTGATGATATATTGGTGTACAGCAAGAGCAAAGAGGAGCATATGAATCATCTGAAAGAGATCTTTCTTATTTTGAGGCAGCAAAAGCTTTATGCTAATCTAAAGAAGTGTGATTTCTTTACTTCTAGTGTGGTGTTTTTGGGGTATGTTGTTTCAAAAGATGGAATTATGATGGATCAAAGTAAGGTAGAGGTTATTCTCAATTGGCCGACACCTGCTTCATTGCATGATGTGAGGAGTTTCCATGGCTTAACTTCGTTTTATAGAAGATTTATCAAGGTTTTCAGCTCTATTGTCGCTCCAATCACCGAATGTCTGAAATGTGATAAATTCAAATGGACTAGTGAAGCTAATGATGCTTTTGAGCTTTTAAAAAGAAAGGTGACCGAAGCTCCTATCCTAGTTCTACCAAATTTTGACAATGTGTTTGAAGTTGAATGTGATGCATCTAATATGGGAATTGGTGCTGTTTTGAGTCAAGACGGAAAGCCCATTGAATTTTTTAGTGAAAAGCTGAATGATACAAGAAAGAAATACTCTACTTATGATAAGGAGTTTTATGCCATTTATCGAGCTTTGTCTCATTGGAGTCAATATCTTCTTGCCAAGCCATTTGTTCTATACTCTGATCATGAGGCATTAAAGTTCATTAATCACCAACACAAACTAAACAAGAGGCATGCAGCTTGGGTGGAGTTTTTACAATCTTACAACTTTACAATCAAGCACAAATCTGGTGTTCAAAATGTAGTTGCTGACGCATTAAGCAGAAAACATTCTTTATTATCAGCAATGGAAGTCAAAGTGGTTGGATTTGAAACATTCAAAGATCTCTATGAGAATGATGTGGATTTCGGCTCTATATGGCAGAATTGTAAATCAGGTTCCTTTCAACAATTTTTTATCTTTGATGGTTTTCTTTTTCGAGCTAATGCTTTGTGTGTTCCATCTTGTTCTTTGAGACAAGTAATTCTAGCTGAAGCTCATGGTGGTATTTTGGGAGGACATTTCGGTAGAGACAAGACTCTAGCTCTTGTTCAATCAAATTTCTACTGGCCTAAAATGTTCAGAGATGTGGATAGACATGTGAAGCGATGCCGATTATAACATTTGGCAAAAATAAGAAGTCAAAATTCTGGTTTGTACACTCCATTGCCAGTGCCAAATGCTCCATGGGAGGATGTGAGTCTTGATTTCGTTTTGGGACTGCCAAGAACTCAAAGGAACAAGGATTCTATCATGGTTGTTGTTGACAGATTTTCAAAAATGTCTCACTTTGTTCCATGCAATAAATCAAATGATGCATCGCATATTGCTGATTTATATTTTAAGGAGATTGTTAAATTGCATGGTATTCCAAGAACTATGATTTCTGATCGAGATTCAAAATTTGTAAGTCATTTTTGGAGAACTCTTTGGAGGAAGCTGGGTACTTCTTTGAATTTCAGCAGCTCGCATCATCCACAAACCGATGGGCAAACTGAGGTAACAAACAGAAGCTTGGGATATTTGCTTAGAAGTTATGTTGGCAAGAATATTAAGCAATGGGACCTCATTCTTCCACAAATTGAATTTGCCTATAATCGTTCTATGCATCATAGTATTGGTAAGAGTCCTTTTGAGGTAGTTTATGGTGCTAATCCGGTTGGTCCTTTAGACTTAATCCCTCATTCTACAACAAAGCAATTTAGTGGAGATGCTGATGAAAGAGCTAAGCAGATAAAGAAGCTGCATGAGGGTGTGAAAGCAACCATTGAAAAGCAAAATGAGAGATACATGCAAGCTGCCAACAAACACAGAAAACATGTAGAGTTTAATGCAGGTGATTTGGTCTGGATTCATCTAAGGAAGGAGAGATTTCCGCCGGGCAAATTTGGAAAACTGAAACCAAAGGCTGATGGTCCATTCAAGGTGCTTAAGAGAATTGGCAAAAATGCTTATGAGATTGAGCTACCTAAAGATTACGGAGTATCCCCAACATTTAATGTAGCTGATTTAAGTCCTTTTCATGATCTTATTGACGAAACAAACAAGGACTTGAGGACAAGTCTTTTTCAACCAGGGGAGATTGACACAGGAGTGTCTAATTTGCTACAATCTATTCATATGGACGATGCTGATAATATGATTTTTTTAGCCAACAATATTGCCCCATAATCTTCAACTCAGTCAACTCAGATAAGACAGCTCATCAGCATATTCCCTGCACAAAAGTAAAGCTGTCTCATAGTGCTTTTCTTCATGGCTAAGGAATACATTAAAGGAGGTGGTTGGCAGCTGTGAAGGACTTAATTTCGATTAAAGGAGGTGGTTGGCAGCTGTAAAGGACTTAATTTCGAAATTCCCTATGCATGAAGGGTTGTTTCATGCACTAGTATTTATTTTCATGTTTAGGGCTTTGAAAGGGCTTTTAGAAAACTGTGAATATTGGAGAAGCTCTCTTGAAGTGCTCTTTTGAACTCTGTATCTCTTGGATGCATCCTTGAGTGGTGAGTCTTTTGCTTTCAGTTCTGTATCCTTGTTTATTGTCATTAGGGTGGTGATCTTTCTGTATCCCTTTTGATTTTAAACTGGGTGGTGAGCTATTTTTCATTTTATCAAAGTTTTATCAAGAATTCATTCCTTGTCTCCTGTGACATTTTCGATCTGAACAACTGTTCTATCGATTTTCTTTCGAAATCCATTCTGCATTTTTATCCTCCCCGGTATCATTCTCTATGTCAATTTGGATTTAGTAAGAAGCCCTGTGAAAGCTATCTGATAATGACTTCAGGCTTGTTTCATTCTGTATTTCCGTATAACGAGCACATATGGTTGGTGACACTTCATTCTATAATACGTAGTGCGGTGAACAAGACTTCTTCCGTATCTGCATATCCAGCTTATGAATGCGCTAGAGCGTACCATTATATTCATTCAGAAATTCAACAAGCAAAGGATGAACAATGTATTAGCACTGTTAGTGACCTTTCTCTATCATACCTAGAAGGGAACTATACTAATTCTTTTTCTTCTTCTCCCGCTTGAGCCTCTCCTGATCCTTACTCTCCACTTGAAGAATTGACGGAACTTGTGGAACGTCTTGCCCGAACGACACTTGAATTGAAGTAATAACTGCTTACCGCTTACCTTTTCACCGTTACCGCGGATTGGAGAGTTGACTTGAAAGCTTCTTATCCGACTCCTGTTGATGATCTTGTTGACTTCACTTCAACTGGACAACAGGAATGGAACTCAACTTCCATACTTACGGCATCCAAGCCGGATCCCGAACGGAAATAGATGAAAGGACAGACTCATATGAAGGACAGACACAAGCTATAGTCATATATATCGTTAATACAGTAGTAACAAATAATAATGACAGAATAAGCTTATGCTCTTGTTTCAGCAACTGACTTGAGAATTGCTTATTATATGATGCAACTCATTGTCCCGCTGTTGCTGATACGTAGGGAGCCATTAGTTCACCACGGAGGACATTCCATTAGGGTATTGCCACCATAGCAGACAGGCCATTGTATCTCAGGGGTCAAGTGAATGAGACAACAATTTCCCGTATCCTCATCGAACCCTGGGTTTTATAGTCTGGTCCTTCTTTCTGGTTTTTTGCTTGGTGTGAACGAGATGACCACCTTGGCTTACTGATGAAAATAACATGCTGGAATGTTCGTGGACTTAATAAGCCTGAGAAATGTCAAGAGCTCAACAGAATAATCAAAGTCTGCTGCATATGATATTGTTATTCTAGTAGAAACAAAAATTAAACAATCGCGCGTTCAAGCTCAAAAGAATTTAATATGGCCAGATGCAGAACTGTTTACCAATGACTCAAATGAAACTTTTGGTAGAATATGGGTCTTATGGCATCCTAACTCTATTAATGCTTGGTTTATTTCTGCTACTGATCAATTCATCTATCTTAAGGTAGAGGACAAAAAGAATGGCTGTCAATTCAATTTCACTGGTATATATGCTTCAAATAGTATGCAAGAAAGAAATACACTGTGGTCTGATCTAACTAACATTGCAGATGGTAGTTTTAATGTACCTTGGATTGTTCTTGGTGACTTTAATACTGTTCGGTACACAAACGAAAAAGTGGGAGGTAGACAGCTTTCAGAAAGTCAGCTTCAAAGTTTTAATGATTACATAGATACTGCTGCATTGACTGATATGAAATCTGTGGGTAATTGGCTCTCTTGGAGTAATCAAGGTGCTGCTAACAGAAAAATAATGGCCAGACTCGATAGATGTCTGATTAATCGAGAATGGTTAAGAGTTTACCCTGATTCACTTCTTGAGTATGATGCTCCATTATTTTCTAATCATTCTTTAATGTACATACACGCAGATAAAGAAACACCAAAAGGCAAGAAACCATTTAGATTCTTTAACATGTGGAGTACTCATCCTCAGTTCTTTGATGTTATCAGATCAGCTTGGAATGTTAATGTGCATGGATCCCCCCCTTACATCTTATGCAAAAAACTCAAAGCCTGCAAAGCAGCACTTAAGGAGTGGAATATAAATACCTTTGGCAATATTACCACCCGAGTTCAATTTTGCAGAAAGGAACTAATAATAATGCAACATCAGCTGCAACTTCAGCCTCATGATGAGAATCTTATCGACAAAGAGATAGAAGCTAGAAATAACTTCATGCAAGCCTTAAAGCAGGAGGAAAGTTTTGCAAAACAGAAGTCTCGACAGAATTGGCTTACTTTACGGGATTCCAATTCGAAGTTTTTTTATGCTTCCATTGCTACTCGAAGAGCCGTTAACCGCATCAGGAAATGCAGAGACAAAGATAACAATCTTATTGAGAATTTAGATGAGGTTAAAGCATACACTGAGCAATTTTTTTATTCCTTACTCAACCAAGCGGGGCAACCTAATAATATTCATGTGGAGCCAACTAAAAAGCTTGATTTGGATGTCATTTCTATCCTCAATGCCCCAATTACAGATGACGAAATAGTAAGAGTTGTCTTTAAGTTACAAAAAGCACAAAAGCCCTGGTCCAGACGGATTTCCTACTGAATTTTACCACATTACATGGTCTATTATTGGTAATGATGTGATTAAAGCTTGCCAACACTTTTTCTCTTCAGGTCATATTCTTAGAGAGATGAATTGCACTTTTATTTCTCCAATTCCCAAGAATGAAGGTGCTGATTCACTAGAGAACTATCGACCCATATCTTTATGTAACTTTATTTACAAGATCATCTCCAAAGTGTTAGCAGATAGATTACAAAAGGTAATACATAAGATAATTAGTCCAAATCAGGCTGGTTTCATCAAAGGAAGAAGTATACATCATAATATTCTACTGGCTAATGACTTGGTCAAGGATCTGCACTCAAAAGCAAGAGGGACAAAAATCTGTTTTAAAGCTGATCTACGAAAAGCCTTTGACTCAGTTAATAGGAACTTTATCTATAAGATGCTCCTCGGTATGAACTTCCCTCAGCAATGGGTTAATTGGATTCAATGTTGCTTAGAAACTTCAAAGTTTTCAATACTCTTCAATGGCTCACCTATTGGTTTTTTTGTCAGCCTATCCTGCAAAAAATAAAGAACAGAATTTCCTCCTGAAAAAATAGGCTTCTTTCAAAAGCAGGAAGACTTGAACTCATCCGTTCGGTGTTGTACTCTTACTCTATATATTGGTCTAATGCATTTCTTCTGCCTGTTGGACTTCTCCAAGATATTGAACGGTTATTAATAAACTTCTTCTGGAATGGCACAAATGATAAGACAATGCATATGGTAAATTGGGACAGCATCTGCAAACCGAAAGATGAAGGGGGGCTTAACCTGAGAAATACTAGAGATTGGAATAAAGCATATTTGGTAAAGCAATTGTGGGACCTTTTGCAAAACAAATGTTCCTTATGGTCACAATGGGTTTCTGCTAGGTATCTTTCAAAAGAATCGATTTGGGAAATTTCAACAAGAACATACCACTCTGCAGCTTGGAAAGGAATTTTAAAGGCAAGGAATTGGCTAATCAAACACATTTCGTACGCAATCTCTACTGGAACTAATACTAATATGTGGTACGATCCTTGGGTGAATGGGAAAAGTATATTTCAATTATATGGTGACATAATACGAAAAGACCTTGGGGCTCCCAAAGATTGGAAGGTTTCTGAATTCATTGCTAATGGTACCTGGTATCTCCCTACTCCTATTTCTCCTGAAATGTTATCACTTTGGTCGACTATCATAGCTATTCCAATCAGGAACAACTCTCCAGATGTACTTATTTGGCTTCATGACAATGGCAAATTTAGTGCCACATCCGCATGAAATCAAATTAGGCAAAAAAATAACAAGTGGCTCCCAAGCAATTGGACATGGGATCGACCGAGATCACAGAGACATTCCTTATGTACATGACAGGCTCTTCTGAATAAACTACCTACAATAGACAATATGAAAAGAAGAGGTATCCATCATGTTAACCGATGCTCCCTTTGCATTCAACAAGAAGAAACTATTGATCATCTCTATTTTGCTTGTGACTATACTAAATGGATATGGAAGGAGATTCTCCAGCGATTCGAACTCAATAGAATGCCGCAACCAAACTTGCATCAAGAATTAGGTGACCTCATGCAATGTTTTTCAAGAAAAGGACCTCTTACATAATTGGCAAAGGTTACTTTCAGATGCGCTATTTGGTGGATGTGGAAGGAAAGATGTAGCAGAATCTTTGAGTGTCAATACACAAACAATGCTCAGCTCTTGACAAAGATTATTAGAGACTCAAGATCTTGTATGGAGAACGATATCAAAACGGAGCACTTTACACGAAGAGAAAAAGATATTTTTATCAAATTCAATTTTGCTATTAGCTAAAAACCTTGTGCATGAAGTTAAAAGCTGTACCCATAGGAAATCTTAGCATATCTGGACTTTATATTTTATTTGTTGGCCACAGTTAAGAGTTATAGTCTACAGCATGTGTAGTCATAACTACCACATGAGTACTCTACGAGTTATCTAGCTTCGTCTATAACTGGTATAGACAAAGCTATTTGTAGAAACTTTACACAAAATCAATTTACTTTTTACTTATAAAAAAAAGATGACCACCTTGGCTAGCTTTTGCTCTTGAAAAGAAAGGTCGAATGCTTTTTAGTAGGTAAGCGGTGAGAAGATTGGATTTGATTAATGGGTTCCAAATAAAAGAATACGGAAGTCGCCCGAGACCATTACAACACTAAAGAAAGACCACGCTCCAAAGAAAAGAATACGGAAGTCGCCCGAGGCCATTAAAACACTAAAGAAAGACAGACCACCCCTATTTGATATATAGCCCAAAAGGACAAGACAGCAAGCTAGTCAATGCATACTTAGACAGGAGAGTGAACTAGGGAAAACCCTTTCTTTCGACATATATATGAATAGATTCACCCGTGCTACTTCCACGTTCTCTCCATCATGCCACTGAAACTGCCTTGGTATTAAGAACTCTTTGTTGTGCCTAATAAGTAGTATACCGCATAGTGGGAATAAGAAGAAATCAGATTTGCCGCTTCACTGGAAGAAGATGAGCTGCTGAACTTGACTTTCCCGTAGTGGTGATGAACTTTCGGTCTTCTTTCTCGTTGGAGTCCATATATTCCCTAAATGGAATGAGCCCACCCAGTTCGAAACCAAAACCGCTATAAGCCCAACGATATTCCTTTCCCCGCTTTCCACCATCCTATTCCTCCAACCGAGGTAGGTATGATTACGCTGAATCTTTGGGTTTGTTATTTTCCTAATCCAAAAAAGAAGAATAGTAAGATAGATGAGAAACCGAGAAATAGTGCTTTAACAAGAAGCCTGAAATCTCCTATCCTTGGCTGTAGAGACACTCTCATACCTCGTACGTTGGTCGAGTCTTCGGTCGCCTTACTCTTTTCATTTTTGGAATAGCAAGTAGGGAAGGAGGAGGACGAAGCAACTAGTCATTATTCCTATTCCGCAATCAGTCGACGATCCTCGGTCTTTCTTCAATCTTTACTCTCGGAATAAAAGAACAAGTAAGGTACAAAGTATTACTTATTCTCGAGAGTGAAAGGCTCCCCGGTCCGCCCGAGCCCCTAGTCCATTTGGGGTTTTCTTTCTTAAAGCGTATTGCCTCCTTCTGAATGGCCTTTTTGCCTGAATTAAAACAACATGGAGTTTTGTCTCTCTTTAGGGGTGACCCTGCTTGCTTCGGTTGATGCAATCGCAATCAAAGGGCTTACACGAACTCTATATTCTACCTCTATACTCTCCGTTGTTCTACGATCAGGTCCAAAGAAAAGAGTGATTGATCCAGTTGAGACAAACAACTATAGAGAGATTTGCATTTCTCTATTTCGAGTTTGGGAAAGGACTAAGAGTCAGAGGGGACGTTGGACTTTGTTACAGGAATCGCTCGACCTAAACTACGACTGAACTAAAAGAAAGCTAGAAGAAAGATGAGCGGGGACTGAACCGGCAGTGACTTTGTTTTTGCATATATGAATCAAGTGATCCGTCTCTGTGTCGTCAAATGAATCGGAACCTTTAAGAGACAAGACAAGATAAGAAGATGGGTTCACTTTCACAAGACAAGATAAGAAGATAGCTGAACTTGCACTGTGAATAATGAAAGAGTGTGTTTTTCGAGTGGCTTTTCAAAAGATGTTGCTGACTATAAGGCAATCATTTAGTACACTTCTGTATAAGGTAAGGCTGACTAGAAAGATGATTTGATTAAAGCAAGGGAACAAGCTTGAAGGTAGATTGAAAGCAAGGAAAGCAATTAAGTCAACTGTTTGTTTAGTAGTTAAGTAGAGTTACGGTGCCCATGTCCTGCAAGTGCTTAGTATAGGGTTCGGCTGTCAACTGACAATAAAGATGATTTGATTAATGTAAGGGTGCCAGGAGTCAGCAGTGAGGTTGCTGTCTTACATAAGTTGTGTATGATGGGGGATATAAAGCAGAATAACCTTTGTATATGAACAAGTACTAGAAGACCATAATATGCAGCGGAATTAAATGAAATTATAATCAAGTGGAACACCAAGATATATGTGGAAAACCCCTCCAATGTGAAGGGTAAAAACCACAGGGCAAACTAGAGATAATCCACTATGAGAATAATGAATATACAAATTTCAATCTCTTGCCCTAAACCCTAGCAACAATCACAAGAGAATAACTGGGATACAAGGATCACGTCACTGCCCATATTATCTAAAACCTCCCAAAGTAATCACAACAAGAGTCTACTGTAGATTTGATCTAACCTGAGATAAGAACACTGCTAGATGATTGAGAATAGTCTCTCTACGTTGTCCTTGTCTTCTTCCCTTTCTTTCTCTTATTTTTCTTCTCCTTTTTATTGCTGCAAGGATGTCCATGTTGCTGCCCTTTTATAGCCTTTTTCTGCCTCTAAAACACAGTCACCCACACCCCCTAATATGAGATTAGGGTTAGGTTAAGAGGGGGTGTGGGTTGTGGGCTGATAAAGCCCACCATGGGCTGAACATGGGTTGTCAGCCCAACAACCTCCCCCTTTAGCCCATAAGGGAGGCTGTCTTATAACTCCTCAATGTGAAGCCATGCTGACCAGCTGTCGGCATATCTCTTGTCTTTCTTTTAGTAAGGTCTTTGTCAACATGTCTGCTCCATTATCATATGTATGAATTTTCTGAAGCTGCAACTGCTTCTCTTCAAATACATTTAGAATCCAATGGTATCTGACATCTATATGCTTTGACTTAGAATGAAACATTGGGTTCTTACATAAATGGATGGCACTCTTACTGTCACAATGCACAATATAATTTTTCTGTTTCAGCCCCAATTCTTGTAAGAATTCTTTCATCCATAACATTTCTTTGCATACCTCTATAGCAGCAATATATTCTGCTTCTGTGGTGGAGAGAGCAATACACCTTTGCAACCTGGATTGCCATGACACAGCTCCCCCTGCAAAAGTAAGTACATAACCTAAAGTAGACTTCCTCGTATCTATATCTCTTGCCATATCTGCATCTGTGTAACCTGTCAATGCAGGTGGTCCACCTCCAAAGCTTAAACAAATCTTAGAGCTCCATTTGAGATATCTAAAAATCCACTTCATTGCTGCCCAATACTCTTTACTTGGATTTGTAAGAAATCTACTAGTAACACCCATTGCATATGCGATGTCCGACCTCATACATACCATCGCGTACATTAAACTTCCAACTGTTGAAGCATAAGTAATCTTTTGCATTTTCTCCTTCTCATCATCACTTGACGGACTCTGTTCTGAGCACAACTTAAAGTGACTTGCAAGAGGAGAACCAACTGGTTTTGCATTGCTCATACTGAACCTTTCCAATACCTTCTCGATATATTTCTCCTGTGACAATCAAATCTTCATATTTTTCCTGTCACGGGAAATCTGCATGTCCAGTATTTGCTTTGCTGGCCCCATGTCCTTCATTGCAAAAGACTCACTCAGTTCCTTCTTCAACCTGTCAATGTTAGACATATCTTTCCCAATAATAAGCATATAATCAACATAAAATAAGAGAATAATAAAATCCTCACCAAAATATTTGATGTACACACAATGATCTGAAGCCGTTTTTTTGTATCCATTTTTTATCATAAATGAATCAAACTTTCTATACCACTGCCTTAGAGCTTGCTTTAGCCCACACAAGCTCTTCTTCAACTTGCAGACAAAGTTCTCCTTACTTTTAACTTTGAAGCCTTCTGGTTGCTCCATATAAATTTCCTCCTCGAAATCACCATGAAGGAAAACTGTCTTCACATCTAACTGCTCAATCTCCAAGTCCTGGCTAGCAGCAATACCAAGAGCAACACGAATAGAAGACATTTTAACAACAGGAGAAAAAATCTCTTCAAAGTCAATACCTTTCTTTTGACCAAAGCCTTTCACAACCAATCTAGCTTTGTACTTTGGTTGAGTACAATATTCTTGAGTCTTTAACTTGAAAACTTACTTGTTCCTTAAGGCATTCATTCCAGTTGGTAGTAGCACCAAATCATAAGTATGGTTTTTCTGAAGAGCATCCATCTCTTCCTGCATAGCAACTAACCACTTCTCTTTCTGCTCACTTTCAATTGCTTCTTGGTAACTCTCTGGTTCACTTGCATCAGTAAGCATTACATACTTATCTGTAGAGTATCTTCTGGAAGGTTGACATTGTCTAGAAGATCTTCTCAACTAAGATTCTGTTGGAACTTGATCTCCTACTTCTTCTTGCTCAACATATCTTGTAGGTAGATCAACATTAGGCTCTACACTATCTTCCTACATATCTCCCCCATCACCCTGATATACTGGAGGGATAACTGGGTCACAATCTGCTAATCCTTCTACAGAAGTCTTGGTCGGTGTCTTTTTCTTTAAATCTTCAAAGGTTTGATCCTCAAATAAAGACTACATCTCTACTTCTAAACACCTTTTGCTTTTCTGGATCCCAAAGCCTGTGACCAAACTGATCATATAAGTAACCAAGAAAAATACATTATTTAGACTTATCATACAGCTTGGACCTCTCATTATCTAGAACATGTGCAAATGCATGACAACCAAACACTCTCAAATGCTTGTATGAAACATCTTTCCCTGACCATACGTGCTCTGCAACATCATCATCTAAGGCTGTACATTGTGATAAGTTAATCACATCAACTACAGTCATCAAAGCCTCATCCCAAAACCTTTTAGATAGCTTGGCTTGTGAAAGCATACATCTGATCTTTTCCATGATGGTGCGGTTCATCCTCTCTGCAATAGCATTATGCTGAGGTGTACTAGGAACTGTCATCTCATGTTGGATCCCATGTGACCTGCAATAATCATTAAACAATCCTGTATACTCACCACCATTATCTGATCTTATGCATTTCAATTACCTTTCTATCTCCCTTTCAACCCTGGCATGAAACTCTTTGAAGACATTAATAACCTGATCTTTGGTCTTCAAAGCATAGGCCCAATCTTTCCTGGAAAAATCATCTATAAAAGTAACAAAATAAAGTGTACCACTTATACCAAGAACATCAACAGATCCACTAGGAGTTTTTGTCCTCAAAGGACCACATACATCTGTATAAACACGGTCTAAGGCATGTGTTTTTCTAAACAAAGCAGGGCTAGCAAATGAAACTCTATGTTGTTTACCAGCCAAACAATCAATAGCAGGGCAATACCTCTCTCTTGGAAAGAGCTTGCAGCCCCTTCTCGCTCATGTGGCCTAGTCTCCTATGCCACAACTCCATGCTAAAGTATTTTTCTATAGCATTTAACTGCTTATCATAAGCTTTAGCCTGCAACCTGTATAAGGTATGACATTTCTTTCCACTAGCCATAACAAGAGAACCCTTACTGAGCTTCCATTGCCCTTTGTGAAATCTGCTATCATAGTCTTCATCATCTAGCCTTCCAATTGAAATTAAATTCAGCCTCAAGTCAATCACATGCCTCACATCCTTAAGCACCAACTTACAGCCAATGTTAGTCTTTAAATGGATATCACCCATGCCAATGATGTCTGTTGTGCCATAGTTACCCATCTTGACAACACCAAAATTTCCAGACCTGTATGTAGCAAAAAACTCCCTCCGTGGTGTAGCATGATAAGAAGCACCTGTGTCAATCAACCATTCAAGATCCTGACACATAAAAGAAAAAATATCATCAAAAAGAGACAAAATCAAATAATCACCACCCTGCACTATAGCTGTAGTATTATCCTTTGACTCTATAGACTCCACTTCTTTTCCCTTTTTCTTGCTCTTCTTAGGTTGCTTACATTGGTTCTTATAATGTCATTTCTCACCACAGTTATAGCAAACAATATCTTTTCTTGATCTTGACTTGCTCCTACCCATGCGTGAACTGCTTCTAGACTTTGACCTTCCTATGTTCTCTGAGATAAGTACCTGTGAATCATGGTGACAACACCATCTGTCGCAGAATTACTGAGGGAAACCATTAATGTCTCCCAAGTTTCTGGTAATGAACTAAGAACTAACAATGCTTGCAACTCATCATCAAGAGACATTTTCATAGAGATAACTGGTTAGTAATACTCTGCATTTCATTCAAATGCTCAGCAATAGAAGCACCATATCTATATTTTAGGTTCACAAGTTTTCTGATCAAAAAAGCTTTGTTACTAGCTGTTTTTCTTTTATAGAGACTTTCCAACTTTTTCCAAAGAGAATATGCAGAAATTTTAGTAGAAACATGGTGAAAGACATTATCATCAAGCCATTGTCTAATAAACCCAATTGTTTTTTGATCTAACCTCTTCCACTCATCATTTGTCATAGTTGTAGATTTTGCACTATCACCCTGCAAAGGTCCATACAAATCTTTGCAGTACAAGAGATCTTCCATTCTTGGTTTCCATATCATCCAATTGTTTCCATTTAAACTAATCATGCGAGAAACATTACTGGCCTCAATGTTCAAATACAAAATTAAATCACTAAAACACTGCTCTGATACCAGTTGATAGGGATATAAAGCGGAATAATCTTTGTATATGAACAAGTACTAGAAGACCATAATATGCAGCGGAATTAAATGAAATCATAATCAAATAGAACACCAAGATATACGTGGAAAACCCCTCCAATATGAAGGGTAAAAACCACAGGGCAAACTAGAGATAATCCACTATGAGAATAATGAATATACAAATCTCAATCTCTTACCCTAAACCCTAGTAACAATCACAAGAGAATAACTAGGATACAAGGATCACGTCACTACCCACAATATCTAAAACCTCCCCAAGTAATCACAGCAAGAGTCTATTGTAGATTTGATCTAACCTAAGATAAGAACACTACTAGATGATTGAGAACAGTCTCTCTGTGTTGTCCTTGTCTTCTTCCCTTTCTTTCTCTTGTTTTTCTTCTCCTCTTTGCTGCTGCAAGGATGTCCACGTTGCTGCCCTTATTGCTGTCATTTTATAGCCTTTTTCTGCCTCTAAAACATAGCCACCCACACCCCCTAATATGAGATTGGGATTAGATTATGAGGAGGTGTTGGGTTGTGGGCTGATAAAGCCCATCATGGGCTAAACTTGGGCTGTCAGCCCAACAGTGTACACCATCTGAAACAAGAAATTCGGTATTTGTTTAGGCTGTATAAATAAGCTCTTTTTGCTAAGTTGAACGCCTGTTAACTAACCTTTCAATAAAAACACCCACTTTCACCCCGACCCCAAAAGCATTGACGCCTAATAACATAACATAACATAGACCTCTTCCTAGGTACACTCAATTAGAACATAACATAGACCTCTGAGTAGGTGCACTCAATTATGAAAGCAACGTTGAGAGTACTATGGTCTACTAGGGCAATCATTCCGTTTAGGAGTTTCGAATGTGTTTACTGTGCGTATTTCCTAGGTACACTCCATTCATAATCCACAAACGAGTTCCGTTCGCTGGCTAAAAGCCTTAGTTCCACAAGCATTCCTAGGTGCACTCAATTCATAATCCACAAACGAGTTCCGTTCACCGGCTAAAGCTTGAGTTCTTAAAGGAAGCAAAGCTGCTAGGGATAGAATAACAAAATCTTAATAGAAATTGTCTATTTAGAGCCCGAAGAGCTGTAAGCGTTAGTGAGTTATGCAAGACGTTACAAGCTTATTTGTTTGGGTGCGTTAGCTTATTACTATACCGTGGGCTTATGGAATTCATTACTCTTTGATATAGCATCCCTAAATTCATTACTCTTTGATATAGCATCCCTATCACTCTTGATTCTTGAGAAGTGCATATATACCAAGAGAAAAATCCTATCATTCCTTATTATGAATATCAATCCGTAAACTCTTTCTTTATGAAAATAAGTGCATATATACCAAGAGAGAAATCCTATCACTGCTAGGTGGGGTAATTGCTGTAAGCAGTTCTGTTTCAACAAGCAGTTGAGTTAGGGAAAGCCATAAGTTAGTTTCGAGAACAAGCCGGTGCCTATGGAACAAGCAAACCACTTCTGCTTTCTCGAGGTGAGGTTAGATTACTTAAGCTTCTATGTTCAGAGAAGAGAGCACTCCATGCAATATGTTTGTTTAGAGAGCAACCAACTGCTATAGTAAGGGGCTACAATGCCAATCGAGTAGATGCTGGTGCAAGTAAACAAGTAACGCAAGGGAAGAGACTGTTAGAACCCTTGCAGATTCTAAGCTTGGGGTTGATCTCTTTAGGGTATCAGCCTCCTGGAACTCTATAGGGGTTCCTTCCTCCAAGTTGCTGCTCAAAGGCTGCAGAAAAGATTCATCTATTGTCTATCAAAAGAGGATGAATACATGACTATTTATAGGGTGTCTAAACCCAAACTCCTAATAGGACTCCTACTCAAGACTCTTACTCAATTAAGACTTCTACTCAAGACTCCTAATAGGACTCCTACTCAAGACTCCTATTCCTTTACAACTCCTAATTCTTCTTTAAGAAATAACCTTCAAACCCTAGCCGGCCTCTTCACCTCTTTAATAAGGGTCGGCTTAGGTAGGTTTTACATGATTGCCCCTATCAATTAGGACTCTCCTAGCTAGAGTCCTAACAGACCCGCCCTCTTCAAATCAGCCTTGTCCTCGAGGCTGACGATTCATGAATTTTGGGAATTTGATCTTCAAGTTGTCATAGTTCTCCCAAGTGGCATCTTTTGTTAGTAGGTTCACCCACTGTTTTAGCACTTCAGTAGTGGGTCATCGTCGTTGAGTCACGATCCGTTGATCAATAATGACACTTGGCTGGGTCTGGAGTTCTCCTTGAGTAGTCATATTTGGTGGGTGGCTTTGGGCTGTCTCCAAGCACCTATTTATAACTTTCGTCTGGCTGTCAATTTGTGGGTGATATTGCATACTCCTTTTCAATTTAGTACCCTGCATATGGAATAACTTTGTCCAAAATCTGCTCATGAAGATGCAAGTAGAATTTGTCATAAGCACAATGCGTCCTTTGTAGTGTAATTCTTTTGAGTCCCAATTGTAATGAGCCACGGAGCTTGATGCTTCTTCCAATTTTTTTATGATCTTACTGGTCTCTAGATCATCCTGCCATTCCATCTTAATATCCTCAAGGAAGTCACTGGTTGGAAGTAAAACGACCAAAAATTCAGCTTGCTCGGGTAGTTGTGAAAGCGCATCTGCAACAACATTCTCTTTCCCCTTTTTGTAAGTTATTTCATAATCAAATCTAAGAAGTTTTGTTACCCATTTTTGCTGCTCAGGGGATAATATCTTTTGCTCCAAAAAGTACTTGAGGCTTTTATGGTCAGTTTTAATTTGAAATCGTCGACCGATCAAGTAGAGTCTCCACCTCGTTGCTGCGCGCATAATGGCGAGCATCTCCTTATCATATGTTGACATATTTTGATAGGAGGGAGATAATGCCTTGCTAGTGTATGCGAGTGGTCGACCAACTTGAATGAGAATGGTTCCAATTCTGACTCCAGATGCATTAACCTCAATAATGAAGGGTCGGCTGAAATCTAGTAGTGCTAGCACTGGCGTCGTCGTCATGGCTGCCTTAAGTTTATCGAAGGCAACGGAGGCTTTGTCCAACTATTGGAATAAATCTTTTTTCAGTAAGGAAATAAGTGGTGCACTGATCTTTCCATAGTTTTTCATGAACTTGCGATTGTAGCCTATTAAACCGAGAAAGCCACGTAGCAATTTTATATTCCTCGAGGTCAGCCAGTTTTGCATTGCTCCAATTTTGGAGGGGTCCACTGTCACACCTTCCTCTGATATGATATGCCCAAGATATTCCACCTTCTGGTGACGAAAGCAAAAATTCGTAGCGGCCGTTGTGTCTTCAAAAGGCGGTTTTTGGTATGTCTTCTTTGCACACTCATATTTGATGATACCCGGATCGAAGGTCCAGCTTTGTGAAGACTTGTGCTCTCTTTCATCTAACAATTCATCTGCTATTAGAATAGGGTATTTGTCCTTGATGATTATGCCATTGAGGGCTCGGTAATCAATCCACATTCGCCATGTTTCATCCTTCTTTCGTACAAAGAGCACCAGTGAAAAGTAGGGGCTGCAACTTGGTCGAGTAACTCTTGTTTCGGGCATCTCTTTTATAATCCTTTCTATTTCATCCTTCTGCAGATATGAATGTTGATATAGCCAAGTATTTGCAGGAGGTTTGCCCAGAAGAGTCGGTATACAATGATTATGCCGACGGGCAAGAGGTAGGTTGCGCGGTTCGTCAAATATATCTGAAAATTCAGCAAGCAAAGGAAGTAGGTTTGGATCTTCAAATTCTATTGGCTCTCCCTTAGTTTGCTGCTCAAGTTATACCAAAAAGCCGCTGCATACTTTATGCAAAACCTTCTCCATTTCTTGTGTGCAAATCGTCATTACGTCGCCCCCATGTTTCCCGTGTAGAATCACCTGTTTCCCTTTACTGTAAAATCTCAAAATTAGTTTCATAAAATTCCAGAAAACATTACCTAATATTGTCAACCATTCAATTTTGAGCATAGCCTCATGATCATCAAGAGGGAGGAGGAAGAAATCTCCAATTATCTCTTGTTCCTGCAGTAATAGTTTCTCTTGCGGGCGCCTACGATCACACTTCAAAATCCGTCCGTCGGTGAACTTGACGTCAAACCTGCTGTAATACTCAATAGGTAAGGCCATCCGGATAGCAACTTTACTATCTAGAAAGTTATTAGTGATGCCCATGTCGATGAGAACAGTGATCGATTGTTGTTTGAGAAGGCCTTCAACTTTCATCGTTTGCGGGTTTGAGTAGCCAGCTAGTGCATGCACCATAACTTCGGTCGGTTGTGGCTCTTCTTCTGCATTTTCTTCTTTATTATCAAGGCTCTCTTCTTGATGTTCAATGACCTCTTCTTCTACTAGTTTAATCATAAGAAGTCTCCCTTTTCTACAGTGATGCTCGCGGCTCCACGGCTCATCGCGGTGCCAACATAACTCCTCCGT
>CM017189.1:10705810-10800693 GCA_004837865.1 Musa balbisiana
CATCTCCATGGCCCTTCATTGGAAGGGGGCTGCCACCCTTTCCCAACGTAAAATCACAATTGCTCCATCGTGTTGGATTCGACTTACCAAATCTGCTCATTTTTGGTGTTGTGCCATTCCTACATTGCTCCCTAGTATTGGCCAGAATTTTTTTCATAGACCTATATATTGTTTAAACTGCATAGATTCCCAAGGTCCAATTGTAAAGTGAATCCCCCCATTGCGGATCCTCACCTAGTATTTTTGGGGGGCCCAAGTTCATTCAATTATAGGGCACCAAACTCAAAATGAGTTAAAATAGCATCATCATACCCCACAAACTGACGACCAAAGTTTGGGGGTAGGTTGTGAACAAGCGTGTTAGAGACATACCTTCGGTGGATTATCACTAGTCCCCACCGGTGGGACCAAAGGGAGTGGTCCCAAAATGTCCTTCCCCGGTGGGCCCCAAATGGTTGGTATATACTAAACATATCATTCCATCAGCCAAAATGTTGGCTCCCCTTAATTAAATCACTAATATGGGCGTCCTGCCCCCTGTAATTCGAACGTATGTAATTTAGCTCGGCCCCAATGTAGATCAAGTCCGACCCAAGGAATTGATTAACATGTTATAACTGCCTACCAACTTACTAAAGGATTTAATCTCGCTTTTTATAATCGCTAAAAAATTCCAATTGGAAAAGCAGCAAGTTAAACACACGCGAAAGGAGCGAACTCATAATTTTTCCAATTAGGAAGATTTGGGTTTGTTTTAATCTGTCCCGCCTACAAACCATTACAAAGCAAACCTCTCTAATTAATACATGAAGCCTATACTAATCCTTACCCTCTACAATAAACAGAACTTGGATGCTCTACGAGTGTTTCTGCAAAATTAGTAAAAAGTTCTGGAGAGTTCTGACAGGAGATGTATGGCACTTGTGGATTCACCATCTCACTCAGCTGGATTTGGTTACGGTACTCCCTCCCTGCGGCAAGCAACACATTGCAAATGAAGTAATGTGGAATCAAGGACTCCACAGTGCAGAAAGTACTACAAAATCTTCATCCACAGTGAGCACGGGGAAGTCCTGAATCGGTTTCTCCGTTCTCGTGAAAACTGGAATGGGAGGTACTTCAAAGGAATGAGAAACTTTCATGTCTTCAATTGACAATGAACTTCGTGACTTTCACAAATTTGCAAGGTTAGGAATTTTTTAAAAGTCATCCCTCTGTGGTGAACATAATAAGAAAATAGAAAATCCTGGCTGCTAAATCTAGTTTTACTGCATTATGTGGCTTCATTTTTAAAGCAGATCAATATGTTGTGAAAAAAAAAAAAAAATGCCACTAGAATTTGCTGATTATCCTTATTTCATTTAATAAAAACTATACATACCAGAATTCTTAGCTCCTAAGGAACTTTCCTGTTTCCAAATTGTCTTTGTATATCGTGTTGAATTGAGTAGCCTTTTCCTTGTCCCAAGAACTTTCCGTTTCCAAATTTGTCTTGTATATCCCAGTGTGTGAATGTATACTAGCCTTGACATCTTTGAACTTTCTCATTATCTATCTGCTCCGGTCATCTGTTTTATCGATTTGGTTGTTTTCATAACATTCTGTGTTGTTTTTTCTAAATCATTTCTATGCAGTATGAGATTCCTTACAACTGCTGATGTATACTAAATTGTATATATATATCCGAACTTTGCTAATGTATGTTGATCATTTTAGGTAGATGCTGAAAGAACAAAGAGATTGAGCGTGGAATGGACTGCTTCGAGCAGTTGGTTAAAGGTGTGCCAGGAAAGAATTTCATCCAGGATTCTTTGAGGGCAGTGTATAATATTGCTGTGATGCTACGAGTTGAAGGTATAACTGCAGAGCTTTCTTACTGTTCATTCCATGCTCTTAACCTTTTCTTTTGCTTATTTTTCAGGTCGACTTGAACATATATCGAAGGATTAGCCTCTGATTTCTGATGCCGGCAAGTCAGAGAGGCCATCTCTTGTTACAAAAAACTTGTTTATTGGTGGGGCTCTTCCTTGCAAGGTCAATTACAACTCAATATTGGGCATCCAACCACATTCTTGCTTGTGGTTCGGAAATGAGACTGGGACGTCAGAATCCACTATCCGGACCTTTTTCAGTACAAGAACTTCTCGGTAGGTCTTTCTTATATGTATTTAATATGTTAAATGACACTTCTAGGAAGATTCTAGGGAGGTAAAAATGAGTTGATTCCCTGGGAATTATGGGTCATTACACTCGATGTCATTTAGTCCTTGCCTCTTGTCATAATTGATCTTTTAGGATTCGCTTCAGCTAGTGGACAGGTTTCATGAGTGGTAGAAAAGTGGAATTTAGAGTTGATATATTAAACTTTGATGACTTCTCAAAGACACTTTACCGAAATGAAGTGACCGATTATGTAATCTTTTTGAACGAAATTTCTTCTACACTTTATAGATCATCTTGGCTTCCATCTAAGATTGATCTATTGAGGAATTCATCTCTAAAAACAATTTTGTGTTGCTGCAAATTTTCATCGCAACCCGCTGAAATTTTTCGACGAGAATTCTGCTATCGCAACTTGCACCAATTTCTTTGCTCTTATACTGCCGAAATTTTCTTGATTAAATTGGACATACTTACTGTCACATACACTGAAATTTTGCTATCAATTCCCTCCTCAAATCTCTCAAGTTTTTTGTGGAAATTTTGTTGAGAAACCGTTGTTTCTTCGACGACAATTCTGCTCTTACAAGACAACACAATTCTGCAGCAAACTTCCACTGATTTCTATCAAACCTTTGCTGCCATCTACCACAAATCTAAAACTTTCATCCACAGCCCTAAAACTCCACCAAACTACACCCTCAAACTACACCCAAAATTGCCACAAAACAAGCCTAAACCGCAGCCTACATCCACCAATCCACCAACCCTTTCGACCATCACTTCTCTCAACCTATACTTGCCTTTAACCCGACAACAAAAGAGAGATCTAAACATCATAGATTTGGAGGCATATTCTATGGCATCTAGGGAGGCAATCAGTGTTAAATTCGAAGCCTTGGAGGCGCGAATAGAGGATAAGATTCGGACTCTCTTTACCGAACTCAGTTTGGGCCGACCACTAAGCTTGAAGAAATCACATCAAGGAGAGAGCTCTAACCAATCGCACCAAGCCCGAAGAGATGACTTCCAAGAGAGGAGAGGTTCAATGACTGATCTCAACTATCCACGAATGAGGGTGGACTTCCCTAGATGGGAAGAAGGAGACCTGATTGGTTGGATCTCGCGCGCGGAGCGATATTTTCGGTATCATAAAACTGCGGATGCATCTATGGTAGAAATTGCAGCTATACATCTTGAAGGGGATGCCATACAATGGTTTTACTGGTTTAAATATACTCATGGAGTTCTCTTATGGCGACAGTTCAAAGAAGGACTATTGATCCGCTTCAGACAAACCGATTACAAGAACATTGACGAACAACTAGCAAAGATCCGACAAACCTCTACTATTCAGGAGTACCAAACAAGGTTTGAAAGGTTATCTAATCAAACTCGTGATTGGTCTCAAAAACAGCTATTGGGGACCTTTATTGAGGGCTTGAAGCCGGAGATCCGGGGAGAAGTTCAAGCACGACAACCGTACACGCTTATGGCAGCCATCTCTTTCGCACGACATCAAGAGGAGTGTTTGAACCATGAAGCTCAGAGGACTAGGATCGCTTCTCAACCTACAATGCAGAAGCCCTCAACCCCCCCTACTATCAACCGAGTCCCTGCACCAAAATGATGACAAGAGAAGAGCTTCAGTAGCGATCTACGGAGGAGTTATGTTGGCACCGCGATGAGCCGTGGAGCCGCGAGCATCACTGTAGAAAAGGGAGACTTCTTATGATTAAACTAATAGAAGAAGAGGTCATTGAACATCAAGAAGAGAGCCTTGATAATAAAGAAGAAAATGCAGAAGAAGAGCCACAACCGACCGAAGTTATGGTGCATGCACAAGCTGGCTACTCAAACCCGCAAACGATGAAAGTTGAAGGCCTTCTCAAACAACAATCGATCACTGTTCTCATCGACATGGGCATCACTAATAACTTTCTAGATAGTAAAGTTGCTATCCGGATGGCCTTACCTATTGAGTATTACAGCAGGTTTGACGTCAAGTTCACCGACGGACGGATTTTGAAGTGTGATCGTAGGCGCCCGCAAGAGAAACTATTACTGCAGGAACAAGAGATAATTGGAGATTTCTTCCTCCTCCCTCTTGATGATCATGAGGCTATGCTCAAAATTGAATGGTTGACAATATTAGGTAATGTTTTCTGGAATTTTATGAAACAAATTTTGAGATTTTATAGTAAAGGGAAACAGGTGATTCTACACGGGAAACATGGGGGCGACGTAATGACGATTTGCACACAAGAAATGGAGAAGGTTTTGCATAAAGTATGCAGCGGCTTTTTGGTACAACTTGAGCAGCAAACTAAGGGAGAGCCAATAGAATTTGAAGATCCAAACCTACTTCCTTTGCTTGCTGAATTTTCAGATATATTTGACGAACCGCGCAACCTACCTCTTGCCCGTCGGCATAATCATTGTATACCGACTCTTCTGGGAAAACCTCCTGCAAATACTTGGCTATATCAACATTCATATCTGCAGAAGGATGAAATAGAAAGGATTATAAAAGAGATGCCCGAAACAAGAGTTACTCGACCAAGTTGCAGCCCCTACTTTTCACTGGTGCTCTTTGTACGAAAGAAGGATGAAACATGGCGAATGTGGATTGATTACCGAGCCCTCAATGGCATAATCATCAAGGACAAATACCCTATTCTAATAGCAGATGAATTGTTAGATGAAAGAGAGCACAAGTCTTCACAAAGCTGGACCTTCGATCCGGGTATCATCAAATATGAGTGTGCAAAGAAGACATACCGAAAACCGCCTTTTGAAGACACAACGGCCACTACGAATTTTTGCTTTCGTCACCAGAAGGTGGAATATCTTGGGCATATCATATCAGAGGAAGGTGTGACAGTGGACCCCTCCAAAATTGGAGCAATGCAAAACTGGCTGACCTCGAGGAATATAAAATTGCTACGTGGCTTTCTCGGTTTAATAGGCTACAATCGCAAGTTCATGAAAAACTATGGAAAGATCAGTGCACCACTTATTTCCTTACTGAAAAAAGATTTATTCCAATGGTTGGACAAAGCCTCCGCTGCCTTCGACAAACTTAAGGCAGCCATGACGACGACGCTAGTGCTAGCACTACTAGATTTCAGCCGACCCTTCATTATTGAGGTTAATGCATCTGGAGTCAGAATTGGAACCATTCTCATTCAAGTTGGTCGACCACTCGCATACACTAGCAAGGCATTATCTCCCTCCTATCAAAATATGTCAACATATGATAAGGAGATGCTCGCCATTATGCGCGCAGCAACGAGGTGGAGACTCTACTTGATCGGTCGACGATTTCAAATTAAAACTGACCATAAAAGCCTCAAGTACTTTTTGGAGCAAAAGATATTATCCCCTGAGCAGCAAAAATGGGTAACAAAACTTCTTAGATTTGATTATGAAATAACTTACAAAAAGGGGAAAGAGAATGTTGTTGCAGATGCGCTTTCACAACTACCCGAGCAAGCTGAATTTTTGGTCGTTTTACTTCCAACCAGTGACTTCCTTGAGGATATTAAGATGGAATGACAGGATGATCTAGAGACCAGTAAGATCATAAAAAAATTGGAAGAAGCATCAAGCTCCGTGGCTCATTACAATTGGGACTCCAAAGAATTACACTACAAAGGACGCATTGTGCTTATGACAAATTCTACTTGCATCTTCACGAGCAGATTTTGGACAAAGTTATTCCATATGCAGGGTACTAAATTGAAAAGGAGTATGTAATATCACCCACAAATTGACAGCCAGACGAAAGTTATAAATAGGTGCTTGGAGACAGCCCAAAGCCACCCACCAAATATGACTACTCAAGGAGAACTCCAGACCCAGCCAAGTGTCATTATTGATCAACGGATCGTGACTCAACGACGACGACCCACTACTGAAGTGCTAAAACAGTGGGTGAACCTACCAACAAAAGATGCCACTGGGGAGAACTATGACAACTTGAAGATCAAATTCCCAAAATTCATGAATCGTCAGCCTCGAGGACAAGACTGATTTGAAGAGGGCGGGTCTGTTAGGACTCTAGCTAGGAGAGTCCTAATTGATAGGGGCAATCATGTAAAACCTACCTAAGCCGACCCTTATTAAAGAGGTGAAGAGGCCGGCTAGGGTTTGAAGGTTATTTCTTAAAGAAGAATTAGGAGTTGTAAAGGAATAGGAGTCTTGAGTAGGAGTCCTATTAGGAGTCTTGAGTATGAGTCATATTAGGAGTTAGGGTTTAGACACCCTATAAATAGTCATGTATTCATCCTCTTTTGATAGGTAATAGATGAATCTTTTCTGCAGCCTTTGAGCAGCAACTTGGAGGAAGGAACCCCTATAGAGTTCCAGGAGGTCGATCCCATAAAGAGATCAACCCCAAGCTTAGAATCTGCAAGGGTTCTAACAGCGTCTTTATTGGTTATTCCCTTGAACATTATGCTTTCCGCTGCTATAATCTCCACACTCACAAAATCTTCATATCATGTCACGTTGTTTTTGTTGAGTCTCACTTTCCTTTCCAAAACCTTCCATATCCTGCCATATGGACTACTTCACTATCTCACTGGAGTATAACTTCGGACCAATCGTACAAGCCTCCCATGACTTCATCTACTTCCTCCCCTCCTGATCCGCACTATATCACTTTAGTTCAACACTATATCACTATATCACTAGAGTATTCCTACTCCACTCCACTCTGGACAATAATGAAAGGAACCTGGTTTTGGGTTCCCCCCCCTTTGCTCTTGCAGAGCAGCCAGTCGACCACTGAAGCTCTACTTGAGTGCTGTTTATAA
Organism: Musa balbisiana; assembly: GCA_004837865.1. NCBI lineage: Eukaryota > Viridiplantae > Streptophyta > Magnoliopsida > Zingiberales > Musaceae > Musa > Musa balbisiana. The sequence goes on from CM017189.1 coordinate 10,712,791, forward strand.
CCTGCAACTATTTGTAAGCGTGTCTTTCATCTACCAAATTTTCAAGTCTTGTTCTGCAAACTTTGAGGTTTGATTCTTGAGCTCATACGGCGCTCTTATCTTTCTTTTCTTTACTCCGCATCATTAGGAAGCGACTGGATCAGTGTTTTCTTTTCTTTTCTGCAAACTGGATCTACCAATTGATGGGGCAATATGTTCTGAAATACAACCATCCTCTTTACCTCCTTCTCGCCCACGTGTCCTTGATGTGTCTCCACTTGACCCGGCTTGTGCCACTGATCCTCACCCAACATCACCTCCCAATCCTGTAGTCTCCAACCATCCTATGACCACTTGCTCTAAGAGTAGTATTTTTAAACCACGTCAAGTACTTAACCTACAAGCTATCATGGATTCCTCATCCCCCAACGTTGAACCTACCACCTTCACTCAAGCCCAAAAATCTCCGCATTGGCATACTGCCATGAGTGAGGAATATAATGCCCTTCTCCATAACTCAATGTGGGATCTCATACCCTTCCATCCTTCACAAAATATCATCGGGTGTAAGTGGGTCTTTAGAATTAAGCGGAACCCAGATGGCTTTGTTGCCAGATATAAGGCACGCCTCGTCGCCAAAGGGTTTCGTCAACGACCTGGAGTTGATTTCACTGAGACGTTTAGTCCTATTGTTAAACCCACTACAATCAGGCTTATCTTGAGTCTGGCTACCACTAAAGGTTGGCAATTACGACAATTGGATGTTAATAATGCATTTCTACAGGGATCTCTAACCGAATATGTTTTTATGCAACAATCTCCAGGCTTTACTCATCCTCAATATCCACAGCATGTTTGCAAACTTCGGAAAGCCATTTATGGACTTCGTCAAGCTCTAAGAGCTTGGTACACTGAACTTAGCTCATTTTTTACTTCCGTCGGCTTTCTTAACTCCAAATCTGACACTTCATTGTTTCTGCGACATCATCATGGAAACACAATATATATTATGATATATGTGGATGACATTATTGTCGCAGGCAACAATCCCATCAGAATCCAAGCTAAATCAAACAGTTGGCAGCTTGATTCTCGCTTAAAGATCTCGGACCCTTGAACTACTTTCTGGGCGTCGAAGCTACCTTCACATCTTCCAGTCTCTTTTTATCACAACGAAAGTACATTCAAGATTTGTTATTAAAGACAAACATGCAGGATGCAAATGCAGTTACAACCCCCATCTCTACTAGTGGTTCTCTCAAATTATCGGATGGAAATCTTGCTACGGAACCCACTCAATACCGCCAAGTTGTTGGCTCTTTACAATACTAAGCTCTCACGCGTCCAGACATCTCATTTGCTGTCAACAAATTATCACAGTTTATGCAGTAACCATCTACTCTACACTAGTCTGCGGTCAAGAGACTTCTGCGATATCTTAAAGGGACCCTCAATCATGGACTCTTTCTTCGTAAACACTCTCCACTTCATCTTCATGCCTTTGCCGATGCTGATTGGGCAGGCAACCTTAATGATAGAACATCCACATCGGGGTATATTATCTTCCTTGGTGCTCATCCAATCAGTTAGAGTTCTAAGAAGCAAAAGACAATCGCCCGATCTACAACTGAAGCTGAATACCGTGCCATTGCCGCTACCACTGCAGAACTCAATTGGATCACGAATCTACTCCAGGAACTCAACATTAGTTCCACTCCTACAATATATTGTGATAATGTTGGAGCTACCTATCTCTGCGCTGATCCGGTATTTCACTCCTGCATGAAACATATTGCTATCGACTTCCACTTTGTACGCGATCAAGTTGTCCGCCATCAACTTCATGTTTCTTATGTTCATACAGCTGAAAAATATATATCATGTTTCTTACTCACTCACAAAGCCTCTAGTTCGTAAACTTTTTGCATTACATCAGTCCAAGATTGGCCTCCTTGATAGGAGCACCATCTTGCGGGGGCATGATAGTAGATGAGATTTCCCTAACTGTTTTAGGAAATCTCTTTACTCTGTTGAGGGAAATCCTCTAAACTGTTGAGGAAAATTCTCCCTTCTAACCTGTATAAATAGGAGAGGGACATGTTAATAACAATCAACTAAAAAAAAAAAAAAAAAAAAAAAAAAAAAAAAAAAAAAAAAAAAAAAAAAAAAAAAAAAAAAAAAAAAAAAAAAAAAAAAAAAAAAAAAAAAAAAAAAAAAAAAAAAAAAAAAAAAAAAAAAAAAAAAAAAAAAAAAAAAAAAAAAAAAAAAAAAAAAAAAAAAAAAAAAAAAAAAAAAAAAAAAAAAAAAAAAAAAAAAAAAAAAAAAAAAAAAAAAAAAAAAAAAAAAAAAAAAAAAAAAAAAAAAAAAAAAAAAAAAAAAAAAAAAAAAAAAAAAAAAAAAAAAAAAAAAAAAAAAAAAAAAAAAAAAAAAAAAAAAAAAAAAAAAAAAAAAAAAAAAAAAAAAAAAAAAAAAAAAAAAAAAAAAAAAAAAAAAAAAAAAAAAAAAAAAAAAAAAAAAAAAAAAAAAAAAAAAAAAAAAAAAAAAAAAAAAAAAAAAAAAAAAAAAAAAAAAAAAAAAAAAAAAAAAAAAAAAAAAAAAAAAAAAAAAAAAAAAAAAAAAAAAAAAAAAAAAAAAAAAAAAAAAAAAAAAAAAAAAAAAAAAAAAAAAAAAAAAAAAAAAAAAAAAAAAAAAAAAAAAAAAAAAAAAAAAAAAAAAAAAAAAAAAAAAAAAAAAAAAAAAAAAAAAAAAAAAAAAAAAAAAAAAAAAAAAAAAAAAAAAAAAAAAAAAAAAAAAAAAAAAAAAAAAAAAAAAAAAAAAAAAAAAAAAAAAAAAAAAAAAAAAAAAAAAAAAAAAAAAAAAAAAAAAAAAAAAAAAAAAAAAAAAAAAAAAAAAAAAAAAAAAAAAAAAAAAAAAAAAAAAAAAAAAAAAAAAAAAAAAAAAAAAAAAAAAAAAAAAAAAAAAAAAAAAAAAAAAAAAAAAAAAAAAAAAAAAAAAAAAAAAAAAAAAAAAAAAAAAAAAAAAAAAAAAAAAAAAAAAAAAAAAAAAAAAAAAAAAAAAAAAAAAAAAAAAAAAAAAAAAAAAAAAAAAAAAAAAAAAAAAAAAAAAAAAAAAAAAAAAAAAAAAAAAAAAAAAAAAAAAAAAAAAAAAAAAAAAAAAAAAAAAAAAAAAAAAAAAAAAAAAAAAAAAAAAAAAAAAAAAAAAAAAAAAAAAAAAAAAAAAAACCCTTATGAAAGTCATCTTTCTAAGGGACCTGAGATTCTATATGAGGTAGGTACCTTGGCCCTCCTTTTCTCGTCAATTCTTTGAATACGTTGGCTCTGGGCATTCTCTTCGAAAGGACCAGCCAATAGGATAATGCAGGAGAGAACAGAACGGGCCCTCCGTAAGGGTGCAAATGTCGTGGCTAAATGATATCATATTGCACTTTCCATAAGTTCGTTTTTCTTTTCTTATCTCTTTTATGTCACTACTATTTTCTTGCATTTCTGATTCTTCATAATGGAGATTCTCACTATTCGCCACTACCTTCCGACGACCCGGTTCCAATCAAATGGTTTCATCAATGCGTCTTTATTAGCTTAGCCCGGACACTCATCCATCCGATCAAGGGGATTTTACAATAATCGTAAACTCGATCTCACAATAGGAAGATTGAACCACAGTGCATCTCACACTCGAACTGTTGCTAAACCTAGACTATACTCTCCAAGGTGCATCTCATCCTTTGACTAATATAATAAGGAATGGGACAGGTGCCAACAAGACTTTTACTGAACACTGGGGAATCCCAACACTGCTTTTAAGGCTTTGGCTACTGATCCAAACCTTGCCTTACTTTATCTAAGCCTTTAGCTACTTACTTGAAAACTGTGCTATTACAAAACCTCAGACTAGCTTTTACTGACCAAAAATCTTATTCCAAACAAGCAAATGCTACTGACATGAAATCAACAACTACTGGATACTCATCTTTATTCCCCCGGGCTCTAAGCCTACCTTCACTAGCTAGAAAATGAAAACTCCTGTTTCTCGTTCTACCGCTACTGGCTTTTTGGTCTTACTTGCCTTACCAGCAAACTCACTCTCCTTGATTTGATTCTACATCCACGAAATGAAATTCTTATGAACCTGCCGATCAGTCACCGAGTCACTACTAACGTTGTTAGGCTAATAACCATTATTACGACAGTGAAAATCCAGTGATGTATTCGGTCTTCGGCGGTAGGGTTAGGGTTTCTATATTGATTCTGTGACTTATTAGTTGATCTGCTAGTTGTAGCGAAAGTATTAGTTCCGTATTTAGTTCTTGTGTACGTTGGTTCTCCTGCAGTTAGTAGTGTTTGGATGGTTTTCAGCCTTTGACTGATGAGCTCAATTCCCAAACTGTTTCTTTTTATGCGATGTCCAACTCTACGTGGATAGACGGGAGGTTGTTTTGTTGACCTGAGTTCCGGGCTAAGGGCTTCGAAGACACATTTGTTCTTGTTGATCGCCCCCACGATGACTGATTGAATGGTAGCTCGTAGAATAAGTTATGTTACGTAAAAAGAATGTGCTTAACCACCTTTTCTGAATGAGTTCCACGACACACCTATTGCTGCTCGACCCCTAGCCCCGATAGCACAGAATGAGTTTGGATCCTTGAAGAACGAGCTACGGGACACTTGAAGGCTAAGTGACCTAACCATGCTTTATTGCTGTTGATCGCCAACTCAATGAATGGCAGATTAAACCCTTTGACTGCCTGATGACCTTGTGATGCATGAGCTATGTCGCCCTTCGATGCACGTCCGATGGTGAATGGTCGCTTTGAGTGAACCTACTACAATAATAAGTGAACTAACTCCTTTTATTTATCTTATTTCGGATGAGACCTGTGAACAACGATCTTTAAGCTGGAAAACCCATGTTTGGGGTCCCGAGAAGGTCATATATCAAGGGTTCTGGCCATGTGATTCTTTTAGCGGAGATCGTGGTCCATCTTTATCCACTGACCGGTCGAGCTATTCAGATCTAGGCTTTTTGCTCATGAGCTCAGTAATAGTAATAGAATAATGGTCATTAATATATCATAATTGGTTCCAGACCAGAGCTACGTAATAGACACCTATGGATTGGATTGATTTCCTCGCTCGCCAACTACACCTATTGATTGATTTCCTCTCCTCGCTCGCCAACGACCCTATTGATTGAAAACATAGTATGGTGCACCGCAACACACCCGAGTATGATATGGTATGGTATGATATGGTATAGCACTATGGTATGGTACACCGGCACACAACATAGATAATGAAAAGAGAAAGGCAGCATCCGTTTTTTGATACAAAATGAGAAAGAGTAGAGCTTTGGTTTGGACTGCTTTTTGCTCTAATTACTATAGGCAAACAACTCATAAACTAGAATCAAATACAAATCCATATTCTATATATACGTGAAATGAGTAATCCAATTTCCGAATGAAATGAAAAAGTCCAAATCACAGACAGGCGAGGCAGGCTCACAAGCATTGGTTAAAGAGTCTAAGATAGGATCCGGATCAGCAGTTACAGAAATCAAGTAAGCTGCAGAAGAGTTAGAATCGGTTACGCGGCAGCCCAATAGTGGTTATTCATAGTTATGACCAAGTGATGTTTTAAGGAGTCAATCATACGGGTGTTTGTTAAGAGCTTCTTATCGCCCTATTCTTAGTATCCTGCGGACTCTATTACTAGAGGCTCCTTATTCCTAGTTGAGAGTCTAGTTCCCCCCTGTTTCAAGGTCGAGTTTGTGCGTTCCTGTTCGGCTAGTGGTATCGCCCATTCTATAGTATAATTCCGAATGTCAAGTGTCATCCCTCTGATGCACCCGCGCATCCCCAAACTACTTAGTCCAATTCTGAGTACCGACTCTGGAAAGCCCTTTTCTCAGTACCGCCCCTCCATCTGCTAGGCAAAGCCATTCTCTGATTCCACATTTTCATTCTTAGAATCTTAAGTTCCATTCTGGCTGTACTGTAGTAGTGGATTTCGTAGTTTAGAGTTCCATTCTCTAGATCATATTACTATTATGATATTCTTAGATGCGCTAGCCTCTTCTACTAGGGCACTCTATAGCATTATAGTTGTCCCCAGCATAGAAAACTTGCTAAAGTCAAATAGCAAGAATTCAAGCAAGCAAAGACGGGCTGCTCATAGGCACCAGTGGGTCATATTGATAGAGGCAAGTCAGAATCTTTGGAAGGATAGTGAGTATGAGTATGAAAGCAAGGAGAGGTCTAATTCAAGTCAAGAGTCAGATCGAGTACCCGGTAAGTAAGGCTCGAAGTCTAATAAGTGAGGTTTGAAGTCATTGTTGGGCTGACAGCCCATGTTCAGCTAATGGTGGGCTTTATCAGCCCACAGCCCACACTCCCTCTTAACCTAACCTTAATCTCATATTAGGGGGTGTGGGGGCTGCGTTTTGTGAGGTAGGTGGCTGCGTTTTTGGGAGAAAAACTACAACAACGTGGACATCCTTGCAGCAGCAAAGAGGAGAAGAAAAAGACAGAAAAACAAGAGGAAGAAAGGGAAAAAGACAAGGATAACGCAGAGAGACAGTTCTCAATCATCTAGCAGTGTTCTCATCTCAGGTTAGATCAAATCTACAATAGACTATTGTTGTGATTACTTGGGGAGGTTTTAGATATTGTGGACAGTGACTTGATCCTTGTATCCCAGTTATTCTCTTGTGATTGTTGTTAGGGTTTAGGGCAAGAGATTGAGATTTGTACATTCATTATTCTTATAGTGGATTATCTCTAGTTTGCCTCGTGGTTTTTACCCTTCACATTGAAGGGGTTTTCCACGTATATCTTGGTGTTCTGTTTGATTGTGATTCCATTTAATTCCGCTGCTATTATGGTCTTAGAGTACTTGTTCATATACAAAGGTTATTCCACTTTATATCCCCATCAACTGGTATCAGAGCAGGGTTTTGGTGATTTAATTTTGTATTTGAACATGGAGGCCAGCAATGTTTCTCGCATGATTAGTTTAAATGGAAATAATTGGATGATATAGAAATTAAGAATGGAAATATCTTGTATTGCAAAGATTTATATGAAACTTTGCAGGGTGATAGTGCAAAACCTACAACTATGACAGATGATGAGTGGAAGAGGTTAGAACGAAAAACAATTGGATTTATTCGATAATGGCTTGATGATAGTGTCTTTCACCATGTTTCTATTGAAATTTCTGCATATTCTCTTTAGAAAAAGTTGGAAAGTCTCTATGAAAGAAAAATAGCTGGCAACAAAGCTTTTTTGATCAGAAAGCTTGTGAACCTAAAATATAGAGAGGGTGCTTTTATTGCTAAGTATTTGAATGAAATGCAGAGTATTACTAACCAGTTATCCTCTATAAAAATGTCTCTTGATGATGAGTTGCAGGCATTGTTACTTCTCAGTTCATTACCAGAAAGTTGGGAGCACTGGTGGTTTCCCTCAGTAAGTCTGTGCCAGATGGTGTTGTCACCATGAGTCAAGTAACAAGCGCAGTTTGTTGAATGAGGAGTTGAGAAGAAAGAGTTCAGCAACATCTCAGAATGATTCACAGGCACTTATCTCAAAGAACAAAGGAATGTCAAAGTCCAGAAGCAGTTCACGCATGGGCAGGAACAAGTCAAGATCAAGAAAAGATATTGTTTTGCTATAACTGTGGTGAGAAAGGACATTACAAGAACAAATGTAAGCAACCTAAGAAGAGTAAGAAAAAAGGAAAAGAAGTTGAGTCAAAGGATAATACTACAGCTACAGTGCATGGTGGTGATTATTTGATTTTGTCTCCTTCTGATGATATTTTTACTTGTGTGTGTCAGGATCTTGAGTGGGTGATTGATATAGGTGCTTCTTATCATGCTATACCAAGGAGGGAGTCTTTGCTACATATAGGTCTGGAAATTTGGTATTGTCAAGATGGGTAACTATGGCATAGCAGACATCATTGGCATGGGTGATATCCATTTAAAGACCAACCTTGGCTGCAAGTTGGTGCTCAAGGATGTGAGGCATGTGGTTGACTTGAGGCTGAATTTAATTTCAGTTGGAAGGCTAGATGATGAAGACTATGATGGTAGATTTCACAGAGGGCAATGAAAGCTCAGTAAGGGTTCTCTTGTTATGGCTAGTGGAAAGAAAATGTCACACTTTGTAAAGGTTGCAGGCTAAAGCTTATAGTGAGCAATTAAATGCTACAGAAAAGGACTTCAGCATGGAGTTATGGCATAGGAGACTGGGACACATGAGCGAGAAGGGACTGCAAGCTCTTTCCAAGAGAGATGTATTACCAGATCTCAGAGGTATACATTTGAACCCTTGTATTTATTTTGGCTGTAAACAACACAGAGTTTCATTTGCTAGTCCTGCTTTGTCTAGAAAAATACATGCCTTAGATCGTGTTTATATAGATTTATGTGGTCCTTTGAGGACAAAAACTCTATGTTGTTTGGCTGATAAACAACACAGAGTTTCATTTGCTAGTCCTGCTTTGTCTAGAAAAATGCATGCCTTAGACCATGTTTATACAGATGTATGTGGTCCTTTGAGGCTAAAGCTTATAGTGAGCAATTAAATTAAATGCTACAGAAAAAGACTTCAACATAGAGTTGTGGCATAGGAGACTGGGACACATGAGCGAGAAAGAACTGCAAGCTCTTTCCAAGAGAGATGTATTACCAGATCTCAGAGGTATACATTTGAACCCTTGTATTTATTGTTTGGCTGGTAAACAACACAGAGTTTCATTTGCTAGTCCTGCTTTGTCTAGAAAAATGCATGCCTTAGATCGTGTTTATATAGATGTATGTGGTCCTTTGAGGACAAAAACTCTATGTTGTTTGGCTGGTAAACAACACAGAGTTTCATTTGCTAGTCCTGCTTTGTCTAGAAAAATGCATGCCTTAGACCATGTTTATACAGATGTATGTGGTCCTTTGAGGATAAAAACTCCGTGTTTATATAGATGTATGTGGTCCTTTGAGGACAAAAACTCTATGTTGTTTGGCTGGTAAACAACACAGAGTTTCATTTGCTAGTCCTGCTTTGTCTAGAAAAATGCATGCCTTAGACCATGTTATACAGATGTATGTGGTCCTTGAGGCTAAAGCTTATAGTGAGCAATTAAATGCTACAGAAAAGACTTCACCATAGAGTTGTGTGCATAGGAGACTGGGACACATGAGCGAGAAAGAACTGCAAGCTCTTTCCAAGAGAGATGTATTCCAGATCTCAGAGGTATACATTTGAACCATGTATTTATTGTTTGGCTGGTAAACAACACAGAGTTTCATTTTCTAGTCCTGCTTTGTCTAGAAAAATGCATGCCTTAGATCGTGTTATATAGATGTATGTGGTCCTTTGAGGACAAAAACTCTATGTTGTTTGGCTGGTAAACAACACAGAGTTTCATTTGCTAGTCCTGCTTTGTCTAGAAAAATGCATGCCTTAGACCGTGTTTATACAGATGTATATGGTCCTTTGAGGATAAAAACTCCGTGTTTATATAGATGTATGTGGTCCTTTGAGGCTAAAACTTATAGTGAGTAATTAAATGCTACAAAAAAAGACTTCAGCATAGAGTTGTGGCATAGGAGACTGGGACACATGAGCGAGAAGGAACTGCAAGCTCTTTCCAAGAGAGATGTATTACCAGATCTCAGAGGTATACATTTGAACCCTTGTATTTATTGTTTGGCTGGTAAATAACACAGAGTTTCATTTGCTAGTCCTGCTTTGTCTAGAAAAATGCATGCCTTAGACCATGTTTATACAGATGTATGTGATCCTTTGAGGACAAAAACTCCTGGTGGATCTATTGATGTTCTTGGTATAAGTAGTGCACTTTATTTTGTCACTTTTATAGATGATTTTTCTAGGAAAGTTTGGGCCTATGCTTTGAAAATCAAAGATCGGGTTATTAATGTCTTCAAAGAGTTTCATGCCAGGGTTGAAAGGGAGACAGAAAGGCAATTGAAATGCATAAGATCAGATAATGGTGGTGAGTATACAGGATTGTTTAATGATTATTACAGGTCACATGGGATCCAACATGAGATGACAGTTCTTAGTACACCTCAGCATAATGCTATTGCAGAGAGGATGAATAGCACCATCATGGAAAAGATCAGATGTATGTTTTCACAGGCCAAGCTACCTAAAAGGTTTTGGGATGAGGCTTTGAGGACTGTAGTTGATGTGATCAACTTATCACAATGTATAGCCCTAGATGGTGATGTTGCAGAGCACGTATGGTCAGGGAAAGATGTTTCATACAAGCATTTGAGAGTGTTTGGTTGTCGTGCATTTGCACATGTTCTAGATAATGAGAGGTCCAAGCTGGATGATAAGTCTAAAGAATGTATTTTTCTTGGTTACTTATATGATTAGTTTGGTCACAGGCTTTGGGATCCAGAAAAGCAGAAGGTGTTTAGAAGCAGAGATGTAGTCTTCTTTGAGGATCAAACCTTTGAAGATTTAAAGAAAAAGACACCGACCAAGACTTCTGTAGAAGGATTAGCAGATTGTGACTTAGTTATTCCTCCAGTATATCAGAGTGATGGGGGAGATATGTAGGAAGATTCATTGCTAATGGTACCTGGTATCTCCCTACTCCTATTTCTCCTGAAATGTTATCACTTTGGCCGACTATCACAGCTATTCCAATCAGGAACAACTCTTCAGATGTACTTATTTGGCTTCATGACAATGGCAAATTTAGTGCCACATCCGCATGGAATCAAATTAGGCAAAAAAATAACAAGTGGCTCCCAAACAATTGGACATGGGATCGACCGGGATCACAGAGACATTCCTTATGTACATGGCAGGCCCTTCTGAATAAACTACCTACAATAGACAATATGAAAAGAAGAGGTATCCATCATGTTAACCGATGCTCCCTTTACATGCAACAAAAAAAAACTATTGATCATCTCTATTTTGCTTGTGACTATACTAAATGGATATGGAAGGAGATTCTCCAGCGATTTGAACTCAATAGAATGCCGCAACCAAACTTGCATCAAGAATTAGGTGACCTCATGCAATGTTTTTCAAGAAAAGGACATCTTACACAATTGGCAAAGGTTACTTTCAGATGCGCTATTTGATGGATATGGAATGAAAGATGTAGCAGAATCTTTGAGTGTCAAAACACAAACAATGCTCAGCTCTTAACAAAGATTATTAGAGACTCAAGATCTTGTATGGAGAACTATCTCAAAACGGAGCACTTTACACGAAGAGAAAAAGATATTTTTATCAAATTCAATTTTGCTATTAGCTAAAAACCTTGGGCATGAAGTTAAAAGCTGTACCCACAAAAAATCTTGGCATATCTGGACTTTATATTTGTTGGCCATAGTTAAGAGTTATAGTCTACAGCATGTGTAGTCATAACTACCGCATGAGTACTCTACGAGTTATATAGCTTCGTCTATAACTGGTATAGACAAAGCTATTTGTAGAAACTTTACACAAAATCAATTTACTTTTTACTTATAAAAAAAAAAAGATATGCAGGAAGATAGTGTAGAGCCTCATGTTGATCTACCTGCAGGAATTGTTGAGCAAGAAGAAGATGAAGAGCAAGTTCCCGTAGAATCTTAGTTGAGAAGATCTTCTAGAAACGTCAACCTTTTAGAAGATATTCTACAGATGAGTATGTGATGCTTACTGATGCAGGTGAACCAGAGAGTTACCAGGAAGCAGTTGAAAGTGAGCAGAAAGAGAAGTGGTTAGTTGTTATGCAGGAAGAGATGGATGCTCTTCAGAAAAACCATACTTATGATTTGGTGCTACTACCAAATGGAATGAATGCCTTAAGAAACAAGTGAGTTTTCTGGTTAAAGACTCAAAAATATTGTTCTCACCCAAAGTATAAAGCTAGATTGGTTATGAAAGGCTTTGGTTAAAAGAAAGGTATTGACTTTGAAAAGATTTTTTCTTCTATTGTTAAAATGTCTTCTATTCGTATTGCTCTTGGTATTGTTGCTAGCCAGGACTTGGAGGTTGAGCAGTTAGATGTGAAGACAGCTTTTCTTCATGGTGATTTGGAGGAGGAAATTTATATGGAGCAACCAGAAGGCTTCAAAGTCAAAGGTAAGGAGAACTTTGTCTGCAAGTTAAAGAAGAGCTTGTATGAGCTGAAGCAAGCTCCAAGGTAGTGGTACAGAAAGTTTGATTTAGTTATGATAAAAAATGGATATAAAATAACAGCTTCAGATCATTGTGTGTATATCAAATAGTTTGGTGAGGATTTTATTATTCTCTTACTTTATGTTGATGATATGCTTATTCTTGGGAAAGATATGTCTAACATTGACAGGTTGAAGAAGGAACTGAGTGAGTCTTTTGCAATGAAGGACATGGGACCAGCAAAGTAAATACTGGGCATGCAGATTTCCCGTGATAGGAAAAACAAGAAGATTTGGTTGTCATAGGAGAAATATATCGAAAAGGTATTTGAAAGGTTCAGTATGAGCAATGCAAAACTAGTTGGTTCTCCTCTTGCAGGTCACTTCAAGTTGTGCTCAGAACAGAGTCCATCACCTGATGAGGAGAAGGAGAAAATGTAAAAGATTCCTTATGCTTCAGCAGTTGGAAGCTTAATATACGCGATGGTATGTACGAGGCCAGACATCGCATATGCAGTTGGTGTTACTAACAGATTTCTTGCAAATCCAGGTAAGGAGCACAGGGCAGCAGTGAAGTGGATTTTTAGATATCTCAGAGGGAGCTCTAAGGTTTGTTTAAGATTTGGAGGTGGACCACCTGTGTTGATAGGTTACACAAATGCAGATATGGCAAGAGATATAGATTCGAGGAAGTCTACTTCAGTTTATGTACTTACTTTTGCAGGGGGAGCTGTGTCAGGGCAATCCAAGTTGCAAAGGTGTATTGCTCTCTCCACCACAGAAGCAAAATATATTGCTGCTCAAGAGGTATGCAAAGAAATGTTATGGATGAAAGAATTCTTACAAGAATTGAGACTAAAACAGGAAAATTATGTGGTACATTGTGACAGCTAGAGTGCCATCCATTTATGTAAGAACCTAATGTTTAATTCGAAGTCAAAGCATATAGATGTCAGATACCACTGGATTCGAAATATATTTGAAGAGAAGCAGTTGCAGCTTCAGAAAATTTATATAGATGATAATGGAACAGACATGTTGACAAAGACCTTACCAAAAGAAAGACAGGAGATATGCCGACAGCTGGTCGGCATGGCTTCATATTGAGGAGTCATAGGACAGCCTCCCTTATGGGCTGAAGGGGGAGGTTGTTGGGCTGACAGCCCATGTTCAGCCCATGGTGGGCTTTATCAGCCCACAGCCCACACCCCCTTTTAACCTAACCCTAATCTCATATTAGGGGGTGTGGGGGCTGTGTTTTGTGAGGCAAGTGGCTGCGTTTTTGGAAGAAAAACTATAACAATGTGGACATCATTGCAGCAGCAAAGAGGAGAAGAAAAAAACAGAAAAATAAGAGAAAGAAAGGGAAGAAGACAAGGACAACGCAGAGAGACTGTTCTCAATCATCTAGCAGTGTTCTCATTTCAGGTTAGATCAAATCTACAGTAGACTATTGCTATGATTACTTGGAGAGGTTTTAGATATTGTGGACAGTGACTTGATCCTTGTATCCCAGTTATTCTCTTGTTATTGTTGCTAGGGTTTAGGGCAACAGATTGAGATTTGTATATTCATTATTCTTATATTGGATTATCTCTAGTTTGCTGTTAGGACTCTAGCTAGGAGAGTCCTAATTGAGAGGGACATTCATGTAACACCTACCTAAGCCGACCCCTATTAAAAAGGTGAAGAGGCCGGCTAGGGTTTGAAGGTTATTTCTTAAAGAAGAATTAGGAGTTGTAAAGGAATAGGAGTCTTGAGTAGGAGTCCTATTAGGAGTCTTGAGTAGAAGTCTTACTTAAGTAAGAGTCTTGAGTATGAGTCCTATTAGGAGTTAGGGTTTAGAAGCCCTATAAATAGCTATGTATTTCTTCTCTTTTGATAGGCAATAGATGAATATTTTCTACAGCCTTTGTGCAGCAACTTGGAGGAAGGAACCCCTATAGAGTTCCAAGGAGGCCGATCCCCTAAAGAGATCAACCCCAAGCTTAGAATCTGCAAGGGTTCTAACACTTGGTATCAGAGCAGCATTCTTGGTATCTCGCTGCCCTTCCATAGCCATCCATCATCTCTCCACAGCCGCCCAAAGCAATTCCCACAATTGCTTAAAAGATCGTCTTTAAATTCCGCCATCATCTCCACCACCGCAGATCATCCTTTGATCTCCCCGTGAATTGCAACAGGTTCTGGTTTCCTACCTTACTGCTGCTGTAATTTAGTTATCCTTATTCAAAAATCCAAAAAAAAAAAATTTGTTCCTATATTGCTGCATAAACTTTTCGCCACAAAGATTTCATCTTTATGACGAAAGATACATTGCAGAATTCTAACCGCATAACACAGTCTGTTTGATCTTGCTATTGTGTTTTTTCTATCCAAATCTCTACAAAATTTTTATGACAGATTTGACACTTCCTAACAGCATATTTTCCTTTGGTTTTATAAAAAAATTCTCAATATAAACCATTGATCTTTTACATCTAATCTACTGTACTTGAAAATCTACACTGTAAAATTTCAACCGCACAACACAGATTGTTTAATCTTGCTACTACATTTTTTCTATCCAAATCTCTACGAAATTTTTATGACAGCTTTGACACATCCTAATAGCAGATTTTCCTTTGGTTTTGTCAAAAAATTCTTAATATAAACCATTAATCTTTTACGTCTAAACTGCTACACTTGAAAATCTGCACTGTAAAATTCCAGCCGCATAGTACAAATTGTTTAATCTTGCTACTATATTTTTCTGTCCAAATCTCTATGAAATTTTTATGATAGCTTTGACACTTCCTAACAGTGGATTTTGAAACCGGGGAGGATAAAAATGTAGAATGGATTTCGAAAGAAAACCGATAGAACAGTTGTTCAGATCGAAGATGTCACAAGAGACAAGGAATGAATTCTTGATAAAACTTTGATAAAATGAAAAATAGCTCACCACCCAGTTTAAAATCAAAAGGGATACAGAAAGATCACCACCCTAATGACAATAAATAAGGATACAGAACTGAAAGCAAAAGACTCACCACTCAAGGATGCATCCAAGAGATACAGAGTTCAAAAGAGCACTTCAAGAGAGCTTCTCCAATATTCTCAGTTTTCTAAAAACCCTTTCAAAGCCCTAAACATGAAAATAAATATTAGTGCATGAAACAACCCTTCATGCATAGGGAATTTCGAAATTAAGTCCTTTACAACTGCCAACCACCTCCTTTAATCGAAATTAAGTCTTTCACAGCTGCCAACCACCCCCTTAACCACCTCCTTAATCGAAATTAAGTCTTTCACAGCTGCCAACCACCTCCTTTAATGTATTCCTTAGCCATGAAGAAAAGCACTATGAGACAGCTTTACTTTTGTGCAGGGAATATGCTGATGAGCTGTCTTATCTGAGTTGACTGAGTTGAAGATTATGGGGCAATATTGTTGGCTAAAAAAATCATATTATCAGCATCGTCCATATGAATAGATTGTAGCAAATTAGACACTCCTGTGTCAATCTCCCCTGGTTGAAAAAGACTTGTCCTCAAGTCCTTGTTTGTTTCGTCAATAAGATCATGAAAAGGACTTAAATCAGCTACATTAAATGTTGGGGATACTCCGTAATCTTTAGGTAGCTCAATCTCATAAGCATTTTTGCCAATTCTCTTAAGCACCTTGAATGGACCATCAGCCTTTGGTTTCAGTTTTCCAAATTTGCCCGGCGGAAACCTCTCCTTCCTTAGATGAATCCAGACCAAATCACCTGCATTAAACTCCACATGTTTTCTGTGTTTGTTGGCAGCTTGCATGTATCTCTCATTTTGCTTTTCAATGGTTGCTTTCACACCCTCATGCAGCTTCTTTATCTGCTTAGCTCTTTCATCAGCATCTCCACTAAATTGCTTTGTTGTAGAACGAGGGATTAAGTCTAAAGGACCAGCCGGATTAGCACCATAAACTACCTCAAAAGGACTCTTACCAATACTATGATGCATAGAACGATTATAGGCAAATTCAATTTGTGGAAGAATGAGGTCCCATTGCTTAATATTCTTGCCAACATAACTTCTAAGCAAATTTCCCAAGCTTCTGTTTGTTACCTCAGTTTGCCCATCGGTTTGTGGATGATGCGAGCTGCTGAAATTCAAAGAAGTACCCAGCTTCCTCCAAAGAGTTCTCCAAAAATGACTTACAAATTTTGAATCTCGATCAGAAATCATAGTTCTTGGAATACCATGCAATTTAACAATCTCCTTAAAATATAAATCAGCAATATACGATGCATCATTTGATTTATTGCATGGAACAAAGTGAGACATTTTTGAAAATCTGTCAACAACAACCATGATAGAATCCTTGTTCCTTTGAGTTCTTGCAGTCCCAAAATGAAATCAAGACTCACATCCTCCCATGGAGCATTTGGCACTGGCAATGGAGTGTACAAACCAGAATTTTGACTTCTTGTTTTTGCCAAATGACATAATCGGCATCGCTTCACATGTCTATCCACATCTCTGAACATTTTAGGCCAGTAGAAATTTGATTGAACAAGAGCTAGAGTCTTGTCTCTACCGAAATGTCCTCCCAAAACACCACCATGAGCTTCAACTAGAATTACTTGTCTCAAAGAACAAGATGGAACACACAAAGCATTAGCTCAAAAAAGAAAACCATCAAAGATAAAAAAATTGTTGAAAGGAACCTGATTTACAATTCTACCATATTGAGCCGAAATCCACATCATTCTCATAGAGATCTTTGAATGTTTCAAATCCAACCACTTTGACTTCCATTGCTGATAATAAAGAATGTTTTCTGCTTAATGCGTCAGCAACTACATTTTGAACACCAGATTTGTGCTTGATTGTAAAGTTGTAAGATTGTAAAAACTCCACCCAAGCTGCATGCCTCTTGTTTAGTTTGTGTTGGTGATTAATGAACTTTAATGCCTCATGATCAGAGTATAGAACAAATGGCTTGGCAAGAAGATATTGACTCCAATGAGACAAAGCTCGATAAATGGCATAAAACTCCTTATCATAAGTAGAGTATTTCTTTCTTGTATCATTCAGCTTTTCACTAAAAAATGCAATGGACTTTCCGTCTTGACTCAAAACAGCACCAATTCCCATATTAGATGCATCACATTCAACTTCAAACACATTGTCAAAATTTGGTAGAACTAGGATAGGAGCTTCGGTCACCTTTCTTTTTAAAAGCTCAAAAGCATCATTAGCTTCACTAGTCCATTTGAATTTATCACATTTCAGACATTCGGTGATTGGAGCGACAATAGAGCTGAAACCCTTGATAAATCTTCTATAAAACGAAGTTAAGCCATGGAAACTCCTCACATCATGCAATGAAGCAGGTGTCGGCCAATTGAGAATAGCCTCTACCTTACTTTGATCCATCATAATTCCATCTTTTGAAACAACATACCCCAAAAACACCACACTAGAAGTAAAGAAATCACACTTCTTTAGATTAGCATAAAGCTTTTGCTGCCTCAAAATAAGAAAGATCTCTTTCAGATGATTCATATGCTCCTCTTTGCTCTTGCTGTACACCAATATATCATCAAAATAAACTACAACAAATATTCCAATGCATGGCTTAAGTATGTGATTCATAAATCTCATGAAGGTGCTCGGAGCATTAGATAGCCCAAATGGCATAACCAACCATTCATATAATCCTTCTCTAGTTTTAAATGCTGTTTTCCACTCATCTCCGGGCCTCATTCTTATTTGGTGATAGCCACTCCTCAAATCAATTTTAGAGAAAATATAAGCACCATACAATTGATCAAGTAAATCATCTAACTTTGGAATAGGAAAGCGATAGACCACTGTGATTTTGTTGATGGTGCGACTGTCCACGCACATTCTCCAAGAACCATCCTTCTTAGGCACCAACAAGGCTGGAACCGCACAAGGACTCATGCTCTCCCGAATTAACCCTTTTTTCACCAATTCATCAACTTGCCTTTGAAGTTCTTCATGCTCCTTGGGACTCATTCGATATGCTGCCTTATTTGGTAGAACAGCCCCTGGAATGAGATCAATGTGATGTTGGATGTCTCTCAAGGGTGGAAGGCCATGTGGAATCTCTTCTGGTATAACATCTTCAAATTCTTCTAGGATTTGTTTCATGATTGCTGGTGTCTCCTTGTGTGGTTCATGTTCCTCTACTACTACTAGAGCCATAATTTGACCACCCTTGTCTAATTCACCTTTGCATTCACCATAGGACATAAAAGCGCTAACTTTCTTCTTTGGTACACTGATTTCGGATGGTTGTAATGGAGCTAAGATAATCTTCTTTTCATTCACCTTAAAAGAATAAGTATGTTTGTAGCCGTCATACAACACCCTTCTATCATAATGCCAAGGTCTTCCCAATAGCAAATGACAAGCATCAATAGGAGCAACATCACACCATACTTCATCTTTATAATACTTGCCAATAGAAAATGAAACTAAACATCTTTTACTTACATTGATGTCATTTCCTTTTTGTAGCCAACATAACTGGTATGGATGAGGATGAGGGATGGTGTCCAACTTTAGCTTCTGCACCATCTCCAAAGATACTACATTCTCAAAGCTACCGCTATCGATGATCACCAAGCACACCTTGCCAAGAGAAGTGCATTTAGTGTGAAACACATTTTTTCTCACCCAACTTTCATCGTCGGCCACATAGGACACTTGTAAACTACGTTGCAATACAATAGACAAACCATGATCACATAAGTAATCTCTTCCTCATCATCATCGTATTTTGGTTCGTCCTCAGCTTCATCCTCTCCTCCATAACTATGATCTTCAACCAAAGTTACAATCCTCCTATTTGGACAATCTGAAGCAATATGCCCAAAACCATGACATTTGAAGCATTTTCGGCCACTTGGGATAGAAGAATTAGGTGTTTTTTTGTTGCCAACAGATTCTTCACCCTTTTCTTGTACCTTCGTTATCACCTTGCTTTGGACAGTAGGCTTGGAACTTCCTGCTCTTGTATAGCCTTCTTTTGAGCCGTACCGAACACTCTTTTCAAACTTCTGTTGCTTTTCAACTTTTAATGCCAGCTTGCTCACATCATTTAAAGACCAATATGGCTGTAGTTGAACAACTTTAGCAATCTCATAGTTCAGACCTCCTAGGTATCTTGCGATTGTTTGCTCTTCCGGTTCCACAAGCTCTCCTTTCAACATCAAATTATCGAATTCTGCAGTGTACTCCTCCACACTAAGATTTTTTGCTTGAAATCATGTATTTTGAGAAAGATCTCTTGCCTATAATTATGAGGTAAATATTTTCTCTTCAGCTCCCTTTTCATTTTCTCCCATGTAACGATCTTACTCTTCCCCTCACGTTCTCTTTGTTTCTTCAGATTTTCCCACCAAAAAGATGCATTCCGTCTAAGTTTGAGCGCCACAAGTTTGACCTTCTTTTGTTCTGGTGGTTCATGAAAATCGTTTTTTTTTTTTTTTTTTTTTTTTTTTTTTTTTTTTTTTTTTTTTTTTTTTTTTTTTTTTTTTTTTTTTTTTTTTTTTTTTTTTTTTTTTTTTTTTTTTTTTTTTTTTTTTTTTTTTTTTTTTTTTTTTTTTTTTTTTTTTTTTTTTTTTTTTTTTTTTTTTTTTTTTTTTTTTTTTTTTTTTTTTTTTTTTTTTTTTTTTTTTTTTTTTTTTTTTTTTTTTTTTTTTTTTTTTTTTTTTTTTTTTTTTTTTTTTTTTTTTTTTTTTTTTTTTTTTTTTTTTTTTTTTTTTTTTTTTTTTTTTTTTTTTTTTTTTTTTTTTTTTTTTTTTTTTTTTTTTTTTTTTTTTTTTTTTTTTTTTTTTTTTTTTTTTTTTTTTTTTTTTTTTTTTTTTTTTTTTTTTTTTTTTTTTTTTTTTTTTTTTTTTTTTTTTTTTTTTTTTTTTTTTTTTTTTTTTTTTTTTTTTTTTTTTTTTTTTTTTTTTTTTTTTTTTTTTTTTTTTTTTTTTTTTTTTTTTTTTTTTTTTTTTTTTTTTTTTTTTTTTTTTTTTTTTTTTTTTTTTTTTTTTTTTTTTTTTTTTTTTTTTTTTTTTTTTTTTTTTTTTTTTTTTTTTTTTTTTTTTTTTTTTTTTTTTTTTTTTTTTTTTTTTTTTTTTTTTTTTTTTTTTTTTTTTTTTTTTTTTTTTTTTTTTTTTTTTTTTTTTTTTTTTTTTTTTTTTTTTTTTTTTTTTTTTTTTTTTTTTTTTTTTTTTTTTTTTTTTTCCCCTTTTCTATTTTCTCCCATGTAACGATCTTACTCTTCCCCTCACGTTCTCTTTGTTTCTTCAGATTTTCCCACCAAAAAGATGCATTCCGTCTAAGTTTGAGCGCCACAAGTTTGACCTTCTTTTGTTCTGGTGGTTCATGAAAATCGAAAATTCTTTCTACTGTATTAAGCCAATCGATAAAATCATCAACATTTATTTTACCTTCAAATTCTGGAATATCTAATCTGGGGTTATATTTATTCTGCCACTCGTCTTGGACTTCATTTCTTCTCTGACATCTTCTCGACTCTCTTGGAAGACAAGGTATATCATCATCCGAAGTAAACTCTCGAACGTCATTTTCATGCTGGTTGTGTCTACTTTGAAGTTCGTCGATTATTTCATTTTTTTCTTGTAGACTACGCAGCAATTTTCGTAGCTGCAATCTCAATGACTTAGCGTCATCTTCATGGTCACTACCTTCACCAATTGCATCTTTTCCATTCTGCCTTGCCATGATCTCTAGCCTTTAGCTCTGATACCAAACTGATACTGGGGAGGATAAAAATGCAGAATGGATTTCGAAAGAAAACCGATAGAACAGTTGTTCAGATCGAAGATGTCACAGGAGACAAGGAATGAATTCTTGATAAAATGAAAAATAGCTCACCACCCAGTTTAAAATCAAAAGGGATACAGAAAGATCACCACCCTAATGACAATAAACAAGGATACAGAACTGAAAGCAAAAGACTCACCACTCAAGGATGCATCCAAGAGATACAGAGTTCAAAAGAGCACTTCAAGAGAGCTTCTCCAATATTCTCAGTTTTCTAAAAACCCTTTCAAAGCCCTAAACATGAAAATAAATATTAGTGCATGAAGCAACCCTTCATGCATAGGGAATTTCGAAATTAAGTCCTTTACAGCTGCCAACCACCTCCTTTAATCGAAATTAAGTCCTTCACAGCTGCCAACCACCTCCTTTAATGTATTCCTTAGCCATGAAGAAAAGCACTATGAGATAGCTTTACTTTTGTGCAGGGAATATGCTCTGATGAGCTGTCTTATCTGAGTTGACTGAGTTGAAGATTATGGGGCAATATTGTTGGCTAAAAAAATCATATTATCAGCATCGTCCATATGAACAGATTGTAGCAAATTAGACACTCCTGTGTCAGATTTCCCTTTGGTTTTGTCGAAAAATTCTTAATATAAACTACTGATATTTTACGTCGAATCTGTGACACTTGAAAATCTGTGCTGCAGAAAATTTCAATAGCATATTGTTGCCTTAACCGATCTATTTGCAATCTTTTTGAACAAAATTTCTTATATATTTCATAGATCATCTTGGCTTCCATCTAAGATTGATCTATTAAGGAATTCACCTCTAAAAACGATTTTGTGTTGCTGTAAATTTTCGTCGCAAACCGCTGAAATTTCTTATATATTTCTTTGCTGTTATATTGCCAAAATTTTCTTGATTAAATTGGACATACTTACTGTCATATACACTGAGATTTTGCTATCAATTCCCTCCTCAAATCTCTCAAGTTTTTTGTAAAAATTTTGTTGAGAAACCGCTGTTTCTTCGACGACAATTCTGCTCTTACAAGACAACACAATTCTGCAACAAATTTTCACTGATTTCTATCAAACCTTTGCTGCCATCTACCATAGATCTAAAACTTTCATCCACAGCCCTAAAACTCTACCAAACCACACCCTCAAACTGCACCCAAAACTACCACAAAACAAGCCTAAACCGTAGCCTACATCCACCAATCCACCAACCCTTTCGACTATCACTTCTCTCAACCTATACTTGCCTTTAACCCGACAACAAAAGAGAGATCTAAACATCACAGATTTGGAGGCATATTCTATGGCATCTAGGGAGGCAATCAATGCTAAATTCGAAGCCTTGGAGGCGTGAATGGAGGATAAGATTCGGACTCTCTTTACCGAACTCAGTTTGGGCCGACCACTAAGCTCGAAGAAATCACATCAAGGAGAGAGCTCTAACCAATCGCACCAAGCCCGAAGAGATAACTTCCAAGAGAGGAGAGGTTCAATGACTGATCTCAACTATCCACGAATGAGGGTGGACTTCCCTAGATGGGAAGGAGACCCGATTGGTTGGATCTCGCGTGCAGAGCGATATTTTCGGTACCACAAAACCGTGGATGCATCTATGGTGGAAATTGCAGCTATACATCTTGAAGGGGATGCCATACAATGGTTTCACTGGTTTAAATATGCTCATGGAGTTCTCTCATGGCGATAATTTAAAGAAGGGCTATTGATCCGCTTCGGACCAACCGATTACGAGAACATTGACGTTCTAGCAAAGATCCGACAAACCTCTACCGTTCGGGAGTACCAAACCAGGTTTGAAATGTTATCTAATCAAACTCGTGATTGGTCTCAAAAACAGCTATTGGAGACCTTCATTGAGGGCTTGAAGCCGGAGATCCGGGGAGAAGTTAAAGCACGACAACCGTACACGCTTATGGCAGCCATCTCTTTCGCATGACATCAAGAGGAGCGATTGAACCATGAAGCCCGAAGAACTAGGATTGCTTCTCAACCTACAATGCAGAAGCCCTCACCCCCCCACTATCAATCAAGTTCTTGCACCAAAAATGATGACAAGAGAAGAACTTCGGGAGCGATCTACAAAGGAGTTATGTTGGCATTGTGACAAGCCGTGGAGCCGCGAGCATCGCTGTAGAAAAGGGAGGCTTCTTATGATTGAACCAGTAGAAGAAGAGGTCATTGAACATCCAGAAGAGAGCTTTGAACATAATGAAGAAGATGTAGAAGAAGAGCCACAACCAACCGACGTTACGGTACACGCATTAGCCGGCTACTCCAACCCGCAAATGATGAAAGTTGGAGGCCTTCTTAAACAACAACCGATCACTGTTCTCATCGACACGGGCAGTACTAATAACTTCCTAAACAGTAAGGTTGCTGCTCGGATGGCACTACATATAGAAGGTTGCAGCAAGTTCGATGTAAAGGTTGCTGACGGCAGAATCCTAAAGTGCGACCAAAGATGCCCGCAGGTGAAACTATTACTGCAAGACCAAGAAATTATGACCAATTTCTTCCTCCTCCCTCTTGATGATCATGAGGCCATGCTCAGAATTGAATGGTTGATGACATTAGGTGATGTTTCCTGGAATTTTATGAAACTAATTTTGAGATTTTACAGCAAAGAGAAACAGGTGATTCTACACGGGAAACGTGGAGGTGACGTAATGATGATTTGCACACAACAAATGGAGAAGATTTTGCATAAAGCATGCAGCGGCTTTTTGGTACAACTTGAGCAACAAACTAAGGGAGAGCCAATAGAATTTGAAGATCCAAACCTACTTCCTTTGCTTGCTGAATTTTCAGATATATTTGACGAACCGCGCAACCTACCTCTTGCCCATTGACATGATCATTGTATACCGATTCTTCTGGGCAAATCTCCTGCAAATATTTGGCTATATCAACATTCATATCTGCAGAAGGATGAAATAGAAAGGATTATAAAAGAGATGCTCAAAATAGGAGTTATTCGACCAAGTTGCAGCCCCTACTCTTCATCAATGCTCTTCGTACGAAAGAAGGACGAAACATGGCGAATGTGCGTTGATTACCGAACCCTCAATGGCATAACCATCAAGGACAAATACCCTATTCCAATAGCAGATGAATTGCTAGATGAAAGGGAGCACAAATCTTCACAAAGCTGGACCTTCGATCCGGGTATCATCAAATATGAATGTGCAAAGAAGACATACCGAAAATCGCCTTTTGAACACACAACGGCCACTATGAATTTTTGTCAGAAGGTAGAATATCATGGGCATATCATATCAGAGGAAGGTGTGGCAGTGGACCCCTCCAAAATTGGAGCAATGCAGAATCGGTTGACCTCGTGGAACATAAAATTGCTACGTGGCTTTCTCGGTTTAATAGGCTACAATCGCAAGTTCATGAAAAACTATGGAAAGATCAGTGCACCACTCACATCTCTACTGAAAAAAGATGCCTTTCAATGGTCAGACAAAGCCTCCGCTGCCTTCGACAAACTTAAGGCAGCCATGACAATGACGCCGGTGCTAGTACTACTAGATTTCAATCAACCCTTCATTATTGAGGCCGACGCATCTGGAGTCGGAATCGGAGCCATTCTCATGCAAGATGGTCGACCACTCGCATACACTAGTAAGACATTGTCTCACTCCCATCAAAACATGGCAACACATGATAAGGAAATGCTCGCCATTGTGCACGCAGCAGCGAGGTGGAGAC
Organism: Musa balbisiana; assembly: GCA_004837865.1. Lineage (NCBI taxonomy): Eukaryota > Viridiplantae > Streptophyta > Magnoliopsida > Zingiberales > Musaceae > Musa > Musa balbisiana. The sequence continues at coordinate 10,737,455 of CM017189.1, forward strand.
CCTGCTTGATCGGACGACGATTTCAAATTAAAACCGACTATAAAAGCCTCAATTACTTTTTGGAGCAAAAGATATCATCCCCTGAGCAGCAAAAATGGGTAACAAAACTTCTTAGATTTGATTATGAAATAACTTACAAAAAGGGGAAAGAGAATGTTGTTGCAGATGCGCTTTCGCAGCTAGTCGAGCAAGCTGAACTTTCGGCCATTTCGCTTCCAACCAGTAACTTCCTTAAGGATATTAAGATGGAATGGCAAGATGATCCCGAGACCAGTAAAATCATAAAAAAATTGGAAGAAGCATCAAGCTCCGTGGCACATTACAATTGGGACTCAAAAGAATTACACTATAAAGGACGCACTATGCTTATGACAAATTCTACTTGCATCTTCACGAGCAAATTTTGGATAAAGTTATTCCATATGCAGGGTACTAAATTGAAAAGGAGTATGCAATATCACCCACAAACCGACAGCCAGACAAAAGTTGTAAATAGGTGCTTGGAGACAGCCCAAAGCCACCTACCAAATATGACTACTCAAGGAGAACTCCAGATCCAGCCAAGTGTCATTATTGATCAATGGATCGTGACTCGACGATGACAACCCACTACTGAAGTGCTAATACAGTGGGTGAACCTACCAACAGAAGATGCCACTTGGGAGAACTATGACGACTTGAAGATCAAATTCCCAAAATTCATGAATCGTCAGCCTCGAGGACAAGGCTGATTTGAAGAGGGCGGGTTTGTTAGGACTCTAGCTAGGAGAGTCCTAATTGAGAGGGACATTCATGTAACACCTACCTAAGCCGACCCCTATTAAAAGGTGAAGAGGCTGGCTAGGGTTTGAAGGTTATTTCTTAAAGAAGAATTAGGAGTTATAAAGGAATAGGAGTCTGTTTACCTTGTATCATTTCTATTTTACTCTCTTGCTCTTGCTGGGCATCTCATCTTTTCTCTCTTAGAACTCCGTAAGTATAGAATGATATTGAGCTGATGCTGATGCATGACGTCTTGTTTACCTTGTATCATTTCTATTTTACTCTCTTGCTCTTGCTGGGCATCTCATCTTTTCTCTCTTAGAACTCCGTAAGTCAAACAGGAATCTTTCTTGCACCCGACGAAAACAGGACATTCTCTGGTCGACTTAGCGCTTGCAGCAGATTTCCTTTCTACAGCGACCTCAACTCTAAAGTAAGAATGGAATTGAAGTGAAGAGCATCAGGTGGGTCAGTTATCTTCTTCTATAATACATCGCTAATTCTTCTTTAGTCCTAATCTCGAGCGGCAGGGAGCTTAGAGACAAGCAACGTAGTTACCAAGTGCTGAGGCGTTCAGTTGATCGAGGAAAAAGGGATGCTGTGTGTGGTTAGGTTTACTCATATCTATCTTGCTTGGTTTTATTGAGTGCATCACAGCTTTAAGGTCCATGCGGGTCTATGTTCTTAGTGGGAGCCAGGGAAATTCCGCAACTTAAGGGAAATTCCGCAACTAAAGTAATAAGTGGCCCTATAAGATCGAGTCAGAAAGAGGAGAAGCCGGCCCTTGTGCTAAGCTAATGCGAGTGGAGTTGTGCTTACGTGAGCTATGTAGGTTGATTACCACTTTCTATATTTTGAGTTTTAGGTTCAGATTCTTTTCTTAAGCAGAGCTCATAGAAAAAGTAAGAAACCGATGAAACAGCCATAAAACGACTTCCAACTGCGGTCAGGTCAACACCACGGAATGATGGGTTGGGGATTTTCGACTTAATGGGTGATTTGCCATAATGATGGTTTCCCCTTCGCTGACTTGAAGTTTCGGATAGTGGTAGTAGCGGCCAGTTATGTTGTCTTAGATAGAATCCGCAGTGCGGGTGTCAGCTGCTGTAGTCGAAAGGAAGTAAGCAAGATCCGGCTTTGAAGCGGGAAGGGGCTTAACAGGAAGTATTGTTTCTTTGGGTGCTTCTTCCAGTCCAGTTCCCTCTATCCATGTTAAGAATAAATGCTACTTCATTCTGGGATTTCTTTTCCTTCTCTCTTGCATGAACACATGGGAAAAATCATTGTAACCTATAGGATTTGAAGAGACATGAGAGGTTACACACCATGAGATAGATGACTATTAAGCAAAGGGTTATTAAAATCAAGAGTCAATAGTCTATTTTATAGGTGACACATAAGATAAGTGTTTGAATGTAGCCCTAGAGTCTTGTCACTCTCTTAGAAGCTATCACCATATAAGTCATGAGATAATGGAATGTAGCCCTAGAGTCTTGTCACTCTCTTAGAAGAAGCTATCACTATATAAGGTCAAATAAGCTATGTCTAATGATTAAGTAGAGATAGAGTGAGTTAATAAAAGGTCCGGCTGTATACTTGTCAAGAATCATAATAAAGTGATTATTTTCCTCTTGCATCAAATTCCCTTCCCAAAACTATTCCTCTCCATCTCCCTCTTTTGCTTTTCTTAGAAAAGTGGTATCAGAGCCAAGTTCCAATGGAAAATAGAATGAAACTCAAACCTAACAAAGGAGAATGACAAGAATGTGAACATCCTTATTCCGGCTTTGTTTGGATCTCAAGAATATGGGAGGTGGTCGAGTATGATGAGCCTCCAGATTATGCCATCTTTACTAGGTCCAAAGAGCAACCAACCGGACAACGAATAAGGCGCTCTTACTCATCTACCAAGGGCTAGATTCTGGACTTTATAAGGGGGGGTCAGCCTCCAAAGAAGCTTGGGAAGTAACAAACTCCAACAAAGGTATTGAGAAGGTGAGAGCTAGCTTCAATCACTTAGAGCCGAATTAGCAACTTTGCATCATATTTATGAGTCCTATTCCATTTCGGACTATTTTACAAGAGTTCTAACCATTGTGAATCAACAAAGAAGATATTGTTAGAAACTCTCAGATCTTGGTGTGATCGAAAAAGTACTTTGATCGCAACATGAGAAGTTCCACTGTGGTCTCTATCCAAGAATCAAAGGATTTAGACCATAACACTATTGATGAGCTAATGGGTTGAAGCACATTCACATTTTGTTAACCAAAACCGGGTGGAAGAACAAGTGCTTTTCAAGCGGAACTTTGAAAGAAACGAAGGCTCAAGTGATCGCGGTCGTGCAAGAGGCCGAGAGAACGTAGAAGAGGACATGGCCAAGGAGGAAGAGGAAGAAACAATGATGGAGACCTTAAGTCCAATACAAGAACAATAAAACAGAGGAATACATTTCTTTGAAAGCAAGACAAATCGCTTAATTGCTCTCAAATGGAGATGTAAACTGAAATGACGCTTAATTGCTAGAAAGTGAGATGTCAAATCATATCTTATTCATCTCTAACATTAACCATGATTGGTGGCAAAGAGGCGGAAAGACTTATTGGAAGGACTCCTAATGGCAATTGCACTTTCGGCTTTACATGCGCTCTTCTCATCCACCAAGGCTATATTCTGGCCTTTTAAGAAGGGCTGCCAAATTTCTCCCCCAAAAAAAAGAAGCTTGGGAATAACAAACTCCACAAAGGTATTAAAAGGTGAGAGCTAGCTTCAATCACTTAGAGCCGAATTAGCAACTTTGCATCATATTGATGAGTCCTATTCTATTTCAGACTATTTGACAAGAGTGCTCACTATTGTGAATCAACAAAGAAGATATTGTTAGGAAACCCTCAGATCTTGGTGTGATCGAAAAAGTACTTTGATCGCAAACATGAGAAGTTCCACTGTGGTCTCTATCCAAGAATCAAAGGATTTAGACCATAACACTATTGATGAGCTAATGGGTTGAAGCACATTCACATTTTGTTAACCAAAACCGGGTGGAAGAACAAGTGCTTTTCAAGCGGAACTTTGAAAGAAACGAAGGCTCAAGTGATCGCGGTCGTGCAAGAGGCCGAGAGAACGTAGAAGAGGACATGGCCAAGGAGGAAGAGGAAGAAACAATGATGGAGACCTTAAGTCCAATACAAGAACAATAAAAAGAGGAAATACATTTCTTTGAAAGCAAGACAAATCGCTTAATTGCTCTCAAATGGAGATGTAAAATGAAATGACGCTTAATTGCTAGAAAGTTGAGATGTCAAATCATATCTTATTCATCTTAACCATTAACCATGATGTGGTGGCAAAGAGGCGGAAAGACTTATTGGAAGGACTCCTAATGGCAATTGCACTTTCGGCTTTACATTCTGGCTTCTCCGATCTCAACATGCTATCTACTAAGAAGATGGTGCCTGGTCAACCCTATAATACATTATTCCCTAGTCCAATATGTTCAGGGTGTGTTCTTGCCTAACAACGAATAAGAAGCTTTCCACATGATAAGGCAAACATAAGAGCAAAGAAGCTCATTCATTCCGACGTGGTCCTATTGCTCCAACATCCTTTATAGTAAGCATCGCCTTTTTCTCACTTTTCTGAATGACTAGAATAATATCGAATAGAAATCATATATATCATAACATATATCATAGGTTCTTTCTTTCCATAAAATAAGGGGTTTTCGGATGGATGTTCAAGAAGAAGTTCCAAACTATTGTGGAGAATTAAAGCGGCGACTACTGAAAAACCATCTGCTCCGATCGAGGTAGTGAATTAACCTCCAAAGCATTTTCCAACTTTTGTGATGAGCACGGCATTGACATCAACTAACGGCACTAGATTCTCCCCAGTGTGGCGGAAAGAAGGAATCATAACATTCTTTACATGGTGATAGTGAGAAGCATGCTATTGACCGGAAACATGCCCACAGAGTATTGGGCGGAAGCGGTGGCTTGTGTCATCTGCATCCTAAACCGGTGCACCATATAAAGCTTGGAGAACAAGACTACACAAGAAGCATGACTCATAAGAAAGCCCAGCAGTCTCACACTTCAAGATCTTTGGGTACTTATGCACACTTCCCGATCAAAGGCTCAAAACTCGTCTCGGGTATTACACTAAATCAAAAGCTTACAAATGACAGAATCCTAACTCAAAGGTTGTAATAAGTATCGATTTGGAGTTCAATGAAGATAAGGTGTATGGAATTGGGAGAGCAACATCGAAGAGATGCATGAGGAAGAACAAAAGCTAAGTGTTCCATTTCAGAAACCCCATAACCATAAACATCCTATACTACACAAACATCTACAGAAGATTGCCCAAGACCTAAATAGAAAGGGAGTCTAAGAGAACGATTTGAAAGTGACAGATTTCATTACATATTCTTTGTCTCCTTGCGGATAGTGCTTCAATATATGAGGATGCCATAAAAGATAGAAAAGTGTCAGGTCGGATGATGAGATCAACTCCATCGAAAGAAACACAATACATGTTAGTTAGCATCACTACCTGAAGCACACACAAATGCTATAGGTGGGAAGTGGGTTTACAAAAGAAATGAAATCCAAATGCACAAGGCCCAGTTGATCGGTACAAAGCAAGATTGGTGGCAAAGGGTTACAAGCGCATCCACTATGATTAGGTATTTGCCCCAGTTATCCGAATAGAAACGATTTTCTTCCAAATCTCTATTGACGTACAAAAGAATTGGTAAATCTATCAAATAGACGTCTATTCCGCATTTTGGAATAGTTGGATTGAGTAAGAGGTGTATATAAAGCCATTTTGTTCTATTAATAAGGGGGGTTCTATTCATCAAGGGGCATTAAGAATCGAATTAGTGATAAAGTGGAAGGTAGCTCTGCTCTATATGACCTAAAGCTAGCACCTAACGTCTTCCATGCTATCATTTATGCCTAAAGCTCTAGCACCTAACGTCTTCCAGGCTATCCATCATTGATAGCTAGCACCTAACGTCTTCCATGCTATCCATCATTGATGCCTAACACCTAACTCGATGCTCTCATTGATGCCTATTTCAAGCTAAATGGGTTATTTGCAGTGTCCTTATTTAAGCGAGTGCTCTTTCTTTATTGGAAGATAAGATGCACCCAAATGGAGATGGATGACTTGTTTGCTTGTAGCTCCGTTAGCGCCCAAAACAGTAAGCTAGCGCGCTTGTTTCTTGCTTGTATGTTTGTTCCCTAGCCCCTTTTACTAGTCAAGTTTCTTCTATTGCTTGTTGAGTTGAGTTCGCCAAAGACAAAAGTGCAACAACTTACTCTCTCGCGCCGGACAATATGTCAAGTACTGGTAGAGTCTAGCATGAGGCTGCATCAAGCAACATTCTAATGGCTTCAAGTGGAGGAGATAGGTGGCTTTCAAGATCAAAGTTGTCAATTGAAGTGTCGTGCATACTCGTCTCTTTGGGCGCTGGCAGGAGTTGTAGAAAAGCCGGGTTTACAGTAGTGTTGTCGGTTAATCAAACAGCAAGTATTGTTTGGGGAGGCAGAAAGTACGCGTTAGAGGGTTTGCAAGAGGGAAGTCTTCTTAAGCAACCAAAGGCATTAGTTTAGCATTTCGGTGGACAAGAGAGGGAATTAGCCATTAGCGTGGTTTAGCCTCCGCTCAACGACTCAAAAGAATGGTTTACGGCCCACTAAGTATTCGAAATAAGGGTGAGTTTCTGAAGCCTGAACCTTTATGTGATCCAAAGAGTTGAGTTATTGTGGGAGTGCGGTATTGCGGGGAAAGCATCTCTTGACTCTGTTGAGTTCGGTGCTCTAGCTCCTGTGTTCGTGTAATAGATGCAGGTCCAGGCCCATATTAAGTAGCATCAGGGGGACTTAGTCACAACCCCAGTACGAGCTTTCTTTCTCGCCAACCGCCCGGGCTAGAAAACTACATTATGAAATTCATACTTGAGACTTTAAGTCAAGGTAAGGCATCCATAAGTCCAGTCCAGATTCATGGCTAAAATGCATCAGAAGGATCGTTTCTTAGTTTCAATGGAATTATGGCTATCAGAGGAGTTTCCCATGGCTTAAAAGACTCTGAGGGCCTATTTGACTGCTTTCCCTTGTAGTGGTTGACCAGAGAATGAATCAACGGTGTCAAGGCGGTCAGCTGCGAGGGGGTCTGCAAGTTACGAGTTATTGTGGAAGAATCCAAGTACTGTATTCGTTCGGGCGGGGTGCTAAGAGAGTTTCTAGGTGTAGGTGGTGTATTGGTCAGGTCAGGTGATATTCAATGCAATTTAGACTTTTGAGTGGAATCCCGTTTTCAGCGGCAGGAGCTTCAACAGTGTTCGGCGGTATTGAGCTAATACACATGTGTCACGTCAGTGAGTTCTTCGGCCAAGGCAACGACGGTCCGGGTCGGCTAGGAATTGCAGAGAGAGGAAGTGGGTTTCACTACCTCATGGGCTTCGGACTCCGTCTCCCTTTTACGCCTCCCCACACTCTCTTTCATTGGAGTCAGACCGAGGGTGCACGCTGTCATTAGATCAGACGGGTACTCATCTCCTAACCAAGGCTATAACCTTCCAGAGTAATGCAGAAGAGCTTCCTCTTACTTAATGTAAGTAAAGTCAATCAATATGCTTACAACACATGGATAGGACATATGCTGACTAGATGAAATCAATATGCTTACAACACTGATAGGAAGAGAGAGAGTCCATCTTGATCTGGTCTCAAAGCAGAGGAGGAAGTGTGGCTTTTCCTTCGACATAGTTCTCCTCCTACAATGGATGGTCATGAGGTCTGTGATGCATTCCCTGATTTTTTCCCCAGCTACGTGAGAATAGAGAAGTGCAAGATGCAATGAGAAATAGACTTAGCAAGTGTTTTTCTTCCTGAGGTGGAACAGAAGCTTTCTTGGAACTAATGGAGAGGGTCGATGTAAGATAGGTTATATAGGAAGGCTGTTGCCGATGGGTTATGGGAGAGGGAAGCTAGACCTTAGGTTATAGTAAGGGAAGGTTGTAACTAACTAAAGAAAGAGTGGAAGCGTGCAATATTATGCATCAACTACCTTTTGTACTGTGCTAGAATGCATCCCCTTCCGCCCTACACCCGAAGAAATAAGATGTATGTGGTGTCTGCTCGTGAGTACTTTCCCTTTGCTACGATTCATATGACTCAATGACCGATAGTGTCATCACCGGCATCGATATCAACAATCTATCTAATGCAGGCAGCAGTTCCTCTACTGGGCTGAATCCTAAGAAAGAATCATAGCGGTGGGAAGAAGAGAACTCGTACCTGCCAGTCTTCCTCCATGGTGAAAGAAAGAGGACCATCTTCGAATCCCTATCATTGCCCCATAAAGCCTAAAGGAAAGACAGAGGAAACCATCTTCCAATCCGAGCATTGCCATCAAATAGGAAGACGGAAGATGATGGAAAGAAGAATTATTGAAGAAGCTTTATTGAAGAATGTGAAGTAGCAAATTTAGTGCCACATCCGCATGGAATCAAATTAGGCAAAAAAATAACAAGTGGCACCCAAGTAATTGGACATGGGATTGACCGGGATCACAGAGACATTCCTTATGTACATGGCAGGCCCTTCTGAATAAACTACCTACAATAGATAATATGAAAAGAAGAGGTATCCATCATGTTAACCGATGCTCCCTTTGCATGCAACAAGAAGAAACTATTGATCATCTCTATTTTGCTTGTGACTATACTAAATGGATATGGAAGGAGATTCTCCAGCGATTCGAACTCAATAGAATGCCGCAACCAAACTTGCATCAAGAATTAGGTGACCTCATGTAATATTTTTCAAGAAAAGGATCTCTTACACAATTGGCAAAGGTTACTTTCAGATGCGCTATTTGGTGGATGTGGAAGGAAAGATGTAGCAGAATCTTTGAGTGTCAACACACAAACAATGCTCAGCTCTTGACAAAGATTTATTAGAGACTCAAGATCTTGTATGGAGAACGATATCAAAATGGAGCACTTTACACGAAGAGAAAAAAATATTTTTATCAAATTCAATTTTGCTATTAGCTAAAAACCTTGGGCATGAAGTTAAAAGCTGTACCCACAGGAAATCTTGGCATATCTGGACTTTATATTTTATTTGTTGGCCATAGTTAAGAGTTATAGTCTACAGCATGTGTAGTCATAACTACCGCATGAGTACTCTACGAGTTATCTAGCTTCGTCTATAACTGGTATAGACAAAGCTATTTGTAGAAATTTTACACAAAATCAATTTACTTTTTACTTATCAAAAAAGAATGTGAAGTAGCTTAAAATATATTAACATGTTCCCTCTCCTATTTATACAGATTAGGAGGAAGGATTTCCTTCAACAGAATAGAGGATTTTTCTCAACAAAATAAAGAGATTTCCTCATATAGTTGGGGAAATATTATCTTCTATCAGAAGACACCATCTGACAATATAGAAAGACGGAGAGAAAGATGGCAGGCACTACACTAGAAAAAGCAAGGAAGCACGGAACCAAGGTCCTTATACTCTATCGAAGTGGGGTCAGCTTTGCTTCGTATTCTACGTGGGCTAGCAGAAAGGGATGGGAGCCTCTCAATCACAGCTTCAGGCTTGCGGATTATTTTCTCTCTATCTCTCTCCTCAGGGTGGGTCGGAATAGCATTATCTTACAGGTGGGTGACCGACCTTAGTCTCGTTCCCTTCTCTTTCACCATGAGATGTGATTACAATTGGATGCCAACAATCTCGAGAAATGGCACTCCTCATGCCAATACACGGTGCCATGAAGAATAAGATAGCCATTGACTGGTTTTTATACCACTGGATTACTGATCTAGTCTAATCACCGTTCAAATCTATTCTATCGGAGCTATTAGTCAAGACAGCAAACTGAGCAGGCAGAACCTTTGAGTAAGACCATTCTTCCCTCAAACAACACTAAAGAGCCATCAGCGCCTCCTTCTTTAGAATTTCACAATGATAGGATTACAATAACAAGCTACATGACGCGTCGAGAAGAGGTTCGCCTGCAGATGTAGAGTTAGTCTTTCCCTGGTTTTTCATTGAAGGAATAAAGGCAGTTGACCGAACATGTTGGCTCTAAGGGTTCCTCCATCCGGGTAGGTAGCCAAGAGAACTAGTGGATCTCGGTGTTGCGCTAACCCACTCCAAGTAGTCGAGTTCTGGTCTTCAAATGATGGTTACGTTCTAGTTGTTGGCGATGAGAGAGAAAGAAGTGAATCGATTAAGTCGAGTTGACAGCTGCAAGATGTTCTTCTAGTGTTATAGACAAGTTTCTTTCAGTTCTTGTGTCATTGTCTGCGATAGAATCTAGAATCCCTCAGTTGGGCCGTAAAGTCTCTTCAATTGCATTTCATCTTAATAACATAAACCATTGACGAAGCCTAACCCGTTCGCTTGTCTTTTTCGTTACCTTCAAGCTAAAGGGGTGCAAAATTCCTAACCAAGTATCACCTCGCCGAACGATCAAGTATCTAAAGAGCGTGTCTTTCTCTATTGTTATAGCAATTTTAGGGCTTCATGAGTTTCTTCTGAATCATAGGTTATCACTTCACTTGGCGACTTGTCCCACTCTCTCGTAAGTTCAACCCCCCAAGGCACTCCTAATGTTGGGCGTGAGGTCTTATTCGCTCGTGCAGATGTTTCTCAATATCCTTATGCATCATTCCATCAATCAAAATGATGTTTAAGTTGTCTGTATCAGTTGATGGGAGACCAATGAGATGACTCATACAAATAACACGGGATGCAAATCTCAGAAAGAAATAGAATATTATCGGAGAAGAAACTCATATTATATAAGAGTATTATCGTAGAATAGTACATTATAGAAAATAGAAGTATGTTAGGTAAAACAGCAAACGGGTATTCCACTATTCGTTCCAGAGGTGCTTCCTCATGGGGAGGGACAGTTGAAACTGCACGATCATATGAAAGAATGGATTCTGAAGTTTGAACAACTACACGAGATGGTACAAGACGAAACGATAGGAGAGGTACTGCTTTGGAAGCACGAGATGGTCTTTCTCTTAGTTGGCAGGGAATTTCTGTTAGGACTCTAGCTAGGAGAGTCCTAATTGATAGGGGCAATCATGTAAAACCTACCTAAGCCGACCCTTATTAAAGAGGTGAAGAGGCCGGCTAGGGTTTGAAGGTTATTTCTTAAAGAAGAATTAGGAGTTGTAAAGGAATAGGAGTCTTGAGTAGGAGTCCTATTAGGAGTCTTGAGTAGAAGTCTTAATTGAGTAAGAGTCTTGAGTAGGAGTCCTATTAGGAGTTAGGGTTTAGACACCCTATAAATAGTCATGTATTCATCCTCTTTTGATAAGCAATAGATGAATCTTTTCTGCAGCCTTTGAGCAGCAACTTGGAGGAAGGAACCCCTATAGAGTTCCAGGAGGCCGATCCCCTAAAGAGATCAACCCCAAGCTTAGAATCTGCAAGGGTTCTAACAATTTCCCATAAGATTAGTTGCACAGCGGTTAAACGACGAAAAAACGAATGATTAGAATGCTTGTAGAGCAAAGTAATGAAACGATTGGAATAGAAGATAGGGTATTCGACCTACAATGGGTGAGTTACTGGAAGAGCGGAATACAACTGTTACAGTACTTATGCTCGTGTTGAAGTCAGCAGAAATCAATTGAACCATCTAATACAACGGGCGAGAAAAATACGAGGTCAACTAGGAGAAAAATAGACACTCCAAACAAGCAGAAGCGCGTCGGGAGGAAATGCATAAGGGTAATTGTACTACTCGAACTTTACTTTACTTTCCAAGCCTATACACAAGCACCGACACCTATACCACTTTAGCACCCAACCCAACCCAAAGCAAAGAAACTCTACTTTAAGATGAAAACAATATAGGAAGTGACTTCCCAATATCTTGCAGCTGAAGATCTTTATCAGGCTTCCTCTCTTGTTGGAGACTTCCCACTTGTAGCGGACTTTGCGCTTGCTGTCAAAAAGATCGGACTAGCTTCTTGCCTTGCACCAAGAAAAACTGTTAGAACCCTTGCAGATTATAAGCTTGGGGTTGATCTCTTTAGGGGATCGGCCTCCTGGAACTTTATAAGGGTTCCTTCCTCCAAGTTGCTGCTCAAAGGATGCAGAAAAGATTCATCTATTGCTTAATGAAAAGAGGAGGAATACATGGCTATTTATAGGGTTTCTAAACCCTAACTCCTAATAGGACTCCTACTTCTAACTAACTCCTAATAGGACTCCTACTCAAGACTCCTACTTCCAATCAACTCCTAGTTCTTCTCTAAGAAATAACTACCATACCTTAGCTGGCCTCTTTACCTCTTTATTAGGGGTCAACTTAGGTAGGTTTTACATGAATGTCCCTCTCAATTAGGACTCTCCTAGCTAGAGTCCTAACAGACTCGCCCTCTTCAAATCAGTCTTGCCCTCAAGACTGAGATTCCATGAACTCAGGGAATCGGGTCTTTAGCTCATCATATGGTTCCCATGTGGCATCTTCAAGTGGTAAATTATTTCAATGCACTAGTACTTCAGTAGAGGGACGTCGGCGACGCATCACGATCCTGCGATCGAGGATGACTTATGGTTGGGCTTGAATAACTCTATCCTCAATGGTGTTGGGCAATTGGATTTGAGGTGACTCGTGTTCTCCTAACTTGGGCTTCAAGCATGACACATGGAAGACAGGATGAATTTTGGCATCCGCAGGCAATTTAAGTCTGTACGCCACAGCTCCAATACGCTTTGTGATATGATAGGGCTCATAAAAATGTGGGAATAGCTTCATGGAGGCTCAAGTTTTGATGAAGAGTTGCTTGTATGGCTGTAGGCGAAGATAAACCCAATCTCCTTGACACGGGAGTGTCTAATTTGCTACAATTTGTTCAATATGGACGATGTTGATAATATGATTTTTTTTTTTTTAGCCAACAATATTACCTCATAATCTTCAACTAAGTCAACTCAGATAAGACAGCTCATCAGCATATTCCCTGCACAAAAGTAAAGCTGTCTCATAGTACTTTTCTTCATGGCTAAGGAATATATTAAAGGAGGTGGTTGGCAGCTGTGAAGGACTTAATTTCGATTAAAGGAGGTGATTGGCAGCTGTAAAGGACTTAATTTCGAAATTCCCTATGCATGAAGGGTTGTTTCATGCACTAGTATTTATTTTCATGTTTAGGGCTTTGAAAGGGTCTTTAGAAAACTGAGAATATTGGAGAAGCTCTCTTGAAGTGCTCTTTTGAACTCTGTATCTCTTGGATGCATCTTTGAGTGGTGAGTCTTTTGCTTTCAGTTCTGTATCCTTGTTTATTGTCATTAGGGTAGTAATCTTTTTGTATCCCTTTTGATTTTAAACTGGGTGGTGAGCTATTTTTCATTTTATCAAAGTTTTATCAAGAATTCATTCCTTGTCTCCTGTGACATTTTCTATCTGAACAACTGTTCTATCTGTTTTCTTTCGAAATCCATTCTGCATTTTTACCCTTCCCGGTATTAGTTTGGTATCAGAGCTAAAGGCTAGAGATTATGGCATGGCGGAATGGAAAAGATGTAGTTGGTGAAGGTAGTGACCATGAAGATGACGCTAAGTCGTTGAGATTGTAGCTACGAAAATTGCTGCGTAGTCTACAAGAAAAAAATGAAATAATCGACGAACTTCAAAGTAGACACAACCAGCATGAAAATGACATTCGAGAGTTTACTTCTGATGATGATATAGCTCGTCTTCCAAGAGAGTCGAGAAATGTTAGAGAAGAAACGAAGTCCAAGACGAGTGGCAGATTAAATATAACCCTAGATTAGATATTCCAGAATTTGAAGGTAAAATAAATGTTGATGATTTTATCGATTGGCTTAATACAGTAGAAAGAATTTTCGATTTTCATGAACCATCAGAACAAAAGAAGGTCAAACTTGTGGCACTCAAACTTAGACGGAATGCATCTTTTTGGTGGGAAAATCTGAAGAAACAAAGAGAACGTGAGGGGAAGAATAAGATCGTTTCATGGGAGAAAATGAACAGGAAGCTGAAGAGAAAATATTTACCTCATAATTATAGGCAAGAGATATTTCTCAAAATACATGATTTCAAGCAAAAAGATCTTAGTGTGGAGGAGTACACTGCAGAATTCGATAATTTGATGTTGAAAGGAGAGCTTGTGGAACCGGAAGAGCAAACAATCACAAGATACCTCGGAGGTCTGAACTATGAGATTGCTAAAGTTGTTCAACTACAATCATATTGGTCTTTAAATGATGTGAGCAAGCTGGCATTAAAAGTTAAAAAGCAATAGAAGTTTGAAAAGAGTGTTCGGTACGGCTCAAAAGAAGGCTATACAAGAGCAGGAAGTTCCAAGCCTATTGTCCAAAGCAAGGTGATAACGAAGGTACAAGAAAAGGGTGAAGAATCTATTGGCAACAAAAAAACACCTAATTCTTCTACCCCAAGTGGCCGAAAATTCTTTAAATGTCATGGTTTTGGGCATATTGCTTCAAATTGTCCAAATAGGAGGATTGTAACTTTGGTTGAAGATCATAGTGATGGAGGAGAGGATGAAGCTGAGGACGAACCAAAATACGATGATGATGAGGAAGAGATTACTTATGCTAATCATGGTTTGTCTATTGTATTGCAACGTAGTTTACAAGTGTCCTATGTGGCCGACGATGAAAGTTGGGTGAGAAAAAATGTGTTTCACACTAAATGCACTTCTCTTGGCAAGGTGTGCTTGGTGATCATCGATAACGGCAGCTTTGAGAATGTAGTATCTTTGGAGATGGTGCAGAAGCTAAAGTTGGACACCATCCCTCATCCACATCCATACCAGTTATGTTGGCTACAGAAAGGAAATGACATCAATGTAACGAAAAGATATTTAGTTTCATTTTCTATTAGCAAGTATTACAAAGATGAAGTATGGTGTGATGTTGCTCCTATAGATGCTTGTCATTTGCTATTGGGAAGACCTTGGCATTATGATAGAAGGGTGTTGTATGACGGCTACAAACATACTTATTCTTTTAAGGTGAATGAAAAGAAGATTATCTGAGCTCCATTACAACCATCCGAAATCAGTGCACCAAAGAAGAAAGTTAGCGCTTTTATGTCTTATGGTGAATGCAAAGGTGAATTAGACAAGGGTGGTCAAATTATGGCTCTAGTAGTAGTAGAGGAACATGAACAACACAAGGAGACACTAGCAATCATGAAACAAATCCTAGAAGAATTTGAAGATGTTATACCAGAAGAGATTTCACATGGCCTTCCACCCTTGAGAGACATCCAACATCACATTGATCTCATTCCAGGGGCTGTTCTACCTAATAAGGCAGCATATAGAATGAGTCCCAAGGAGCATGAAGAACTTCAAAGGCAAGTTGATGAATTGGTGAAAAAAGGGTTAATTCGGGAGAGCATGAGTCCTTGTGTGGTTTCAGCCTTGTTGGTGCCTAAGAAGGATGGTTCTTGAAGAATGTGCGTAGACAGTCGCACCATCAACAAAATCACAGTGGACTATCGCTTTCCTATTCCAAAGTTAGATGATTTACTTGATCAATTGTGTGGTGCTTATATTTTCTCAAAAATTGATTTGAGGAGTGGCTATCACCAAATAAGAATGAGGCCCAGAGATGAGTGGAAAACAACATTTAAAACTATAGAAGGCTTATATGAATGGTTGGTTATGCCATTTGGGCTATCTAATGCTCCGAGCACCTTCATGAGATTTATGAATCACATACTTAAGCCATGCATTGGAATATTTGTTGTAGTTTATTTTGATGATATATTGGTGTACAGCAAGAGCAAAGAGGAGCATATGAATCATCTGAAAGAGATCTTTCTTATTTTGAGGTAGCAAAAGCTTTATGCTAATCTAAAGAAGTGTGATTTCTTTACTTCTAGTGCGGTGTTTTTGGGGTATGTTGTTTCAAAAGATGGAATCATGATGGATCAAAGTAAGGTAGAGGCTATTCTCAATTGGCCGACACCTGCTTCATTGCATGATGTGAGGAGTTTCCATGGCTTAACTTCGTTTTATAAAAGATTTATCAAGGGTTTCAGCTCTATTGTCGCTCCAATCACCGAATGTCTGAAATGTGATAAATTCAAATGAACTAGTGAAGCTAATGATGCTTTTGAGCTTTTAAAAAGAAATGTGACCGAAGCTCTTATCTTAGTTCTACCAAATTTTGACAATATGTTTGAAGTTGAATGTGATACATCTAATATGAGAATTGGTGTTGTTTTGAGTCAAGACGGAAAGCCAATTGCATTTTTTAGTGAAAAGCTGAATGATACAAGAAAGAAATACTCTACTTATGATAAGTAGTTTTATGCGATTTATCGAGCTTTGTCTCATTAGAGTCAATATCTTCTTGCCAAGCCATTTGTTCTATATTCTGATCATGAGGCATTAAAGTTCATTAATCACCAACACAAACTAAACAAGAGGCATGTAGCTTGGGTGGAGTTTTTACAATCTTACAACTTTACAATCAAGCACAAATCTGGTGTTCAAAATGTAGTTGCTGACGCATTGAGCAGAAAACATTCTTTATTATCAACAATGGAAGTTAAAGTGGTTGGATTTGAAACATTCAAAGATCTCTATGAGAATGATGTGGATTTCGGCTCAATATGGCAGAATTGTAAATCAGGTTCCTTTCAACAATTTTTTATCTTTGATGGTTTTCTTTTTCGAGCTAATGCTTTGTGTGTTCCATCTTGTTCTTTGAGACAAGTAATTCTAGCTGAAGCTCATGGTGGTGTTTTGGGAGGACATTTTGGTAGGGACAAGACTCTAGCTCTGGTTCAATCAAATTTCTACTGGCCTAAAATGTTCAGAGATGTGGATAGACATGTGAAGTGATGCCGATTATGTCATTTCGCAAAAATAAGAAGTCAAAATTCTGGTTTGTATACTCCATTGCCAGTGCCAAATGCTCCATGGGAGGATGTGAGTGTTGATTTCGTTTTGGGACTGTCAAGAACTCAAAGGAACAAAGATTCTATCATGGTTGTTGTTGACAGATTTTCAAAAATGTCTCACTTTATTCCATGCAATAGATCAAATGATGCATCGCATATTGCTGATTTATATTTTAAGGAGATTGTTAAATTGCATGGTATTCCAAGAACTATGATTTCTGATCGAGATTCAAAATTTGTAAGTTATTTTTGGAGAACTTTTTGGAGGAAGCTGGGTACTTCTTTGAATTTCAGCAGCTTGCATCATCCACAAACCGATGGGCAAACTGAGGTAACAAACAGAAGCTTGGGAAATTTGCTTAGAAGCTATGTTGGCAAGAATATTAAGCAATGGGATCTCATTCTTCCACAAATTGAATTTGCCTATAATCGTTCTATGCATCATAGTATTGGTAAGAGTCCTTTTGAGGTAGTTTATGGTGCTAATCCGGCTAGTCCTTTGGACTTAATCCCTCATTCTACAACAAAGCAATTTTATGGAGATGCTGATGAAAGAGCTAAGCAGATAAAGAAGCTGCATGAGGGTGTGAAAGCAACCATTGAGTAGCAAAATGAGAGGTACATGCAAGCTGCCAACAAACACAGAAAACATGTGGAGTTTAATGCAGGTGATTTGGTCTGGATTCATCTAAGGAAGAAGAGGTTTCCGCCGGGCAAATTTGGAAAACTGAAACCAAAGGCTGATGGTCCATTCAAGGTGCTTAAGAGAATTGGCAAAAATGCTTATGAGATAGAGCTACCTAAAGATTACGGAGTATCCCCAACATTTAATGTAGCTGATTTAAGTCCTTTTCATAATCTTATTGACGAAACAAACAAGGACTTGAGGACAAGTCTTTTTCAACCAGGGGAGATTGACACGGGAGTGCTACAATCTGTTCATATGGACAATGCTAATAATATGGTTTTTTTTTTTAGCCAACAATATTGCCCCATAATCTTCAACTCAGTCAACTCAGAGAAGACAGCTCATCAACATATTCCCTGCACAAAAGTAAAGCTGTCTCATAGTACTTTTCTTCATGGCTAAGGAATACATTAAAGGAGGTGGTTGGCAGCTGTGAAGGACTTAATTTTGATTAAAGGAGGTGGTTGGCAGCTGTAAAGGACTTAATTTCGAAATTCCCTATGCATGAAGGGTTGTTTCATGCACTAGTATTTATTTTCATGTTTAGGGCTTTGAAAGGGTCTTTAGAAAACTGAGAATATTGGAGAAGCTCTCTTGAAGTGCTCTTTTGAACTCTGTATCTCTTGGATGCATCCTTGAGTGGTGAGTCTTTTGCTTTCAGTTCTGTATCCTTGTTTATTGTCATTAGGGTGGTGATCTTTCTGTATCCCTTTTGATTTTAAACTGGGTGGTGAGCTATTTTTCATTTTATCAAAGTTTTATCAAGAATTCATTCCTTGTCTCCTGTGACATTTTCTATCTGAACAACTGTTCTATCGGTTTTCTTTCGAAATCCATTCTACATTTTTACCCTCCCCGGTATCACTCCTACTGAAAATTCTCTTTCACTTCATCGTGTGTCGGCTTGCTGCTTCATTCTGGTTTTAGCGGTAGAGAGATTATCCTTTAATAGTTGTAGGAGTTTGTCCCTGTCAATCAATTCTTGGTCAACCTGATCTACCTTGGCCGAGCCAATTACATACTTTGGAATCACAGGGGCTGGCCGACCATACAATGCTTCATAAGGGGCACATTTTGTAGATGAATGATATGTAGTATTATACCACCATTTAGCCTATGGAAGCCATTTCGCCCACTCTAAACACCTGTTTACCACCTCTGTTTGGCTGTCAGTTTGTGGATGATATGCTATGCTCATCTTGAGTTTGGTGCCCTTGTAATTGAAATAACTCAGTCCAAAATTTACTGGTGAAGATCTTGTCATGATCACTTATAATGGACCTTGGCATCCCATGCAATTTAACAATATTTTCTATAAAAATTTGGGCGATACTAGCAGCAGTGTAGGGATTTCTCACAGTACAAAAATGAGCATATTTCGTAAGTCGATCAACCACCACGAGAATTGTGCTTCTACCTTTGGAAGGTGGCAGTCTTTCGATGAAGTCCATGGATATGTCAGTCCACACCGAGTCCGGTATGGGTAGTGGTTGTAGCTTCCTTGGATTTGCCACTGTTTCACCCTTGTGCTGTTGACATACTTACATTGTGCCACATATTCAGTAATAATTTTTTTATCCCTCTCCAATAAAAATTTTGCTTCACTCTTTTGTAGGTTCTCAGAAATCCGGAGCCCTGCTAAAGGTGTGGAGTGCATTTCATGCAGGATAATTATGATGCAAGAAGAGAGTCAGGTATAAGCACAATGCGACCTTTGTAGCATAGATCCCTCGAATCCCAAGTGTAGTGGGGGTATTGCATTTGGATCCTCCAATTTTTTTATGGTGTTGCTGATTTCTGGATCCTTCTTCCATTCTTCCCTAATGTCCTCAAGGAGACTGGTGGTAGGAAGGGAGATGGCTGAAACCTTAGCTTGCTCAGGTAGCCTTGAGAGTGCATCTGCAACAACGTTTTCTTTCCCCTTTTTGTAAATAATTTCATAATCAAATCTAAGAAGTTTGGTTACACATTTTTGCTGCTTAGGGGATGATATCTTTCACTCCAAAAAGTACTTGAGGCTTCTATGGTCGGTTTTAATTTGAAATCGCCAACCAATCAGGTAGGGTCTCCACCTTGTTACTGTGTGCACAATGGCTAGCATCTCCTTATCATATACTAACATATTTTGATGGGAGGGAGATAATGCCTTGCTAGTGTATGCGAGTGGTCGACCATCTTGCATGAGAACGACTCCAATTCCGACTCAAGATGCGTCGGCCTCAATGATGAAGGGTCGGCTGAAATCTGGTAGTGCTAGCACCAGCGTCATTGTCATGGCTGCCTTAAGTTTGTCGAAGGCAGCGGAGTCTTTGTCCGACCATTGGAAGGTATCTTTTTTCAGTAGAGAAGTGAGGGGTGCGCTGATCTTCCCATAGTCCTTAACAAATTTTCGGTAGTAGCCCATTAGTCCAAGGAACCCACGTAGTAATTTCACGTTTGTAGGTTTCGGCCAGCCTTGCATTGCCTCAATTTTGGTTGGGTCTACCGCCACCCTTGCTTATGATATTATGTGCCCAAGGTACTCCACTTTTTGCTAGAGAAAGCTGCACTTTGGTTGCTTAACAAAAAGAGTATTCTCCCGAAGGATCGTCAAAACAATCCGTAAATGCTGAAAGTGACTCTCAAGAGAAGGGTTATAAATGAGAATATCATCGAAAAATACCAACACAAATTTGCGAAGAAAGCTCCAAAAAATATCGTTCATGGGACTTTGAAAGGTTGAAAGAGCATTAGTGAGTCCAAAAGGCATTACCAAGAATTCATAATGGCCATCATATGTGCGGAATGCAGTTTTTGGAATGTCATCTTCACATACTCGAATTTGGTGGTAACCGGATCGGAGGTCTAACTTCGTGAAGACTCGAGCTCCTTTTAATTCATCAAGAAATTCATCCACCACTGGTATTGGGTACTTGTCATTGACAGTGATGCCATTTAAAGCTCGATAGTCGATGCACATCTGCCAAGTTCCGTCCTTCTTGCGTACAAGTAGCACCGATGAGGAATAGGGGCTACAACTTGGCCGAATCACTCCTATTTCAAGCATCTCCTTTACGATCTTTTCAATTTCATCCTTCTGGAGGTGAGGATATCGGTACGGTCGAGTGTTCGCTGGTGGCTTGCCTGGAAGGATTGGAATCCGATGGTCATGTTGCCGAGAAGGAGGAAGACCGTGGTTTAGCAAAAATGTCAGCAAATTCAGCAAGCAATTGGGCAAGATTTTGATCTTCAATTTCTATTTTCTTCTCTTCTGGTTGCTGCTGGAGATGTATCAAAAAGCCACCATTTACCTTGTGCAAAACTTTCTCCATTCGTTGGGTTGAAACGGTGGTTACGTTGCTTCCGTGCTTCCCGTGTAGGATGATCTGTTTGCAGTTGTAGTAGAATTTTAGAATTAATTTGCAAAAGTTCCAAGAGACATCACCTAGCGTAGTCAGCCATTCTATGCCAAGCACAGCCTCATAGTCATCAATTGGTAGGAGGAAGAAGTCGGTCATAATTTCTTGGTCTTGCAGTAATAGTTTCACCTGCGGGCATCTTTGGTCGCACTTTAGGATTCTGCCGTCAGCAACCTTTACATCGAACTTACTGCAACCTTCCATATGTAGTGCCATCCGAGCAGCAACCTTATTATTTAGGAAGTTATTAGTGCTGCCCGTGTCGATGAGAATAGTGATCGGTTGTTGTTTGAGAAGATCTCCAACTTTCATCGTTTGCGGGTTGGAGTAGCCGGCTAATGCATATACCGTAACGTCGGTTGGTTGTGGCTCTTCTTCCATATCTTCTTCTTTATATTCAAGGCTCCCTTCTAGATGTTCAATGACCTCTTCTTCTACTGGTTCAATCATAAGAAGTCTCCCTTTTCTATAGCGATGCTCGCGGCTCCACGGCTCGTTGCAATGCCAACATAACCCTTCGCAGATCGCTCCCGAAGCTCTTCTCTTGTTAACCTTTTTGGTGCAGGTGCTCGGTTAATAGTAGGGGAGGCTGAGGGCTTTAGTATTGCAGGTCGAGGAGCGATCCTAGTCCTCTGGACTTCATGGTTTAATCGCTCCTCTTGAAGTCGTGCGAAAGATATGGCTGCCATAAGCGTGTACGGTTGTCGCACTTTAACTCCCCCCCGAATCTCTGGCTTCAAGCCCTCAATGAAGGTCCCTAATAGCTGTTTTTTGGATCAATCACGAGTTTGATTAGATAATCTTTCAAACCTGGTTTGATACTCCTGAATGGTGGAGGTTTGTCAGATCTTTGCTAGTTGTCCATCAATGTTCTCATAATCGGTTGTTCCGAAGTGAATTAGCAGTCCTTTGAATTGTCACCATGAGAGTACTCCATGAATGTGTTCAAACCAGTCAAACCACTGTATATCATCTCCTTTAAGATGTATAGCTGCAATTTCCACCATAGATGCATTCACAGTTTTGTGGTACCGAAAATATCACTCCGCACGCGAGATCCAACCAATCGGGTCTCCTTCTTCCCATCTAGGGAAGTCCACCCTCATGCGTGGATAGTTGAGGTCAGTCATAGAACCTCCCCTCTCTTGGAAGTCATCTCTTCGGACTTGGTGAGGTCAGTCATAGAACCTCCCCTCTCTTGGAAGTCATCTCTTCGGGCTTGGTGTGATTGGTTAGAGCTCTCTCGATGTGATTTCTTCGGGCTTAGTGGCCGGCCCAAACTGAGTTCGGTAAAGAGAGTCCGAATCTTATCCTTCATTCGTGCCTCGAAGGCTTCAAATTTAGCATTGATTGCCTCCTCAGATGCCATACTATAAACCTGTGATATTAAGATCTCTCTTTTGTTGTCGCGTTAAGGCATGTATAGGTTGAGAGAAGTGATGGTTGTAAGGGTTGGTGGATTGGTGGGTGTAGGCTATGATTTAGGATTGTTTTGTGACTGTTTTGGGTGCAGTTTGAGGGTGTGGTTTGGTGGAGTTTTATGGCTGTAGATGAAAGTTTTAGATCTGTGGTAGATTTTTTTTTTTTATAAGTAAAAAGTAAATTGATTTTGTGTAAGTTTCTACAAATAGCTTTGTCTATACCAGTTATAGACGAAGCTAGATAACTCGTAGAGTACTCATGCGGTAGTTATGACTACACATACTGTAGACTATAACTGACACGGGAGTGTCTAATTTGCTACAATCTGTTCATATGGACGATGCTGATAATATGATTTTTTTTAGCCAACAATATTGCCCCATAATCTTCAACTCAGTCAACTCAGATAAGACAGCTCATCAGCATATTCCCTGCACAAAAAGTAAAGTTGTCTCATAGCGCTTTTCTTCATGGCTAAGGAATACATTAAAGGTTGTTGGCAGCTGTGAAGGACTTAATTTCGATTAAAGGAGGTGGTTGGTAGCTGTAAATGACTTAATTTCGAAATTCCCTATGCATGAAGGGTTGTTTCATGCACTAGTATTTATTTTCATGTTTAGGGCTTTGAAAGGGCTTTCAGAAAACTGAGAATATTGGAGAAGCTCTCTTGAAGTGCTCTTTTGAACTCTATATCTCTTGGATGCATCCTTGAGTGGTGAGTTTTTTGCTTTCAGTTTTGTATCCGTGTTTATTGTCATTAGAGTGGTGATCTTTCTGTAACCCTTTTGATTTTAAACTGGGTGGTGAGCTATTTTTCATTTTATCAAAGTTTTATCAAGAATTAATTCCTTGTCTCCTATGACATTTTCTATCTGAACAACTATTCTATCGGTTTTCTTTCGAAATCCATTCTGTATTTTTACCCTCCCCGGTATCAATTTGGTATCAGAGCTAAAGGCTAGAGATCATGGCAAGGCGGAATGGAAAAGATGTAGTTGGTGAAGGTAGTGACCATGAAGATGATGCTGAGTCGTTGAGATTGCAGCTACGAAAATTGCTAGGTAGTCTACAAGAAAAAAATGAAATAATCGATGAACTTCAAAGTAGACACAACCAGCATGAAAATGACGTTCGAGAGTTTACTTCTGATGATGATATACCTCGTCTTCCAAGAGAGTCGAGAAGATGTCAGAGAAGAAATGAAGTCCAAGACGAGTGGCAGAATAAATATAATCCCAGATTAGATATTCCAGAATTTGAAGGTAAAATAAATGTTGATGATTTTATCGATTGGCTTAATACAGTAGAAAGAATTTTCGATTTTCATGAACCACTAGAACAAAAGAAGGTCAAACTTGTGGCACTCAAACTTAGACGGAATGCATCTTTTTGGTGAGAAAATCTGAAGAAACAAAGAGAACGTGAGGGGAAGAGTAAGATCGTTACATGGGAGAAAATGAAAAGGGAGCTGAAGAGAAAATATTTACCTCATAATTATAGGCAAGAGAACTTTCTCAAAATACATGATTTCAAGCAAAAAGATCTTAGTGTGGAGGAGTACACTGCAGAATTCGATAATTTGATGTTGAAAGGAGAGCTTGTGGAACCGGAAGAGCAAATAATCACAAGATACCTAGGAGGTCTGAACTATGAGATTGCTAAAGTTGTTCAACTACAGCCATATTGGTCTTTAAATGATGTGAGCAAGCTGGCATTAAAAGTTGAAAAGCAACAGAAGTTTGAAAAGAGTGTTCGGTACGGCTCAAAAGAAGGCTATACAAGAGTAGGAAGTTCCAAGCCTACTGTCCAAAGCAAGGTGATAACGAAGGTACAAGAAAAGGGTGAAGAATCTGTTGGCAACAAAAAAACACCTAATTCTTCTATCCCAAGTGGCCGAAAATGCTTCAAATGTCATGGTTTTGGGCATATTGCTTCAGATTATCCAAATAGGAGGATTGTAACTTTGGTTGAAGATCATAGTGATGGAGGAGAGGATGAAGCTGAGGATGAACCAAAATACGATGATGATGAGGAAGAGATTACTTATGCTGATCATGGTTTGTCTATTGTATTGCAACGTAGTTTACAAGTGTCCTATGTGGCCGACGATGAAAGTTGGGTGAGAAAAAATGTGTTTCACACTAAATGCACTTCTCTTGGCAAGGTGTGCTTGGTGATCATCGATAGCGGCAGCTTTGAGAATGTAGTATCTTTGGAGATGGTGTAGAAGCTAAAGTTGGACACCATCCCTCATCCTCATCCATACCAGTTATGTTGGCTACAGAAGGGAGATGACATCAATGTAACTAAAAGATGTTTAGTTTCATTTTCTATTGGCAAGTATTATAAAGATGAAGTATGGTGTGATGTTGCTCCTATGGATGCTTGTCATTTGCTATTGGGAATACCTTGACATTATGATAGAAGGGTGTTGTATGACGGCTACAAACATACTTATTCTTTTAAGGTGAATGAAAAGAAGATTATCTTAGCTCCATTACAACCATCCGAAATCAGTGCACCAAAGAAGAAAGTTAGCGCTTTTATGTCCTATAGTGAATGCAAAGGTCAATTAGACAAGGGTGGTCAAATTATGGCTCTAGTAGTAGTAGAGCAACACGAACAACACAAGGAGACACCAGCAATCATGAAACAAATCATAGAAGAATTTGAAGATGTTATACCAGAAGAGATTCCACATGGCCTTCCACCCTTGAGAGACATCCAACATCACATTGATCTCATTCCAGGGGCTATTCTACCTAATAAGGCAGCATATAGAATGAGTCCAAAGGAGCATGAAGAACTTCAAAGGCAAGTTGATGAATTGGTGAAAAAAGGGTTAATACGGGAGAGCATGAGTCCTTGTGCGGTTCCAGCCTTGTTGGTGCCTAAGAAGGATGGTTCTTGGAGAATGTGCGTGGACAGTCGCACCATCAACAAAATCACAGTGGACTATCGCTTTCCTATTCCAAGGTTAGATGATTTACTTGATCAATTGTGTGGTGCTTATATTTTCTCTAAAATTGATTTGAGGAGTGGCTATCACCAAATAAGAATGAGGCCCGGAGATGAGTGGAAAACAGCATTTAAAACAAGAGAAGGATTATATGAATGGTTGGTTATGCCATTTGGGCTATCTAATGCTCCGAGCATCTTCATAAGATTTATGAATCACATACTTAAGCCATGCATTGGAATATTTGTTGTAGTTTATTTTGATGATATATTGGTGTACAGCAAGAGCAAAGAGGAGCATATGAATCATCTGAAAGAGATCTTTCTTATTTTGAGACAGCAAAAGCTTTATGCTAATCTAAAGAAGTGTGATTTCTTTACTTCTAGTGTGGTGTTTTTAGGGTATGTTGTTTCAAAAGATGGAATCATGATGGATCAAAGTAAGGTAGAGGCTATTCTCAATTGGCCGACACCTGCTTCATTGCATGATGTGAGGAGTTTCCATGGCTTAACTTCGTTTTATAGAAGATTTATCAAGGGTTTCAACTCTATTGTCGCTCCAATCACTGAATGTCTGAAATGTGATAAATTCAAATGAACTAGTGAAGCTAATGATGCTTTTGAGCTTTTAAAAAGAAAGGTGACCGAAGCTCCTATCTTAATTCTACCAAATTTTGAAAATGTGTTTGAAGTTGAATGTGATGCATCTAATATGGGAATTGGTGCTGTTTTGAGTCAAGACGGAAAGCCCATTGCATTTTTTAGTGAAAAGCTGAATGATACAAGAAAGAAATACTCTACTTATGATAAGGAGTTTTATGCGATTTATCGAGCTTTGTCTCATTGAAGTCAATATCTTCTTGCCAAGCTATTTGTTCTATATTCTGATCATGAGGCATTAAAGTTCATTAATCACCAACACAAACTAAACAAGAGGCATGCAGCTTGGGTGGAGTTTTTATAATCTTACAACTTTACAATCAAGCACAAATATGGTGTTCAAAATGTAGTTGCTGACGCATTGAGCAGAAAACATTCTTTATTATCAGCAATGGAAGTCAAAGTGGTTGGATTTGAAACATTCAAAGATTTCTATGAGAATGATGTGGATTTCGGCTCAATATGGCAGAATTGTAAATCAGGTTCCTTTCAACAATTTTTTTTATCTTTGATGGTTTTCTTTTTCGAGCTAATGCTTTGTGTGTTCCATCTTGTTCTTTGAGACAAGTAATTCTAGCTGAAGCTCATGGTGGTGTTTTGGGAGGACATTTTGGTAGGGACAAGACTCTAGCTCTGGTTCAATCAAATTTCTACTGGCCTAAAATGTTCAGAGATGTGGATAGACATGTGAAGTGATGCCGATTATGTCATTTCGCAAAAATAAGAAGTCAAAATTCTGGTTTGTATACTCCATTGCCAGTGCCAAATGCTCCATGGGAGGATGTGAGTGTTGATTTCGTTTTGGGACTGCCAAGAACTCAAAGGAACAAAGATTCTATCATGGTTGTTGTTGACATATTTTCAAAAATGTCTCACTTTATTCCATGCAATAGATCAAATGATGCATCGCATATTGCTGATTTATATTTTAAGGAGATTGTTAAATTGCATGGTATTCCAAGAACTATGATTTCTGATCGAGATTCAAAATTTGTAAGTTATTTTTGGAGAACTTTTTGGAGGAAGCTGGGTACTTCTTTGAATTTCAGCAGCTTGCATCATCCACAAACCGATGGGCAAACTGAGGTAACAAACAGAAGCTTGGGAAATTTGCTTAGAAGCTATGTTGGCAAGAATATTAAGCAATGGGATCTCATTCTTCCACAAATTGAATTTGCCTATAATCGTTCTATGCATCATAGTATTGGTAAGAGTCCTTTTGAGGTAGTTTATGGTGCTAATCCGGCTAGTCCTTTGGACTTAATCCCTCATTCTACAACAAAGCAATTTATGGAGATGCTGATGAAAGAGCTAAGCAGATAAAGAAGCTGCATGAGGGTGTGAAAGCAACCATTGAGAAGCAAAATGAGAGGTACATGCAAGCTGCCAACAAACACAGAAAACATGTGGAGTTTAATGCAGGTGATTTGGTCTGGATTCATCTAAGGAAGGAGAGGTTTCCGTCGGGCAAATTTGGAAAACTGAAACCAAAGGCTGATGGTCCATTCAAGGTGCTTAAGAGAATTGGCAAAAATGCTTATGAGATTGAGCTACCTAAAGATTACGGAGTATCCCCAACATTTAATATAGCTGATTTAAGTCCTTTTCATGATCTTATTGACGAAACAAACAAGGACTTGAGGACAAGTCTTTTTCAACCAGGGGAGATTGACACGGGAGTGTCTAATTTGCTATAATCTATTCATATGGACGATGCTGATAATATGATTTTTTTAGCTAACAATATTGCCCCATAATCTTCAACCCAGTCAACTCAGATAAGACAGCTCATCAGCATATTCCCTGCACAAAAGTAAAGCTGTCTCATAGTGCTTTTCTTCATGGCTAAGGAATACATTAAAGGAGGTGGATGGCAGCTGTGAAGAACTTAATTTCGATTAAAGGAGGTGGTTGGTAGCTGTAAAGGCCTTAATTTCGAAATTCCCTATGCATGAAGGGTTGTTTCATGCACTAGTATTTATTTTCATGTTTAGGGCTTTGAAAGGGCTTTCAGAAAACTGAGAATATTGGAGAAGCTCTCTTGAAGTGCTCTTTTGAACTCTGTATCACTTGGATGTATCCTTCAGTGGTGAGTCTTTTACTTTCAGTTCTGTATCCTTGTTTATTGTCATTAGGGTGGTGATCTTTCTGTATCCCTTTTGATTTAAACTGGGTGGTGAGTTATTTTTCATTTTATCAAAGTTTTATCAAGAATTAATTCCTTGTCTCCTATGACATTTTCTATCTGAACAACTATTCTATCGTTTTCTTTCGAAATCCATTCTGTATTTTTACCCTCCCCTGTATCAATAACTCTTAACTGTGGCCAACAAATAAAATATAAAGTCCAGATATGCCAAGATTCCTGTGGGTACAGCTTTTAACTTCATGCCCAAGGTTTTTAGCTAATAGCAAAATTGAATTTGATAAAAATATCTTTTTCTCTTCGTGTAAAGTGCTCCGGTTTTGATATCGTTCTCCATACAGATCTTGAGTCTCTAATAATCTTTGTCAAGAGCTGAGCATTATTTGTGTGTTGACACTCAAAGATTCTGCTACATCTTTCCTTCCACATCCACCAAATAGCGCATCTGAAAGTAACCTTTGCCAATTGTGTAAGAGGTCATTTTCTTGAAAAACATTGCATGAGTCACCTAATTCTTGATGCAAGTTTGGTTGCGGCATTCTATTGAGTTCGAATCGCTGGAGAATCTCCTTCCATATCCATTTAGTATAGTCACAAGCAAAATAGAGATGATCAATAGTTTTTTTTTTTTGATAAGTAAAAAGTAAATTGATTTTGTGTAAAGTTTCTACAAATAGCTTTGTCTATACCAGTTATAGACGAAGCTAGATAACTCGTAGAGTACTCATGCGGTAGTTATGACTACACATGCTGTAGACTATAACTCTTAACTGTGGCCAACAAATAAAATATAAAGTCCAGATATGCCAAGATTTCCTGTGGGTACAGCTTTTAACTTCATGCCCAAGGTTTTTAGCTAATAGCAAAATTGAATTTGGTAAAAATATCTTTTTCTCTTCGTGTAAAGTGCTCCGTTTTGATATCGTTCTCCATACAAGATCTTGAGTCTCTAATAATCTTTGTCAAGAGCTGAGCATTGTTTGTGTGTTGACACTCAAAGATTCTACTACATCTTTCCTTCCACATCCACCAAATAGCGCATCTGAAAGTAACCTTTGCCAATTATGTAAGAGGTCCTTTTCTTGAAATACATTGCATGAGGTCACCTAATTCTTGATGCAAGTTTGGTTGCGGCATTCTATTGAGTTCGAATCGCTGGAGAATCTCCTTCCATATCCATTTAGTATAGTCACAAGCAAAATAGAGATGATCAATAGTTTTTTTTTTTTTATAAGTACAAAGTAAATTGATTTTGTGTAAAGTTTCTACAAATAGCTTTGTCTATACCAGTTATAGACGAAGCTAGATAACTCGTAGAGTACTCATGCGGTAGTTATGACTACACATGCTGTAGACTATAACTATTAACTGTGGCCAACAAATAAAATATAAAGTCCAGATATGCCAAGATTTTCTGTGGGTACAGCTTTTAACTTCATGCCCAAGGTTTTTAGCTAATAGTAAAATTGAATTGATAAAAATATTTTTTCTCTTCGTGTAAAGTGCTCCGTTTGATATCGTTCTCCATAGAAGATCTTGAGTCTCTAATAATCTTTTTCAAGAGCTGAGCATTGTTTGTGTGTTGACACTCAAAGATTCTGCAACATCTTTCCTTCCACATCCACCAAATAGCGCATCTGAAAGTAACCTTTGCCAATTATGTAAGAGGTCCTTTTCTTGAAATACATTGCATGAGGTCACCTAATTCTTGATGCAAGTTTGGTTGCGGCATTCTATTGAGTTCGAATCGCTGGAGAATCTCCTTCCATATCCATTTAGTATAGTCACAAGCAAAATAGAGATGATCAATAGTTTTTTTTTTTTTTATAAGTAAAAAGTAAATTGATTTTGTGTAAGTTTCTACAAATAGCTTTGTCTATACCAGTTATAGACGAAGCTAGATAACTCGTAGAGTACTCATGCGGTAGTTATGACTACACATACTGTAGACTATAACTGACACGGGAGTGTCTATTTGCTACAATCTGTTCATATGGACGATGCTGATAATATGATTTTTTTTAGCCAACAATATTGCCCCATAATCTTAACTCAGTCAACTCAGATAAGACAGCTCATCAGCATATTCCCTGCACAAAAGTAAAGTTGTCTCATAGCGCTTTTCTTCATGGCTAAGGAATACATTAAAGGTTGTTGGCAGCTGTGAAGGACTTAATTCGATTAAAGGAGGTGGTTGGTAGCTGTAATGACTTAATTTCGAAATTCCCTATGCATGAAGGGTTGTTTCATGCACTAGTATTTATTTTCATGTTTAGGGCTTTGAAAGGGCTTTCAGAAAACTGAGAATATTGGAGAAGCTCTCTTGAAGTGCTCTTTTGAACTCTATATCTCTTGGATGCATCCTTGAGTGGTGAGTTTTTTGCTTTCAGTTTTGTATCCGTGTTTATTGTCATTAGAGTGGTGATCTTTCTGTAACCCTTTTGATTTTAAACTGGGTGGTGAGCTATTTTTCATTTTATCAAAGTTTTATCAAGAATTAATTCCTTGTCTCCTATGACATTTTCTATCTGAACAACTATTCTATCGGTTTTCTTTCGAAATCCATTCTGTATTTTACCCTCCCCGGTATCAATTTGGTATCAGAGCTAAAGGCTAGAGATCATGGCAAGGCGGAATGGAAAAGATGTAGTTGGTGAAGGTAGTGACCATGAAGATGATGCTGAGTCGTTGAGATTGCAGCTACGAAAATTGCTAGGTAGTCTACAAGAAAAAAATGAAATAATCGATGAACTTCAAAGTAGACACAACCAGCATGAAAATGACGTTCGAGAGTTTACTTCTGATGATGATATACCTCGTCTTCCAAGAGAGTCGAGAAGATGTCAGAGAAGAATGAAGTCCAAGACGAGTGGCAGAATAAATATAATCCCAGATTAGATATTCCAGAATTTGAAGGTAAAATAAATGTTGATGATTTTATCGATTGGCTTAATACAGTAGAAAGAATTTTCGATTTTCATGAACCACTAGAACAAAAGAAGGTCAAACTTGTGGCACTCAAACTTAGACGGAATGCATCTTTTTGGTGAGAAAATCTGAAGAAACAAAGAGAACGTGAGGGGAAGAGTAAGATCGTTACATGGGAGAAAATGAAAAGGGAGCTGAAGAGAAAATATTTACCTCATAATTATAGGCAAGAGAACTTTCTCAAAATACATGATTTCAAGCAAAAAGATCTTAGTGTGGAGGAGTACACTGCAGAATTCGATAATTTGATGTTGAAAGGAGAGCTTGTGGAACCGGAAGAGCAAATAATCACAAGATACCTAGGAGGTCTGAACTATGAGATTGCTAAAGTTGTTCAACTACAGCCATATTGGTCTTTAAATGATGTGAGCAAGCTGGCATTAAAAGTTGAAAAGCAACAGAAGTTTGAAAAGAGTGTTCGGTACGGCTCAAAAGAAGGCTATACAAGAGTAGGAAGTTCCAAGCCTACTGTCCAAAGCAAGGTGATAACGAAGGTACAAGAAAAGGGTGAAGAATCTGTTGGCAACAAAAAAACACCTAATTCTTCTATCCCAAGTGGCCGAAAATGCTTCAAATGTCATGGTTTTGGGCATATTGCTTCAGATTATCCAAATAGGAGGATTGTAACTTTGGTTGAAGATCATAGTGATGGAGGAGAGGATGAAGCTGAGGATGAACCAAAATACGATGATGATGAGGAAGAGATTACTTATGCTGATCATGGTTTGTCTATTGTATTGCAACGTAGTTTACAAGTGTCCTATGTGGCCGACGATGAAAGTTGGGTGAGAAAAAATGTGTTTCACACTAAATGCACTTCTCTTGGCAAGGTGTGCTTGGTGATCATCGATAGCGGCAGCTTTGAGAATGTAGTATCTTTGGAGATGGTGTAGAAGCTAAAGTTGGACACCATCCCTCATCCTCATCCATACCAGTTATGTTGGCTACAGAAGGGAGATGACATCAATGTAACTAAAGATGTTTAGTTTCATTTTCTATTGGCAAGTATTATAAAGATGAAGTATGGTGTGATGTTGCTCCTATGGATGCTTGTCATTTGCTATTGGAATACCTTGACATTATGATAGAAGGGTGTTGTATGACGGCTACAAACATACTTATTCTTTTAAGGTGAATGAAAAGAAGATTATCTTAGCTCCATTACAACCATCCGAAATCAGTGCACCAAAGAAGAAAGTTAGCGCTTTTATGTCCTATAGTGAATGCAAAGGTCAATTAGACAAGGGTGGTCAAATTATGGCTCTAGTAGTAGTAGAGCAACACGAACAACACAAGGAGACACCAGCAATCATGAAACAAATCATAGAAGAATTTGAAGATGTTATACCAGAAGAGATTCCACATGGCCTTCCACCCTTGAGAGACATCCAACATCACATTGATCTCATTCCAGGGGCTATTCTACCTAATAAGGCAGCATATAGAATGAGTCCAAAGGAGCATGAAGAACTTCAAAGGCAAGTTGATGAATTGGTGAAAAAAGGGTTAATACGGGAGAGCATGAGTCCTTGTGCGGTTCCAGCCTTGTTGGTGCCTAAGAAGGATGGTTCTTGGAGAATGTGCGTGGACAGTCGCACCATCAACAAAATCACAGTGGACTATCGCTTTCCTATTCCAAGGTTAGATGATTTACTTGATCAATTGTGTGGTGCTTATATTTTCTCTAAAATTGATTTGAGGAGTGGCTATCACCAAATAAGAATGAGGCCCGGAGATGAGTGGAAAACAGCATTTAAAACAAGAGAAGGATTATATGAATGGTTGGTTATGCCATTTGGGCTATCTAATGCTCCGAGCATCTTCATAAGATTTATGAATCACATACTTAAGCCATGCATTGGAATATTTGTTGTAGTTTATTTTGATGATATATTGGTGTACAGCAAGAGCAAAGAGGAGCATATGAATCATCTGAAAGAGATCTTTCTTATTTTGAGACAGCAAAAGCTTTATGCTAATCTAAAGAAGTGTGATTTCTTTACTTCTAGTGTGGTGTTTTTAGGGTATGTTGTTTCAAAAGATGGAATCATGATGGATCAAAGTAAGGTAGAGGCTATTCTCAATTGGCCGACACCTGCTTCATTGCATGATGTGAGGAGTTTCCATGGCTTAACTTCGTTTTATAGAAGATTTATCAAGGGTTTCAACTCTATTGTCGCTCCAATCACTGAATGTCTGAAATGTGATAAATTCAAATGAACTAGTGAAGCTAATGATGCTTTTGAGCTTTTAAAAAGAAAGGTGACCGAAGCTCCTATCTTAATTCTACCAAATTTTGAAAATGTGTTTGAAGTTGAATGTGATGCATCTAATATGGGAATTGGTGCTGTTTTGAGTCAAGACGGAAAGCCCATTGCATTTTTTAGTGAAAAGCTGAATGATACAAGAAAGAAATACTCTACTTATGATAAGGAGTTTTATGCGATTTATCGAGCTTTGTCTCATTGAAGTCAATATCTTCTTGCCAAGCTATTTGTTCTATATTCTGATCATGAGGCATTAAAGTTCATTAATCACCAACACAAACTAAACAAGAGGCATGCAGCTTGGGTGGAGTTTTTATAATCTTACAACTTTACAATCAAGCACAAATATGGTGTTCAAAATGTAGTTGCTGACGCATTGAGCAGAAAACATTCTTTATTATCAGCAATGGAAGTCAAAGTGGTTGGATTTGAAACATTCAAAGATTTCTATGAGAATGATGTGGATTTCGGCTCAATATGGCAGAATTGTAAATCAGGTTCCTTTCAACAATTTTTTTTATCTTTGATGGTTTTCTTTTCGAGCTAATGCTTTGTGTGTTCCATCTTGTTCTTTGAGACAAGTAATTCTAGCTGAAGCTCATGGTGGTGTTTTGGGAGGACATTTTGGTAGGGACAAGACTCTAGCTCTGGTTCAATCAAATTTCTACTGGCCTAAAATGTTCAGAGATGTGGATAGACATGTGAAGTGATGCCGATTATGTCATTTCGCAAAAATAAGAAGTCAAAATTCTGGTTTGTATACTCCATTGCCAGTGCCAAATGCTCCATGGGAGGATGTGAGTGTTGATTTCGTTTTGGGACTGCCAAGAACTCAAAGGAACAAAGATTCTATCATGGTTGTTGTTGACATATTTTCAAAAATGTCTCACTTTATTCCATGCAATAGATCAAATGATGCATCGCATATTGCTGATTTATATTTTAAGGAGATTGTTAAATTGCATGGTATTCCAAGAACTATGATTTCTGATCGAGATTCAAAATTTGTAAGTTATTTTTGGAGAACTTTTTGGAGGAAGCTGGGTACTTCTTTGAATTTCAGCAGCTTGCATCATCCACAAACCGATGGGCAAACTGAGGTAACAAACAGAAGCTTGGGAAATTTGCTTAGAAGCTATGTTGGCAAGAATATTAAGCAATGGGATCTCATTCTTCCACAAATTGAATTTGCCTATAATCGTTCTATGCATCATAGTATTGGTAAGAGTCCTTTTGAGGTAGTTTATGGTGCTAATCCGGCTAGTCCTTTGGACTTAATCCCTCATTCTACAACAAAGCAATTTTATGGAGATGCTGATGAAAGAGCTAAGCAGATAAAGAAGCTGCATGAGGGTGTGAAAGCAACCATTGAGAAGCAAAATGAGAGGTACATGCAAGCTGCCAACAAACACAGAAAACATGTGGAGTTTAATGCAGGTGATTTGGTCTGGATTCATCTAAGGAAGGAGAGGTTTCCGTCGGGCAAATTTGGAAAACTGAAACCAAAGGCTGATGGTCCATTCAAGGTGCTTAAGAGAATTGGCAAAAATGCTTATGAGATTGAGCTACCTAAAGATTACGGAGTATCCCCAACATTTAATATAGCTGATTTAAGTCCTTTTCATGATCTTATTGACGAAACAAACAAGGACTTGAGGACAAGTCTTTTTCAACCAGGGGAGATTGACACGGGAGTGTCTAATTTGCTATAATCTATTCATATGGACGATGCTGATAATATGATTTTTTTTAGCTAACAATATTGCCCCATAATCTTCAACCCAGTCAACTCAGATAAGACAGCTCATCAGCATATTCCCTGCACAAAAGTAAAGCTGTCTCATAGTGCTTTTCTTCATGGCTAAGGAATACATTAAAGGAGGTGGATGGCAGCTGTGAAGACTTAATTTCGATTAAAGGAGGTGGTTGGTAGCTGTAAAGGACTTAATTTCGAAATTCCCTATGCATGAAGGGTTGTTTCATGCACTAGTATTTATTTTCATGTTTAGGGCTTTGAAAAGGGCTTTCAGAAAAACTGAGAATATTGGAGAAGCTCTCTTGAAGTGCTCTTTTGAACTCTGTATCACTTGGATGTATCCTTCAGTGGTGAGTCTTTTACTTTCAGTTCTGTATCCTTGTTTATTGTCATTAGGGTGGTGATCTTTCTGTATCCCTTTGATTTTAAACTGGGTGGTGAGTTATTTTTCATTTTATCAAAGTTTTATCAAGATTAATTCCTTGTCTCCTATGACATTTTCTATCTGAACAACTATTCTATCGGGTTTTCCTTTCGAAATCCATTCTGTATTTTACCCTCCCCTGTATCAATAACTCTTAACTGTGGCCAACAAATAAAATATAAAGTCCAGATATGCCAAGATTTCCTGTGGGTACAGCTTTTAACTTCATGCCCAAGGTTTTTAGCTAATAGCAAAATTGAATTTGATAAAAATATCTTTTTCTCTTCGTGTAAAGTGCTCCGTTTTGATATCGTTCGCCATACAAGATCTTGAGTCTCTAATAATCTTTGTCAAGAGCTGAGCATTATTTGTGTGTTGACACTCAAAGATTCTGCTACAATCTTTCCTTCCACATCCACCAAATAGCGCATCTGAAAGTAACCTTTGCCAATTGTGTAAGAGGTCATTTTCCTTGAAAAACATTGCATGAGGTCCACCTAATTCTTGATGCAAGTTTGGTTGCGGCATTCTATTGAGTTCGAATCGCTGGAGAATCTCCTTCCATATCCATTTAGTATAGTCACAAGCAAAATAGAGATGATCAATAGTTTTTTTTTTTTTTGATAAGTAAAAAGTAATTGATTTGTGTAAAGTTTCTACAAATAGCTTTGTCTATACCAGTTATAGACGAAGCTAGATAACTCGTAGAGTACTCATGCTCCGTCGGGCAAATTTGGAAAACTGAAACCAAAGGCTGATGGTCCATTCAAGGTGCTTAAGAGAATTGGCAAAAATGCTTATGAGATTGAGCTACCTAAGATTACGGAGTATCCCCAACATTTAATATAGCTGATTTAAGTCCTTTTCATGATCTTATTGACGAAACAAACAAGGACTTGAGGACAAGTCTTTTTCAACCAGGGGAGATTGACACGGGAGTGTCTAATTTGCTATAATCTATTCATATGGACGATGCTGATAATATGATTTTTTTTAGCTAACAATATTGCCCATAATCTTCAACCCAGTCAACTCAGATAAGACAGCTCATCAGCATATTCCCTGCACAAAAGTAAAGCTGTCTCATAGTGCTTTTCTTCATGGCTAAGGAATACATTAAAGGAGGTGGTTGGTAGCTGTAAAGGACTTAATTTCGAAATTCCCTATGCATGAAGGGTTGTTTCATGCACTAGTATTTATTTTCATGTTTAGGGCTTTGAAAGGGCTTTCAGAAAACTGAGAATATTGGAGAAGCTCTCTTGAAGTGCTCTTTTGAACTTGTATCACTTGGATGTATCCTTCAGTGGTGAGTCTTTTACTTTCAGTTCTGTATCCCTTTTGATTTTAAACTGGGTGGTGAGTTATTTTTCATTTTATCAAAGTTTTATCAAGAATTAATTCCTGTCTCCTATGACATTTTCTATCTGAACAACTATTCTATCGGTTTTCTTTCGAAATCCATTCTGTATTTTTACCCTCCCCTGTATCAATAACTCTTAACTGTGGCCAACAAATAAAATATAAAGTCCAGATATGCCAAGATTTCCTGTGGGTACAGCTTTTAACTTCATGCCCAAGGTTTTTAGCTAATAGCAAAATTGAATTTGATAAAAATATCTTTTCTCTTCGTGTAAAGTGCTCCGTTTTGATATCGTTCTCCATACAAGATCTTGAGTCTCTAATAATCTTTGTCAAGAGCTGAGCATTGTTTGTGTGTTGACACTCAAGATTCTGCTACATCTTTCCTTCCACATCCACCAAATAGCGCATCTGAAAGTAACCTTTGCCAATTATGTAAGAGGTCCTTTTCTTGAAATACATTGCATGAGGTCACCTAATTCTTGATGCAAGTTTGGTTGCGGCATTCTATTGAGTTCGAATCGCTGGAGAATCTCCTTCCATATCCATTTAGTATAGTCACAAGCAAAATAGAGATGATCAATAGTTTTTTTTTTTTTGATAAGTAAAAAGTAAATTGATTTTGTGTAAAGTTTCTACAAATAGCTTTGTCTATACCAGTTATAGACGAAGCTAGATAACTCGTAGAGTACTCATGCGGTAGTTATGACTACACATGCTGTAGACTATAACTATTAACTGTGGCCAACAAATAAATATAAAGTCCAGATATGCCAAGATTTTCTGTGGGTACAGCTTTTAACTTCATGCCCAAGGTTTTTAGCTAATAGTAAAATTGAATTTGATAAAAATATTTTTTCTCTTCGTGTAAAGTGCTCCGTTTTGATATCGTTCTCCATAGAAGATCTTGAGTCTCTAATAATCTTTTTCAAGAGCTGAGCATTGTTTGTGTGTTGACACTCAAAGATTCTGCTACATCTTTCCTTCCACATCCACCAAATAGCGCATCTGAAAGTAACCTTTGCCAATTATGTAAGAGGTCCTTTTCTTGAAATACATTGCATGAGGTCACCTAATTCTTGATGCAAGTTTGGTTGCGGCATTCTATTGAGTTCGAATCGCTGGAGAATCTCCTTCCATATCCATTTAGTATAGTCACAAGCAAAATAGAGATGATCAATAGTTTTTTTTTTTTTATAAGTAAAAAGTAAATTGATTTTGTGTAAAGTTTCTACAAATAGCTTTGTCTATACCAGTTATAGACGAAGCTAGATAACTCGTAGAGTACTCATGCGGTAGTTATGACTACACATGCTGTAGACTATAACTATTAACTGTGGCCAACAAATAAAATATAAAGTCCAGATATGCCAAGATTTTCTGTGGGTACAGCTTTTAACTTCATGCCCAAGGTTTTTAGCTAATAGTAAAATTGAATTTGATAAAAATATTTTTTTCTCTTCGTGTAAAGTGCTCCGTTTTGATATCGTTCTCCATAGAAGATCTTGAGTCTCTAATAATCTTTTTCAAGAGCTGAGCATTGTTTGTGTGTTGACACTCAAAGATTCTGCTACATCTTTCCTTCCACATCCACCAAATAGCGCATCTGAAAGTAACCTTTGCCAATTATGTAAGAGGTCCTTTTCTTGAAATACATTGCATGAGGTCACCTAATTCTTGATGCAAGTTTGGTTGCGGCATTCTATTGAGTTCGAATCGCTGGAGAATCTCCTTCCATATCCATTTAGTATAGTCACAAGCAAAATAGAGATGATCAATAGTTTTTTTTTTTTTGATAAGTAAAAAGTAAATTGATTTTGTGTAAAGTTTCTACAAATAGCTTTGTCTATACCAGTTATAGACGAAGCTAGATAACTCGTAGAGTACTCATGCGGTAGTTATGACTACACATGCTGTAGACTATAACTATTAACTGTGGCCAAGAAATAAAATATAAAGTCCAGATATGCCAAGATTTTCTGTGGGTACAGCTTTAACTTCATGCCCAAGGTTTTTAGCTAATAGTAAAATTGAATTTTGATAAAAATATTTTTTCTCTTCGTGTAAAGTGCTCCGTTTTGATATCGTTCTCCATAGAAGATCTTGAGTCTCTAATAATCTTTTCAAGAGCTGAGCATTGTTTGTGTGTTGACACTCAAAGATTCTGCTACATCTTTCCTTCCACATCCACCAAATAGCGCATCTGAAAGTAACCTTTGCCAATTATGTAAGAGGTCCTTTTCTTGAAATACATTGCATGAGGTCACCTAATTCTTGATGCAAGTTTGGTTGCGGCATTCTATTGAGTTCGAATCGCTGGAGAATCTCCTTCCATATCCATTAGTATAGTCACAAGCAAAATAGAGATGATCATAGTTTTTTTTTTTTTATAAGTACAAAGTAAATTGAATTTGATAAAAATATTTTTTTCTCTTCGTGTAAAGTGCTCCGTTTTGATATCGTTCTCCATAGAAGATCTTGAGTCTCTAATATCTTTTTCAAGAGCTGAGCATTGTTTGTGTGTTGACACTCAAAGATTCTGCAACATCTTTCCTTCCACATCCACCAAATAGCGCATCTGAAAGTAACCTTTGCCAATTATGTAAGAGGTCCTTTTCTTGAAATACATTGCATGAGGTCACCTAATTCTTGATGCAAGTTTGGTTGCGGCATTCTATTGAGTTCGAATCGCTGGAGAATCTCCTTCCATATCCATTTAGTATAGTCACAAGCAAAATAGAGATGATCAATAGTTTTTTTTTTTTTGATAAGTAAAAAGTAAATTGATTTTGTGTAAAGTTTCTACAAATAGCTTGTCTATACCAGTTATAGACGAAGCTAGATAACTCGTAGAGTACTCATGCGGTAGTTATGACTACACATGCTGTAGACTATAACTATTAACTGTGGCCAACAAATAAATATAAAGTCCAGATATGCCAAGATTTCCTGTGGGTACAGCTTTTAACTTCATGCCCAAGGTTTTTAGCTAATAGCAAAATTGAATTTGATAAAAATATCTTTTTCTCTTCGTGTAAAGTGCTCCGTTTTGATATCGTTCTCCATACAAGATCTTGAGTCTCTAATAATCTTTGTCAAGAGCTGAGCATTGTTTGTGTGTTGACACTCAAAGATTCTGCTACATCTTTCCTTCCACATCCACCAATAGCGCATCTGAAAGTAACCTTTGCCAATTATGTAAGAGGTCCTTTTCTTGAAATACATTGCATGAGGTCACCTAATTCTTGATGCAAGTTTGGTTGCGGCATTCTATTGAGTTCGAATCGCTGGAGAATCTCCTTCCATATCCATTTAGTATAGTCACAAGCAAAATAGAGATGATCAATAGTTTTTTTTTTTTTTTGATAAGTAAAAAGTAAATTGATTTTGTGTAAAGTTTCTACAAATAGCTTTGTCTATACCAGTTATAGACGAAGCTAGATAACTCGTAGAGTACTCATGCGGTAGTTATGACTACACATGCTGTAGACTATAACTCTTAACTGTGGCCAACAAATAAAATATAAAGTCCAGATATGCCAAGATTTCCTGTGGGTACAGCTTTTAACTTCATGCCCAAGGTTTTTAGCTAATAGCAAAATTGAATTTGATAAAAATATTTTTTTCTCTTCGTGTAAAGTGCTCCGTTTTGATATCGTTCTCCATAGCAAGATCTTGAGTCTCTAATAATCTTTGTCAAGAGCTGAGAATTGTTTGTGTGTTGACACTCAAAGATTCTGCTACATCTTTCCTTCCACATCCACCAAATAGCGCATCTGAAAGTAACCTTTGTCAATTGTGTAAGAGGTCATTTTCTTGAAAAACATTGCATGAGGTCACCTAATTCTTGATGCAAGTTTGGTTGCGGCATTCTATTGAGTTCGAATCGCTGGAGAATCTCCTTCCATATCCATTTAGTATAGTCACAAGCAAAATAGAGATGATCAATAGTTTTTTTTTTTTGATAAGTAAAAAGTAAATTGATTTTGTGTAAAGTTTCTACAAATAGCTTTGTCTATACCAGTTATAGACGAAGCTAGATAACTCGTAGAGTACTCATGCGGTAGTTATGACTACACATGCTGTAGACTATAACTCTTAACTGTGGCCAACAAATAAAATATAAAGTCCAGATATGCCAAGATTTCCTGTGGGTACAGCTTTTAACTTCATGCCCAAGGTTTTTAGCTAATAGCAAAATTGAATTTGATAAAAATATTTTTTTCTCTTCGTGTAAAGTGCTCCGTTTTGATATCGTTCTCCATACGAAGATCTTGAGTCTCTAATAATCTTTTTCAAGAGCTGAGAATTGTTTGTGTGTTGACACTCAAAGATTCTGCTACATCTTTCCTTCCACATCCACCAAATAGCGCATCTGAAAGTAACCTTTGTCAATTATGTAAGAGGTCATTTTCTTGAAAAACATTGCATGAGGTCACCTAATTCTTGATGCAAGTTTGGTTGCGGCATTCTATTGAGTTCGAATCGCTGGAGAATCTCCTTCCATATCCATTTAGTATAGTCACAAGCAAAATAGAGATGATCAATAGTTTTTTTTTTTTTTGATAAGTAAAAAGTAAATTGATTTTGTGTAAAGTTTCTACAAATAGCTTTGTCTATACCAGTTATAGACGAAGCTAGATAACTCGTAGAGTACTCATGCGGTAGTTATGACTACACATGCTGTAGACTATAACTCTTAACTGTGGCCAACAAATAAAATATAAAGTCCAGATATGCCAAGATTTTCCTGTGGGTACAGCTTTTAACTTCATGCCCAAGGTTTTTAGCTAATAGTAAAATTGAATTTGATAAAAATATTTTTTTCTCTTCGTGTAAAGTGCTCCGTTTTGATATCGTTCTCCATAGAAGATCTTGAGTCTCTAATAATCTTTTTCAAGAGCTGAGAATTGTTTGTGTGTTGACACTCAAAGATTCTGCTACATCTTTCCTTCCACATCCACCAAATAGCGCATCTGAAAGTAACCTTTGTCAATTATGTAAGAGGTCATTTTCTTGAAAAACATTGCATGAGGTCACCTAATTCTTGATGCAAGTTTGGTTGCGGCATTCTATTGAGTTCGAATCGCTGGAGAATCTCCTTCCATATCCATTTAGTATAGTCACAAGCAAAATAGAGATGATCAATAGTTTTTTTTTTTTTGATAAGTAAAAAGTAAATTGATTTTGTGTAAAGTTTCTACAAATAGCTTTGTCTATACCAGTTATAGACGAAGCTAGATAACTCGTAGAGTACTCATGCGGTAGTTATGACTACACATGCTGTAGACTATAACTCTTAACTGTGGCCAACAAATAAAATATAAAGTCCAGATATGCCAAGATTTTCTGTGGGTACAGCTTTTAACTTCATGCCCAAGGTTTTTAGCTAATAGCTAAAATTGAATTTGATAAAAATATTTTTTCTCTTCGTGTAAAGTGCTCCGTTTTGATATCGTTCTCCATAGAAGATCTTGAGTCTCTAATAATCTTTTTCAAGAGCTGAGCATTGTTTGTGTGTTGACACTCAAAGATTCTGCTACATCTTTCCTTCCACATCCACCAAATAGCGCATCTGAAAGTAACCTTTGCCAATTATGTAAGAGGTCCTTTTCTTGAAAAACATTGCATGAGGTCACCTAATTCTTGATGCAAGTTTGGTTGCGGCATTCTATTGAGTTCGAATCGCTGGAGAATCTCCTTCCATATCCATTTAGTATAGTCACAAGCAAAATAGAGATGATCAATAGTTTTTTTTTTTTTGATAAGTAAAAAGTAAATTGATTTTGTGTAAAGTTTCTACAAATAGCTTTGTCTATACCAGTTATAGACGAAGCTAGATAACTCGTAGAGTACTCATGCGGTAGTTATGACTACACATGCTGTAGACTATAACTCTTAACTGTGGCCAACAAATAAAATATAAAGTCCAGATATGCCAAGATTTCCTGTGGGTACAGCTTTTAACTTCATGCCCAAGGTTTTTAGCTAATAGCAAAATTGAATTTGATAAAAATATTTTTTCTCTTCGTGTAAAGTGCTCCGTTTTGATATCGTTCTCCATACAAGATCTTAAGTCTCTAATAATCTTTGTCAAGAGCTGAGAATTGTTTGTGTGTTGACACTCAAAGATTCTGCTACATCTTTCCTTCCACATCCACCAAATAGCGCATCTGAAAGTAACCTTTGTCAATTGTGTAAGAGGTCATTTTCTTGAAAAACATTGCATGAGGTCACCTAATTCTTGATGCAAGTTTGGTTGCGGCAATCTATTGAGTTCGAAACGCTGGAGAATCTCCTTCCATATCCATTTAGTATAGTCACAAGCAAAATAGAGATGATGCAATAGTTTTTTTTTTTTGATAAGTAAAAAGTAAATTGATTTTGTGTAAAGTTTCTACAAATAGCTTTGTCTATACCAGTTATAGACGAAGCTAGATAACTCGTAGAGTACTCATGCGGTAGTTATGACTACACATGCTGTAGACTATAACTCTTAACTGTGGCCAACAAATAAAATATAAAGTCCAGATATGCCAAGATTTCCTGTGGGTACAGCTTTTAACTTCATGCCCAAGGTTTTTAGCTAATAGCAAAATTGAATTTGATAAAAATATCTTTTTCTCTTCGTGTAAAGTGCTCCGTTTTGATATCGTTCTCCATACAGATCTTGAGTCTCTAATAATCTTTGTCAAGAGCTGAGAATTGTTTGTGTGTTGACACTCAAAGATTCTGCTACATCTTTCCTTCCACATCCACCAAATAGCGCATCTGAAAGTAACCTTTGTCAATTGTGTAAGAGGTCATTTTCTTGAAAAACATTGCATGAGGTCACCTAATTCTTGATGCAAGTTTGGTTGCGGCATTCTATTGAGTTCGAAACGCTGGAGAATCTCCTTCCATATCCATTTAGTATAGTCACAAGCAAAATAGAGATGATCAATAGTTTTTTTTTTTTTGATAAGTAAAAAGTAAATTGATTTTGTGTAAAGTTTCTACAAATAGCTTTGTCTATACCAGTTATAGACGAAGCTAGATAACTCGTAGAGTACTCATGCGGTAGTTATGACTACACATGCTGTAGACTATAACTCTTAACTGTGGCCAACAAATAAAATATAAAGTCCAGATATGCCAAGATTTCCTGTGGGTACAACTTTTAACTTCATGCCCAAGGTTTTTAGCTAATAGCAAAATTGAATTTGATAAAAATATCTTTTTCTCTTCGTGTAAAGTGCTCCGATTTGATATTGTTCTCCATACAAGATCTTGAGTCTCTAATAATCTTTGTCAAGAGCTGAGAATTGTTTGTGTGTTGACACTCAAAGATTCTGCTACATCTTTCCTTCCACATCCACCAAATAGCGCATCTGAAAGTAACCTTTGTCAATTGTGTAAGAGGTCATTTTCTTGAAAAACATTGCATGAGGTCACCTAATTCTTGATGCAAGTTGGTTGCGGCATTCTATTGAGTTCGAATCGTTGGAGAATCTCCTTCCATATCCATTTAGTATAGTCACATGCAAAATAGAGATGATCAATAGTTTTTTTTTTTTTGATAAGTAAAAAGTAATTGATTTTGTGTAAAGTTTCTACAAATAGCTTTGTCTATACCAGTTATAGACGAAGCTAGATAACTCGTAGAGTACTCATGCGGTAGTTATGACTACACATGCTGTAGACTATAACTCTTAACTGTGGCCACAAATAAAGATAACTCGTA
Organism: Musa balbisiana; assembly: GCA_004837865.1. Lineage (NCBI taxonomy): Eukaryota > Viridiplantae > Streptophyta > Magnoliopsida > Zingiberales > Musaceae > Musa > Musa balbisiana. Next base: position 10,781,965 of record CM017189.1, read on the forward strand.
GAGTACTCATGCGGTAGTTATGACTACACATGCTGTAGACTATAACTCTTAACTGTGGCCAACAAATAAAATATAAAGTCCAGATATGCCAAGATTTTCTGTGGGTACAGCTTTTAACTTCATGCCCAAGGTTTTTAGCTAATAGCAAAATTGAATTTGATAAAAATATCTTTTTCTCTTCGTGTAAAGTGCTCCGTTTTGATATCGTTCTCCATACAAGATCTTGAGTCTCTAATAATCTTTGTCAAGAGCTGAGAATTGTTTGTGTGTTGACACTCAAAGATTCTGCTACATCTTTCCTTCCACATCCACCAAATAGCGCATCTGAAAGTAACCTTTGTCAATTGTGTAAGAGGTCATTTTCTTGAAAAACATTGCATGAGGTCACCTAATTCTTGATGCAAGTTTGGTTGCGGCATTCTATTGAGTTCGAAACGCTGGAGAATCTCCTTCCATATCCATTTAGTATAGTCACAAGCAAAATAGAGATGATCAATAGTTTTTTTTTTTTGATAAATAAAAAGTAAATTGGTTTTGTGTAAAGTTTCTACAAATAGCTTTGTCTATACCAGTTATAGACGAAGCTAGATAACTCGTAGAGTACTCATGCGGTAGTTATGACTACACATGCTGTAGACTATAACTCTTAACTGTGGCCAACAAATAAAATATAAGGTCCAGATATGCCAAGATTTCCTGTGGGTACAGCTTTTAACTTCATGCCCAAGGTTTTTAGCTAATAGCAAAATTGAATTTGATAAAAATATTTTTTTCTCTTCGTGTAAAGTGCTCCATTTTGATATCGTTCTCCATACAAGATCTTAAGTCTCTAATAATCTTTGTCAAGAGCTGAGAATTATTTGTGTGTTGACACTCAAAGATTCTGCTACATCTTTCCTTCCACATCCACCAAATAGCGCATCTGAAAGTAACCTTTGTCAATTGTGTAAGAGGTCATTTTCTTGAAAAACATTGCATGAGGTCACCTAATTCTTGATGCAAGTTTGGTTGCGGCAATCTATTGAGTTCGAACGCTGGAGAATCTCCTTCCATATCCATTTAGTATAGTCACAAGCAAAATAGAGATGATCAATAGTTTTTTTTTTTTTGATAAGTAAAAAGTAAATTGATTTTGTGTAAAGTTTCTACAAATAGCTTTATCTATACCAGTTATAGACGAAGCTAGATAACTCGTAGAGTACTCATGCGGTAGTTATGACTACACATGCTGTAGACTATAACTCTTAACTGTGGCCAACAAATAAAATATAAAGTCCAGATATGCCAAGATTTCCTGTGGGTACAGCTTTTAACTTCATGCCCAAGGTTTTTAGCTAATAGTAAAATTGAATTTGATAAAAATATCTTTTTCTCTTCGTGTAAAGTGCTCCGTTTTGATATCGTTCTCCATACAAGATCTTGAGTCTCTAATAATCTTTGTCAAGAGCTGAGAATTGTTTGTGTGTGACACTCAAAGATTCTGCTACATCTTTCCTTCCACATCCACCAAATAGCGCATCTGAAAGTAACCTTTGTCAATTGTGTAAGAGGTCATTTTCTTGAAAAACATTGCATGAGGTCACCTAATTCTTGATGCAAGTTTGGTTGCGGCATTCTATTGAGTTCGAAACGCTGGAGAATCTCCTTCCATATCCATTTAGTATAGTCACAAGCAAAATAGAGATGATCAATAGTTTTTTTTTTTTTGATAAGTAAAAAGTAAATTGATTTTGTGTAAAGTTTCTACAAATAGCTTTGTCTATACCAGTTATAGACGAAGCTAGATAACTCGTAGAGTACTCATGCGGTAGTTATGACTACACATGCTGTAGACTATAACTCTTAACTGTGGCCAACAAATAAAATATAAAGTCCAGATATGCCAAGATTTCCTGTGGGTACAACTTTTAACTTCATGCCCAAGGTTTTTAGCTAATAGCAAAATTGAATTTGATAAAAATATCTTTTTCTCTTCGTGTAAAGTGCTCCGATTTGATATTGTTCTCCATACAAGATCTTGAGTATCTAATAATCTTTGTCAAGAGCTGAGAATTGTTTGTGTGTTGACACTCAAAGATTCTGCTACATCTTTCCTTCCACATCCACCAAATAGCGCATCTGAAAGTAACCTTTGTCAATTGTGTAAGAGGTCATTTTCTTGAAAAACATTGCATGAGGTCACCTAATTCTTGATGCAACTTTGGTTGCGGCATTCTATTGAGTTCGAATCGTTGGAGAATCTCCTTCCATATCCATTTAGTATAGTCACAAGCAAAATAGAGATGATCAATAGTTTTTTTTTTTTTGATAAGTAAAAAGTAAATTGATTTTGTGTAAAGTTTCTACAAATAGCTTTGTCTATACCAGTTATAGACGAAGCTAGATAACTCGTAGAGTACTCATGCGGTAGTTATGACTACACATGCTGTAGACTATAACTCTTAACTGTGGCCAACAAATAAAATATAAGGTCCAGATATGCCAAGATTTTCTGTGGGTACAGCTTTTAACTTCATTCCCAAGGTTTTTAGCTAATAGCAAAATTGAATTTGATAAAAATATCTTTTTCTCTTCGTGTAAAGTGCTCCGTTTTGATATCGTTCTCCATAGAAGATCTTGAGTCTCTAATAATCTTTTTCAAGAGTTGAGCATTGTTTGTGTGTTGACACTCAAAGATTCTGCTACATCTTTCCTTCCACATCCACCAAATAGCGCATCTGAAAGTAACCTTTGAATTATGTAAGAGGTCCTTTTCTTGAAAAACATTGCATGAGGTCACCTAATTCTTGATGCAAGTTTGGTTGCAGCATTCTATTGAGTTCGAATCGCTGGAGAATCTCCTTCCATATCTATTTAGTATAGTCACAAGCAAAATAAAGATGATCAATAGTTTTTTTTTTTTTGATAAATAAAAAGTAAATTGGTTTTGTGTAAAGTTTCTACAAATAGCTTTGTCTATACCAGTTATAGACGAAGCTAGATAACTCGTAGAGTACTCATGCGGTAGTTATGACTACACATGCTGTAGACTATAACTCTTAACTGTGGCCAACAAATAAAATATAAAGTCCAGATATGCCAAGATTTCCTGTGGGTACAGCTTTTAACTTCATGCACAAGGTTTTTAGCTAATAGCAAAATTGAATTTGATAAAAATATCTTTTTCTCTTCGTGTAAAGTGCTCCGTTTTGATATCGTTCTCCATACAAGATCTTGAGTCTCTAATAATCTTTGTCAAGAGCTGAGCATTGTTTGTGTGTTGACACTCAAAGATTCTGCTACATCTTTCCTTCCACATCCACCAAATAGCGCATCTGAAAGTAACCTTTGTCAATTATGTAAGAGGTCCTTTTCTTGAAAAACATTGCATGAGGTCACCTAATTCTTGATGCAAGTTTGGTTGCGGCATTCTATTGAGTTCGAATCGCTGGAGAATCTCCTTCCATATCCATTTAGTATAGTCACAAGCAAAATAGAGATGATCACTAGTTTCTTCTTGTTGCATGCAATGGGATGCAACGGTTAACATGATGGATACCTCTTCTTTTCATATTGTCTATTGTAGGTAGTTTATTCAGAAGGGCCTGCCATGTACATAAGGAATGTCTCTGTGATCCCGGTCGATCCCATGTCCAATTGCTTGGGAGACAGTTGTTATTTTTTTGCCTAATTTGATTCCATACGGATGTGGCACTAAATTTGCCATTGTCATGAAGCCAAATAAGTACATCTGAGGAGTTGTTCCTGATTAGAATAGCTGTGATAGTCGGCCAAAGTGATAACATTTCAGGAGAAATAGGAGTAGGGAGATACCAGGTACCATTAGCAATGAATTCAGAAACCTTCCAATTTTTGGGAGCCCCAAGGTCTTTTCGTATTCTGTCACCATATAATTGAAATATACTCTTTTCATTCACCCAAGGATCGTACCACATATTAGTATTAGTTCCAGTATAGATTGCAGACAAAATGTGTTTGATTAGCCAATTCCTTGCCTTTAAAATTCCTTTCCAAGCTGCACAGTGGTATGTTCTTGTTGAAATTTCCCAAATCGATTCTTTTGAAAGATACCTAGCAGAAACCCATTGTGACCATAAGGAACATTTGTTTTGCAAAAGGTCCCACAATTACTTTACCAAACATGCTTTATTCCAATCTCTAGTATTTGTCAGGTTCAGCCCCCCTTCATCTTTCGGTTTGCAGATGCTATCCCAATTTACCATATGCATTGTCTTATCATTTGTGTCATTCCAGAAGAAGTTTATTAATAACCGTTCAATATCTTGGAGAAGTCCAACAGGCAGAAGAAATGCATTAGACCAATATATAGAGTAAGAGTACAACACCGAACGGATGAGTTCAAGTCGTCCTGCTTTTGAAAGAAGCCTATTTTTCCAGGAGGAAATTCTGTTCTTTATTTTTTGCAGGATAGGCTGACAGTGGGTTTTGTGAATGCCAGTGGATATGAGTGGAGACCCAGATATGTAACTGGTAGATTTCCCTCACTAACCCCTAGGGTATGTGCAATAACGTCTTTGTCCTCAATGCAAGGGTTAATGTAGACTTTACTTTTCAGCATGATTTAACTGAAGGCCAGAAACTATACCAAAATCATTCAGAATAGTAGCCAGGTTTCTTACTGAAGTTGAATCATTCTGAAGAAAGATAAGAAGATCATCTGCAAAGATTATATGTGATATATGAATAAGGCCAGCATGGGGTACCTTAATACTGCCATCAGAGACCGCATATTCCAACATACAGCTAAGTCCTTCCATTGCAATAGTAAAGAGATATGGAGAGAGTGGATCGCCTTGTCGGATGCCATTCTTGCTCCCAAAAAAACCAATAGGTGAGCCGTTGAAGAGTATTGAAAACTTTGGAGTTTCTAAGCAACATTGAATCCAATTAACCCATTGCTGAGGGAAGTTCATACCGAGGAGCATCTTATAGATAAAGTTCCTATTAACTGAGTCAAAGGCTTTTCGTAGATCAGCTTTAAAACAGATTTTGTCCCTCTTGCTTTTGAGTAGATCCTTGACCAAGTCATTAGCCAGTAGAATATTATGATGTATACTTCTTCCTTTGATGAAAGCAGCCTGATTTGGACTAATTATCTTATGTATTACCTTTTGCAATCTATCTGCTAACACTTTGGAGATGATCTTGTAAATAAAGTTACATAAAGATATGGGTCGATAGTTCTCTAGTGAATCAGCACCTTCATTCTTGGGAATTAGAGAAATAAAAGTGCAATTTATCTCTCTAAGAATATGACCTGAAGAGAAAAAGTGTTGGCAAGCTTTAATCACATCATTACCAAAATAGACCATGTAATGTGGTAAAATTCAGCAGGAAATCCATCTGGACCAGGGCTTTTGTGCTTTTGTGACTTAAAGACAACTCTTACTATTTCGTCATCTGTAATTGGGGCATTGAGGATAGAAATGGCATTCGAATCAAGCTTTCTAGTTGGCTCCACATGAATATTATTAGGTTGCCCCGCTTGGTTGAGCAAGGAATAAAAAAATTGCTCAGTGTATGCTTTAACCTCATCTAAATTCTCAATAAGATTGTTATCTTTGTCTCTGCATTTCCTGATGCGGTTAACGGCTCTTCGAGTAGCAATGGAAGCATAAAAAAACTTAGAATTGGAATCCCCTAAAGTAAGCCAATTCTGTCGAGACTTCTGTTTTGCAAAACTTTCCTCCTGCTTTAAGGCTTGCATGAAGTTATTTCTAGCTTCTATCTCTTTGTCGATAAGATTCTCATCATGAGGCTGAAGTTGCAGCTGATGTTGCATTGCTATTAGTTCCTTTGTGCAAAATTGAACTCGGGTGGTAATATTGCCAAAGGTATTTGTATTCCACTCCTTAAGTGCTGCTTTGCAGGCTTTGAGTTTTTGGCATAAGATGTAAGGGGGGGATCCATGCACATTAACATTCCAAGCTGATCTGATAACATTAAGGAACTGAGGATGAGTACTCCACATGTTAAAGAATCTAAATGGTTTCTTGCCTTTTGGTATTGCTTTATCTACGTGTATGTACATTAAAGAATGATCAGAAAATAATGGAGCATCATACTCAAGAAGTGAATCATGGTAAACTCTTAACCATTCTTGATTTAATCAGACATCTATCGAGTCTGGCCATTATTTTTCTGTTAGCAGCACCTTGATTACTCCAGGAGAGCCAATTACCCACAGATGTCATATAAGTCAATGCAGCAGTATCTATGTAATCATTGAAACTTTGAAGTTGACTTTCTAAAAGCTGTCTACCTCCCACTTTTTCATTTGTGTACCGAACAGTATTAAAGTCACCAAGAACAATCCAAGGTAAATTAAAACTGCCATCTGCAATGTTAGTTAGATCAGACCATAGTGTATTTCTTTCTTGCATACTGTTTGAAGCATATATACTAGTGAAATTGAATTGACAACCATTCTTTTTGTCCTCTACCTTAAGATGGATGAATTGATCAGTAGCAGAAATAAACGAAGCATTAATAGAGTTGGGATGCCATAAGACCCATATTCTACCAAAAGTTTCATTTGAGTCATTGGTAAACAGTTCTGCGTCCGGCCATATTAAATTCTTTTGAGCTTGATCGCACGATTGTTTAATTTTTGTTTCTAGTAGAATAACAATATCACATGCAGCAGACTTGATTATTCTGTTGAGCTCCTGACATTTCTCAGGCTTATTAAGTCCACGAACATTCTAGCATGTTATTTTCATCAGTAATAAACAAATGGAAAAGGTTGTAAGGTATTCATCCTATGACTTTGGATGGACTGTACCATCCTTTTTCTTATACTTTGGTTTTGTATTTTCCTCCCGTACAATATCCTTACCTTTTATGGCTTTATTCCTGTATTTATCCACTTCATCTACAGTTTGCAATGTTTAAACTTTAAAATACCTTGAATCATGTGGTCTTGATTGGCAGGGTTTGTTGAAGCATGATAAGATTGTTGCAGCACAATATCCTGGTTAGTACTTGTTGGAACAGCCTGGTTAGAAAGGCTTATTGGGGCATGAGTTTGTTGAGACAAAATAACTTTGTTGGCGATGTTTGTTGCAGCCTGAGTTTGTTGAGAAAGAATATCCTTGTTGGCGAGATTTGTTTGGGCCCGAGTTTGTTGAGCTATTGTGGATGGATCCGATGATATTGGAAGAGATGAAGTTCCTGACTTATACTTTTCCTGTCCACTAGTACCATGGGAAACTTCTGTTGTGGAAGGTTTTGACGTTATAGGAAGAGATAAAGTTTTGGATTTGTCCTTCTGTCCGTGGTGCTGTCCTTGCGAGTTGGAATACTCAATAGTCTTCGCCACCATCGGTGCTACTACCATTAGAGAGGACTCGCTTTGTTGCTGAGGCGCTTGACGTGGTTGTTAGACCTTTGTGATCGGTTTTGGAGTTTGCTGACAAGCTGGATTGCATGACCAAAAGATAAGCAATGTTGACATCGTTGTGGCTTCCAGGAATACGAGACATGTACCTTCCGAGTGTTCCCATCAAGATCACGATAGAAAACCTCATTAGGAAGATCTTCGTCGGAAGAAACCAGTACACAAGCTCGTGCAAATGCTAATCTCGTCTGAGCTGCTGTAGCTTTGTCAATGTAGAGTGGCTGTCCCAGAGTGCTACATAACTTTGCAATAAAGCGTCGACTCCAAAGATGTAGAGGAAGACCTTGAAAGGATACCCATAATGGAATAGACTGTAGGCTATCTAATTCCAAATGGACATCAGGAGACCAGCGTCGTAGAATCATTGGATGGCCGCGAATAGTCCAGAATCCTTCGAGGACCCGTTGCAAATCTTCTTCAGAGTATAGCTTGCAAACAAAGAATCCATTCTCTAGCATATGAAGATCAAATGATGGTATTCCCCATCGAGTTTTGATAAATGAGGATAGTCGGAAATAAGATGTTTTGAGACCTACCACATAGCCAACAATCACCATAGACCATGTCTCAATAAGCTCTACTGAATCAGCAATCTTCTTATCAGCCTGAACTTCTGGAGTAAAGAATTCCAAGCTTAGATTCGGACTTCCAACCGGAGCCTTGAAGAGGCTAGTCTAAGGCCGAGGGTCACTAAAAATGAGAGCAGGCTGCCGCGATCTAGAGCGTGACCGGCTTCGATGCTGCTTCGTCGAAGGAGTTTCTCTCTGGAGAGGATATGGAGGAGGAGCAACTTGAGGGGTAACGGTAGGGAGTCTTGCCCTCGTATCAACCCTCCCGCCACCGTCGCCAGCCCTAAGGGCCATCGCTGCCATGTTTGATCCCTCTTCTAGTCGCCGCTATAGAATCGTCGCCATAGGGAAAAGCCACCGCTGCAGTATATCAGATCGCCGCGACGATACCGTCGCCCTAGGGAGATCTGGTCGCTGCCACAGTATCGTCGCCCTTAGGGAGAAGCCGACGCTGCAGGATATCATATCACCGCTACAGTAGCATCGCCCTAGGGAGATCAGATCGCTGCTACAGTACCGTCGCCCGTGGGAGAAAGCCAACGCTGCAGGAGTCAGATCGCCCTAGGGAGATCTGATCACCGCTACAGTACCATCGCCCGTCGCCCGTGAGAGAAAGATGACACTGCAGGAGTCAGATCGCCCTTGGGAGATCTGGTCGCTGTTAGGACTCTAGCTAGGAGAGTCCTAATTGATTGGGGCATTCATGTAAAACCTACCTAAGCCGACCCTTATTAAAGAGGTGAAGAGGCCGGCTAGGGTTTGGAGGTTATTTCTTAAAGAAGAATTAGGAGTTGTAAAGGAATAGGAGTCTTGAGTAGGAGTCCTATTAGGAGTCTTGAGTAGAAGTCTTAATTGAGTAGGAGTCTTGAGTAAGAGTCCTATTAGGAGTTAGGGTTTAGAAACCCTATAAATAGTCATGTATTCCTACTCTTTTGATAGGCAATAGATGAATCTTTTCTGCAGCCTTTGAGCAGCAACTTGGAGGAAGGAACCCCTATAGAGTTCCAGGAGGCCGATCCCCTAAAGAGATCAACCCCAAGCTTAGAATCTGCAAGGGTTCTAACACTTGGTATCAGAGCAGCGTTCTTGGCATCTCGCTGCCCTTCCACAGCCATCCATCATCCCTCCACAGCCGCCCAAAGCAATTCCCACAATTGCTTAAAAGATCGTCACCAAATTCCGTCGTCATCTCCACCGCATATCATCTTTTGATCTCCCCGTGAATTGCAACAGGTTCTGGTTTCCTACCTTACTGCTGCTGCAATTTAGTTATCTTTATTCGAAAATCTAAAAAAAAAAAATTTGTTCCTATATTGCTGCATAAACTTTTCGTCGCAAAGTTTTCATCTCTACGACGAAAGATACATTGCAGAATTTCAGCCGCATAGCACAGTCTGTTTGATCTTGCTACTACATTTTCTCTATCCAAATCTCTACGAAATTTTTATGACAGCTTTGACACTTCCTAATAGCAGATTTTTCTTTGGTTTGTCAAAAAATTCCTAATATAAACCATTGATCTTTTACGTCTAATCTGCTATACTTAAAAATCTGCACTATAAAATTTCAGCCGCATAGCATAGTTTGTTTGATCTTGCTATTGCGTTTTTTCTATCCAAATCTCTACAAAATTTTTATGATAGATTTGATACTTCCTAACAGTGGATTTCCTTTTGGTTTTATCAAAAAAATTCTCAATATAAACCACTGGTTTTTTACGTCCAATCTGCTACACTTCAAAATCTGTGCTGCAGAAAATTTCAGCCGCATAATGTTGCCTTAACCGATCTATTTGTAATCTTTTTTGAACGAAATTTTCTCTACACTTTATAGATCATCTTGGCTTCCATCTAAGATTGATCTATTGAGGAATATATCTCTAAAAACAATTTTGTGTTGCTGCAAATTTTCATCACAAACCGTTGAAATTTTTCGACGAGAATTCTGCTATCGCAACTTACACCAATTTCCTTGCTATTATACTGCCGAAATTTTCTTGATTAAATTGGACATCCATGCTGCCATATAAACTGAGATTTTGCTGCCAATTCCCTCCTCAAATCTCTCAAGTTTTTGATAGAAATTTTATCGAGAATCCACTGTTTCTTTGATGATAATTCTGCTGTTACAAGATAACACAATTCTGCAGCAAACTTCCACCGATTTCTATCGAACCTTTGCTGCCATCTACCACAGATCTAAAACCTTCATCAGTAGCCCTAAAACTTCACTAAACCACACCCTCAAACTGCACCCAAAACTGCCACAAAACAAGCCTAAACCGCAGCCTACATCCACCAATCCACCAACCCTTTCGACCATCACTTCTCTCAACCCATACTTGCCTTTAACCCGACAACAAAAGAGAGATCTAAACATCACAGATTTGGAGGCATATTCTATGGCATTTAGGGAGGCAATCAATGCTAAATTCGAAGCCTTGGAGGTGCGAATGGAGGATAAGATTCGGACTCTCTTTACCGAACTCAGTTTGGGCCGACCACTAAGCTCAAAGAAATCACATCAAGGAGAGAGCTCTAACCAATCGCACCAAGCCCGAAGAGATGACTTCCAAGAGAGGAGAGGTTCAATGACTGATCTCAACTATCCACGAATGAGGGTGGACTTCCCTAGATGGGAAGAAGGAGACCCGATTGGTTGGATCTCGCGTGCAGAGCGATATTTTCGGTACCACAAAACCGTGGATGCATCTATGGTGGAAATTGCAGCTATACATCTTGAAGGGGATGCCATACAATGGTTTCACTGGTTTAAATATGCTCATGGAGTTCTCTCATGGCGACAATTTAAAGAAGGACTATTGATCCGCTTCGGACCAACCGATTACGAGAACATTGACGTTCTAGCAAAGATCCGACAAACCTCTACCGTTCGGGAGTACCAAACCAGGTTTGAAATGTTATCTAATCAAACTCGTGATTGCTCTCAAAAACAGCTATTGGGGACCTTCATTGAGGGCTTGAAGCCGGAGATCCGGGGAGAAGTTAAAGCACGACAACCGTACACGCTTATGGTAGCCATCTCTTTCGCACGACATCAAGAGGAGCGATTAAACCATGAAGCCCGAAGAACTAGGATCGCTTCTCAACCTACAATGCAGAAGCCCTCACCCCCCCCACTATCAATCAAGTTCTTGCACCAAAAATGATGACAAGAGAAGAGCTTCGGGAGCGATCTACAAAGGAGTTATGTTGGCATTGCGACAAGCCGTGGAGCCGCGAGCATCACTGTAGAAAAGGGAGGCTTCTTATGATTGAACCAGTAGAAGAAGAGGTCATTGAACATCCAGAAGAGAGCTTTGAACATAATGAAGATGTAGAAGAAGAGCCACAACCAACCGACGTTACGGTACACGCATTAGCCGGCTACTCCAACCCGCAAATGATGAAAGTTAGAGGCCTTCTCAAACAACAACCGATCACTGTTCTCATCGACACGGGCAGTACTAATAACTTCCTAAACAGTAAGGTTGCTGCTCGGATGGCACTACATATAGAAGGTTGCAGCAAGTTCGATGTAAAGGTTGCTGACGGCAGAATCCTAAAGTGCGACCAAAGATGCCCGCAGGTGAAACTATTGCTGCAAGACCAAGAAATTATGACCAATTTCTTCCTCCTCCCTCTTGATGATCATGAGGCCATGCTCAGAATTGAATGGTTGATGACATTAGGTGATGTTTCCTGGAATTTTATGAAACTAATTTTGAGATTTTACAGCAAAGAGAAACAGGTGATTCTACACGGGAAACGTGGGGGCGACGTAATGATGATTTGCACACAACAAATGGAGAAGGTTTTGCATAAAGCATGCAACGGCTTTTTGATACAACTTGAGCAGCAAACTAAGGGAGAGCCAATAGAATTTAAAGATCCAAACCTACTTCCTTTGCTTGCTGAATTTTCAGATATATTTGACGAACCGCGCAACCTACCTCTTGCCCATCGACATGATCATTGTATACCGATTCTTCTGGGCAAATCTCCTGCAAATATTTGGCTATATCAACATTCATATCTGCAGAAGGATGAAATAGAAAGGATTTTAAAAGAGATGCTCAAAACAGGAGTTATTCGACCAAGTTGCAGCCCCTACTCTTCATCAATGCTCTTCGTACGAAAGAAGGACGAAACATGGCGAATGTACGTTGATTACCGAACCCTCAATGGAATAACCGTCAAGGATAAATATCCTATTCCAATAGCAAATGAATTGCTAAATGAAAGGGAGCACAAATCTTCACAAAGCTGGACCTTCGATCCGGGTATCATTAAATATGAGGGTGCAAAGAAGATATACCGAAAACTACCTTTTGAACACACAACGGCCACTACAAATTTTTGCTTTCTTCACCAGAAGGTGGAATATCTTGGGCATATCATATCAGAGGAACGTGTGATAGTGGACCCCTCTAAAATTGGAGCAATGCAAAACTGGCTGACCTCGAGGAACATAAAATCGCTACGTGGCTTTCTTAGTTTAATAGACTACAACCGCAAGTTCATGAAAAACTATGGAAAGATCAGTGCACCACTTATTCCCTTACTAAAAAAAGATATCTTCCAATGGATGGACAAAGCCTCCGCTGCCTTCGACAAACTTATGGCAGCCATGACGACGACGCCGGTGCTAGCACTACCAAATTTCAACCAACCCTTCATTATTGAGGTCGATGCATCTGGAATCGGAATTGGAGCTATTCTCATGCAAGATTGTCGACTACTCACATACACTAGCAAGGCATTATCTCCCTTCCATCAAAATATATCAACATATGACAAGGAGATGCTTGCCATTGTGTGCGCAGCAACGAGGTGGAGACCCTACTTGATCGGTCAACGATTTCAAATTAAAACTGACCATAAAAGCCTCAAGTACTTTTTGGAGCAAAAGATATCATCCCCTGAGCAGCAAAAATGGGTAACAAAACTTTTTGGATTTGATTATGAAATAACTTACAAAAAGGGGAAAGAGAATGTTGTTGCAGATGCGCTTTCACAACTACCTGAGCAAGCTAAATTTTCGATCGTTTCACTTTCGACTAGCAACTTCCTTGAGGATATTAAGATGGAATGGCAAGAAGATCTAGAGACTAGTAAGATTATAAAAAAATTGGAGGAAGCACTAAACTCCGTTGCTCATTACAATTGGGACTCAAAAGAATTACGCTATAAGGGACGCATTGTGCTTGTGCCAAATTCTACTTGCATCTTCACAAGCAGATTTTGGACAGAGTTATTCCATATGCAGGGTGCTAAATTGAAAACGAGTACGACGTATCACCCACAAACCGATGGCCAGACGGAAGTGATAAACAGGTGCTTGGAGACAGCCCAAAGCCACCCACCGAATATGACTACCCAAAGAGAACTCCAGACCCAGTTGAGTGTCATTATTAATCGACGGATTGTGACTCGACGACGACGACCCATTACTGAAGTGCTAATACAATGGGTGAACTTACTAGTAGAAGGTGTCACTTGGGAGAACTATGACGACTTGAAGATCAAATTCACAGAATTCATGGATTGTTAGCCTTGAGGACAAGGCTGATTTGAAGAGGGTGGGTCTGTTAGGACTCTAGCTAGGAGAGTCCTAATTGATTGGGGCATTCATGTAAAACCTACCTAAGCCGACCCTTATTAAAGAGGTGAAGAGGCCGGCTAGGGTTTGGAGGTTATTTCTTAAAGAAGAATTAGGAGTTGTAAAGGAATAGGAGTCTTGAGTAGGAGTCCTATTAGGAGTCTTGAGTAGAAGTCTTAATTGAGTAGGAGTCTTGAGTAAGAGTCCTATTAGGAGTTAGGGTTTAGAAACCCTATAAATAGTCATGTATTCCTACTCTTTTGATAGGCAATAGATGAATCTTTTCTGCAGCCTTTGAGCAGCAACTTGGAGGAAGGAACCCCTATAGAGTTCCAGGAGGCCGATCCCCTAAAGAGATCAACCCCAAGCTTAGAATCTGCAAGGGTTCTATCAGTCGCCGCTACAGTGTCGTGACCGCTACAGTACCGTCGCCCCTGATCTGATCACCGCTACAGTCGTCGCCCTAGATCTGGTCGCCGCCGCTACAGTACCGTCGCCGCCCTAGATTTGGTCTCCACTGCTACAGTACCATCACCGCCGCTCAAATCTGTGGTAGATGGCTGTTGCAATTCATAAGAAGATCAAAAGATGATCTGTGGTGGTGGAGATGACGGCGGGATTTGGTGACGATCTTTTAATCAATTGTGGGAATTGCTTTGGGCGGCTGTGGAGGGATGATGGATGGCTGTGGAAGGGCAGCGAGACGCCAAAAACGCTGCTCTGATACCAAGTGTTAGAACCTTTGCAGATTCTAAGCTTGGGGTTGATATCTTTAGGGGATTGGCCTCCTGAAACTCTATAGGGGTTCCTTCCTCCAAGTTGCTGCTCAAAGGCTGCAGAAAAGATTCATCTATTGCTTAATGAAAAGAGAAGAAATACATGGCTATTTATAGGGTTTCTAAACTCTAACTCCTAATAGGACTCCTACTCATGACTCCTACTTCTAACTAACTTCTAATATGACTCCTACTCAAGACTCCTACTTCTAACTAAGTCCTAGTTCTTCTCTAAGAAATAACCACCATATCTTAGTTGGCCTCTTTACCTCTTTATTAGGGGTCGGCTTAGGTAGGTTTTACATGAATGTCCCTCTCAATTAGGACTCTCCTAGCTAGAGTACTAACAAAAACATTAATGGATTATTGAGCAACCGGTCCTGGTATAGAAATAAGTAAGTCAACAGCTTCCCTTTCTTCTTCTCCCCTTGCTTCCTTTTACCTCTACTTTCAAGTTCTAACTTTGAATATATCTCTTATCTTGCACTTCGAGCACAAAGTATAGAACCGAGTCAAACCATACCTGCCCCTCATTCAACAACGTTACCTGATCTAGCATATAATCCACATTCCAGTCTTTAGAGTCTAGGAGATCATAAACGGGATCAGAATAAGGATCTGGGAAGTAAGCAGCAAATGGTTCTGTTCACGGAGCGGTTAAAGGTAATGAAAAAAAAAAAAAAAACTATAGCAGCGGCGACACTGTAGCGGCGAGGCGACGGTACTGTAGCGGCGACCAGATCTCCCAAGGGCGATCTGACTCCTACAGTGTCATCTACTTCCTGCAGCGTTGGCTTTCTCCCACAGGCGACGGTACTGGAGCAGCGATCTGATCTCCCTAGGGCGATGCTACTGTAGCGGTGATCTGATCTCCTGCAGCGTCGGCTTCTACTCAAGGGCGACGATACTGTGGCAGCGACCAGATCTCCCTAGGGCGACGGTATCGTAGCGGCGATCTGATATACTACAGCGGTGGCTTTTCCCTATGGCGACGATTCTGTAGCGGTGACTAGAAGAGGGATCAAACATGTCAGCGATGGCCCTTAGGGCAGGCGACGGTGGCGGGAGGGTTGAGGCAAGACTCCCTACCGTTACCCCTCAAGTTGCTCCTCCTCCATATCCTCTCCAGAGAGAAACTCCTTCGACAAAGCAGCATCGAAGCCAGTCGCGCTCTAGATCGCGGCAGCCTGCTCTCATTTCCAGTGACCCTCGATCTTGGACTAGCCTCTTCAAGGCTCCGGTTGGAAGTCCGAATCTAAGCTTGGAATTCTTTACCCCAGAAGTTCAGGCTGATAAGAAGATAGCTGTATACGAGACTGCTGATTCAGTAGAGCTTATTGAGACATGGTCTATGGCGATTGTTGGCTATGTGGTAGGTCTCAAAACATCTTATTTCCCACTATCCTCATTTATCAAAACTCGATGGGGAATACCGTCATTTGATCTTCATATGCTAGAGAATGGATTCTTTGTTTGCAAGCTATACTCTGAAGAAGATTTGCAACGGGTCCTCGAAGGATTTTGGACTATTCGCGGCCATCCAATGATTCTATTACGCTGGTCTCCTGATGTCCGTTTGGAATTAGATAGCCTATAGTCTATTCCATTATGGGTATCATTTCAAGGTCTTCCTCTACATCTTTGGAGTCGACGCTTTATTGCAAAGTTATGCAGCACTCTGGGACAGCCACTCTACATTGACAAAGCTACAGCAGCTCAGACGAGATTAGCATTTGCACGAGCATGTGTACTGGTTTCTTCCGACGAAGATCTTCCTAATGAGGTTTTCTATCGTGATCTTGATGGGAACACTCGGAAGGTACATGTCTCATATTCCTAGAAGCCATAACGATGTCAACGTTGCTTATCTTTTGGTCATGCAAATGGAGCTTGTCAGCAAACTCCAAAACCGATCACAAAGGTCTATCAACCACGTCAAGCGTCTTAACAACAAAGCGAGTCCTCTCTAATGGTAGTAGCACCGATGGTGGCGACGACTATTGAGTATTCCAACTCGCAAGGACAGCACCACGGACAAAAGGACAAATCCAAAACTTTATCTCTTCCTATAACGTCGAAACCTTCCACAACAGAAGTTTCCCATGGTACTAGTGGACAGGAAAAGCATAAGTCAGGAACTTCATCTCTTCCAATATCATCGGATCCATCCATAATAGCTCAACAAACTCAGGCCCAAACAAATCTCGCCAATAAGGAAATTCTTCCTCAACAAACTCAGGCTGCAACAAACATCGCCAACAAAGTTATTTTGTCTCAACAAACTCATGTCCCAACAAGCCTTTCTAACCAGGCTGCTCCAACAAGTACTAACCAGGATATTGTGCTGCAACAATCTTATCATGCTTCAACAAACCCTGCCAATCAAGACCACATAATTCAAGGTATTTTAAAGTTTAAACATCTGCAAGCTGTAGATGAAGTGGATAAATACAGGAATAAAGCCATAAAAGGTAAGGATATTGTACGGGAGAAAAATACAAAACCAAAGTATAAGAAAAAGGATGGTACAGTCCATCCAAAGTCATAGGATGAATACCTTACCACCTTTTCCATTTGTTTATTATTGATGAAAATAACATGCTGGAATGTTCGTGGACTTAATAAGCCTGAGAAATGTCAGGAGCTCAACAGAATAATCAAGTATGCTGCATGTGATATTGTTATTCTAGTAGAAACAAAAATTAAACAATCGCGCGTTCAAGCTCAAAAGAATTTAATATGGCCGGACGCAGAACTGTTTACCAATGACTCAAATGAAACTTTTGGTAGAATATGGGTCTTATGGCATCCCAACTCTATTAATGCTTGGTTTATTTCTGCTACTGATCAATTCATCTATCTTAAGGTAGAGGACAAAAAGAATGGCTGTCAATTTAATTTCACTGGTATATATGCCTCAAACAGTATGCAAGAAAGAAATACACTATGGTATGATCTAACTAACATTGCAGATGGCAGTTTTAATGTACCTTGGATTGTTCTTGGTGACTTTAATACTGTTCGGTACACAAATGAAAAAGTGGGAGGTAGACAGCTTTCAGAAAGTCAGCTTCAAAGTTTTAATGATTACATAGATACTGCTGCATTGACTGATATGAAATCTATGGGTAATTGGCTCTCTTGGAGTAATCAAGGTGCTGCTAACAGAAAAATAATGGCCAGACTCGATAGATGTCTGATTAATCGAGAATGGTTAAGAGTTTACCCTGATTCACTTCTTGAGTATGATGCTCCATTATTTTCTAATCATTCTTTAATGTACATACACGCAGATAAAGAAACACCAAAAGGCAAGAAACCATTTAGATTCTTTAACATGTGGAGTACTCATCCTCAGTTCCTTGATGTTATCAGATCAGCTTGGAATGTTAATGCGCATGGATCCCCCCCTTACATCTTATGCCAAAAACTCAAAGCCTGCAAAGCAGCACTTAAGGAGTGGAATACAAATACCTTTGGCAATATTACCACCCGAGTTCAATTTTGCAGAAAGGAACTAATAGTAATGCAACATCAGCTGCAACTTCAGCCTCATGATGAGAATCTTATCGACAAAGAGATAGAAGCTAGAAATAACTTCATGCAAGCCTTAAAGCAGGAGGAAAGTTTTGCAAAACAGAAGTCTCGACAGAATTGGCTTACTTTAGGGGATTCCAATTCTAAGTTTTTTTATGCTTCCATTGCTACTCGAAGAGCCGTTAACCGCATCAGGAAATGCAGAGACAAAGATAACAATCTTATTGAGAATTTAGATGAGGTTAAAGCATACACTGAGCAATTTTTTTATTCCTTGCTCAACCAAGTGGGGCAACCTAATAATATTCATGTGGAGCCAACTAGAAAGCTTGATTCGAATGCCATTTCTATCCTCAATGCCCCAATTACAGATGACGAAATAGTAAGAGTTGTCTTTAAGTCACAAAAGCACAAAAGCCCTGGTCCAGATGGATTTCCTATTGAATTTTACCACATTACATGGTCTATTATTGGTAATGATGTGATTAAAGTTTGCCAACACTTTTTCTCTTCAGGTCATATTCTTAGAGAGATGAATTGCACTTTTATTTCTCTAATTCCCAAGAATGAAGGTGCTGATTCACTAGAGAACTATCAACCCATATCTTTATGTAACTTTATTTACAAGATCATCTCCAAAGTGTTAGCAGATAGATTGCAAAAGGTAATACATAAGATAATTAGTCCAAATCAGGCTGCTTTCATCAAAGGAAGAAGTATACATCATAATATTCTCTTCGTTTGATATATTTTTCTCTTCGTGTAAAGTTGCTCCGTTTTGATATCGTTCTCCATACAAGATCTTGAGTCTTAATAATCTGTCAAG
>CM017189.1:10800712-10985408 GCA_004837865.1 Musa balbisiana
TTGTCCTTGATGGTTATGCCATTGATGGTTCGGTAATCAATTCACATTCGCCATGTTTCGTCCTTCTTTCGTACGAAGAGCACTGATGAAAAGTAGGGGCTGCAACTTGGCCGAATAACTCCTATTTCGAGCATCACTTTTACAATCCTTTCTATTTCATCTTTCTGCAGAAATGAATGTTGATATAGCCAAGTATTTTAAGGAGGTTTGCCCAGAAGAATCGGTATACAATGATCATGCCGACAAGCAAGAGGTAGGTTGCGCGGTTCGTCAAATATATCTGAAAATTTAGCAAGCAAAGGAAGTAGGTTTGGATCTTCAAATTCTATTGGCTCTCTCTTAGTTTGCTACATAAGTTGTACCAAAAAGCCGCTGCATTCTTTATGCAAAACCTTCTCCATTTGTTGTGCGCAAATCTTCATTACGTTGCCCCCACGTTTCCTGTGTAGAATCACTTGTTTCCCTTTACTGTAAAATCTCAAAATTAGTTTCATAAAATTTCAGGAAACATTATCTAATGTTGTCAACCATTCAATTTTGAGCATGGCCTCATGATCATCAAGAGGGAGGAGGAAGAAATATGCAATTATCTCTTGTTCCTGCAGTAATAGTTTCTCCTGCGGGCGCCTACGATCACACTTCAAAATCCGTCCGTCCGTGGACTTGACATCAAACCTATTGTAATACTCGATAGGTAAGGCCATCTGAACAGCAACTTTACTATCTAGGAAGTTATTAGTGTTTGCCCGTGTCAATGAGGACAGTGATCGATTGTTGTTTGAGAAGGCCTTCAACTTTTATCGTTTGCGGGTTTGAGTATCCTAGCTAGTGCATGCACCATAACTTTGGTCGGTTGTGACTCTTCTTCTATATCTTCTTCTTTATTATCAAAGCTCTCTTTTTGATGTTCAATGACCTCTTCTTCTACTGGTTTAATCATAAGAAGTCTCTCTTTTCTACAGTGATGCTCGTGGCTCCACGGCTCGTCGCGGTGCCAACATAACTCCTCCGTAGATCGCTCCCGAAGCTCTTCTCTTGTCATCATTTTTTGTGCAGGGACTCGGTAGATAGTAGGGGGGTCTGAGGGCTTCTGCATTCCAGGTCGAGAAGCGATCCTAGTCCTCTGAGATTCATGGTTCAATCGCTTCTCTTGATGTCGTGCGAAAGAGATGGCTGCCATAAGCGTGTACAGTTGTCGTGCTTTAACTTCTCCCCAGATCTCCGACTTCAAGCCCTCAATGAAGGTCCTAATAGCTGTTTTTGAGACCAATCATAAGTTTGATTAGATAACCTTTCAAACCTGTTTTGGTACTCTTGAACAGTAGAGGTTTGTCGGATCTTTGCTAGTTGTTCGTCAATGTTCTCGTAATCGGTTGGTCTGAAGCGGATCAATAGTCCTTCTTTGAATTGTCGCCATGAGAGGACTCCATGAGTATATTTAAACCAGTCAAATCACTATATGGCATCCCCTTCAAGATGTATAGCTGTAATTTCCACCATAGATGCATCCGTAGTTTTATGATACCAAAAATATTGCTCCGCATGCAAGATCCAACCAATCGGGTCTCCTTCTTCCCATCTAGAGAAGTCCACCCTCATGCGTGGATAGTTGGGGTCGGTCATAAAGCCTCCCCTCTCTTGGAAGTCATCTCTTCGGGCTTGGTGTGATTGGTTAGAGCTCTCTCCTTGATGTGATTTCTTTATGCTTGGTGGTCGGCCCAAATTGAGTTCGGTAAAGAGAATCTGAATCTTATCCTCCATTCGCGCCTCCAAGGCTTCGAATTTAGCATTTATTGCCTCTAAATCTATGATATTAAGATCTCTCTTTTGTTGTCGGGTTAAAGGCAAGTATAGGTTGAGAGAAGTGATGGTCGAAAGGGTTGGTGGATTGGTGGATGTAGGCTGCGGTTTAGGCTTGTTTTGTGGCTGTTTTGGGTGAAGTTTGAGAGTGTGGTTCAGTGGAGCTTTAGGGCTATGGATGAAAATTTTAGATCTATGGTAGATGGCAGCAAAGGTTTGATAGAAATCAGTGGAAGTTAGACTGCAGAATTGTGTTGTCTTGTAAGAGCAGAATTGTCGTCGAAGAAACAGCGGTTTCTCGACGAAATTTCCACCAAAAACTTGAGAGATTTGAGGAGGGAATTGACAGCAAAATCTCAGTTTATATGACAGCAAAGATGTCCAATTTAATCAAGAAAATTTTGGCAGTATAATAGCAAGGAAATTGGTGCAAGTTGCGATAGCAAAATTCTCGTCGAAAAATTTCAGCGGTTTACGACGAAAATTTGCAGCAACACAAAATCATTTTTAGAGAAGAATTCCTCAATCGATCAAATTTAAGATGGAAGCCAAGATGATTTATGAAGTATATAAGAAATTTCGTTCAAAAAATATTACAAATAAATTGGTTAAGGCAACAAAATGCGGCTGAAATTTTCTACAGCACAGATTTTCAATTGTAGCAGATTGGACGTAAAAGATCAGCGGTTTATATTGAGAATTTTTTGATGAAACAAAAGAGAATTCTATTGTTAGGAAGCGTCAAAACTATCATAAAATTTTCGTAGGGATTTGGACAGAAAAAATTTAGTAGCAAGATCAAACAAACTGTGCTATGCGGTTGGAATTTTATGGTGCAGATTTTCAAGTATAGCAGATTAGACGTAAAAGATCAATGATTTATATTGAGAATTTTTTGACAAATCCAAAGGGAAATCTGCTGTTAGGAATTGGCTAATCAAACACATTTCGTACGCAATCTCTACTGGAACTAATACTAATATGTGGTACGATCCTTGGGTGAATGGGAAAAGTATATTTCAATTATATGGTGACAGAATACGAAAAGACCTTGGGGCTCCAAAAGATTGGAAGGTTTCTGAATTCATTGCTAATGGTACCTGGATATCTCCCTACTACTATTTCTCCTGAAATGTTATCACTTTGGCCGACTATCACAGCTATTCCAATTAGGAATAACTCTTCAGATGTACTTATTTGGCTTCATGACAATGGCAAATTTAGTGCCACATCCGCATGGAATCAAATTAGGCAAAAAAATAACAAGTGGCTCCCAAGCAATTGGACATGGGATCGACCGGGATCACAGAGACATTCCTTATGTACATGGCAGGCCCTTCTGAATAAACTACCTACAATAGACAATATAAAAAGAAGAGGTATCCATCATGTTAACCGATGCTCCCTTTGCATGCACCAAGAAGAAACTATTGATCATCTCTATTTTGCTTGTGACTATACTAAATGGATATGGAAGGATAGCGATTCGAACTCAATAGAATGCCGCAACCAAACTTGCATCAAGAATGAGGTGACCTCATGCAATGTTTTTCAAGAAAAGGACCTCTTACACAATTGGCAAAGGTTACTTTCAGATGCGCTATTTGGTAGATGTGGAAGGAAAGATGTAGCAGAATCTTTGAGTGTCAACACACAAACAATGCTCAGCTCTTGACAAAGATTATTAGAGACTCAAGATCTTGTATGGAGAACGATATCAAAACGGAGCACTTTACACGAAGAGAAAAAGATATTTTTATCAAATTCAATTTTGCTATTAGCTAAAAACCTTGGGCATGAAGTTAAAAGCTGTACCCATAGGAAATCTTGGCATATCTGGACTTTATATTTTATTTGTTAGCCACAGTTAAGAGTTATAGTCTACAGCATGTGTAGTCATAACTACCGCATGAGTACTCTACGAGTTATCTAGCTTCGTCTATAACTGGTATAGACAAAGCTATTTGTAGAAACTTTACACAAAATCAATTTACTTTTTACTTATAAAAAAAAATATCTTCTTGCCAAGCCATTTGTTCTATATTTTGATCATGAGGCATTAAAGTTCATTAATCACCAACACAAGCTAAACAAGAGGCATGCAGCTTGGGTAGAGTTTTTACAATCTTACAACTTTACAATCAAGCACAAATCTGGTGTTCAAAATGTAGTTGCTAATGCATTAAGCAAAAAACATTCTTTATTATCAGCAATGGAAGTCAAAGTGGTTGGATTTGAAACATTCAAAGATCTCTATGAGAATGATGTGGATTTCGGCTCAATATGGCAGAATTGTAAATCAGGTCATTTCAACAATTTTTCATCTTTGATGGTTTTCTTTTTCGAGCTAATGCTTTTGTGTTCCATCTTGTTCTTTGAGACAAGTAATTCTAGCTGAAGCTCATGGTGGTGTTTTGGGAGGACATTTCGTTAGGGACAAGACTCTAGCTCTTGTTCAATCAAATTTCTACTGGCCTAAAATGTTCAGAGATGTGGATAGACATGTGAAGCGATGCCGATTATGTCATTTGGCAAAAACAAGAAGTCAAAATTCTGGTTTGTACACTCCATTGCCAGTGCCAAATGCTCCATGAGAGGATGTGAGTCTTGATTTCATTTTGGGACTGCCAAGAACTCAAAGGAACAAGGATTCTATCATGGTTGTTGTTGATAGATTTTCAAAAATGTCTCACTTTGTTCGAAGCAATAAATCTAATGATGCATTACATATTGCTGATTTATATTTTAAGGAGATTGTTAAATTGCATGATATTCCAAGAACTATGATTTCTGATCGAGATTCAAAATTTGTAAGTCATTTTTGGAGAACTCTTTGGAGGAAGCTGGGTACTTCTTTGAATTTCAGCAACTCGCATCATTCACAAACCGATGGGCAAACTGAGGTAACAAATAAAAGCTTGAGAAATTTGCTTAGAAGCTATGTTGGCAAGAATATTAGGCAATGGGATGTCATTCTTCCACAAATTGAGTTTGCCTATGCATCATAGTATTGGTAAGAGTCCTTTTGAGGTAGTTTATGGTGCTAATCCTGCTGGTCCTTTAGACTTAATCCCTCATTCTACAACAAAGCAATTTAGTGGAGATGCTGATGAAAGAGCTAAGCAGATAAAGAAGCTGCATGAGGGTGTGAAAGCAACCATTGAGAAGCAAAATGAGAGGTACATGCAAGCTGCCAACAAACACAGAAAACATGTGGAGTTTAATGCAGGTGATTTGGTCTGGATTCATTTAAGGAAGGAGAGGTTTCCGCCGGGCAAATTTAGGAAAACTGAAATCAAAGGCTGATGGTCCATTCAAGGTGCTTAAGAGAATTGGCAAAAATGCTTATGAGATTGAGCTACCTAAATATTACGGAGTATCCCCAACATTTAATATGGCTGATTTAAGTCCTTTTCATAATCTTATTGACGAAACAAACAAGGACTTGAGGACAAGTCTTTTTCAACCAGGGGAAGATTGACACAGGGAGTGTCTAATTTGCTACAATCTGTTCATATGGATGATGCTGATAATATGATATTTTTTTTAGCCAACTATATTGCCCCATAATCTTCAACTCAGTCAACTCATCAGCATATTCCCTGCACAAAAGTAAAGCTGTCTCATGGTGCTTTTCTTCATGGCTAAGGAATATATTAAAGGAGGTGGTTGGCAGCTGTAAAGGACTTAATTTCAATTAAAGGAGGTGGTTGCCAACTATAAAGGACTTAATTTTGAAATTTCCTATGCATGAAGGGTTGTTTCATGCACTAGTATTTATTTTCATGTTTAGGGCTTTGAAAGGGCTTTTAGAAAACTGAGGATATTGGACAAAAGCTCTGTTGGAGTGCTCTTTTGAACTCTGTATCTCTTGAATGCATCATTGAGTCGTGAGTCTTTTGCTTTTAGTTCTGTATCCTTGTTTATTGTTATTAGGGTGGTGATCTTTCTGTATCCCTTTTGATTTTAAACTGAGGTGGTGAGCTATTTTTCATTTTATCAAAGTTTCGTTAAGAATTCGCTCCTTGTCTCCTATGACATTTTCTATCTGAACAACTGTTCTATCGGATTTTTTTCGAAATCCATTCTGCTTTTTTACCCTCCTCGGTATCANTAGTGGCCGTTGTGTGTTCGAAAGGTGATTTTCGGTATGTCTTCTTTGCACAATCATATTTGATGATACCCGGATCGAAGGTCCAGCTTTGTGAAGATTTGTACTCCCTTTCATCTAGCAATTCTTCTGCTATTGGAATAGGGTATTTGTCCTTGATGGTTATGCCATTGATGGTTCGGTAATCAATTCACATTCGCCATGTTTCGTCCTTCTTTCGTACGAAGAGCACTGATGAAAAGTAGGGGCTGCAACTTGGCCGAATAACTCCTATTTCGAGCATCACTTTTACAATCCTTTCTATTTCATCCTTCTGCAGATATGAATGTTGATATAGCCAAGTATTTTAAGGAGGTTTGCCCAGAAGAATCGGTATACAATGATCATGCCGACAGGCAAGAGGTAGGTTGCGCGGTTCGTCAAATATATCTGAAAATTTAGCAAGCAAAGGAAGTAGGTTTGGATCTTCAAATTCTATTGGCTCTCCCTTAGTTTGCTACTTAAGTTGTACCAAAAAGCCGCTGCATGCTTTATGCAAAACCTTCTCCATTTGTTGTGCGCAAATCGTCATTACGTTGCCCCCACGTTTCTTGTGTAGAATCACTTGTTTCCCTTTACTGTAAAATCTCAAAATTAGTTTCATAAAATTTCAGGAAACATTATCTAATGTTGTCAATCATTCAATTTTGAGCATTGCCTCATGATCATCAAGAGGGAGGAGGAAGAAATATGCAATTATCTCTTGTTCCTGCAGTAATAGTTTCTCCTGCGAGCGCCTACGATCACACTTCAAAATCCGTCCGTCCGTGGACTTGACATCAAACCTATTGTAATACTCGATAGGTAAGGCCATCTGAACAGCAACTTTACTATCTAGGAAGTTATTAGTGTTTGCCCGTGTCAATGAGGACAGTGATCGATTGTTGTTTGAGAAGGCCTTTAACTTTTATCGTTTGCGGGTTTGAGTATCCAGCTAGTGCATGCACCATAACTTTGGTTGGTTGTGACTCTTCTTCTATATCTTCTTCTTTATTATCAAAGCACTCTTTTTGATGTTCAATGACCTCTTCTTCTACTGGTTTAATCATAAGAAGTCTCTCTTTTCTACAGTGATGCTCGTGGCTCCACGGCTCGTCGCGGTGCCAACATAACTCCTCCGTAGATCGCTCCCGAAGCTCTTCTCTTGTCATCATTTTTTGTGCAGGGACTCGGTAGATAGTAGGGGGGTCTGAGGGCTTCTGCATTCCAGGTCGAGAAGCGATCCTAGTCCTCTGAGATTCATGGTTCAATCGCTCCTCTTGATATCGTGCGAAAGAGATGGCTGCCATAAGCGTGTACAGTTGTCGTGCTTTAACTTCTCCCCAGATCTCCGACTTCAAGCCCTCAATGAAGGTCCCTAATAGCTGTTTTTGAGACCAATCATAAGTTTGATTAGATAACCTTTCAAACCTGTTTTGGTACTCTTGAACAGTAGAGGTTTGTCGGATCTTTGCTAGTTGTTCGTCAATGTTCTCGTAATCGATTGGTCTGAAGCGGATCAATAGTCCTTCTTTGAATTGTCGCCATGAGAGGACTCCATGAGTATATTTAAACCAGTCAAACCACTGTATGACATCCCCTTCAAGATGTATAGCTGCAATTTCCACCATAGATGCATCCGTAGTTTTATGATACCAAAAATATTGCTCCGCATGCAAGATCCAACCAATCGGGTCTCCTTCTTCCCATCTAGAGAAGTCCACCCTCATGCGTGGATAGTTGGGGTCGGTCATAAAGCCTCCCCTCTCTTGGAAGTCATCTCTTCGGGCTTGGTGTGATTGGTTAGAGCTCTCTCCTTGATGTGATTTCTTTATGCTTGGTGGTCGGCCCAAATTGAGTTCGGTAAAGAGAATCTGAATCTTATTCTCCATTCGCGCCTCCAAGGCTTCGAATTTAGCATTTATTGCCTCTAAATCTATGATATTAAGATCTCTCTTTTGTTGTCGGGTTAAAGGCAAGTATAGGTTGAGAGAAGTGATGGTCGAAAGGGTTGGTGGATTGGTGGATGTAGGCTGCAGTTTAGGCTTGTTTTGTGGCTGTTTTGGGTGAAGTTTGAGAGTGTGGTTCAGTGGAGCTTTAGGGCTATGGATGAAAATTTTAGATCTGTGGTAGATGGCAGCAAAGGTTTGATAGAAATCAGTGCAAGTTAGATGCAGAATTGTGTTGTCTTGTAAGAGCAGAATTGTCGTCGAAGAAACAGTGGTTTCTCAATTAAATTTCCACCAAAAACTTGAGAGATTTGAGGAGGAAATTGACAGCAAAATCTCAGTTTATATGACAGCAAAGATGTCCAATTTAATCAAGAAAATTTTGGCAGTAAAATAGCAATGAAATTGGTGCAAGTTGCGATAGCAAAATTCTCGTCGAAAAATTTCAACGGTTTACGACGAAAATTTGCAGCAACACAAAATCATTTTTAGAGATGAATTCCTCAATCGATCAAATCTAAGATGGAAGCCAAGATGATTTATGAAGTGTATAAGAAATTTCGTTCAAAAAATATTACAAATAAATTGGTTAAGGCAACAAAATGCGGCTGAAATTTTCTACAGCATAGATTTTCAATTGTAGCAGATTGGATGTAAAAGATCAGCGGTTTATATTGAGAATTTTTTGATGAAATAAAAGAGAAATCTATTGTTAGGAAGCGTCAAAACTATCATAAAATTTTCGTAGGGATTTGGACAGAAAAAATTTAGTAGCAAGATCAAACAAACTGTGCTATGCAGTTGGAATTTTACAATGCAGATTTTCAAGTATAGCAGATTAGACATAAAAGATCAATGATTTATATTAAGAATTTTTTGACAAATCCAAAGGGAAATCTGCTGTTAGGAATTGGCTAATCAAACACATTTCGTACGCAATCTCTACTGGAACTAATACTAATATGTGGTACGATCCTTGGGTGAATGGGAAAAGTATATTTCAATTATATGGTGACAGAATACGAAAAGACCTTGGGGCTCCCAAAGATTGGAAGGTTTCTGAATTCATTGCTAATGGTACCTGGTATCTCCTACTCCTATTTCTCCTTAAATGTTATCACTTTGGCCGACTATCACAGCTATTCCAATCAGGAACAACTCTTCAGATGTACTTATTTGGCTTCATGATAATGGCAAATTTAGTGCCACATCCGCATGGAATCAAATTAGGCAAAAAAATAACAAGTGGCTCCCAAGCAATTGGACATGGGATCGACCAGGATCACATAGATATTCCTTATGTACATGGCAGGCCCTTCTGAATAAACTACCTACAATAGACAATATGAAAAGAAGAGGTATCCATCATGTTAACCGATGCTCCCTTTGCATGCAACAAGAAGAAACTATTGATCATCTCTATTTTGCTTGTGACTATACTAAATGGATATGTAAGGAGATTCTCCAGCGATTCGAACTCAATAGAATGCCGCAACCAAACTTACATCAAGAATTAGGTGACCTCATGCAATGTTTTTCAAGAAAAGGACCTCTTACACAATTGGCAAAGGTTATTTTCAGATGCGCTATTTGGTGGATGTGGAAGGAAAGATGTAGTAGAATCTTTGAATGTCAACACACAAAGAATGCTCAGGTCTTGACAAAGATTATTAGAGGCTCAAGATCTTGTATGGAGAACGATATCAAAACGGAGCACTTTACACGAAGAGAAAAAGATATTTTTATCAAATTCAATTTTGCTATTAGCTAAAAAACCTTGGGCATGAAGTTAAAAGCTGTACCCACAGGAAATCTTGACATATCTGGACTTTATATTTTATTTGTTGGCCACAGTTAAGAGTTATAGTCTACAGCATGTGTAGTCATAACTACCACATGAGTACTCTACGAGTTATCTAGCTTCGTCTATAACTGGTATAGACAAAGCTATTTGTAGAAACTTTATACAAAATCAATTTACTTTTTACTTATCAAAAAAAGAAATCTGCTGTTATGAAGTTTCAAAGTTGTCATAAAAATTTTGTAGAGATTTGGATAGAAAAAATATAGTAGTAAGATCAAAACAGACTGTGCTATACGGTTAGAATTCTGCAATGTATTTTTCATCGTAGAGATGAAAACTTTGCTACAAAAAGTTTATGTTGCAATATAGGAATAATTTTTTTTTTTGGATTGTTGAATAAGGATAACTAAATTACAGCAGTAGTAAGGTACGAAACCAGAACCTGTTGCAATTCACAGGGAGATCAAAGAATGATCTGCGGTGGTGGAGATGACGGTGGAATTTGGTGATGATCTTTTAAGCAATTGTGAGAATTGCTTTGGGTGGCTGTGGAGAGATGATGGATGACTGTGGAAGGGCAACGAGATGCCAAGAACACTGCTCTGATACCAAGTGTTAGAAACCTTACAGATTCTAAGCTTGGGGTTGATATCTTTAGGGGATCGGCCTCCGGAAACTCTATAGGGGTTCCTTCCTCCAAATTGCTGCTCAAAGGCTGCAGAAAAGATTTATCTATTGCTTATGAAAAGAGGAGAAATACATAGCTATTTATAAGGCTTCTAAACCCTAACTCCTAATAGGACTCCTACTCAAGACTCTTATTCCTTTACAACTCCTAATTCTTCTCTAAGAAATAACCTCCAAACCCTAGCCGGCCTCTTCACCTTTTTAATAAAGGTCGACTTAGGTAGGTTTTACATGAATTGATACCGGGGAGGGTAAAAATGTAGAATGGATTTCGAAAGAAAATCGATAGAACAGTTTGATAGAACCCTTTCAGATTCTATGCTTGGGGTTGATCTCTTTAGGGGATCGACCTCCTGGAACTCTATAGGGGTTCCTTCCTCCAAGTTGCTGCTCAAAGGCTGCAGAAAAGATTCATCTATTGCTTATCAAAAGAGGATGAATACATGACTATTTATAGGGTGTCTAAACCCTAACTCCTAATAGGACTCCTACTCAAGACTCTTACTCAATTAAGACTTCTACTCAAGACTCCTAATAGGACTCCTACTCAAGACTCCTATTCCTTTACAACTCCTAATTCTTCTTTAAGAAATAACCTTCAAACCCTAGCTGGCCTCTTCACCTCTTTAATAAGGGTCGGCTTAGGTAGGTTTTACATGATTGCCCCTATCAATTAGGACTCTCCTAGCTAGAGTCCTAACAGACCCGCCCTCTTCAAATCAGCCTTGTCCTCGAGGCTGACGATTCATGAATTTTGGGAATTTGATCTCAAGTTGTCATAGTTCTCCCAAGTGGCATCTTTTGTTGGTAGGTTCACCCACTGTTTTAGCACTTCAGTAGTGGGTCGTCGTCGTTGAGTCACGATCCGTTGATCAATAATGACACTTGGCTGGGTCTGGAGTTCTCCTTGAGTAGTCATATTTGGTGGGTGGCTTTGGGCTGTCTCCAAGCACCTATTTATAACTTTCGTCTAGCTGTCAATTTGTGGGTGATATTGCATATGGAATAACTTTGTCCAAAATCTGCTCGTGAAGATGCAAGTAGAATTTGTCATAAGCACAATGCGTCCTTTGTAGTGTAATTCTTTTGAGTCCCAATTGTAATGAGCCACGGAGCTTGATGCTTCTTCCAATTTTTTTATGATCTTACTGGTCTCTAGATCATCCTGCCATTCCATCTTAATATCCTCAAGGAAGTCACTGGTTGGAAGTAAAACGACCAAAAATTCAGCTTGCTCGGGTAGTTGTGAAAGCGCATCTGCAACAACATTCTCTTTCCCCATTTTGTAAGTTATTTCATAATCAAATCCAAGAAGTTTTGTTACCCATTTTTGCTGCTCAGGGGATGATATCTTTTGCTCCAAAAAGTACTTGAGGCTTTTATGGTCAGTTTTAATTTGAAATCGTCGACTGATCGAGTAGGGTCTCCACCTTGTTGCTGCGTGCACAATGGCGAGCATCTCCTTATCATATGTTGACATATTTTGATGGGAGGGAGACAATGTCTTGCTAGTGTATGTGAGTGGTCGACCATCTTGCATGAGAATGGCTCCAATTCCGATTCCAGATGCATTAACCTCAATAATGAAGGGTCGGCTGAAATCTAGTAGTGCTAGCACTGGCGTCGTCGTCATGGCTGCCTTAAGTTTGTCGAAGGCAGCGGAGGCTTTGTCCAACCATTGGAATAAATCTTTTTTCAGTAAGGAAATAAGTGGTGCACTGATCTTTCCATAGTTTTTCATGAACTTGCGATTGTAGCCTATTAAACCGAGAAAGCCACGTAGCAATTTTATATTCCTTGAGGTCAGCCAGTTTTGCATTGCTCCAATTTTGGAGGGGTCCACTGTCACACCTTCCTCTGATATGATATGCCCAAGATATTCCACCTTCTGGTGACGAAAGCAAAAATTCGTAGTGGCCGTTGTGTCTTCAAAAGGCGGTTTTCGGTATGTCTTCTTTGCACACTCATATTTGATGATACCCGGATCGAAGGTCCAGCTTTGTGAAGACTTGTGCTCTCTTTCATCTAACAATTCATCTGCTATTAGAATAGGATATTTGTCCTTGATGATTATGCCATTGAGGGCTCGGTAATCAATCCACATTCGCCATGTTTCATCCTTCTTTCGTACAAAGAGCACCAGTGAAAAGTAGGGGCTGCAACTTGGTCGAGTAACTCTTGTTTCGGGCATCTCTTTTATAATCCTTTCTATTTCATCCTTCTGCAGATATGAATGTTGATATAGCCAAGTATTTACAGGAGGTTTGCCCAGAAGAGTCGGTATACAATGATTATGCCGACGGGCAAGAGGTAGGTTGCGCGGTTCGTCAAATATATCTGAAAATTCAGCAAGCAAAGGAAGTAGGTTTGGATCTTCAAATTCTATTGGCTCTCCCTTAGTTTGCTGCTCAAGTTGTACCAAAAAGCTGCTGCATACTTTATGCAAAACCTTCTCCATTTCTTGTGTGCAAATCGTCATTACGTCGCCCCCATGTTTCCCGTGTAGAATCACCTGTTTCCCTTTACTGTAAAATCTCAAAATTAGTTTCATAAAATTCCAGAAAACATTACCTAATATTGTCAACCATTCAATTTTGAGCATAGCCTCATGATCATCAAGAGGGAGGAGGAAGAAATCTCCAATTATCTCTTGTTCCTGCAGTAATAGTTTCTCTTGCGGGCGCCTACGATCACACTTCAAAATCCGTCCGTCGGTGAACTTGACGTCAAACCTGCTGTAATACTCAATAGGTAAGGCCATCCGGATAGCAACTTTACTATCTAGAAAGTTATTAGTGATGCCCATGTCGATGAGAACAGTGATCGATTGTTGTTTGAGAAGGCCTTCAACTTTCATCGTTTGCGGGTTTGAGTAGCCAGCTAGTGCATGCACCATAACTTCGGTCGGTTGTGGCTCTTCTTCTGCATTTTCTTCTTTATTATCAAGGCTCTCTTCTTGATGTTCAATGACCTCTTCTTCTACTAGTTTAATCATAAGAAGTCTCCCTTTTCTACAGTGATGCTCGCGGCTCCACGGCTCATCGCGGTGCCAACATAACTCCTCCGTAGATCGCTCCTGAAGCTCTTCTCTTGTCATCATTTTTGGTGCAGGGACTCGGTTGATAGTAGGGGGGGTTGAGGGCTTCTGCATTGTAGGTTGAGAAGCGATCCTAGTCCTCTGAGCTTCATGGTTCAAACACTCCTCTTGATGTCGTGCGAAAGAGATGGCTGCCATAAGCGTGTACGGTTGTCGTGCTTGAACTTCTCCCCGGATCTCCGGCTTCAAGCCCTCAATAAAGGTCCCCAATAGCTGTTTTTGAGACCAATCACGAGTTTGATTAGATAACCTTTCAAACCTTGTTTGGTACTCCTGAATAGTAGAGGTTTGTCGGATCTTTGCTAGTTGTTCGTCAATGTTCTTGTAATCGATTTGTCTGAAGCGGATCAATAGTCCTTCTTTGAACTGTCGCCATAAGAGAACTCCATGAGTATATTTAAACCAGTAAAACCATTGTATGGCATCCCCTTCAAGATGTATAGCTGCAATTTCTACCATAGATGCATCCGCAGTTTTATGATACCGAAAATATCGCTCCGCGCGCGAGATCCAACCAATCAGGTCTCCTTCTTCCCATCTAGGGAAGTCCACCCTCATTCGTGGATAGTTGAGATCAGTCATTGAACCTCTCCTCTCTTGGAAGTCATCTCTTCGGGCTTGGTGCGATTGGTTAGAGCTCTCTCCTTGATGTGATTTCTTCGAGCTTAGTGGTCGGCCCAAACTGAGTTCGGTAAAGAGAGTCCGAATCTTATCCTCTATTCGCGCCTCCAAGGCTTCGAATTTAGCATTGATTGCCTCCCTAGATGCCATAGAATATGCCTCCAAATCTGTGATGTTTAGATCTCTCTTTTGTTGTCGGGTTAAAGGCAAGTATAGGTTGAGAGAAGTGATGGTCGAAAGGGTTGGTGGATTGGTGGATGTAGGCTACGGTTTAGGCTTGTTTTGTGGCAATTTTGGGTGTAGTTTGAGGGTATAGTTTGGTGGAGTTTTAGAGCTGTGGATGAAAGTTTTAGATTTGTGGTAGATGGCAGCAAAGGTTTGATAGAAATCAGTGGAAGTTTGCTGCAGAATTGTGTTGTCTTGTAAGAGCAGAATTGTCGTCGAAGAAACAACGGTTTCTCAACAAAATTTCCACAAAAAACTTGAGAGATTTGAGGAGGGAATTGATAGCAAAATTTCAGTGTATGTGACAGTAAGTATGTCCAATTTAATCAAGAAAATTTTGGCAGTATAAGAGCAAAGAAATTGGTGCAAGTTGCGATAGCAGAATTCTCGTCGAAAAATTTCAGCGGGTTGCGATGAAAATTTGCAGCAACACAAAATTGTTTTTAGAGATGAATTCCTCAGTAGATCAATCTTAGATGGAAGCCAAGATGATTTATAAAGTGTAGAAGAAATTTCGTTCAAAAAAGATTACAAATAGATCGGTTAAGGCAACAATATGCGGCTGAAATTTTCTGCAGCACAGATTTTCAAGTATAGCAGATTGGACGTAAAAGACTAGTGGTTTATATTGAGAATTTTTTGATAAAATCAAAAGGAAAACCTCTATTAGGAAGTATCAAATCTATCATAAAAATTTCATAGAGATTTGGACAGAAAAAACGTAGTAGCAAGATCAAACAATCTATGCTATGCGGCTGAAATTTTATAGTGCAGATTTTTAAGTATAGCAGATTAGACGTAAAAGATCAACGGTTTATATTAAGAATTTTTTGACAAAACCAAGGGGAAATCTGCTATTAGGATGTGTCAAAGCTGTCATAAAAATTTCGTAGAGATTTGGATAGAAAAAATGCAGTAGCAAGATCAAATAGACTATGTTATGCGGTTAGAATTCTGCAATGTATCTTTCGTCGTAGAGATGAAAACTTTGCGACGAAAAGTTTATGCAGCAATATAGGAACAATTTTTTTTTTTTTGGATTTTGAATAAGGATAACTAAATTGCAGCAGCAGTAAGGTAGAAAACCAGAACCTGTTGCAATTCACGGGGAGATCAAAAGATGATCTGCGATGGTGTAGATGACAACGGAATTTGGTGACGATCTTTTAAGCAATTATGGGAATTGCTTTGGGCGGCTGTGGAGGGATGATGGATGGCTGTGGAAAGGGCAGCAAGACGCCAAGAACGCTGCTCTGATACCAAGTGTTAGAACCCTTTCAGATTCTATGCTTGGGGTTGATCTCTTTAGGGGATCGACCTCCTGGAACTCTATAGGGGTTCCTTCCTCCAAGTTGCTGCTCAAAGGCTGCAGAAAAGATTCATCTATTGCTTATCAAAAGAGGATGAATACATGATTATTTATAGGGTGTCTAAACTCTAACTCCTAATAGGACTCCTACTCAAGACTCTTACTCAATTAAGACTTCTACTCAAGACTCCTAATAGGACTCCTACTCAAGACTCCTATTCCTTTACAACTCCTAATTCTTCTTTAAGAAATAACCTTCAAACCCTAGCCGGCCTCTTCACCTCTTTAATAAGGGTCGGCTTAGGTAGGTTTTACATGATTGCCCCTATCAATTAGGACTCTCCTAGCTAGAGTCCTAACACAGTTGTTCAAAGAGAAAATGTCACAGGAGACAAGGAGCAAATTCTTGACGAAACTTTGATAAAATAGAAAATAGCTTACCACCCAGTTTAAAATTAAAAGGGATATAGAAAGATCACCACCCTAATGACAATAAACAAGAATACAAAACTGAAAGCAAAAGACTCACAACTCAAGGATGCATCCAAGAGATACAAAGTTCAAAAGAGCACTTCAAGAGAGCTTCTCTAATATTCTCAGTTTTCTAAAGACCCTTTCAAAGCTCTAAACATGAAAATAAATACTAGTGCATGAAACAACCCTTCATGCATAGGGAATTTCGAAATTAAATCCTTTACAGCTGCCTCCTTTAATTGAACTTAAGTCCTTTACAGCTGCCAACCACCTCCTTTAATGTATTCCTTAGCCATGAAAAAAAGCACCATGAGACAGCTTTACTTTTGTGCAGGGAATATGCTGATGAGCTGTCTTATTTCAGTTGACTGAGTTGAAGATTATGGGGCAATATTGTTGGCTAAAAAAAAATCATATTATCAGCATCGTCCATATGAATAGATTGTAGCAAATTAGACACTCCCGTGTTAATCTCCCATGGTTGAAAAAGACTTGTCCTCAAGTCCTTGTTTGTTTCGTCAATAAGATTATGAAAAGGACTTAAATTAGCTACATTAAATGTTGGGGATACTCCGTAATCTTTAGGTAGCTTAATTTCATAAGCATTTTTGCCAATTCTCTTAATCACCTTGAATGGACCGTCAGCCTTTGGTTTCAATTTTCCAAATTTGCCTAGCGGAAACGTCTCCTTCCTTAGATGAATCCAGACCAAATCACCTGCATTATACTCCACATGTTTTCTATGTTTGTTGGCTGCTTGCTTGCATGTACCTCTCATTTGCTTCTCAATGGTTGCTTTCACACCCTCATGCAGCTTCTTTATCTGCTTAGCTCTTTCATCAGCATCTCCACTAAATTGCTTTGTTGTAGAATGAGGGATTAAGTCCAAAGAACTAGCAGGATTAGCACCATGTATAGAACGATTATAGGCAAATTCAATTTGTCGAAGAATGAGATCTTGCTTAATATTCTTGCCAACATAGCTTCTAAGCAAATTTCCCAAGCTTCTGTTTGTTACCTCAGTTTGCCCATCGGTTTGTGGATGATGCGAGCTGTTGAAATTCAATGAAGTACTCAGCTTCCTCCAAAGAGTTCTCCAAAAATGACTTACAAATTTTCAATCTCGATCAGAAATCATAGTTCTTGGAATACCATGCAATTTAACAATCTCCTTAAAATATAAATCAGTAATATGCGATGCATCATTTGATTTATTGCATGGAACAAAGTGAGACATTTTTGAAAATCTATCAACAACAACCATGATAGAATCATTGTTCCTTTGAGTTCTTGGCAGTCCCAAAACGAAATCAAGACTCACATCCTCCCATGGAGCATTTGCAACTGGCAATGGAGTGTACAAACCAGAATTTTGACTTCTTGTTTTGCCAAATGACATAATCGGCATCGTCGCTTCACATGTCTATCCACATCTTTGAACATTTTAGGCCAGTAGAAATTTGATTGAACAAGAGCTAGAGTCTTGTCCCTACCGAAATGTCCTTCCAAAATACCACCATGAGCTTCAGCTAGAATTACTTGTCTCAAAGAACAAGATGGAACACACAAAGCATTAGCTCGAAAAAGAAAATCATCAAAGATAAAAAATGTTTGAAAGGAACCTGATTTACAATTCTGCCATATTGAGCCGAAATCCACATCATTCTCATAGAGATCTTTGAATGTTTCAAATCCAACCACTTTGACTTCCATTGCTGATAATAAAGAATGTTTTCTGCTCAATGCGTTAGCAACTACATTTTGAACACCAGATTTGTGCTTGATTGTAAAGTTGTAAGATTGTAAAAACTCCACCCAAGCTGCATGCCTCTTGTTTAGCTTGTGTTGGTGATTAATGAACTTTAATGCCTCATGATCAGAATATAGAACAAATTACTTGGCAAGAAGATATTGACTCCAATGAGACAAAGCTCGATAAATCGCATAAAACTCCTTATCATAAGTAGAGTATTTCTTTCTTGTATCATTCAGCTTTTCACTAAAAAATGCAATGGGCTTTCCGTCTTGACTCAAAACAGCACCAATTCCCATATTAGATGCATCACATTCAACTTCAAATACATTATCAAAATTTGGTAGAACTAAGATAGGAGCTTCGGTCACCTTTCTTTTTAAAAGCTCAAAAGCATCATTAGCTTCACTAGTCCATTTGAATTTATCACATTTCAGACATTCGGTGATTGGAGCGACAATAGAGCTGAAACCCTTGATAAATCTTCTATAAAATAAAGTTAAGCCATGGAAACTCCTCACATCATGCAATGAAGCAGGTGTCGGCCAATTGAGAATAGCCTCTACCTTACTTTGATCCATCATGATTCCATCTTTTGAAACAACATACCCCAAAAACACCACATTAGAAGTAAAGAAATCACACTTCTTTAGATTAGCATAAAGCTTTTGCTGCCTCAAATAAGAAAGATCTCTTTCAGATGATTCATATGCTCCTCTTTGCTTTTGCTGTACACCAATATATCATCAAAATAAACTACAACAAATATTCCAATACATGGCTTAAATATGTGATTCATAAATCTCATGAAGTTGCTCGGAGCATTAGATAGCCCAAATGGCATAACCAACCATTCATATAAGCCTTTTCTAGTTTTAAATGTTGTTTTCCACTCATCTCCGGGCCTCATTCTTATTTGGTGATAGCCACTCCTCAAATCAATTTTAGAGAAAATGTAAGCACCACACAATTGATCAAGTAAATCATCTAACCTTGGAATAGGAAAGCAATAGTCCACTATGATTTTGTTGATGGTGCGACTGTCCATGCACATTATCCAAGAACCATCCTTCTTAGGCACCAACAAGGCTGGAACCGCACAAGGACTCAGGCTCTCCCGAATTAACCTTTTTTTCACCAATTCATCAACTTCTCTTTAAAGTTCTTCATGCTCCTTGAGACTTATTCTATATGCTGCCTTATTAGGTAGAACAGTGATAGAACCCTTTCAGATTCTATGCTTGGGGTTGATCTCTTTAGGGGATCGGCCTCCTGGAACTCTATAGGGGTTCCTTCCTTCAAGTTGCTGCTCAAAGGCTGCAGAAAAGATTCATCTATTGCTTATCAAAAGAGGATGAATACATGACTATTTATAGGGTGTCTAAACCCTAACTCCTAATAGGACTCCTACTCAATTAAGACTTCTACTCAAGACTCCTAATAGGACTCCTACTCAAGACTCCTATTCCTTTACAACTCCTAATTTTTCTTTAAGAAATAACCTTCAAACCCTAGCCGGCCTCTTCACATCTTTAATAAGGGTCGGCTTAGGTAGGTTTTACATGATTGCCCCTATCAATTAGGACTCTCCTAGCTAGAGTCCTAACAGACCCGCCCTCTTCAAATCAGCCTTGTCCTCGAGGCTGACGATTCATGAATTTTGGGAATTTGATTTTCAAGTCGTCATAGTTCTCCCAAGTGGCATCTTCTGTTGGTAGGTTCACCCACTGTTTTACCACTTCAGTAGTGGGTCGTCGTCGTTGAGTCACGATCCGTTGATCAATAATGACACTTGGCTGGGTCTGGAGTTCTCCTTGAGTAGTCATATTTGGTGGGTGGCTTTGGGCTGTCTCCAAGCACCTATTTATAACTTTCGTCTGGCTGTCAATTTGTGGGTGATATTGCATACTCCTTCTCAATTTAGTACCCTGCATATGGAATAACTTTGTCCAAAATCTGCTCGTGAAGATACAAGTAGAATTTGTCATAAGCACAATGCGTCCTTTATAGTGTAATTCTTTTGAGTCCCAATTGTAATGAGCCACAGAGTTTAGTGCTTCCTGCAATTTTTTTATAATCTTATTAGTCTCTAGATCTTCTTGCCATTCCATCTTAATATCCTCAAGGAAGTTGCTAGTCGAAAGTGAAACGACCAAAAATTCAGCTTGCTCAGGTAGTTGTGAAAGCGCATCTGCAACAACATTCTCTTTCCCCATTTTGTAAGTTATTTCATAATCAAATCCAAGAAGTTTTGTTACCCATTTTTGCTGCTCAGGGGATGATATCTTTTGCTCCAAAAAGTACTTGAGGCTTTTATGGTCAGTTTTAATTTGAAATCGTCGACTGATCGAGTAGGGTCTCCACCTTGTTGCTGCGTGCACAATGGCGAGCATCTCCTTATCATATGTTGACATATTTTGATGGGAGGGAGACAATGTCTTGCTAGTGTATGTGAGTGGTCGACCATCTTGCATGAGAATGGCTCCAATTCCGATTCCAGATGCATTAACCTCAATAATGAAGGGTCGGCTGAAATCTAGTAGTGCTAGCACTGGCGTCGTCGTCATGGCTGCCTTAAGTTTGTCGAAGGCAGCGGAGGCTTTGTCCAACCATTGGAATAAATCTTTTTTCAGTAAGGAAATAAGTGGTGCACTGATCGTTCCATGTTTTTCATGAACTGCATTGTAGGCTATTAAACCGAGAAAGCCACCGTAGCCAATTTATATCCTCAGGGCAGCCAGTTTTGCATTGCTCCAATTTTGGAGGGGTCACGGTCACACCTCCTTGATATGATCAGCCCAAGATATTCACCTTCTGGTGACGAAAGCAAAAAGCATAGTGGCGTTGTGTCTTCAAAAGGCGGTTTTCGGTATCTCTTGCTTTGCACACTCATATTTGAGTACCCGGACGAAGGTCAAGCTGTGTGAAGACATTGGTGTCTCTTTATCTAACAATTCATCTGCTATTAGAATAGGGTATTTGTCCTTGATGATATGCATGGAGGGCTCGGTAAATCAATCCACATTCGCCATGTTCATCCTTCTTTCGTACAAAGCGCACCAGTGTGAAAAGTAGGGGCTGAACTGGGCCGAGAACTCTTGTTCCTCCCGATTACCTGAGACTTATTCTATATGCTGCCTTATTAGGTAGAACAGTGATAGAACCCTTTCAGATTCTATGCTTGGGGTTGATCTCTTTAGGGGATCGGCCTCCTGGAACTCTATAGGGGTTC
Source organism: Musa balbisiana (assembly GCA_004837865.1). NCBI lineage: Eukaryota > Viridiplantae > Streptophyta > Magnoliopsida > Zingiberales > Musaceae > Musa > Musa balbisiana. The sequence goes on from CM017189.1 coordinate 10,821,793, forward strand.
CTTCCTTCAAGTTGCTGCTCAAAGGCTGCAGAAAAGATTCATCTATTGCTTATCAAAAGAGGATGAATACATGACTATTTATAGGGTGTCTAAACCCTAACTCCTAATAGGACTCCTACTCAATTAAGACTTCTACTCAAGACTCCTAATAGGACTCCTACTCAAGACTCCTATTCCTTTACAACTCCTAATTTTTCTTTAAGAAATAACCTTCAAACCCTAGCCGGCCTCTTCACATCTTTAATAAGGGTCGGCTTAGGTAGGTTTTACATGATTGCCCCTATCAATTAGGACTCTCCTAGCTAGAGTCCTAACAGACCCGCCCTCTTCAAATCAGCCTTGTCCTCGAGGCTGACGATTCATGAATTTTGGGAATTTGATTTTCAAGTCGTCATAGTTCTCCCAAGTGGCATCTTCTGTTGGTAGGTTCACCCACTGTTTTACCACTTCAGTAGTGGGTCGTCGTCGTTGAGTCACGATCCGTTGATCAATAATGACACTTGGCTGGGTCTGGAGTTCTCCTTGAGTAGTCATATTTGGTGGGTGGCTTTGGGCTGTCTCCAAGCACCTATTTATAACTTTCGTCTGGCTGTCAATTTGTGGGTGATATTGCATACTCCTTCTCAATTTAGTACCCTGCATATGGAATAACTTTGTCCAAAATCTGCTCGTGAAGATACAAGTAGAATTTGTCATAAGCACAATGCGTCCTTTATAGTGTAATTCTTTTGAGTCCCAATTGTAATGAGCCACAGAGTTTAGTGCTTCCTGCAATTTTTTTATAATCTTATTAGTCTCTAGATCTTCTTGCCATTCCATCTTAATATCCTCAAGGAAGTTGCTAGTCGAAAGTGAAACGACCAAAAATTCAGCTTGCTCAGGTAGTTGTGAAAGCGCATCTGCAACAACATTCTCTTTCCCCATTTTGTAAGTTATTTCATAATCAAATCCAAGAAGTTTTGTTACCCATTTTTGCTGCTCAGGGGATGATATCTTTTGCTCCAAAAAGTACTTGAGGCTTTTATGGTCAGTTTTAATTTGAAATCGTCGACTGATCGAGTAGGGTCTCCACCTTGTTGCTGCGTGCACAATGGCGAGCATCTCCTTATCATATGTTGACATATTTTGATGGGAGGGAGACAATGTCTTGCTAGTGTATGTGAGTGGTCGACCATCTTGCATGAGAATGGCTCCAATTCCGATTCCAGATGCATTAACCTCAATAATGAAGGGTCGGCTGAAATCTAGTAGTGCTAGCACTGGCGTCGTCGTCATGGCTGCCTTAAGTTTGTCGAAGGCAGCGGAGGCTTTGTCCAACCATTGGAATAAATCTTTTTTCAGTAAGGAAATAAGTGGTGCACTGATCTTTCCATAGTTTTTCATGAACTTGCGATTGTAGCCTATTAAACCGAGAAAGCCACGTAGCAATTTTATATTCCTCGAGGTCAGCCAGTTTTGCATTGCTCCAATTTTGGAGGGGTCCACTGTCACACCTTCCTCTGATATGATATGCCCAAGATATTCCACCTTCTGGTGACGAAAGCAAAAATTCATAGTGGCCGTTGTGTCTTCAAAAGGCGGTTTTCGGTATCTCTTCTTTGCACACTCATATTTGATGATACCCGGATCGAAGGTCCAGCTTTGTGAAGACTTGTGCTCTCTTTCATCTAACAATTCATCTGCTATTAGAATAGGGTATTTGTCCTTGATGATTATGCCATTGAGGGCTCGGTAATCAATCCACATTCGCCATGTTTCATCCTTCTTTCGTACAAAGAGCACCAGTGAAAAGTAGGGGCTGCAACTTGGCCGAGTAACTCTTGTTTCGGGCATCTCTTTTATAATCCTTTTTATTTTATCCTTCTGCAGATATGAATGTTGATATAGCCAAGTATTTGCCGGAGGTTTGCCCAGAAGAATCGGTATACAATGATCATGCCGACGGGCAAGAGGTAGGTTGCGTGGTTCGTCAAATATATCTGAAAATTCAGCAAGCAAAGGAAGTAGGTTTGGATCTTCAAATTCTATTGGCTCTCCCTTAGTTTGCTGCTCAAGTTGTACCAAAAAGCCGCTGCATACTTTATGTAAAACATTCTCCATTTGTTGTGTGCAAATCGTCATTATGTCGCCCCCACGTTTCCCGTGTAAAATCACCTGTTTCTCTTTACTGTAAAATCTCAAAATTAGTTTCATAAAATTCCAGAAAACATTACCTAATGTTGTCAACCATTCAATTTTGAGCATAGCCTCATGATCATCAAGAGGGAGGAGGAAGAAATCTCCAATTATCTCTTGTTCCTGCAGTAATAGTTTCTCTTGCGGGCGCCTACGATCACACTTCAAAATCCGTCCGTCGGTGAACTTGACGTCAAACCTGCTGTAATACTCGATAGGTAAGGCCATCCGGACAGTAACTTTACTATCTAGAAAGTTATTAGTGTTGCCCATGTCGATGAGAACAGTGATCGATTGTTGTTTGAGAAGGCCTTCAACTTTCATCGTTTGCGAGTTTGAGTAGCCAGCTAGTGCATGCACCATAACTTCGGTCGGTTGTGGCTCTTCTTCTGCATCTTCTTCTTTATTATCAAGGCTCTCTTCTTGATGTTCAATGACCTCTTCTTCTACTGGTTTAATCATAAGAAGTCTCCCTTTTCTACAGTGATGCTCGCGGCTCCACAGCTCGTCGCGGTGCCAACATAACTCCTCCGTAGATTGCTCCTGAAGCTCTTCTCTTGTCGTCATTTTTGGTGCAGGGACTCGGTTGATAGTAGGGGGGGCTGAGGGCTTCTGCATTGTAGGTTGAGAAGCGATCCTAGTCCTCTGAGCTTCATGGTTCAATCGCTCCTCTTGATGTCGTGCGAAAGAGATGGCTGCCATAAGCGTGTACGGTTGTCGTGCTTGAACTTCTCCCCGGATCTCCGGCTTCAAGCCCTCAATGAAGGTCCCCAATAGTTATTTTTGAGACCAATCACGAGTTTGATTAGATAACCTTTCAAACCTTGTTTGGTACTCCTGAATAGTAGAGGTTTGTCGGATCTTTGCTAGTTGTTCGTCAATGTTCTCGTAATCGGTTTGTCTGAAGCGGATCAATAGTCCTTCTTTGAACTGTCGCCATGAGAGAACTTCATGAGTATATTTAAACCAGTGAAACCATTGTATGGCATCCCCTTCAATATGTATAGCTGCAATTTCCACCATAGATGCATCCGCAGTTTTGTGGTACCGAAAATATCGCTCCGCGTGCGAGATCCAACCAATCGGGTCTCCTTCTTCCCATCTAGGGAAGTCCACCCTCATGCGTGGATAGTTCGGATCAATCATAGAGCCTCTCCTCTCTTGGAAGTCATCTCTTCGGGCTTGGTGCGATTGGTTAGAGCTCTCTCCTTGATGTGATTTCTTCGAGCTTAGTGGTCGGCCCAAACTGAGTTCGGTAAAGAGAGTCCGAATCTTATCCTCCATTCGCGCCTCCAAGGCTTCGAATTTAGCATTGATTGCCTCCCTAGATGCCATAGAATATGTCTCCAAATCTGTGATGTTTAGATCTCTCTTTTGTTGTCGGGTTAAAGGCAAGTATGGGTTGAGAGAAGTGATGGTCAAAAGGGTTGGTGGATTGGTGGATGTAGGCTGCGGTTTAGGCTTGTTTTGTGGCCGTTTTGGGTGTAGTTTGAGGGTGTGGTTTGGTGGAGTTTTAGAGCTGTGGATGAAAGTTTTAGATCTATGGTAGATGGCAGCAAAGGTTTGATAGAAATCAGTGGAAGTTTGCTGCAGAATTGTGTTGTCTTGTAAGAGTAGAATTGTCGTCGAAGAAACAACGGTTTCTCAACGAAATTTCCACAAAAAACTTGAGAGATTTGAGGAGGGAATTGATAGCAAAATCTCAGTGTATATGACAGTAAGTATGTCCAATTTAATCAAGAAAATTTCGGCAGTATAATAGCAAAGAAATTGGTGCAAGTTGCGATAGCAGAATTCTCGTCGAAAAATTTCAGCGGTTTGCGACGAAAATTTACAGCAACACAAAATTGTTTTTAGAGATGAATTCCTTAATAGATCAATCTTAGATGGAAGCCAAGATGATCTATAAAGTGTAGAAGAAATTTCGTTCAAAAAAGATTACAAATAGATCGGTTAAGGCAACAATATGCGGCTGAAATTTTCTGCAGCACAGATTTTCAAGTATAGCAGATTGGACGTAAAAGACTAGTGGTTTATATTGAGAATTTTTTGATAAAACCAAAAGGAAATCCTCTATTAGGAAGTATCAAATCTATCATAAAAATTTCATAGACATTTGGATAGAAAAAATGCAGTAGCAAGATCAAACAAACTATGCTATGCGGCTGAAATTTTATAGTGCAGATTTTTAAGTATAGCAGATTAGATGTAAAAGATCAATGGTTTATATTAGGAATTTTTTGACAAAACCAAAGAGAAATCTGCCTTTAGGAAGTGTCAATTATGTCATAAAAATTTCGTAGAGATTTGAATAGAAAAAACGCAATAGCAAGATCAAATAGACTGTGTTATGCGGTTAGAATTCTGCAATGTATCTTTTGTCGTAGAGATGAAAACTTTGCGACGAAAAGTTTATGCAGCAATATAGGAACATTTTTTTTTTTGGATTTTTGAATAAGGATAACTAAATTGCAGCAGCAGTAAGGTAGAAAACCAGAACCTGTTGCAATTCACGGGGAGATCAAAAGATGATCTGCGATGGTGTAGATGACAACGGAATTTGGTGACGATCTTTTAAGCAATTGTGGGAATTGCTTTGGGTGGTTGTGGAGAGATGATGGATGGCTGTGGAAGGGCAGCGAGACGCCAAGAACGCTGCTCTGATACCAAGTGATAGAACCCTTTCAGATTCTATGCTTGGGGTTGATCTCTTTAGGGGATCGGCCTCCTGGAACTCTATAGGGGTTCCTTCCTTCAAGTTGCTGCTCAAAGGCTGCAGAAAAGATTCATCTATTGCTTATCAAAAGAGGATGAATACATGACTATTTATAGGGTGTCTAAACCCTAACTCCTAATAGGACTCCTACTCAATTAAGACTTCTACTCAAGACTCCTAATAGGACTCCTACTCAAGACTCCTATTCCTTTACAACTCCTAATTTTTCTTTAAGAAATAACCTTCAAACCCTAGCCGGCCTCTTCACATCTTTAATAAGGGTCGGCTTAGGTAGGTTTTACATGATTGCCCCTATCAATTAGGACTCTCCTAGCTAGAGTCCTAACAAACAGCCCCTGGAATGAGATCAATGTGATGTTGGATGTCTCTCAAGGGTGGAATGCCATGTGGAATCTCTTCTGATATAACATCTTCAAATTTTTCCAGGATTTGTTTCATGATTGCTGGTGTCCCCTTGTGTTGTTCATTTTCCTCTACTACTACGAGAGCCATAATTTGACCACCCTTGTCTAATTCACCTTTGCATTCACTATAGGACATAAAAGCACTAACTTTCTTTTTGGTGCATTGATTTCGAATGGTTGTAATGGAGCGAAGATAATCTTCTTTTCATTCACCTTAAAAGAATAAGTATGTTTGTAGCCGTCATACAACACCCTTCTACCATAATGTCAAGGTCTTCCCAACAGCAAATGATAAGCATCCATAGGAGCAACATCACACCATACTTCATCTTTATAATACTTGCCAATAGAAAATGAAACTAAACATCTTTTAGTTACATTGATGTCATTTCCTTTCTGTAGCCAACATAACTGGTATGGATGTGGATGAGGGATGGTGTCCAACTTTAGCTTCTACACCATCTCCGAAGATACCACATTCTCAAAGCTACCGCTGTCGATGATCACCAAGCACACCTTTCCAAGAGAAGTGCATTTAGTGTGAAACACATTTTTTCTCACCCAACTTTCATCATCGGCCATAGAGGACACTTGTAAACTACGTTGCAATACAATAGACGAACTATGATCAGCATAAGTAATCGCTTCCTCATCATCATCATATTTTGGTTCATCCTCAGCTTCATCCTCCATCACTATGATCTTCAACCAAAGTTATAATCCTCCTATTTGGACAATATGAAGCAATATGCCCAAAACCATGACATTTGAAGCATTTTCGGCCACTTAGGGTAGAAGAATTAGGTGTTTTTTTGTTGCCAACAAATTCTTCACCCTTTTCTTGTACCTTCGATATCACCTTGCTTTGGACAGTAGGTTTGGAACTTCCTCCTTTTGTATAGTCTTCTTTTGAGCCGTACCAAACACTCTTTTCAAACTTCTGTTACTTTTCAACTTTTAATGCCAGCTTGCTCACATCATTTAGTGACCAATATGGCTGTAGTTGAATAACTTTAGCAATCTCATACTTCAGACCTCCTAAGTATCTTGCAATTGTTTGCTCTTCCGGTTCTACAAGCTCTCCTTTCAACATCAAATTATCGAATTCTGCAGTGTACTCCACACTAAGATCTTTTTGCTTGAAATCATGTATTTTGAGAAAGATCTCTTGCCTATAATTATGAGGTAAATATTTTCTCTTCGGCTCCCTTTTCATTTTCTCTCATATAATGATCTTACTCTTCCCCTCACGTTCTCTTTGTTTCTTCAGATTTTCCCACCAAAAAGATGCATTCCGTCTAAGTTTGAGTGCCACAAGTTTGACCTTCTTTTGTTCTGGTGGTTCATGAAAATTGAAAATTCTTTCTACTGTATGAAGCCAATCGATAAAATCATCAACATTTATTTTACCTTCAAATTCTGGAATATCTAATCTGGGATTATATTTACTCTGCCACTCGTCTTGGACTTCATTTCTTCTCCGACATCTTTCTCGACTCCCTTGGAAGATGAGGTATATCATCATCAGAAGTAAACTCTCGAACATCATTTTCATGCTGGTTGTGTCTACTTTGAAGTTCGTCGATTATTTCATTTTTTTCTTGTAAACTACGCAGCAATTTTCGTAGCTACAGCCTCAACGACTCAGCGTCATCTTCATGGTCACTACCTTCACCAATTACATCTTTTCCATTCCGCCTTGCCATGATCTCTGGCCTTTAGCTCTGATACCAAACTGATACCGGGGAGGGTAAAATTGCAGAATGGATTTCGAAAGAAAACCGATAGAACAGTTGTTCAGAGAGAAAATGTCACAGGAGACAAGGAGAGAATTCTTGATGAAACTTTGATAAAATAGAAAATAGCTCACCACCCAGTTTAAAATCAAAAGGAATAAAGAAAGATCACCACCCTAATGACAATAAACAAGGATACAGAACTGAAAGCAAAAGACTCACCACTCAAAGATGCATCCAAGAGATACAGAGTTCAAAAGAGCACTTTAAGAGAGCTTCTCCAATATTCTCAGTTTTCTAAAGACCCTTTCAAAGCCCTAAACATGAAAATAAATACTAGTGCATGAAACAACCCTTCATGCATAGGGAATTTCGAAATTAAGTCCTTTACAACTGTCAACCACCTCCTTTAATCGAAATTAAGTCTTTTACAGCTGCCAACCACCTCCGTTAATGTATTTCTTAACCATGAAGAAAAGCACCATGAGACAGATTTACTTTTGTGCAGGGAATATGCTGATGAGCTGTCTTATCTGAGTTGACTGAGTTGAAGATTATGGGGCAATATTGTTGGCTAAAAAAAATATCAGCATCGTCCATATGAACATATTGTAGCAAATTAGACACTCCCATGTTATGAATGCCCCTATCAATTAGGACTCTCCTAGCTAGAGTCCTAATAGAAAGCTGTTGCGGTAGAGGAAGGAAGACACCGCCATTCGCTGCTATTGAGGAGGAAGACACCGTCGTTGAGGAGGTAGTGAGAGAATGTTTCCCTCGCGTGGCGACGACGGAGAGTGTCTGCTGTAGGCAGCAAATAGGAGAGAGAGCAAGGCCGGCGAAGAAGAGCAAGGCTGGCGATGAAGGAAGAGGAGTGGATGAGCAGAGCCAAAACGGTGATCGTTAGCGCTGGCTCTGAATCCGTGTCTTGGTACTTCTTCAATGACTCCACTTGAGATAGCGTGTTGCTGCGGCTGCTTGGCCAACACATGGCGATACTGCTATCGTCGAGGAGGAAATCAAAAGCAACTGCTTTGATACCATGTTAGAAAATAAATAGATAAACAAGTTGTAAAAGAAGTTGATTGTTATTAACATGCCCCTCTCCTATTTATACAGGTTAGAAGGGAGAATTTTCCTCAACAGTTTAGAGGATTTCACTCAACAGAGTAGAGAGATTTCCTCAAACAGTTAGGGAAATCTCATCTACTATCACTAACGTTTGCATGGCATAAAAACGAACATCATCTGCATAAAGAGAATATGAATAGGTAGTAGGTGGGCCTTGAATCACTTATCAATTGGATTTTCCTCAGATGTTCGAAACCTCGGGTAAGAGCTTCTGGAGCAATACGGAATCAAATGGGAGATGGAGATAAAGACCTCAGATAAAGACAGAACTCCCACGGTGAATCTATCGAATTTCTTTATTACAGCATCCTTTTTTCAACTCATCTTCAGTCCTTTCTGAAATCAAGTGTTTGGCTTTGCTTTAGAGAGGCTCAGCTCAAGAATCTCATTTGCAGGGAGAATCTGCATGTTTGAATTTCATTGGACAGAAAGAATAAAACTCTATTGAAGAGAATCTGACTCTTTTTTATTTGGAAAGGAAAGCAGAAGATTGGACATGAAAAAGAATAAGACTTTGGATTCCATCTTCGAACCCCTTAGCGACCAGGGACTTGAGTGGGAGACCTCTCACCCTGCTCTTGATTCAATGTAGAGACTAAGCCTAATCTCGACGTCTCAGCGGGTCCAGTAAGAAATGCTTGCTTACCGAGTCAAGTGTCAAGCTCAGGAAAGCATCTTGGGACAGACTCTCACTTGATAGAAATCCCCCGACTTTTCCATTTCATGCATATTTACATCGGGTGGCACATTATCAAAGAAGAACAACTAGTCTTTTTGAAGAGAAGGAGAAAGAAATCAAGAGGAAATCAAGCTTAACTTAAGATCTCACTATTGTAGAAAGTTGATCAAGTCAGAAAAGCATCAAATCGAAGAGTTTTGACTTTGCAGCACCTGTGTCCGCCGAAGGCACCCCTCTCCTAACAATTCATACGGTAGAAAAGGAAGGGAATAAATCAATACTCAAGGCCGGGCATCATCATCAATAACCTCAGGTTCTATGGGGATCCTGCATATGGAGTTCTCGTTGGTGCTATTTTGATTTCTTATCCAAAGTGGTGAACGAAAAGAGGAGGCAATTCCCCTCTCTCGGAAACGCAGAGGCCCTCTAATCTATAGGTTCTCGGTTGGCCGGTTGAATCAAAGGATACTCGCTTCTTTACAGAGTTCAAGCTAGACAGCATCAGAACAAGGAGAGAAGAGAGAATCAATTCCATCCCCATTATGCTTGCTTCACTCACAGGAATTTGGAAGGCATACTTTCTACTGCCAAACAAGGGATAGCTTCTGAATGAAAGGCAACTGGCTAAAGATGGCTTAGTCCACCTGCTAAAGAAAGAGCTAATATTTGGAAATCAACTTCTACGCTAGTTACCCTGAAAAGGCAAATCAAGGGACAAACAAATAGAAATACAGGGTTTAGAGGGAAGAACCCCATTGCCCGGTACCATCCATCCTATGACTACACAGTAAGGGATGGAGTGACTGTAAAGGGAAATCAAGGAAACAAATCACTTGCTAGGCTAGTCAAAGACAGTCTCACCCTCTGGCAAAAAAGAAACCGCTTTTGATACTCCTTCCATTTGAAAGAAACACTCCAGCTTGCTCATTGGAAATAGCCCTTATTGATCTTTACAACACTCCAGTTTGCTCAACAAAGGAAAGCCAATTACTACAAGGGGCTGAAGAACCCTATAACTGTAAGTCCGTTGATGCCAGTTTACCAATCAAATGGCTAATCACCTCAAAAGGCCCTTGTTACTCCTGTTCCAATTCCCTCTCAATCCGTCTGTGTTTCAGCTCTTCCATTGTGCTACTTCATATTGCTACGAACGTGAGTTTTGAGTCTTCAGTTCGGTCGTAATCTGATATTCTTAAAGTGGTGCACTCCATTCCATTCTTCAAGTGGAGAGGTAATAATAGCAAGGGAGCAAGAAGCAACTCGGTCGGGGACAAAAAGCCGCACAAAGAAACTTATCCTCACTAAAGGCGCTTTCTCAACAACTCATTTGAAAGAAACACTACAGCTGGCCTCATTGGAACGAGCCCTTATGTGGATCTTTACAACACGCCAGTTGGGCTCAACAAAGGAAAGCCAATTACTACAGGGGCTGAAGAACCCTATAACGTAAGTCCGTTGATGCCAGTTTAAACCAATCAAATGGCTAATCACCTCAAAAGCCCTTTAGGGTTACTGCCTGTGTCCAATTCCCTTCTCAATTCCGTCTGTGTTTTCAGCTCTTCCATTGTGCTAACGTCATATTGCTAACGAACGTGAGTTTGAGTCTTCATTTCGTGTCGTAATCTGAATATTCTTAAAGTGGTGGCCCTCCATTCCATTCTTCAAGTGGAGAGTAATAATAGCAAGGGAGCAAGAAGCAACTCGGTCGGGGACAAAAAGCCGCACAAGAACTATACTCACTAAAGGCGCTTTCTCAACAAGCAAAGGATATGAGATCAGGAGAAGAGGCCGAATAAGAGATCGGTGTTGGCGCAAGCTTCAAGTTCCCGGAAAGTGTTGTTCGGTGCGATTCAGTCAAGTCAAGGAGAGGTCGCCCACAGAGGGTTCTGGATTTTCCTTCTTTTTTTTGATAAGTAAAAAGTAAATTGATTTTGTGTAAAGTTTCTACAAATAGCTTTGTCTATACCAGTTATAGACGAAGCTAGATAACTCGTAGAGTACTCATGCGGTAGTTATGACTACACATGCTGTAGACTATAACTCTTAATTGTGGCCAACAAATAAAATATAAAGTCCAGATATGCCAAGATTTCCTGTGGGTACAGCTTTTAACTTCATGCACAAGGTTTTTAGCTAATAGCAAAATTGAATTTGATAAAAATATCTTTTTCTCTTCGTGTAAAGTGCTCCGTTTTGATATCGTTCTCCAGACAAGATCTTGAGTCTCTAATAATCTTTGTCAAGAGCTGAGCATTGTTTGTGTATTGACACTCAAAGATTCTGCTACATCTTTCCTTCCACATCCACCAAATAGCGCATCTGAAAGTAACCTTTGCCAATTGTGTAAGAGGTCCTTTTCTTGAAAACATTGCATGAGGTCACCTAATTCTTGATGCAAGTTTGGTTGCGGCATTCTATTGAGTTCGAATCGCTGGAGAATCTCTTTCCATATCCATTTAGTATAGTCACAAGCAAAATAGAGATGATCAATAGTTTCTTCTTGTTGCATGCAAAGGGAGCATCGGTTAACATGATGGATACCTCTTCTTTTCATATTGTCTATTGTAGGTAGTTTATTCAGAAGGGCCTGCCATGTACATAAGGAATGTCTTTGAGATCCCGGTCGATCCCATGTCCAATTGCTTGGGAGCCACTTGTTATTTTCCTTCTTGCATTGCAATAACTTACTCCTTAAGGAACAGTTAGGATATGCTTCATAAAAGCAAACAAAGATACAAAAATCCAAGAATAGAGGATAAGAGTGAAAAATCATGGAATTGAGCTATCTACAAGTAGAATCAAGTAACCTGACTGCTTCCTTCAAAGTGCAATATGGCGTGTGGTTAGCTTTAGCTGGCAGTTTTCTCTAGCTCTATGCTGACAACTGGCTTTAAGAACAAATAGGCACGCCCCTTCCCAAAGCTTCTCTCTCTTCCGGCATAATCATCTTTATCAGCATCCAACGCTATAGTATGATCTTTGCGCCCTTACTTCCTCAGCGCGGTGCACAAAAGTGGAGTTCTACTTGGATCTTGTAGAAAGAATGGAATTCAGACTTTAAGCCTAGAGAAATGAAGAGAAGAAGCGCTAGGAGTAGAGAGTTGACCGCTGTTCGTGAGTGAATTCAGTGGTAGCGAGTTAACCGCGGCCTTTGCACTTCTTTTACACTGAAAACTGCCTACTATCACTTGTATTATACTCCGATCATCTCATCTATATATAGTCCGCCTTCTTCTGAAAGCAATGGCAGAGGTTGTTACTCCACTATATGTTACACGCTCAATTCTATGCAATGAGCAAACAAGCAAGGGAACAAACAACTCACTTCTTACGTAAGTTCCACAAGACCAAGTTCGTTCGAGCAAACCATGTAGTTTCATTAGTGTAGAATCTAGAATCGCCTAGAAGATAGAAATGGATAGCTATCGAGAAATCAGGGCTCTGTCAGTGTTGGGAGAGAGTTCGGATACCCACTCTGCTGTTCTCTTTATTTATATTCATGCTGGGTCTCCCCATCTCTCCTAAACTGGACCCGAAACACCCATAAAGAAACAAGAGTAAGAAAACACTGCATCAAATCAAGAAACAAGAGGTAAGAAAACACTGCATCGACGAGAAATAGGGGTTATGAACAAGCAAACAAGCAAAATACTATAGCCCAATGAATATAGAAGTGAGATTCAAAGCACAGCATACTTATGACTTGTTGATCGCTATTCAATAGAAGGGATCTTCGGAAGCCGTGTCACTTGGAAAGACAGGCAGAGCAGAGCCCATCACATCAATAGCACCGATAACTGCAAGCAACGGAACAAGCAGCTGCGTTCCTGATTCAAATAGAACAAAACCGGCTTACTTGTGCCTTCATTGCATTCTGAATGTTCGAACTCCCGTAAGAGGCACCCTTTCTGGAATATGAACACGGATCTGGATTTGCCCAAGCAAAGTTCATTCAGCATCATGGTCTGCAAGCAATAGAATCAATATTCTTCTCATTACCGAGCGTCATGATCCCCTCGCAGTCTATTTTCCAAGTGTGGTGTGGGCTGTTCCATTCTTTATATGCATTTGTGACTTTTCTAAGCGTACTCAAGTGAGTCACAATTACATTTATTCACTCTTATTAGGAAAGAGAACAGGCTTGGGAATGCTTCCTTTTAGCAACGTTCTGTTGGTTTTGTTATCCTTCCAAACTCCAGTTGCAACAATTGCTTTATGGCCTTATAAGCGGTTTCCTTCTTTCATAGTGAATCAGTGGAGAGTCAGGAAGGGAAGAGTCAAGGCAAGTTGAAGTCAGGCCCCTCTTTCTTATAGCTAATAACCTACAAAACCCTAATGGCTCTTCTTATGGAACTTGGCATCTGAGTGGACAAAAGTCAATAATTCTTGCCTGACATAGAATTGCGGTAGGAGTTATGAAAGGTGAAACGTTAAACGACATAGAAAAGGGGGTTTCGGAATTCACGATCTCTGAAAGCCACTCTACAACTTTGAGCTCCAGCAGGACCAATGCACGCATTTATGGAGTTGGGCTTCTTTCTCTTCTTTAACCTCTGATCGCCCTTTCTCATGAATTGACTATGATATTACATAATAGGAGAGAGAGAGAGATCCGCTCGATGCTTTGAATAGCCAGCCCGCCCCTTTGAAACCAGACCGTAGTGAAAAGCACCTTTGTCCTAACCTCATTCATACTTCAAGGTTCCGATGTCTCTATCCTCAACAATCCGCTCTGATTATTGGGTCACTCACATTCGATTCTCTTCCTTTGCTGTTGTGCTTGAAATTCTCTTGGATGCATCGGAGACGTCCTTATCTGTGTAGAAGCCCCACTTGCTCTTCTTCAGCACAACGCAACGAAACAAGGGAACAAGCAACGATGCATTAGCTGACTTCTCTTGTGCAGGGCAATAAGCAATGTTCTGTGTTTGTTCAATAGCTTCTATTGTTCTGGCAGGAGCTCCATTGAGTCGATGCCGTCGCTTTTGCCCTTTCATCTTTATCACACTCTTTGTTGTGCCTAATAAGTAGTATACCGCATAGTGGGCATCGCGTCACATTCCAGATTCTAGATATGATGGATGACACTGATTTACTTACCGATGAAGAAGAGAAGGAAGAAAGAAAGAAGGCAATAATCAAAGGCAACGCAAGAGAGAGAGTCTCTTGAGAGAGATTGTCTTAATAAGTTCCAGAGGTGTTTCTTCATTAGTGAACGCCAAAGCTAGCAAGCAAAAAGGTATTAGCTGCTCTGCTCGGGCGCTTCAGTAGAGTTACGCAAGTAATGTTAAGCTCCTAACGCTAAAGAACTCACATTAGCCGATGAAGGAAGGACTCGCTCCGGAGGGAGGGTTTACATTTCCGTGAAGTCGGTTCATCAAGGAGAGTAGAAGTATAACATATTGTTTTCCAGACTGAAAAGAGTGCTCATTTGTGGAAGTCCAGTCTCAAGAAGCAGTGTGAGCTCCCGTTACGAGTCATAAGAAAGCATGGGCAGGGCGCAAGTCAGTTGCCGGATCAAAAGCCATGCAGTACCCATTTTCTTATTCCTAAGTGCGTTCGAGTATAGTTGTCAAAAATGGGCTTATTTACATTGGGTACCTCAGAGAAGTGACCTTGGCTATAAAGAACATGGCTTAAACGACTCAAAAGAAGTGGTTATTAATCTTACCGAGTAGTGGTCCAGTCCAAGCATTCAATTCAGGTTAAGGTGCTTGTGTTTAAGTAAGAAAGATCATTTGCTGGAGTCGGATAAGAAACTAGATCCGTATCTTCAGCAGCGGAATTGCCTGTTCCAATGGAATCCCGAGTTGCAGGAGAAGGTACGAGTGGAAAGTTCCGTTCAAGCATTGGCAACAAAAGCAACAGAATCAATAGTCGACTCAAAAGTCAGGTGCTTCAAGCCGTAAGATCAGTGGAAGTCCAATTCTATTGGGTAGCAGTGTCTTTACTCGCTTCAAGAGCTAGTGTAGGTTTTGTATCAGCGTCAGTGAGAGTTGATGATAGTGCCAGCAACTGAAAAGCTGCCGCGCAACGGCCCGTTCAAGGGGAAAGGGAAGCTATGTCTTTACTGAGTTCTATATCTGGTGCTTCATCAAGTATTGTTTCCTTTGGTGCTTTTGTTGTATCAAGGTGTTGAGCAGCAAGTGGTTCATAAAGTTACGTTCTAGTGAAGTCGTATCCATAAGCCGAAGATCATCTAGCTCTTTTTGAATGCTGAGGTTAAGGCTAAAGTTAGGTCATCCGCAATTCCATTATGAACTTCAAGTCTACTTTAATCATAAGTAAGCCGAATGCTAATATCATGCTGAGGTTAAGGCAAAAGTGAGCTTTCGAAGAATCCGTTCGAAAGAAAGAGGCAAGCGGGAAGGGAGTATCATATATAAGTTGGTAATAACACACTGTATTGCTTTGCTTCCTCACTTGTCGACGCACCCCAAGAGTCATACGAAGCACCCCAAGAGTCATCCGCCACACTACTGAGACTCCCCACACTGAAAGTAGGCTAGTTCCTCATATCTAGTAGCTCTGGGTCGGTCAATTCTTAAGTGCAAGTATCAAGAAACAGGCGCAAGTAAGTCAGCAAGCTATAAGTAGATTCTTTCAGTAGAGTCCTTCATACGAGAGTTTTCCATTGGCCTAGTTCCACTTTTTCAGCACTAAGATCAATTCCAGTTTCAGTTCGACTTTTGTCTGTGTGTGTTGTTGACTCGAGAAGAAGAATCGGCTGGATTATAAGCTTGAGCAAGATCGCAGTAAGATGTTAGGGTTTCTCACTCGTATCTTAGCGGTGCGACTGACTATTTCGTATCTTTAAGAGCTTTAAGAATACCCCTTTTCTAAGGCGGGAGTGGTTTCTTCTAGCTTGAGGAGAGTCTCATTGGGTGCGAAAGGAAGCAGCAAGGAAAGTGGAGTTCAAAAATGCAAGTCACGTTCGAGCTTTGTCAACAAGAGAGGAAATAGGTTATACCAGGTTTTTTGTAATTGATTCCCATCTCATAAATACTTCATCGAACCTTCCTAGTTGCGACGGGATTATAAACATTGCCCCTTGCTGTTGGAACGCCGATGGAAGGTTCCAAGCTTCCGAAAAGTCCTTTGCCTTAAACCTCGGTTGATTTTGTCTATTTATATCCTTCGAAGGTTGGCCTTTGACTTGTTGACTCAATGTTGACCGCTGGTGGGTAGTTTGCGGGTCTCATCGTAGAGTCTGCAGGTGGTCTGTAGTTTGATACAGCTGATGAGGAATATACCTGCTGAGATAATTTTGCCAGTTGCGGGTAATCCATTTCCCACTCCTTTTCTATTCCGGCAGCTACTATCTCCTTTTGAAATCTTTGGGGGTATGGCATCTCCCCTTCCCCCTCAAAATTGTAATTATTCTGAAAATAGAAATTCAGGTGTTTGTGTCTAAGGCTTATTCTCTGTCTAGTGGAGTACGGCAGTATCCAGGAACAGTCACAGTAGAAAGAATAGAGTATCGTTAAGTATATAATGGGGCAATTAGGGAATCCGCTGTTTAGTCATAAACTGCAAACGAGACGGGAGTTGTTGACAAGGCTAAAGGGGGCGATTCCATTCTGTTGAAGGAAGTGATTGTGTTGAAGTGGAGTCATAGAGGGAGAGTGCTATTCACCCTGTTCCACTAAAGTGAATTCTAGACCATCCATGTTCTTAAGAGATTCCATGGAATTCATAACTTAAAGGATAGTTTGGGGCAGAATAGAGTACTGTTTCAGCGCTAAGTCCTGAAGCAGATGACAGATCAGAAGCCTTCATTTCATCTTTGCTTTGAGTTGAAAGATCAGGATCAGAAGAAGGAGACGGAGTTGGAGCAAAAAATAGATCAGAAGCGGGTGAGTGAAATCGATTATTGGAATTCTTTGCTTTGAGTGGAATGATGATTTTGAGTTGAGATCACTACTAGCTAGTTGGGAGCACCACTAGGAGTTCACCTGATTCCTTTCTTACAGTGCTGGAGTTACCTGATTCCTTTCCTACTGGTAGTAAGTGACCTTCTGCGCGAACACTAGCGGCCCTGCCCGGGGTTTGGTCCAAATATCATTCCAATTAGTTTGACCGGGAAAGTCTACAAGGGAGACAAAGATAGGACTTGTGTCTTTCGAATCTTTATTCTATCAAAAGAATCAAGTACTGACTTTGATATCGAAGTCGGAGAAGGAGAATATAAAGGATTGCAACGTTGCTTGTCGCCGTGGCGGTTAGTAGTTACTTGTTGAATCAACAAATACTTCACTTTATCTTTGAGGTGAAGTATTTGTTGAGGCATAGAATCCCATTGGGCTTATTCCTCCTTTCAGATACACCATTGAGTTGAGGTATATAAGGAGGTATCCATTGGGATAGAATCCCATGGTCCTTGAGAAACTAGGTAAACTCTATACTTAAGTATTCACCTTCTCGATCTAACTGAAGAGTCTTGATACTCTTTTCAGTCTGGTTCTCCACTTCATTCTTATACTCTCTAAATTTCTCAAATACCTCAGACTTGTACTTTATTAAGTACACATATCCATACCTTGAGAAATCATCAGTAAAGGTAATGAAGTAGGAGTAACCACCAATGGTATGAGTTGACATGGGTCCACATACATCACTATGTATCAGTTCCAACAGCTCAGTGGCTCTCTCTCTCTAGTTCTAGTAAAAGGAGAGTTAGTCAGTTTTCCATGAAGGCAAGGCTTGCAAGTTGTATATGACTCATAGTTGAATGGATCTAGATATCTATCCTTTAGCAACTTTTGGATCCTTCCCTCATGGATGTGACCTAGCCTACAATGCCATAGGTATGCACTATTCACCTCATCTCATTTCCTGTTGGACATACTTACATTCATGATATATGGAGCAGTGTCTAGTACAAACAAACCATTATGTAATGTTCCTCTCATGATGATCTCATCATCTAATAATATTGAACAACTATTGTTCTCAAAAACTAATTTATATCCACTAACTATCAAACATGAAATAGAAATAATATTTTTGATAATAGAAGGAATAAAACAACATACATCCAATGTAATAATAGCTCCACCAAGTAGATATAGGGTGACCTCGCTAACAGCTACTGTGGTAACTTTTGCTCCATTGCCTATCTTGAAGTTCATCTCGCTTCTCGCCAATCTCCTAGGTTTTGCTAGAACCTGCAACAAATTACAAATATGATAAGTACTACCGGTATCTAATACCCACGTGTTATCATAAGAGTATGACAAATGGAGACTAATCATAAATATACCTGAAGCTTCTCCAAGCTTTTGTTTCACCCTCTTTGTAAGTTACTCTTTATAGTTCCTCTTCTAGTGCTCATCCTTTCCATAGTGGAAGAACTGGCCTTTTGCCTTTGTTGGGTCTTAGCGACCTTTACTTTACCTGGTCTGCCCTTGCCCTTGCCCTTCTTAAGGGACTTTTCTGCTTTTCTTTTCTTTTTGGTCTCACCGGTGTAGAGAACTAGCTTCTTTTCTTTATAGTGCTCTCTGCCTCGCTCAACATATTGAGGAGCTCTGGGAGAGTCACCTTAAGCTTGTTCATATTAAAATTTATTATGAATTGTGAAAAGGAATCTGGTAGGGACTGAAGCACAAGATCCATACACGAAATATCCTCTAAGACCATTCCTAGACTTGTGAGTTTCCCTATCCACTCAATCGTCTTTAGGACATGGTTCTGAACCGGTCTCCCCTCAGTCATCCTAACACGGAAGAGGCTCTTGGATATCTCATATCGTTGAGTCCAACCCTGTTCCTCAAATAGTTTACGGACATGTAGGAGAATGGATCTGGCATCCATCTTTTTATACTGTCTCTGTAACTCAGGAGTCATGGAGCCCAACATGTAACACTATGTAAGAGTAGAGTCATCAATGTACTTCACATAGTGAGCAATCTTATCCTCGCTTGCCCCTTCATCGGGCATGCGCATCATTGTATCAAGGACGTATGTGATTTTCTCTGCCATAAGAACAATTTGAGAATTATTTTTAATTATCCAGTTGACATCAAGTAAGCCACGTAAGGGATTTGAAAGTGACATGTTTTGAAAATAAAGATGTAGTAGAAATAAATAACATATAAATTTTACAAAATAAATAATCAAGATATAAACTTCTATCTTAATCTGCTCCTACTATTTTATTGGCGAGTCATGCAACACCCTCAACATATGAAACGGAAGTCTCTAGTGGACTTCTAGTGGGGATCGAGATCCAATCAGCGTTTTAATGTAATCTCGAGGGACTCGACCAATCACACTAAGCCCGAAAGGTAGGTGTTAGAACCCTTGCAGATTCTAAGCTTGGGGTTGATCTCTTTAGGGGATCGGCCTCTTAGAACTCTATAGGGGTTCCTTCCTCCAAGTTGCTGCTCAAAGGCTACAGAAAAGATTCATCTATTGCTTAATGAAAAGAGGAGGAATACATGGCTATTTATAGGGTTTCTAAACCCTAACTCCTAATAGGACTCCTACTTCTAACTAACTCCCTACTCAAGACTCCTACTTCTAACCAACTCCTAGTTCTTCTTTAAGAAATAACCACCATACCTTAGCTGGCCTCTTTACCTCTTTTATTAGGTGTCGACTTAGGTAGGTTTTTGTATGAATGTCCCTCTCAATTAGGACTCTCCTAGCTAGAGTCCTAACAGACTCGCCCTCTTCAAATCAGTCTTGCCCTCAAGGTTGAGATTCCATTCACTCAGGGAACCGGATCTTCAGCTCATCATATGGTTCCCATGTGGCATCTTCAAGCGGTAAATTATTCCAATGCACTAGTACTTTAGTAGAGGGACGTCGACGTATCATGATCCTGCGATCAAGGATGACTTGTGGTTGGGCTTGAATAACTCCATCCTCAGTGGTGTTGGGCAGTTGGATTTGAGGTGACTCGTGTTCTCCTAACTTGGGCTTCAGGCATGACACGTGGAAGACAGGGTGAATTTTGGCATCCGCAGGCAATTTAAGTCTGTACGCCACGGCTCCAATACGCTCTGTGATCTGATAGGGCAAATAAAAATGTGGGGATAGCTTCATGGAGGCTCGGGTTTTGATGGAAAGTTGCTTGTATGGCTGTAGGCGAAGATAAACCCAATCTCCTACTGAAAATTCTCTTTCGCTTCGTCGTGTGTCAGCTTGCTGCTTCATTCTGGCTTGAGCGGTAGAGAGATTATCCTTTAATAGCTGTAGGAGTTTGTCCCTGTCAATCAATTCTTGATCAACCTGATCTACCTTGGCCGAGCCAATTACATACTTTGGAATCATAGGGGCTGGCCGACCATACAATGCTTCATAAGGGGCACAATTTGGTAGATGAATGATATGTAGTATTATACCACCATTCGGCCCAGGGAAGCCATTTCGCCCACTCTTTTGGTCGATCACTGGTGAAACACCGAAGGTACGTCTCTAAACACCTATTTACCACCTCTGTTTGGCCGTCAATTTGTGGATGATATGCTATGCTCATCTTGAGTTTAGTGCCTTGTAAATGAAATAACTTAGTCCAAAATTTACTGGTGAAGATCTTGTCACGATCACTTATAATGGACCTTGGCATCCCATGCAGTTTAACAATATTTTCTATAAAAATCTGGGCGATACTAGCAGCAGTGTGGGGATTTCTCACAGCACAAAAATGAGCATATTTCGTAAGTCGATCAACCACCACGAGTATTGTGCTTTTACCTTTGGAAGGTGGCAGCCCTTCGATGAAGTCCATGGATATGTCAGTCCACAACGAGTCCGGTATGGGTAGTGGTTGTAGCTTCCCTAGATTTGCCACTTTTTCACCCTTGTGCTGTTGACATACATTACATTGTGCCACATATTCAGCAATAATTTTTTTCATCCCTCTCCAATAAAAATTTTACTTCACTCTTTTGTAGGTTCTCATAAATCCGGAGTGCCCTGCTAAAGGTGTGGAGTGCATTTCATGCAGGATAATTGTGATGCAAGGGGAGTCAGGTATAATCACAATGTGACCTTTGTAGCGTAGATCCCTCGAATCCCAAGTGTAGTGGGCTATTGCATTTGGATCGTCCTCTAATTTTTTTATGGTGTTGCTGATTTCTGGATCCTTCTTCCATTCTTCCCTAATGTCCTTAAGGAGACTAGTAGGAACGGAGATGGCTGAAACCTTAGCTTGCTCAGGTAACCTTGAGAGTGCATATGCAATAATGTTTTCTTTCCCCATTTTGTAAATAATTTCATAATCAAATCCAAGAAATTTGGTTACCCATTTTTGCTGCTCAGGGGATGATATATTTTGCTCCAAAAAGTATTTGACGCTTCTATGATCGGTTTTAATTTGAAATCGTCGGCCAATCAGGTAGGGTCTCCACCTCGTTACTGCGTGCACAATGGCAAGCATCTCCTTATCATATAATGACATATTTTGATGGGAGGGAGACAATGCCTTGCTAGTGTATGCAAGTGGTTGACCATCTTGCATGAGAACGGCTCCAATTCCAACTCCAGATGCGTCGGCCTCAATGATGAAGGGTCGGCTGAAATCTAGTAGTGCTAGCACCAGCGTCATTGTCATGGCTGCCTTAAGTTTGTCGAAGGCAGTGGAGGCTTTGTCCGACCATTGGAAGATATCTTTTTTTAGTAGAGAAGTGAGGGGTGCACTGATCTTCCCATAGTCCTTAACAAATTTTCGGTAGTAGCCTGTTAGTCCAAGGAATCCATGCAGTAATTTCACGTTTGTAGGTTTCAGCCAACCTTACATTATCTTAATTTTTGTTGGGTCTACCGCCACCCCTTCGTCTGATATTATGTGCCCAAGGTACTCTACTTTTTGTTGGAGAAAGCTGCACTTTGGTTGCGTAACAAAAAGAGTATTCTCTCGAAGGATCGTCAAAATAATCTGTAAATGCTGAAAGTGACTCTCAAGAGAAGGGCTAAAATGAGAATATCATCGAAAAATACCAACACAAATTTGCGAAGAAAGCTCCAAATAATATCATTCATGAGATTTTGAAAGGTTGAAGGAGCATTAGTAAGTCCAAAAGGCATTACCAAGAATTCATAATGGCCATCATGTGTGCGGAATGTAGTTTTTGGAATGTCGTCTTCACATACTCGAATTTGGTGGTAACCGGATCGGAGGTCTAACTTCGTGAAGACTCGAGCTCCTTTTAATTCATCAAGAAGTTCATCTACCACTGGTATTGGGTACTTATCCTTAACAGTGATATCATTTAAAGCTCGGTAGTCGATGCACATCCATCAAGTTCCATCCTTCTTGCGTACAAGTAGCACCGGTGAGGAATAGGGGCTACAACTTGGCCAAATCACTCCTGTTTCAAGTATCTCCTTTACGATATTTTCAATTTCATCCTTCTAGAGGTGAGGATATCGGTACGATCGAGTGTTCGCTGGTGGCTTGCCCAGAAGGATTGGAACCCGATGGTCATGTTGCCGAGAAGGAGGAAGACCGCGTGGTTTAGCAAAAATGTCAGCAAATTCAGCAAGCAATTGGGCAAGATTTTGATCTTCAATTTCTCTTTTCTTCTCTTTTGGTTGCTGCTGGAGATGCATCAAAAAGCCACCATTTACCTTGTGCAAAACTTTCTCCATTCGTTAGGTTGAAACGGTGGTTACATTGCTTCCGCGCTTCCCGTGTAGAATGATCTGTTTGCCTTTGCAATAGAATTTCATAATTAATTTGGAAAAGTTCCAAGAGATATCACCTAGCGTAGTCAGCCATTCTATGCCAAGCACGGCCTCATAGTCATCAATTGGTAGGAGGAAGAAATCGGTCATAATTTCTTGGTCTTGCAGTAATAGTTTCACCTGCGGGCATCTTTGGTCGCACTGTAGGATTCTGCCGTCAGCAACCTTTACATCGAACTTGCTGCAACCTTCTATATGTAGTGCCATCCGAGCAGCAACCTTACTATTTAGGAAGTTATTAGTGCTGCCCGTGTCGATGAGAACAATGATCGGTTGTTGTTTGATAAGGCCTCCAACTTTCATCGTTTGTGGGTTGGAGTAGCCAGCTAATGCATGTACCATAACGTTGGTTGGTTGTGACTCTTCTTCCATATCTTCTTCTTTATATTCAAGGCTCTCTTCTAGATGTTCAATGATCTCTTTGTTAGGACTCTAGCTAGGAGAGTCCTAATTGAGAGGGACATTCATGTAAATCCTACCTAAACCGACCCTTATTAAAGAGATGAAGAGGCCGGCTAGGGTTTGGAGGTTATTTCTTAGAGAAGAATTAGGAGTTGTAAAGGAATAAAAGTATTGAGTAGGAGTCCTATTAGGAGTTGGTTAGAAGTAGGAGTCCTATTAGGAGTTATGGTTTAGAAGCCCTATAAATAGCTATGTATTCCTTCTCTTTTCATAAGTAATAGATGAATATTTTCTGCAGCCTTTGTGCAGCAACTTGGAGGAAGGAACCCCTATAGAGTTCCAAAGAGGCCGATCCCCTAAAAAGATCAACCCCAAGCTTAGAATCTGCAAGGGTTCTAATACTTGGTATCAGAGCAGCGTTCTTGGCATCTCGCTGCCCTTCCACAGCCATCCATTATCTCTCCACAGCCGCTCAAAGCAATTCCCACAATTGCTTAAAAGATCATCGCTAAATTCCGCCATCATCTCCACCACCGCAGATCATCCTTTGATCTCCCCGTGAATTGCAACAGGTTTTGGTTTCCTACCTTAATGCTGCTGCAATTTAGTTACCCTTATTCAAAAATCCAAAAAAAAAATTTGTTCCTATATTGCTGCATAAACTTTTCATCGCAAAGTTTTCATCTCTACGATGAAAGATACATTGCAGAATTCTAACCGCATAACACAGTTTGTTTGATCTTGTTACTGCATTTTTTCTATCCAAATCTCTATGAAATTTTTATGACAGATTTGACACTTCCTAACAGCATATTTCCCTTTGGTTTTATTAAAAAATTCTCAATATAAACTATTGATCTTTTACATCTAATCTACTGTACTTGAAAATCTGCACTGTAAAATTTCAGCCGCACAACACAATTTGTTTGATCTTGCTACTGCATTTTTTCTATCCAAATCTCTACGAAATTTTTATGACAGCTTTAACACATCCTAATAGCAGATTTCCCTTTAGTTTTGTCAAAAAATTCTTAATATAAACCATTAATCTTTTACGTCTAAGCTGCTATACTTGAAAATCTGTACTGTGAAATTCCAACCACATAGTACAAATTGTTTGATCTTGCTACTACATTTTTTCTGTCCAAATCTCTATAAAAGTTTTATGATAGCTTTGATACTTCCTAACAGTGGATTTCCCTTCGGTTTCGTTGAAAAATTCTCAATATAAACTACTGATATTTTACGTCCAATCTGTGACACTTGAAAATCTGTGCTGCAGAAAATTTCAGCAGCATATTGTTGCCTTAACCGATCTATTTGCAATATTTTTGAACAAAATTTCTTATATATTTCATAGATCATCTTGGCTTCCATCTAAGATTGATCTATTAAGAAATTCACCTCTAAAAACGATTTTGTGTTGCTGCAAATTTTCATTGCAAACCACTGAAATTTTTCGAGGAGAATTCTGCTATCGCAACTTGCACCAATTTCCTTGCTATTATACTGCCAAAATTTTCTTGATTAAGTTGGACATCTTTGCTGTCATAAAAACTAAGATTTTGCTATCAATTCCCTCCTCAAATCTCTCAAGATTTTGGTGAAAATTTCGTGGAGAAATCGCTGTTTCTTCGACGACAATTCTGCTCTTACAAGACAACACAATTCTGCAACAAACTTCTACTGATTTCTATCAAACCTTTGCTGCCATCTACCACAGATCTAAAACTTTCATCCATAGCCCTAAAACTCCACCAAACCATACCCTCAAACTGCACCCAAAACAATCTCAAAACAAGCCTAAACCGCAGCCTACATCCACCAATCCACTAACCCTTTCGACCATCACTTTTCTCAACCTATACTTGCCTTTAACCCGACAACAAAAGAGAGATCTTAACATCACAGATTTAGAGGCATATACTATGGCATCTAAGGAGGTAATCAATGCTAAATTTAAAGCCTTGGAGGCGCGAATGGAGGATAAGATTTGAATTCTCTTTACCGAACTCAATTTGGGCCGACCACCAAGCATGAAGAAATCACATCATGGAGAGAGCTCTAACCAATCGCACCAAGCCCAAAGAGATGACTTCCAAGAGAGGGGAGGCTTTATGACCGACCCCAACTATCCACGCATGAGGGTGGACTTCCCTAGATGGGAAGAAGGAGACCCGATTGGTTGGATCTCGCGTGCGGAGCGATATTTTTGGTATCATAAAACTGCGGATGCATCTATGGTGGAAATTACAGCTACACATCTTGAAGGGGATGCCATACAGTGGTTTAACTGGTTTAAAAATACTCATGGAGTCCTCTTATGGCGACAATTCAAAGAAGGACTATTAATCCGCTTCGGACCAACCTATTACGAGAACATTGACGAACAACTAGCAAAGATCCGATAAACCTCTACCATTCAGGAGTACCAAACTAGGTTTGAAAGGTTATCTAATCAAACTTGTGATTGGTCTCAAAAACAGCTATGGGGGACTTTCATTGAGGGCTTGAAGCCGGAGATCCGGGAAGAAGTTAAAGCACGACAACCGTACACGCTTATGGCAGCCATCTCTTTCGCACGACATCAAGAGGAGCGATTGAACCATGAAGCTCAGAGGACTAGGATTGCTTCTCAACCTGCAATGCAGAAGCCCTCAGCCCCTGTTACTATCAACCGAGTCTCTGCACCAAAAATGATGACAAGAGCAGAGCTTCAGGAGCGATCTACGGAGGAGTTATGTTGGCACCGCGACGAGCCGTGGAGCCGCGAGCATCACTATAAAAAAGGGAGACTTCTTATGATTAAACCAGTAGAAGAAGAGGTCGTTGAACATCAAGAAGAGAGTCTTAATAATGAAGAAGAAGATGTAGAAGAAGAGCCACAACCGACCGAAGTTATGGTACATGCACTAACCGGCTACTCAAACCCGCAAACGATGAAAGTTGAAGGCCTTCTCAAATAACAATCGATCACTGTTCTCATTGAGCTAATAACTTCTTAGATAGTAAAGTTGCTATCCGGATGGCCTTACCTATCGAGTATTACAGCAGGTTTGACGTCAAGTTCACCGACGGACGGATTTTGAAGTGTGATCGTAGGCGCCCGCGGGAGAAACTATTACCGCAGGAACAAGAGATAATTGCATATTTCTTCCTCCTCCCTCTTGATGATCATGAGGCTACGCTCAAAATTGAATGGTTGACAACATTAGATAATGTTTCCTGGAATTTTATGAAACTAATTGTGAGATTTTACAGTAAAGGGAAACAGGTGATTCTACACGGGAAACGATGGGGCGACGTAATGACGATTTGCACACAACAAATGGAGAAGGTTTTACATAAAGCATGCAGCGGCTTTTTGGTACAACTTGAGCAGCAAACTAAGGGAGAGCTAATAGAATTTGAAGATCCAAACCTACTTCCTTTGCTTGCTGAATTTTCAGATATATTTGATGAACCACGCAACCTACCTCTTGCCCATCGGGATGATCATTGTATACCGATTCTTCTGGGCAAACCTTCTACAAATACTTGGCTATATCAACATTCATATCTGCAAAAGGATGAAATAGAAAGGATTGTAAAAGATATGCCCAAAATAGGAGTTATTTGGCTAAGTTGTAGCCCCTACTTTTCACCGGTGCTTTTCGTACGAAAGAAGGATGAAACATGACGAATGTGCATTGATTACCGAACCCTCAATGGCATAACCATCAAAGATAAATACCCTATTCCAATAGCAGATGAATTAATAGATGAAAAAGAGCACAAATCTTCATAAAGTTGGACCTTTGATCCGGGTATCATCAAATATGAGTATGCAAAGAAGACATACCGAAAAATGCCTTTCGAACATACAACGGCCACTATGAATTTTTGCCAAAAGGTAGAATATCTTGGGCATATCATATCAGAGGAAGATGTGGCAGTGGACCCCTCCAAAATTGGAGCAATGTAGAATTGATTGATCTCGTGGAACATAAAATTGCTACGTGGCTTTCTCAGTTTAATAGGCTACAATCGCAAGTTCATGAAAAACTATGGAAAGATCAGTGCACCACTTATTTCCTTACTGAAAAAAGATATCTTCCAATGGTCGGACAAAGCCTCCGCTGCCTTTGACAAACTTAAGGCAGCCATAATGATGACGCCGGTGCTAGCACTACCAGATTTCAGCCGACCCTTCACAATAGGCCGACGCATCTGGAGTCGGAATCGGAGCCATTCTCATGCAAGATGGTCGACCACTCACATACACTAGCAAGACATTGTCTCTCTCCCATCAAAACATTTCAACATATGATAAAGAGATGCTCGCCATTTTGCACGTAGCAACGAGGTGGAGACCCTACTTGATCGGTCGACAATTTCAAATTAAAACCGACTATAAAGGCCTCAATTACTTTTTGGAGCAAAAGATATCATCCCTCAAGCAGCAAAAATGGGTGACAAAACTTCTTAGATTTGATTATAAAATAATTTACAAAAAGGGGAAAGAGAATGTTGTTGCAGATGCGCTTTTGCAGCTAGCCGAGCAAGCTAAAATTTTGGCCGTTTTGCTTCCAACCAGTGACTTACTTGAGGATATTAAGATGGAATGGCAGGATGATCCAGAGGCCAGTAAGATCATAAAAAAATTGGAAGAAGCATCAAGCTCCGTGGCTCAATACAATTGGGACTCAAAAGAATTACACATAAAGGACGCACTGTGCTTATGACAAATTCTACTTGCATCTTCACGAGTAGATTTTGGACAAAGTTATTCCATATGCAGGGTACTAAATTGAAAAGGAGTATGGCATATCACCCACAAACTGACAGCCAGATGGAAGTTGTAAATAGGTGCTTGGAGACAGCCCAAAGCCACCCAACAAATATGACTACTCAAGGAGAACTCCAAATCCAGCCAAGTGCCATTATTGATCGACGGATCGTGACTCGACGACGATGACCCACTACTGAAGTGCTAATACAGTGGGCGAACCTACCAATAGAAGATGCCACTTGGGAGAACTATGACTAATTGAAGATCAAATTCCTAGAATTCATGAATCGTCAGCCTCGAGGACAAGGCTGATTTGAAGAGGGTGGGTCTGTTAGGACTCTAGCTAGGAGAGTCCTAATTGAGAGGGACATTCATGTAAATCCTACCTAAGCCGACCCTTATTAAAGAGGTGAAGAGGCCGGCTAGGGTTTGGAGGTTATTTCTTAGAGAAGAATTATAAGTTGTAAAGGAATAAGAGTCTTGAGTAGTTCTATTAGGAGTCTTGAGTAGGAGTCATATTAGGAGTTAAGGTTTAGAAGCCCTATAAATAGCTATGTATTCCTCCTCTTTTTATAAGCAATAGATGAATATTTTCTGCAGCCTTTGTGCAATAACTTGGAGGAAGGAACCCCTATAGAGTTCCAAGGAGGCTGATCCCCTAAAAAGATCAACCCCAAGCTTAGAATCTGCAAAGTTTCTAACACTCTTCTTCTATTGGTTCAATCATAAGAAGTCTCCCTTTTCTACAGCAATGCTCGCGGCTCCACGGCTCGTCGCAATGCTAACATAACCCCTTCGTAGATCGCTCCCGAAGCTCTTCTTTTGTCAACCTTTTTGGTGCAGTGCTCGGTTAATAGTAGGGGGGCTGAGGGCTTTAGTATTGCAGGTCGAGGAGCGATCATAGTCCTCCGAACTTCATGGTTCAATCGCTCCTCTTGAAGTCATGCGAAAGAGATAGCTGCCATAAGCGTGTATGGTTGTCGCGCTTTAACTTCCCCCCGGATCTCCGGCTTCAAGCCCTCAATAAAGGTCCCTAATAGTTGTTTTTCGGACCAATCACGAGTTTGATGAGATAATCTTTCAAACTTAGTTTGGTACTCCTGAATGGTGGAGGTTTGTCGGATCTTTACTAGTTGTCCATCAATATTCTCATAATCGATTGGTCCGAAGCGGATTAGCAGTCCTTCTTTGAATTGTCGCCATGAGAGTACTCCATGAGTGTATTCAAACTAGTCAAACCACTGTATAGCATCCCCTTCAATATGTATAGTTGTAATTTCCACCATAGATGCGTCCACAGTTTTGTGGTACCGAAAATATTACTCCACACGCGAGATCCAACCAATCGGGTCTCCTTCTTCCCATCTAGGGAAGTCCACCCTCATGCGTGGATAGTTGAGGTCAGTCATAGAACCTCCCCTCTCTTAGAAGTCATCTTTTCGGGCTTGGTGCGATTGGTTAGAGCTCTCTCCTTGATGTGATTTCTTCGGGCTTAGTGGTCGGCCCAAATTGAGTTTGGTAAAGAGAGTCCGAATCTTATCCTCCATTCACGCCTTGAAGGCTTCAAATTTAGCATTGATTGCCTCCTCAGATGCCATACTATATGCCTCCAAACCTGTGATATTAAGATCTCTCTTTTGTTGTCGGGTTAAAGGCATGTATAGGTTGAGAGAAGTGATGGTTGTAAGGGTTGGTGGATTAGTGGGTGTAGGCTATGATTTAGGCTTGTTTTGTGGCTGTTTTGGGTGCAGTTTGAGGGTGTGGTTTGGTGGAGTTTTAGGGCTATAGATGAAAGTTTTAGATCTGTGGTAGATGGCTGTTGCAATTCACGAGAAGATCAAAAGATGATCTGCGGTGGTGGAGATGATGATGGGATTTGGTGACGATCTTTTAAGCAATTGTGAGAATTACTTTGGGCGGTTGTGGAGGGATGATGGATGGCAGTGGAAGGGCAGCGAGACGCCAAGAACGCTGCTCTGATACCAAGTGTTAGAACCCTTACAGATTCTAAGCTTAGGGTTGATCTCTTTAGGGGATCGGCCTCCTGGAACTCTATAGGGGTTCCTTCCTCTAAGTTGCTGCTCAAAGGCTGTAGAAAAGATTCATCTATTGCTTAATGAAAAGAGGAGGAATACATGGCTATTTATAGGGTTTCTAAACCCTAACTCCTAATAGGACTCCTACTTCTAACTAACTCATAATAGGACTCCTACTCAAGACTCCTACTTCTAACCAACTCCTAGTTCTTCTCTAAGAAATAACCACCATACCTTAGCTGGCCTCTTTATCTCTTTATTAGGGGTCGGCTTAGGTAGGTTTTACATGAATGTCCCTCTCAATTAGGACTCTCCTAGCTAGAGTCCTAACAGTAGGCAACTCTTGCCGATCACAACTCCTTGTGATTCTCGTTCTATTTGGCCTCCGAATCACCATGGTCTCAAGGGACTCGATCAACCATGATGTTCAGTTAAGTCAACACCATCATTACAAGATGAGTCTGATTCGATGATATACCCTCGAGGGACTCGACCAAGCATACCATGTCCTCAAGTCACTGGTGACCCTCGAGGGACTCGACTAACTCAACCTACATCGAGAATCGATCCATACCTATAACGATGGAAGGGCACGTGGGTCAATTTAATTGCCTCACGTTTACCGACTTAATATTGTCGAGAGAGGGGTTTTTTTATTTAGTCTCCTAATATGACATGTCACATATATACATATTTAATATATATATCTACATCGTATGCAAATATATGTATATATCTAGTAGGTTATACATCACATACATCACATGAGCAATCACACCGGATGATCATGGACCATAGCCTAATGTGATCAGGCCCAAGCCAATGGGCCTAATCACTCACATCAAGATCTATGTGTGTAGTGGTGCATCTCTATGCCTTGTGATCGTCCATCTTGTTCTCGTCGGTTCTGTCGGCATCTCGACGCATCTCTATGCATCGAGATCATCCATCTCATGGGTTCCGCTATCGCATCCACACTCCTACTACACCTCCTCGTGTGATTACAACTTACTCATAGGCATGCAGGCCCGACAATAAACGAGAAATAAAATGGAGGCTCACAGGCCCCAATAATAATAATAATAATCATAAGTACACACATCACACGGTCCATGATCATCCGTCCACATATTATACATCATATGTATACATCATCATGTAGGACTATTAGATAATAATAAAAATAATAATCAATGAAACTTTTTAATTAATTAATATTTTCTAAAATCAAGGACATGTAGGGAATTTTTTGAATTCCAAGGGGTATTTTCATAATTTGGATGGTGGACAAATTCTAAAATTTTTGAAATTTCAAGGGGCAAAACTATCTTTGCCAAAACCCCTAACTACACTCCTCCCTCTCCGTTGCTACTGTAGTCACCACCACCCTGCAGGTGGCGGCCCTCTACGGCGGGGGTTGGGGGGCGCCGCCCTTGCCCATGTGTGGCTCGCTCGCGGGCAGCGCTGCCCCTGCAAGTGAGCGCCACCGTGGGCGCAGCACCCGCAGAGCCACTACCCCATGGCGCCTTTGCCCGTGGGCACCACTAAACGCGGGCGTAACACCCGCAGGCACCGTTGCGGGTGTTGCCCACCGGCTACCTGCGGCCGAGACCTGAACGCAGGTAGCCTACTGTAGGTGACCAACGGCTGCAAGTAGCCTTTGGCTAACCTGCAAGAGCAGCAACAGTTGCTACCCTCTCTCGCCTTTTGCGTCAATGATTTTGATGTCAAAGGATTTTTCAAAACACAAGACACGTAGTTCAAAACAAATTTTTTGCACAAACAACCTGGCTCTGATACCACTATTGGGAAATCTTAGGGGCGACATCACACGCATAGTAGAAAAACAGAAAACAAAATCCCAATTTCCCAAAATATATGTTCGTCATCGTGCGAAAATTGGTGCGCAATATCTGTGAAACTTAAAACTGCGTATAATATAAATTGTGTTACCTAGGGAGATCGTATATCATTGAATCCCTACAGATCTCTAGGAGAGGGTGAAGGAGGTCAAGCATCCTCCTCTCTAGCGATGATCCACACAATAGGGTTGTGACGACACTCCTCAAAACTCCAGGCCTATAATGAGGTAGATAGGGGGAGGAGAATAGGAGAGGTAAGCAAAAGGATCTAGCCTATGAACCACTAATTCCCTCCTATTTATAGAGGTCCCCTATCAACTCAACCCTAATGGATCCTCCCCTATTAGATATTGGATCTCCATCCGACTACCAAAGCCTCTTAGATTAGTGGATCTCTATCCAATAATCTCACATGGGCTCTTACTGGATCTCATCTATAAAATCTAATAATTCTAGGGCTTATTGGATATTCAATAAGATCCCCGTCCGACGGATCTTATATCCAAACCTCTACTCATCGCAATGCCTACCATATGTGTGTGACCCTCTAGGCCCAATATCAAGCTGCCCATGAGTCATACCTGTCAGAACTCCTTCTGGCTCAATGAATTATTATCTTCATAATAATTCACTCGACTCATCGACTATAGACATACTAGGCCACTACGCTGCAGTCCCTAGACGATACAAGGGAATCCAATCCATTAGACATATCTGTCCTCAATTACCATATATCTATAGTCCCTTATCCATCTAATATCCTAAAGATCGTATATCGGGTATGGTGTTGTCAGACCATACGGTTTCTACTTGAGTCTCGCTCTAATCAGATTCTTTCAAAGAACTCTTTCTTTATCAATCCGAATGACCATAGCTAGGGATTTGTCTGAGCAAGAACACATAGGATATTCCTTTTATGATACTGAGAGTGGGTGATCCTCTATCGATACTCAATAGCCCTCATAAGGTTGACTACTACTCCTGATGACCGGCTATGCTAGATCTGGGATATCCAAACATATAAGTTCGGTATCAAATAATGGAGCACTCAAACAGGACATCCTTGGTGTCTCAAGTCTAAGGACTGCTAGTCATAGGTGCCCAGCAAACCAATCACGCAAGTGATGACACATGTGACTTGACACAGAATCTTTTTGCTTATTATATTTTCGGCATTTATCACTTTATATTGCTTGTTGCATATATATATATATATATATATATATATATATATATATATATATATATATATATATATATATATATATATATATATATATATATATATATTGTGATGTCCTTGGATCTATGCAATAGGAATCGGATCATGATGAGATCAAGATAATGAGACTGATTCGCCTTTAAACACAGATCCTAAATAATCCTGGTCATAGGTTACTCGAGAGAGACATCGAGATAACCGGACAAACTAGTGTGCTGCATACTCGTCCATATGATGGATGCAGCTGGTCTCATAGCTACTCGTGTGGGGACACTAGAGATATAGTACAGGTGCTCATTGGAGAATGAGTTTACTGATTGATTCGCTTACGGAAGTTGGATGGTTGATAATGCCTTTGTTGAATCTCGGATTTTGATGATGAAGTCAATTGATGGGTTAATTAATATAATTCATATTATTGAGTTAAGTGTGCAGGATTAACTACGATAGCTTGAAGTCATAAAGCAAGTATACCAGAGTCAAGATCGATGGGTGTTCGAGAGTCCTCCGAAAGTCCGAAGAATCGTCGGAAGTGCTGCCAGAACCAACCGAGAAAGAATCAGGGACTTGCCGAAGTTTTCAAATGTCCGCCGAAAAGATCCTTGGAGGTTTGTGTAGATTATCAAGAAGGTTCTGATACTTTCTAGACACTCGTTGAACTCGCCACAAGACCAAGAGCCTGCTGGAAGTTTGCCGGAAGAAATCCGAGGGTGTATCGAAAGTCCGTCGAAAGTGCACCAGAAAGCTCACTGGAAGGAAACTCGATGTTTGCCGGTTCAAATTTGCTTAGGGCTATGTCTTAATTTTATAGTTTGCATATAATTTAGGTTAGGATTAAGGGTTAATCCTACAACCCAGTTAGGGGCCAATTGGGCCCGATTTTGGACTAGTTTGGGCCAAGTTTGGAGCCCAACCAGTGATCTGGAATAGTCTAGGTGGTGGCACCGTCGGACTGGGTGGTGGCACTACCTAGAACTCGAGAGGTCTGGCGGTGGCACCGCCAGTACACTGTTAGTGTCAGACACTGATAGGCGGTGGCATTGCCACTGACAGGCGATGGCACCGCCAGCACCGGGAAACCCAAAAGTAATTCAAATTTGGAGCCCAAATTTGAATCATCTTGGGGCCTATAAATACCCTTTAATTCTCAATAGAAAATACACCTTTTTGAGAAGTTAGAAAGTGAGGAAAAGCTCTAGCAAAAGTCTTGTTTTGTTCACCTCCCTCTTTCTCTTTAGAAAAATCTGTAAGAGTGTGAACCACTTGTAAGAAGGTTTTAAGAGGGGTATTTGGTCCTTCCCCTTCAAAGTGATTTGCTAGTGGAAGTTGGGAGCCTCATCGAAGAAGACTTCGAAAGTGGATGTAGGTCATTTGACCAAACCACTATACATCGTGGTGTTCCTTGAATGTGTGTGTTTAATTTTCTGAACCATTTCTCTACTTAGCTGCAAATTGTTCAGTTTTCATTCCCCTACTCTTGACTACCTTTACTCAAGCTATTTTAGCTAAGTCATCCTTTATCGAATCGAAATCTCTACACATTTACAAAATTGATGTCAAACTTATGAGTTTTAATTCGCTACACTAATTCACCCCCCCTCTTAGTGCCGCTTCGATCCTAACAATTGGTATCAGAGCGAGGCTTACTCCAGCATGCAAGAGGGTCACTCTATTACACGTCCGCCTATGTTTAATGGGTCGGATTACACGTATTGGAAGACTTGTATGAGAATCTTCCTTATTTCCATGGATTTTTAGCTTTGGAATATTGTCGAAAATGGATTTCAAAAATCTTCTCTTCCAATTAGCGAATGGGATGAATCGGAGAAGAAGGTTTTTGCTTTGTTTTGTGCACTTGACAAATTTGTTCACCTCCCTCTTTCTCTTTAGAAAAATCTGTAAGAGTGTGAACCACTTGTAAGAAGGTTTTAAGAGGGGTATTTGGTCCTTCCCCTTCAAAGTGATTTGCTAGTGGAAGTTGGGAGCCTCATCGAAGAAGACTTCGAAAGTGGATGTAGGTCATTTGACCAAACCACTATACATCGTGGTGTTCCTTGAATGTGTGTGTTTAATTTTCTGAACCATTTCTCTACTTAGCTGCAAATTGTTCAGTTTTCATTCCCCTACTCTTGACTACCTTTACTCAAGCTATTTTAGCTAAGTCATCCTTTATCGAATCGAAATCTCTACACATTTACAAAATTGATGTCAAACTTATGAGTTTTAATTCGCTACACTAATTCACCCCCCCTCTTAGTGCCGCTTCGATCCTAACAATTGGTATCAGAGCGAGGCTTACTCCAGCATGCAAGAGGGTCACTCTATTACACGTCCGCCTATGTTTAATGGGTCGGATTACACGTATTGGAAGACTTGTATGAGAATCTTCCTTATTTCCATGGATTTTTAGCTTTGGAATATTGTCGAAAATGGATTTCAAAAATCTTCTCTTCCAATTAGCGAATGGGATGAATCGGAGAAGAAGGTTTTTGCTTTGTTTTGTGCACTTGACAAAAATAAATTTAATTACGTTTCAATTTGTAATTCAACTTTTGATATTTAGAGAACTCTTGAGGTCACTTATGAAGGCACTAGCCAAGTGAAAGAGTTCAAAATCAACATTCTTGTGCATTCTTACGAACTTTTTCAGATGAAATCAAGTGAGTCCATCGGAGAAATATACACCCGTTTCACGGATGTCATCAATGAACATAAAACTCTTGGTAAAGGTTTTTCTAACTTTGAACTAGTAACTAAAATTTTAAGATCCCTTCTAAAGAGTTGGGATCCAAAAGTTATGACCATTCAAGAGGTCAAGGACCTTAAAATATTTCCTCTCGAAGAATTTATTGGATCTCTAATGACATGCCATGCTCATGAAAAGCTCTAGAACCCCCTTTCAAAGAACAGGAAGGATATGACACTTAGAATACAAGAAGACCACTTGAAAGAAACATCAAGTGATGAGGACAGTAACGATGACATTGCACTTTTAACTTAAAAATTTTAAAAATTTATAAGAAAGAACAAATTTAAAAGTAACACCAAAAACAAACTTGAATATAAAAGGGACCAAGTAATATGCTACGAATGCCAGGGCACTTCAAAAATGAATGCCCCTAAGCCAAGAAGAAGCAACCGAAGAAGAAGAAAGCTTTAAAAGCAACTTGGGATGACTCAAGTGATTCCGAGAATGAAGAAACTAGCAACAAAGAGGAGGCAAACTTCGCGCTAATGGCTTTAGGAGGAGAGGTATGTGATTTAATTAATGAAGATTTATCTTTCGATGAACTTTTTATCGCTTTTCACAAATTATTTGATGAGTGTAGAACTATTAGTAAGAAGTTCAATCTATTAAAGAAAGAGCATGCCTTACTACAAAATAAGCTTGATAGTTTTCAAACTCCTCCATGCTTTAAGTGTGAACACTTAGAAGCAATAAACAATGAGAATTTACTACTTAAAGAGACCTTAAACAAGTTTAAGGTCGGTAGCAAAGGCTTGGACAGGATCCTTGCAAACAAGGGTCATGTCGCAAATAGAAGTGGAATTGGTTTTGTGAGAGGATCTCACCAAAATCCTACCACCTTCATTAAAGGACCCACATTATATGTTTCACCTCATTTGAAATGCAACTTTTGTTGTAAATCCAGACATGTTGTTTATAAATGTCCATTTAAGAAAATTAAACCACATAAGTTGATATGGGTTCCTAAAGGAACTATAAATGATTCAATGATGAATGACAAAATTAGTAGATCAATTTTTGAGGCACCCAAAATCAAATGGGTACCTAAAAATCATCCTCTTTTGTAGACAAACTAACAAGCTAGGCAAGAGATGGTATCTTGATAGTGGATGCTCAAGGCACATGACCGGAGATCCATCTCATTTCTCTATGCTCACTAACAAAGAAGAAGGGTATGTCTTTCAATTGATGATGTCTTTCGGAGACAACAACAAAGAAGGGTATGTCTTTCGGAGACAACAACAAAGGTAAAATTATTAGTAAGGGAACCATAGGTAACAAATTAAGTTTTTCAATTGATGATGTGTTGCTAGTTGATGGATTAAAACATAATCTCTTAAGCATTAGTCAATTATGCGATAAATGTTACATCATTAGATTTGAATCTAATCTGTGCATTATTGAAAAACCAAATAATAACATATCAATGATTGCCTTAAAACAAAATAATGTCTACACCATCAACCTTGATGAACTTAGTAATGAAATATGCTTTTCCGCTTTAAATGATGATGCTTGGCTTTGGCATAGGAGATTAGGCCATGCAAGTATGAAACTAATATCTAAGATTTCATCTAGAGAGTTAGTACGAGGGATTCCCAATATGAAGTTTGTTAAGGACAAAGTGTGTGATACTTGTCAACTAAGAAAACAAATAAAAACTTGTTTCAAACCAAAAAATTAAATTAGCACCACTAGACCATTGCAATTGATCCATTTGGACTTATTTGGACCAATTGACACAACGAGTCTAGGAGGAAGCAAATATGCCTTCATAATTGTAGATGACTATAGTAGATACACTTGGACCTATTTCTTAGTTCACAAAAGTGATTGTTTCAAATGTTTCTCTAAATTTTGTAAACTTACTCAAAATGAGAAAGGCTTCATGATTTCATCAATTCGGAGTGATCATGGTGGGGAATTTCAAAACTGTGACCTCCAAAGTTTTTGTGAATCCAATAGATATAACAACAACTTCTCCACTCCGAGAAATCTTCAACAAAATGGGGTAGTTGAAAGGAAAAAATAGAAATTTATAAGAAATGATAAGAACCATGTTAAATGAACATAGTCTACCTAAGTTTTTTTGGGCCGAAGCCGTTAATACAGCTTGCTATATCATGAATAGGGTTCTAATATGACCATCTCTATCAAAAACTCCCTATGAATTATGAAATAACAAAAAACCAAATGTTCCTTATTTTAAAGTTTTCGGTTGCAGATGCTTTATTTTGAATGAAAATGATGCCTTAGGAAAATTTGATGCTAAATCTGATGAAAGCATCTTTCTTAGTTACTCTTCTGTTTCTAAGGTTTTTCGTATTTTTAACAAAAGAACCTTAGTTATAAAAGAGTCTATTCATATAGTTTTTAATGAAATATCTAAGTTAAAGAAAAATAATTTTGATGATGATCTTAGGTTTGATAATTTGAATTTAAATGAACCCTCTCCTCAAAATAGCCACTTGGATGCATCTTCTTCCGAAATTTCCTTATCAAAGGAATGGAAGTATATAGATGTTCATCCAAAGGAGATACATCAAAAGGGGTTCAAACTCGTTCCTCTAAGAATTTTTGTGCTGATGCCGCTTTCCTTTTTCAAATTGAACTTAAATGCATTGATGAAGCCTTGAAAGATGATTCATGGGTTATTACAATGCAAGAAGAATTGAACCAATTTGAGAGGAATGAGGTATGGAAGCTTGTTGCTAGACCTAGTGACCATTTAGTCATTGGTACTAAATGGGTCTTTAGAAACAAGCAAGATGAATGCACTATCGTAGTTAAAAACAAGGCTAGACTAGCGACCAAAGGTTTAAACCAAGAAGAAGGTATCGACTACGAAGAGACATTTGCTCCTATGGTAAGATTAGAAGCCATTAGGATGCTCCTTGCCTATGCTAGTAGTAATGATTTTAAACTATTTCA
The DNA here is from genome assembly GCA_004837865.1 of Musa balbisiana. NCBI lineage: Eukaryota > Viridiplantae > Streptophyta > Magnoliopsida > Zingiberales > Musaceae > Musa > Musa balbisiana. The sequence goes on from CM017189.1 coordinate 10,860,320, forward strand.
AATGGATGTCAAAAGTGCTTTCTTAAATGGTTTTATTTTCGAAGAAGTGTATGTTGAACAACCTCCCGGATTTAAAAATTCTCTTCTTCCTAATCATGTATTTAAATTGACTAAGACTCTCTATGGCTTAAAACAAGCTCCTAGAGCTTGGTATGAAAGACTTAGTTCCTTTCTTATTGTAAATGATTTTACAAAAGGCAAGGTTGATACTATATTGTTTATCAAATATTTTAAAAATAATTTTCTTATTGTTCAAATTTATGTTGACGATATTATTTTTGGTTCTTCGGATGAATCACTATGTGAATCATTTGCAAAGTGTATGAGTCATGAATTTGAAATGAAACTAATGGGAGAATTAACCTTCTTTTTAGGATTGCAAGTTAAAAAACTTAGTAATGGTATATTTCTTAATCAATCTAAATATACATTAAAATTGTTAAAACAAATAAACATGAACGATTCAAAAGCTATAAACACTCCTATGAGTACTTCCACTAAGTTAGACATCGATGAAAGTGGTGAAAGCTTTGATAAAAAAACATAGAGGGGAATGATTGGTAGTTTACTTTACCTCACCACAACTAGATCGGATATCATGGTTTGTATAGGACTTTGTGCTAGGTTTCAAGCTAATCCTAAATTGTTTCATCTTAAAAGTGTTAAAAGAATCTTTAGATATTTTAAAGGAACTCCTAATTTAGGATTATAGTATCCAAAATCTAATAATTTTGATTTAATAAATTATGCAGATGTCGATTTTGGCGAATGTAGGATAGATAGAAAAAGCACATCCGGAATATGTCAATTTTTAAGACATGCACTTGTTTCTTGGAATTTCAAGAAACAAAATTTGGTTGCACTATCTACGACAGAAGCCGAATACATAGCTACAAGTGCATGCTGTGCACAAGTTGTTTGGATGAAAAATACGTTTGAAGACTATAGAATTTACATAAAGAACATTCTCATAAAATATGATAATACAAGTACTATTTGTCTAACCAAAAATCTAATTAAATACTGTAGAACTATACATATTGACATTAGGCATCACTTTATACGAGATCATGTCAATAATAATAATGTCATTCTAGAATTTATGGATACAAAGCATCAATTAGCGGACATTTGTTAGAACCCTTGTAGATTCTAAGCTTGGGGTTGATATCTTTAGGGGATCAGCCTCCTGGAACTCTATAGGGGTTCCTTCCTCCAAGTTGCTGCTTAAAGGCTGCAGAAAATATTCATCTATTGCTTATGAAAAGAGGAGGAATACATGGCTATTTATAGGGCTTCTAAACCTTAACTCCTAATAGGACTCCTACTCAAGACTCCTACTTCTAATCAACTCCTAATAGGACTCCTACTCAAGACTCCTATTCCTTTTCAACTCCTAATTCTTCTCTAAGAAATAACCTCCTAACTCTAGCCGGCCCCTTTACCTTTTTAATAGGGGTCGGCTTAGGTAGGTTTTATATGAATGTCCCTCTCAATTAGGACTCTCCTAGCTGGAGTCCTAACAACATTTTCACAGAAGCCTTAAATGAAGATCAATTTGATTTTATTATAAGGAAATTAGACATATTGAATTGTCCTTGTGAATGAGCTTGATTGTATATATTTTCCAAAAATTTTTCATCCTCTTTTTGGTTTTCGTGGATTTGACTTCTTTCTTTTGATGTTGAATGACATCTTAAAGAGTGATCCAAGACACTATCCTATCTTAAATCAAATACATTTAAACTTTTGAAAACAAAAATAAAAAAAATATTTTTTAGCATGCCAGCGGTGGCACCACTTGGGCGCTCGGTCCCTAAGTGGTGGCACTACTCGGTTGGCAATGGCATCACCCGAGAACTCCCTTATAAAGAGGGGGGGTTAGGGTCGGCGGTGGAACCGCCCCCAACCCGAGAGCACCCTCCCTAGCACTCTCACAAAGCCCTCTAAACCTCTCTCAACCTCATTCTAAGCCTCTAGAAGCCTAAGAGAGGGGTTCTTCTTGGATCAAGCTCTTTACCTCCCAAAGAAACTTATATAAGGTAAGATTTGAAATTTTTTTTCTTCCTCTCATTATTTAGCATATTCTTTAAAGTTCTCTCTTAATCTATCATCGTGATTAGATATGGCTCCTAGGAGATCATCAAGAACCAAAGGGAAAATGGTGGAAGAGATTCCTATGACCAAATCCTCTTTAGATCTAATAAAGTAGCCCTTAGGTATCCTAATTTCGAAACAAGAACAATACATAAGGGCAAACATGTTGATCTAGATAAACTTGGAAACCTAGAACCCATTAGATGATTTGCAAATTTAGATGTCTTATCTATCCTATAAATCGATGAACCGATTTACCCTAGGTTGGTTAGGTTATTTTACGCAAACTTAAGTATGAACAATGATAGCTTAACTACATACTTCTTAGGAACATAAAGTCGAATATTTGATAGCACTATATGTGAGTTAATTGGAATTGCAGAAAAGGATAAGGGTTGTTATTTTAGAAGTAAATGGGATATCAATACAATTGGAGCAACTTACTCCGAAGCCTTAGAAACCGTTTTTGCAAATCCAAACCTAGGAATAATTCCCAAAAGTCATGAGCACTTGTTGCCCTTTAACTCTAAATTTCTTCATCACATTATGATAAGCATCCTACTTCTTAAACAATTTCATCATGATGAGATTAGTCAAATAGAGTTAAGTACTATGTATTAGTTTATGATCGACCAAAATAATTATTTTGGATACTTAATCCGGCAACATATGTAGGACATAATAGCTAAAGACTCAATGTTACCATATGGGGGGGTTAGTCACTCAATTAATGCTTGTCTATAATATTTGTGTCTCACTCGATGAAGAAATAATCCAGATCGATCGATTTAACACTATCAACAAAAACCTACTCAAGAGACTTAGGTGCACTTTTGGCAATGGTATATGGATTAGACAACCTAGAAGGATTGATCCAATTTCCCCACCAGTAGAACACCCCGAAACACCCATTTTTAGGGGAAATGGATCTCCTCCTCGTAGTCCCTTTGGTGTAGCACCTTCAGAACCAGCTCCTATTTCATCTTTTGAAGATCCCATCATGACAGAATTAAATCAAATTAAATCACAACAAGAGCAACTCAAATCACAACAAGAGCAAATCCAATTACAGTAAGTTGAAATTTTGAGGGAACTACGATAGATGAACCAGAATATAGATGCCATGTATAGGAACTCTAGAATTCCTCCTAAGAAATAATCATTATGTTAAACCTTTCTTATTATTGTGTAAACCTCTATGCTACCTTGATATGCGTTTGCATTATCCTAGTATATGATGTTGGGTGTTTCTTTCCGAAATTTTGTCTAATTTTGATGGCACCTTCATCTTATTTTAGATGATTTGATATCTTTCTTGAATGATCGATCTTAATGCCAAGTTGAAGCTTTGTCAATTTTGCCATCTCCTTTTCAAGATTTTTTTTTCTTATAAGATGATTTTATGAATAGCTTCAATGATCACGAGTTTTATGCTTGAACCTCATCTTTTTGTTGATGACAAAGGGAGAGAAGAATATGCAAAAGATTGATGACTTGTGTAAATATGAAATTAGCATGACTTATATGTATCGTATTGCAATAGCTTATATGTTGTATAATGCAATGAAAAATGTCTTATGTGTTATATTCCTTAAAAGCATTGCAAAACTTTTTAAGCATATCGCATATTAAAGTTTTTAGATTGGTTGTCGTATCATGTTTATCAATTTTTTTTAAATGATAAGCAATCATCTCATGATCATATGAAATCATGCCTTACATTTATATCATAAGATCCATGTCGAAATTTCAAATTATTATTATTTCTTATCGAAATGATAATTATCTTTTATCATTCGGCTTGAAAATAATTTTCATGCCTTGAAATTATGAGAAATACGAAGTTTCATATTTGCTCATGCTTATTAAGAATAACGATAAGTTCAACAGATAGAACTTATCGGTTTAGGCTTGAATTCAAAGAGATTAAATTCAAGTGTTTTTATCTTCTCATAATATGACATATAGATAGGGGGAGTTATGATTAACTCCATCATCAATTGATTGTTATCATCAAAAAGGAGGAGATTGTTGAATCTTAGATTTTGATCATGAAGTCAACTGATGGGTTAATTGATCTAACTAGCTTTGCTTTGTAGGTCTCTACCTTTCCATCTACTCTAATCTTCTTTTTGAAGATCCACTTGTAACCAATAGGTATAATAGCATCAAGTGCAACAACTAGGTTCCAAATCTTGTTGGAATACATGAAATCCATCTCAGAATTCATAGCTTTTTGCCACTTCTCGGAGTCTATACTCGTAATAGCCTCCTCATAGGTCTGAGGATCAATATCCTCAATATCCTCTCTTCTGATATGTCTCACATATCTCTCAAGAGGATGTGACACTCTACTAGACCTATATAAAGTTGGAACTTTTGTGCTAGGTACCTATACAGGCTCTGGCTATGGAGTGGTGCTTGGGCTAGATTCTCTAATCTCGTTAAAATCTATCATGCTCTTAGTGTCTCTACCAAGAATGTGTTCCTTCTCAAGAAACACTATTCTCTTGGCTACAAAGACCCTTTGGTCCTCCAAATGATAGAAATAAGTCCCATAAGTTCCTTAGGGTATACCATGAACTTGCACTGCTTCGTCCTATATTACAATTTGTCAGGATTGTGTCTTTTAACATGGGCATGGTAGCCCCAAATTTTAACAACATTAAGATCAGGCTTCTTTCATTTCCATATCTCATATGGTGTAGACATTACCAATTTAGTTGGAACTCTATTCAGAAGGTAAGCTGTGGTCTCTAGGGCGTATCCCTAGAATGAGATGGGTAGGTCGATGAAGCTCATTATAGATCACACTATATCTAATTTTGTACGATTCCTTTTTTCAAATACACCATTGAATTCAGGTGTATAAAGAAGTGTCCATTGGGATAGAATCCTAAGGTCCTTAAGGAATTAGATGAAATATGTACTCAAGTACTCACCTCCTTAAGCTAGTCGAAGAGTCTTAATACTCTTTCTAGTTTAGTTCTCTACTTCATTCTTATACTCTTTGAATTTCTCGAAGGCCTCGGACTTGCACTTCATCAAGTACACATGTTTATATCTTGAGAGATTAAGTAAAGGTAATGAAGTAGGAGTATTATCTATAATGTGAGTTGATATGGGACCACATACATCATTATGTAGAGTTCCAACAGCTCAGTAGCTCTCTCTCTAGTTCCACTAAAATAGAGAGATTGTCAGTTTTCCATGAAGGCAAGACTTGCAAGTTGCATATGACTCATAGTCAAATGGATCTAGATATCTATTCTTTAGTAACTTTTGAATCTTTCTCTTGTGGATATGGCATAGCCTACAATACTACAAGTATGCATTGTTCACCTTATCTCATTTCCTCTTGGACACACATTCATGATATGTGGAGCAATGTCTGGCATAAACAAATCATTATGCAATGTTACTCTCATGATGATTTCATCATCTAATAATATTGAACAACCATTATTCTCAAAAATTAATTTATATCCACTAACTGTTAAACATGAAACGAAAATAATATTTTTGATAATAGAAGGAATAAAATAACATGCATCCATTGTAATAATAACTCCACCAGGCAGATATAGGGTGACCTCGCCAACAACTACTATAATAACTTTTGCTCCATTATCCATCTTGAGATCCATCTTGCCTCTCGCCAATCTCTTAGGCCTTGCCAAAACCTACAATAAATTACAAATATGATAAGCACTATCAATATCCAATACCCATATGTTATCATAAAAGTTTGATAAATGGAGACTACATGTCAAAAGATTGGACGTTGAGCTAAAGGATTGGTCGACGTATCGACAGAAGGCTTTGGACCATACGTTTGGGCATCGGGCCAAGAAGAGCAAAAATTATATCAAGGAAATCAGAGTTGCATAGGTCAATTGGCCGATTCGGCAATAGGCCACAAGAGAGGACGATGCATCGAAGAATCAGGAGATGCATCAATGAACTAATGACATGCCGGACAATATTTGACTTAAGCTTTATAATAATTATCTAGATTGAAGTAGGTTTTAAGTATGCAAGACTAACTATGATAGCGATCAAGGCATAAAGCAAAATAAAGTCCTGGAGTCAAGAACAAGATTTTGTTGGGAGTTCGAGAGTTCGTTAGAAGTCCGAATGTTCATCGAAAGTTCTGCCAAAATTGATCGAGAAGTCCAGGAGCTTGCCAAAGAAGCTTGTCGGAACTTGCCAAGAAGATTATCGTGAAGTCTAGGAGCTTGTTGGGAGTCCGCTAGAACATTGCCGAGAGATTGTCGGAAGATCGCCGGAAGCTTGCCGAAAGAAACCTAAACTAACCGGACTTGATTTGCTTAGTGTATGCCTTAAAATTCATAGTTAGCCTATAATTGGGATGGAATTGGGCCAACTCAATTAGGGGCCAATTGGGCCGAAGTTTGGGTTGTGTTGGGCCAAATGAAAGGCCCAAATGGTGACCATATAGTTAAAACCGTTCGTGCATAGTCTTCGAGACTGTGTCAGGTGGTAGTACTATTAGACTGGGAGGTGGTACCACTAGTCTGGGCAATGGTACCACCCATGTTGAATCTTAAATTTTGATGATGAAACCAATTGATATAGTTTATGATTTAATCTACGTTTTGAGTGATGCAGGAAGCTTAGACCAGGGAGAGGCAATTAAAGCAGGAAGAATTATATGTTGGGCCAGAGTGGAATATGTCAGAAGATTGTATGTCGCATTGGAGAATCGGTCGACGTATCGGCAGAAGGCTTCGGGCCAAGAAGAGTGGAAATTGCATCAAGAAAATCGGAGTTGCGGAGGTCGACTAGCCAATTGCATATTGGGCCACAAGAGAGGACGATGGGCCGAAGAATCGGACGAAGTATCGATGAACCAATGACAGGCCAGACAACATGATTCAAGCTTTGTAATAATTATCTAGATTAAAGTAGATTTTAAGTATGTAGGATTAACTACGATAGGAAAGCATAAAGCAAAATGAAGTCTTGGAGTCAAGAATGCGATTTCGTTGGGAGTTCGAGAGTTTGTCGAAAGTCCAAATGTTCATCAAAAGTTCTATCAGAATTGATTGAGAAGTCTAGGAGCTTGCCAAAGAAGCTCATCGGAACTCACCAAGAAGATCATCGTGAAGTCCAAGAGCTTGTCGGGCATCTATTGGAAAATTGTCGAGAGATCATCGGAAGTTTGCCAAAAGATCGCTAGAAGCTCACCGGAAGAAACCTAGACTTACCGGACTTGTTTAGCTTAGTGTATGCCTTAAATTTTATAGTTAGCACATAATTGGGATTAGAATTGGGCCAATCTAATTAGGAGCTAGTTGGGCCCATGTATGGACGGTGTTGGGCCAAGTGAAAGGCCCCAATAGTGACCCAACAGGTGGCACCATCATGGCACAGTCCCCGAGACAGCGTTAGGCGGTGGTACCGCACAGACACAGTCTTCCAGGTGGTGGTACTGCCCAGCACAGGCGGTGGTTCCGCCAGGACCCGGGAAACCCACGATGATACATTTTTTAGCTCCAATTTTGAAGCCAATTGAGGGCTATAAATACACCTTACTGTTAGAACCCTTGCAGATTCTAAGCTTGGGGTTGATCTCTTTAGGGGATCGGCCTCCTGGAACTCTATAGGGGTTCCTTCCTCCAAGTTGCTGCTCAAAGGCTGCAGAAAAGATTCATCTATTGCTTATCAAAAGAGGATGAATACATGACTATTTATAGGATGTCTAAACCCTAACTCCTAATAGGACTCCTACTCAAGACTCTTACTCAATTAAGACTTCTACTCAACTCAAGACTCCTAATAGGACTCCTACTCAAGACTCCTATTCCTTTACAACTCCTAATTCTTCTTTAAGAAATAACCTTCAAACCCTAGCCGGCCTCTTCACCTCTTTAATAAGGGTCGGCTTAGGTAGGTTTTACATGATTGCCCCTATCAATTAGGACTCTCCTAGCTAGAGTCCTAACAGACCCGCCCTCTTCAAATCAGCCTTGTCCTCGAGGCTGACGATTCATGAATTTTGGGAATTTGATCTTCAAGTTGTCATAGTTCTCCCAAGTGGCATCTTTTGTTGGTAGGTTCTCCCACTGTTTTAGCACTTCAGTAGTGGGTCGTCGTCGTTGAGTCACGATCCGTTGATCAATAATGACACTTGGCTGGGTCTGGAGTTCTCCTTGAGTAGTCATATTTGGTGGGTGGCTTTGGGCTGTCTCCAAGCACCTATTTATAACTTTCGTCTGGCTGTCAATTTGTGGGTGATATTGCATACTCCTTTTCAATTTAGTACCCTGCATATGGAATAACTTTGTCCAAAATCTGCTCGTGAAGATGCAAGTAGAATTTGTCATAAGCACAATGCGTCCTTTGTAGTGTAATTCTTTTGAGTCCCAATTGTAATGAGCCACGGAGCTTGATGCTTCCTCCAATTTTTTTATGATCTTACTGGTCTTCGGATCTTCCTGCCATTCTATCATAATATCCTCAAGGAAGTCACTGGTTGGAAGTGAAACGATCGAAAATTCAACTTGCTCAGGTAGCTGCGAAAGCGCATCTGCAACAACATTCTCTTTCCCCTTTTTGTAAGTTATTTCATAATCAAATCCAAGAAGTTTTGTTACCCATTTTTGTTGCTCAGGGGATGATATCTTTTGCTCCAAAAAGTACTTGAGGCTTTTATGATCGGTTTTAATTTGAAATCGTCGACCGATCAAGTAGGGTCTCCACCTCGTTGCTGCGTGCACAATGGCGAGCATCTCCTTATCATATGTTGACATGTTTTGATGGGAGGGAGATAATGCCTTGCTAGTGTATACGAGTGGTCGACCATCTTGCATGAGAATGGCTTCAATTCTAACTCCAGATGCGTTGGCCTCAATAATGAAGGGCCGGTTAAAATCTGGTAGTGCTAGCACCGGCGTCGTCGTCATGGTTGCCTTAAGTTTGTCGAAGGCAGCAGAGGCTTTGTCCGACCATTTGAAGATATCTTTTTTCAGTAAAGAAATAAGTGGTGCACTGATCTTTCCATAGTTTTTCATGAACTTACGATTGTAGCCTATTAAACCGAGAAAGCCACGTAGCAATTTTATGTTCCACGAGGTCAGCCGATTCTGCATTGCTCCAATTTTGGAGGGGTCCACTGTCACACCTTCCTCTGATATGATATGCCCAAGATATTCCACCTTCTGGTGACGAAAGCAAAAATTCGTAGTGGCTGTTGTGTCTTCAAAAGGCGATTTTCGGTATCTCTTCTTTGCACACTCATATTTGATAATACCCGGATCGAAGGTCCAGCTTTGTGAAGACTTGTGCTCTCTTTCATCTAACAATTCATCTGCTATTAGAATAGGGTATTTGTCCTTGATGATTATGCCATTGAGGGCTCGGTAATCAATCCACATTCGCCATGTTTCATCCTTCTTTCGTACAAAGAGCACCAGTGAAAAGTAGGGGCTGCAACTTGGCCGAGTAACTCTTGTTTCGGGCATCTCTTTTATAATCCTTTTTATTTCATCCTTCTGCAGATATGAATGTTGATATAGCCAAGTATTTGCAGGAGGTTTGCCCAGAAGAATCGGTATACAATGATCATGCCGACGGGCAAGAGGTAGGTTGCGCGGTTCGTTAAATATATCTGAAAATTCAGCAAGCAAAGGAAGTAGGTTTGGATCTTCAAATTCTATTGGCTCTCCCTTAGTTTGCTGCTCAAGTTGTACCAAAAAGCCGCTGCATGCTTTATGTAAAACATTCTCCATTTGTTGTGTGCAAATCGTCATTACGTCGCCCCCACGTTTCCCGTGTAAAATCACCTGTTTCTCTTTACTGTAAAATCTCAAAATTAGTTTCATAAAATTCCAGAAAACATTACCTAATGTTGTCAACCATTCAATTTTGAGCATAGCCTCATGATCATCAAGAGGGAGGAGGAAGAAATCTCCAATTATCTCTTGTTCCTGCAGTAATAGTTTCTCTTGCGGGCGCCTACGATCACACTTCAAAATCCGTCCGTCGGTGAACTTGACGTCAAACCTGCTGTAATACTCGATAGGTAAGGCCATCCGGATAGCAACTTTACTATCTAGAAAGTTATTAGTGATGCCCATGTCGATGAGAACAGTGATCGATTGTTGTTTGAGAAGGCCTTCAACTTTCATCGTTTGCGGGTTTGAGTAGCCAGCTAGTGCATGCACCATAACTTCGGTCGGTTGTGGCTCTTCTTCTGCATTTTCTTCTTTATTATCAAGGCTCTCTTCTTGATGTTCAATGACCTGACCTCTTCTTCTACTAGTTTAATCATAAGAAGTCTCCCTTTTCTACAGTGATGCTCGCGGCTCCACGGCTCATCGCGGTGCCAACATAACTCCTCCGTAGATCGCTCTGAAGCTCTTCTCTTGTCATCATTTTTGGTGCAGGGACTCGGTTGATAGTAGGTGTAGGTTGAGAAGCGATCCTAGTCCTCTGAGCTTCATGGTTCAAACGCTCCTCTTGATGTCGTGCGAAAGAGATGGCTGCCATAAGCGTGTACGGTTGTCGTGCTTGAACTTCTCCCCGGATCTCCGGCTTCAAGCCCTCAATAAAGGTCCCCAATAGTTATTTTTGAGACCAATCACGAGTTTGATTAGATAACCTTTCAAACCTTGTTTGGTACTCCTGAATAGTAGAGATTTGTCGGATCTTTACTAGTTGTTCGTCAATGTTCTCGTAATCGGTTTGTCTGAAGCGGATCAATAGTCCTTCTTTGAACTGTCGCCATGAGAGAACTTCATGAGTATATTTAAACCAGTGAAACCATTGTATGGCATCCCCTTCAAGATGTATAGCTGCAATTTCCACCATAGATGCATCCGCAGTTTTGTGGTACCGAAAATATCGCTCCGCGTGCGAGATCCAACCAATCGGGTCTCCTTCTTCCCATCTAGGGAAGTCCACCCTCATGCGTGGATAGTTCGGATCAATCATAGAGCCTCTCCTCTCTTGGAAGTCATCTCTTCGGGCTTGGTGCGATTGGTTAGAGCTCTCTCCTTGATGTGATTTCTTCGAGCTTAGTGGTCGGCCCAAACTGAGTTCGGTAAAGAGAGTCCGAATCTTATCCTCCATTCGCGCCTCCAAGGCTTCGAATTTAGCATTGATTGCCTCCCTAGATGCCATAGAATATGTCTCCAAATCTGTGATGTTTAGATCTCTCTTTTGTTGTCGGGTTAAAGGCAAGTATGGGTTGAGAGAAGTGATGGTCAAAAGGGTTGGTGGATTGGTGGATGTAGGCTGCGGTTTAGGCTTGTTTTGTGGCCGTTTTGGGTGTAGTTTGAGGGTGTGGTTTGGTGGAGTTTTAGAGCTGTGGATGAAAGTTTTAGATCTATGGTAGATGGCAGCAAAGGTTTGTTAGAAATCAGTGGAAGTTTGCTGCAGAATTATGTTGTCTTGTAAGAGTAGAATTGTCGTCGAAGAAACAGCGGTTTCTCAACGAAATTTCCACAAAAAACTTGAGAGATTTGAGGAGGGAATTGATAGCAAAATCTCAGTGTATATGACAGTAAGTATGTCCAATTTAATCAAGAAAATTTCGGCAGTATAACAGCAAAGAAATTGGTGCAAGTTGCGATAGCAGAATTCTCGTCGAAAAATTTCAGCGGTTTGCGACGAAAATTTACAGCAACACAAAATTGTTTTTAGAGATGAATTCCTCAATAGATCAATCGTAGATGGAAGCCAAGATGATCTATAAAGTGTAGAAGAAATTTCATTCAAAAAAGATTACAAATAGATCGGTTAAGGCAACAATATGCGGCTGAAATTTTCTGCAGCACAGATTTGCTGAAATTTTCTGCAGCACAGATTTTCAAGTATAGCAGATTGGACGTAAAAGACTAGTGGTTTATATTGAGAATTTTTTGATAAAACCAAAAGGAAATCCTCTATTAGGAAGTATCAAATCTATCATAAAAATTTCATAGACATTTGGATAGAAAAAATGCAGTAGCAAGATCAAACAAACTATGCTATGCGGCTGAAATTTTATAGTGCAGATTTTTAAGTATAGCAGATTAGATGTAAAAGATCAATGGTTTATATTAGGAATTTTTTGACAAAACCAAAGAGAAATCTGCCTTTAGGAAGTGTCAATTATGTCATAAAAATTTCGTAGAGATTTGAATAGAAAAAACGCAATAGCAAGATCAAATAGACTGTGTTATGCGGTTAGAATTCTGCAATGTATCTTTTGTCGAAGAGATGAAAACTTTGCGATGAAAAGTTTATGCAACAATATAGGAACATTTTTTTTTTGGATTTTTGAATAAGGATAACTAAATTGCAGCAGCAGTAAGGTAGAAAACCAGAACCTGTTGCAATTCACGGGGAGATCAAAAGATGATCTGCGATGGTGTAGATGACAACAGAATTTGGTGACGATCTTTTAAGCAATTGTGGGAATTGCTTTGGGCGGCTGTGGAGAGATGATGGATGGCTGTGGAAGGGCAGCGAGACGCCAAGAACGCTGCTCTGATACCAAGTGTTAGAACCCTTGCAGATTCTAAGCTTGGGGTTGATCTCTTTAGGGGATCGGCCTCCTGGAACTCTATAGGGGTTCCTTCCTCCAAGTTGCTGCTCAAAGGCTGCAGAAAAGATTCATCTATTGCTTATCAAAAGAGGATGAATACATGACTATTTATAGGATGTCTAAACCCTAACTCCTAATAGGACTCCTACTCAAGACTCTTACTCAATTAAGACTTCTACTCAAGACTCCTAATAGGACTCCTATTCCTTTACAACTCCTAATTCTTCTTTAAGAAATAACCTTCAAACCCTAGCCGGCCTCTTCACCTCTTTAATAAGGGTCGGCTTAGGTAGGTTTTACATGATTGCCCCTATCAATTAGGACTCTCTTAGCTAGAGTCCTAACACTTACTTCTCAGTTGGTAAGGCAAGAGAAGTAATAAGAACTGATCCGAAACTATAGTGAAATAGCTTGTAAAAGTTGAGAGTTCACCTCCATCATTTCTAAGTATTAAAGTTTGTAAACGGAGAGTGAGCCACTTGTGAAAGTTCTGTAAAGGGGTGATTGATCTTTGCCCTTCAAGAAAGATCAATAATGGAAGTCGGTGATCTCATTGGAGGAGGTATCTGTTAGAACTCTTGTAGATTCTTTACATGATTGCCCTATCAATTAGGACTCTCCTAGCTAGAGTCCTAACACTTACTTCTCAGTTGGTAAGGCAAGAGAAGTAATAAGAACTGATCCGAAACTATAGTGAAATAGCTTGTAAAAGTTGAGAGTTCACCTCCATCATTTCTAAGTATTAAAGTTTGTAAACGGAGAGTGAGCCACTTGTGAAAGTTCTGTAAAGGGGTGATTGATCTTTGCCCTTCAAGAAAGATCAATAATGGAAGTCGGTGATCTCATTGGAGGAGGTATCTGTTAGAACTCTTGTAGATTCTAAGCTTGGGGTTGATCTCTTTAGGGGATCGACCTCCTGGAACTCTATAGGGGTTCCTTCCTCCAAGTTGCTGCTCAAAGACTGCAGATAATATTCATCTATTGCTTATCAAAAGAAGGAATACATAGTTATTTATAGGGTGTCTAAACCCTAACTCCTAATAGGACTTATACTCAAGACTCTTACTCAATTAAGACTTCTACTCAAGACTCCTACTCAAGACTCCTATTCCTTTACAACTCCTAATTCTTCTTTAAGAAATAACCTCCAAACCCTAGCCGGCCTCTTCACCTCTTTAATAAGGGTCGGCTTAGGTAGGTTTTACATGAATGCCCCAATCAATTAGGACTCTCTTAGCTAGAGTCCTAATAGACCCGCCCTCTTCAAATCAGTCTTGCCCTCAAGGCTGAGATTCCATGAACTCAGGAAACCAGGTCTTCAGCTCATCATATGGTTCCCATGTCGCATCTTCAAGCGGTAAATTATTCCAATGCACTAGTACTTCAGTAGAGGGACGTCGACGACGCATCATGATCCTGCGATCAAGGATGACTTGTGGTTGGGCTTGAATAACTCCATCCTCAGTGGTGTTGGGCAGTTGGATTTGGGGTGACTCGTGTTCTCCCAACTTGGGCTTCAGGCATGACACGTGGAAGACAGGATGAATTTTGGCATCCTCAGGCAATTTAAGTTTGTACGCCACGGCTCCAATATGCTCTATGATCTTATAGGGCCCATAAAAATGTGGGGATAGCTTCATGGAGGCTCGAGTTTTGATTGAGAGTTGCTTGTATGGCTGTAGGCGAAGATAAACCCAATCTCCTACTGAAAATTCTCTTTCGCTTCGTCATGTGTCGGCTTGCTGCTTCATTCTGGCTTGAGCGGTAGAGAGATTATCCTTTAATAGCTGTAGGAGTTTGTCTCTGTCAATCAATTCTTGGTCAACCTGATCTACCTTGGCAGAGCCAATTACATACTTTGGAATCACAGGGGCTGGCCGACCATACAATGCTTCATAAGGGGTACATTTTGTAGATGAATGATATGTAGTATTATACCACCATTCGGCCCAAGGAAGCCATTTCACCCATTCTTTTGGCCGATCACTGGTGTAACACCGAAGGTACGTCTCTAAACACCTGTTTACCACCTCTATTTGGCCGTCAGTTTGTGGATGATATGCTGTGCTCATCTTGAGTTTGGTGCCTTGTAACTGAAATAACTCGGTCCAAAATTTACTGGTGAAGATCTTGTCACGATCACTTACAATGGACCTTGGCATCCCATGTAGTTTAACAATATTTTCTATAAAAATCTGGGCAATACTAGCAGTAGTGTAGGAATTTCTCACAGCACAAAAATGAGCATATTTCGTAAGTCAATCAACCACCACGAGAATTGTGCTTTAACCTTTGGAAGGTGGCAGCCCTTCGATGAAGTCCATGGATATGTCAGTCCACACTGAGTCTGGTATAGGTAGTGGTTGTAGCTTCCCTGGATTTGCCACTGTTTCACCCTTGTGCTGTTGACATACATCACATTGTGCCACATATTCAGCAATAATATTTTTTATCCCTCTCCAATAAAAATTTTGCTTCACTCTTTTGTAGGTTCTCAGAAATCCGGAGTGCTCTGCTAAAGGTGTGGAGTGCATTTCATGCAGGATAATGGTGATGCAAGGTGAGTCAGGTATAAGCACAATACGACCTTTGTAGCGTAGATCCCTCGAATCCCAAGTGTAGTGGGCTATTGCATTTGGGTCCTCCTCCAATTTTTTGATGGTGTTGCTAATCTCTGGATCCTTCTTCCATTCTTCTCTAATGTCTTCAAGAAGGCTGGTGGTGGAAGGGAGATGGCTGAAACCATAGCTTGCTCAGGTAGTCGTGAGAGTGCATCTGCAACAACATTTTTTTTCCCCTTTTTATAAAAAATTTTATAATCGAATCCAAGAAGTTTGGTTACCCATTTTTGCTACTCAGGGGATGATATCTTTTGCTCCAAAAAGTATTTGAGACTTCTATGGTCGGTTTTAATTTGAAATCGTCGGCCAATCAGGTATGGTCTCCACCTCGTTACTGCGTGCACAATGGCTAGCATCTCCTTATCATATACTGACATATTTTGATGGGAGGGAGACAATGTCTTGCTAGTGTATGCGAGTGGTTGATCATCTTACATTGAACGGCTCCAATTCCGACTCCAGATGTGTCGGCCTCAATTATGAAGGGTCGGCTGAAATCTGGTAGTGCTAGCACCGGCGTCATTGTCATGGCTGCCTTGTGCTGTTGACATACATCACATTGTGCCATATATTCAGCAATAATATTTTTCATCCCTCTCCAATAAAAATTTTGCTTCACTCTTTTGTAGGTTCTCAGAAATCCGGAGTGCCCTGCTAAAGGTGTGGAGTGCATTTCATGCAGGATAATGGTGATGCAAGGTGAGTCAGGTATAAGCACAATACGACCTTTGTAGCGTAGATCCCTCGAATCCCAAGTGTACTGGGCTATTGCATTTGGGTCCTCCTCCAATTTTTTGATGGTGTTGCTAATCTCTGATCCTTCTTCATTCTTCTCTAATGTCTTCAAGAAGGCTGGTGGTGGAAGGGAGATGGCTGAAACCATAGCTTGCTCAGGTAGTCGTGAGAGTGCATTTGCAACAACATTTTCTTTCCCCTTTTTATAAATAATTTCTTAATCGAATCCAAGAAGTTTGGTTACCCATTTTTGCTACTTAGGGGATGATATCTTTTGCTCCAAAAAAGTATTTGAGACTTCTATGGTCGGTTTTAATTTGAAATTATCGGCCAATCAGGTATGGTCTCCACCTCGTTACTGCGTGCACAATGGCTAGCATCTCCTTATCATATACTGACATATTTGATGGGAGGGAGACAATGTCTTGCTAGTGTATGCGAGTGGTCGATCATCTTGCATTGAACGACTCCAATTCCGACTCCAGATGTGTCGGCCTCAATTATGAAGGGTCGGCTGAAATCTGGTAGTGCTAGCACCGGCGTCATTGTCATGGCTGCCTTGTGCTGTTGACATACATCACATTGTGCCATATATTCAGCAATAATATTTTTCATCCCTCTCCAATAAAAATTTTGCTTCACTCTTTTGTAGGTTCTCAGAAATCCGGAGTGCTCTGCTAAAGGTGTGGAGTGCATTTCATGCAGGATAATGGTGATGCAAGGTGAGTCAGGTATAAGCACAATACGACCTTTGTAGCGTAGATCCCTCGAATCCCAAGTGTAGTGGGCTATTGCATTTGGGTCCTCCTCCAATTTTTTGATGGTGTTGCTAATCTCTGGATCCTTCTTCCATTCTTCTCTAATGTCTTCAAGAAGGCTGGTGGTGGAAGGGAGATGGCTGAAACCATAGCTTGCTCAGGTAGTCGTGAGAGTGCATTTGCAACAACATTTTTTTTCCCCTTTTTATAAATAATTTCTTAATCGAATCCAAGAAGTTTGGTTACCCATTTTTGCTACTTAGGGGATGATATCTTTTGCTCCAAAAAGTATTTGAGACTTCTATGGTCGGTTTTAATTTGAAATCGTCGGCCAATCAGGTATGGTCTCCACCTCGTTACTGCGTGCACAATGGCTAGCATCTCCTTATCATATACTGACATATTTTGATGGGAGGGAGACAATGTCTTGCTAGTGTATGCGAGTGGTCGATCATCTTGCATTGAACGACTCCAATTCCGACTCCAGATGTGTCGGCCTCAATTATGAAGGGTCGGCTGAAATCTGGTAGTGCTAGCACCGGCGTCATTGTCATGGCTGCCTTGTGCTGTTGACATACATCACATTGTGCCATATATTCAGCAATAATATTTTTCATCCCTCTCCAATAAAAATTTTGCTTCACTCTTTTGTAGGTTCTCAGAAATCCGGAGTGCCCTGCTAAAGGTGTGGAGTGCATTTCATGCAGGATAATGGTGATGCAAGGTGAGTCAGGTATAAGCACAATACGACCTTTGTAGCGTAGATCCCTCGAATCCCAAGTGTACTGGGCTATTGCATTTGGGTCCTCCTCCAATTTTTTGATGGTGTTGCTAATCTCTGGATCCTTCTTCCATTCTTCTCTAATGTCTTCAAGAAGGCTGGTGGTGGAAGGGAGATGGCTGAAACCATAGCTTGCTCAGGTAGTCGTGAGAGTGCATTTGCAACAACATTTTCTTTCCCCTTTTTATAAATAATTTCTTAATCGAATCCAAGAAGTTTGGTTACCCATTTTTGCTACTTAGGGGATGATATCTTTTGCTCCAAAAAGTATTTGAGACTTCTATGGTCGGTTTTAATTTGAAATTATCGGCCAATCAGGTATGGTCTCCACCTCGTTACTGCGTGCACAATGGCTAGCATCTCCTTATCATATACTGACATATTTTGATGGGAGGGAGACAATGTCTTGCTAGTGTATGCGAGTGGTCGATCATCTTGCATTGAACGACTCCAATTCCGACTCCAGATGTGTCGGCCTCAATGATGAAGGGTCGGCTGAAATCTGGTAGTGCTAGCACCGGCGTCATTGTCATGGCTGCCTTAAGTTTGTCGAAGGCAGCGGAGGCTTTGTCTGACCATTGGAAGGCATCTTTTTTCAGTAGAGATGTGAGGGGTGCGCTGATCTTCCCATAGTCCTTAACAAATTTTCGGTAGTAGCCCGTTAGTCCAAGGAACCCACGCAGTAATTTCACGTTTGTAGGTTTCGGCCAGCCTTGCATTGCCTCAATTTTTGTTGGGTCTACCGCCACCCCTTCTTCTGATATTATGTGCCCAAGGTACTCTACTTTTTGCTGGAGAAAGTTGCACTTTGATTGTTTAACAAAAAGAGTATTCTCCCGAAGGATCGTCAAAACAATCCGTAAATGCTGAAAGTGACTCTCAAGAGAAGGGCTATAAATGAGAATATCATCGAAAAATACCAACACAAATTTACGAAGAAAGCTTTGAAAAATATCGTTCATGAGACTTTGAAAGGTTGAAGGAGCATTAGTGAGTCCAAAAGGCATTACCAAGAATTCATAATGGCCATCATGTGTGCGGAATGCAGTTTTTGGAATGTCATCTTCACATACTCGAATTTGGTGGTAACCGGATCGGAGGTCTAACTTCGTGAAGACTCGGGCTCCTTTTAATTCATCAAGAAGTTCATCCACCACTGGTATTGGGTACTTGTCCTTGATAGTGATGCCATTTAAAGCTCGATAGTCAATGCACATCCGCCAAGTTCCGTCCTTCTTGCGTACAAGTAGCACCGGTGAGGAATAGGGGCTACAACTTGGCCGAATCACTCCTGTTTCAAGCATCTCCTTTACGATCTTTTTAATTTCATCCTTCTGGAGGTGAGGATATCGGTACGGTCGAGTGTTTGCTGGTGGCTTGCCCGGAAGGATTGGAATCCGATGGTCATGTTGCCGAGAAGGAGGAAGACCGCGTGGTTCAGCAAAAATGTCAGCAAATTCAGCAAGCAATTGGGCAAGATTTTGATCTTTAATCTCTATTTTCTTCCCCTCTGGTTGCTGCTGGAGATGCATCAAAAAGCCACCATTTACCTTGTGCAAAACTTTCTCCATTCGTTGGGTTGAAACGGTGGTTACGTTGCTTCCGCGCTTCCCGTGTAGGATGATCTGTTTGCCTTTGCAGTAGAATTTCATAATTAATTTGGAAAAGTTCCAAGAGACATCACCTAGCGTAGTCAGCCATTCTATGCCAAGCACGGCCTCATAGTCATCAATTGGTAGGAGGAAGAAGTCGGTCATAATTTCTTGGTCTTGCAGCAATAGTTTCACCTGCGGGCATCTTTGGTCGCACTTTAGGATTCTGCCGTCAGCAACCTTTACATCGAACTTGCTGCAACCTTCTATATGTAGTGCCATCCGAGCAGCAACCTTACTATTTAGGAAGTTATTAGTGCTGCCCGTGTCGATGAGAACAGTGATCGGTTGTTGTTTGAGAAGGCCTCCAACTTTCATCGTTTGCGGGTTGGAGTAGCCAGCTAATGCGTGTACCGTAATGTCGGTTGATTGTGGCTCTTCTTCCACATCTTCTTCATTATGTTCAAAGCTCTCTTCTGGATGTTCAATGACCTCTTCTTCTACTGGTTCAATCATAAGAAGCCTCCCTTTTCTACAGCGATGCTTGCGACTCCACGGCTCGTCGCAATGCCAACATAACCCCTTCGCAGATCGCTCCCAAAGCTCTTCTCTTGTCAACCTTTTTGGTGCAGGTGCTCGGTTAATAGTAGGGGGAGCTGAGGGCTTTAGTATTGCAGGTCGAGGAGTGATCCTAGTCCTTCGGGCTTCATGGTTCAATCGCTCCTCTTGAAGTTGTGCGAAAGAGATGGCTGCCATAAGCGTGTATGGTTGTCGCGCTTTAACTTCTCCCCAGATCTCCGGCTTCAAGCCCTCAATGAAGGTCCCCAATAGCTGTTTTTCGGACCAATCACGAGTTTGATTAGATAATCTTTCAAACCTGGTTTGGTATTCCTGAATGGTGGAGGTTTATCGGATCTTTGCTAGTTGTCCGTCAATGTTCTCGTAATCGGTTGGTCCGAAGTGGATTAGCAGTCCTTCTTTGAATTGTTGCCATGAGAGTACTCCATGAGTGTGTTCAAACCAGTCAAACCACTGTATAGCATCCCCTTCAAGATGTATAGCTGCAATTTCCACCATAGATGCGTCCACGGTTTTGTGGTACCGAAAATATCGCTCTGCACGCGAGATCCAACCAATCGGGTCTCCTTCTTCCCATCTAGGGAAGTCCACCCTTATGCGTGGATAGTTGAGTTCAGTCATAGAACCTTCCCTCTCTTGGAAGTCATCTCTTCGGGCTTGGTGCGATTGGTTAGAGCTCTCTCCTTGATGTGATTTCTTCGGGCTTAGTGGTCGGTCCAAACTGAGTTCGGTAAAGAGAGTCCGAATCTTATCCTCTATTCGCGCCTCGAAGGCTTCAAATTTAGCATTAATTGCCTCTTCAGATGCCATACTATATGCCTCCAAACCTGTGATATTAAGATCTCTTTTTTGTTGTCGGGTTAAGGCATGTATATGTTAAGAAAAGTGATGGTCGTAAGGGTTGGTAGATTGGTGGATGTAGGCTGCGATTTAGGCTTATTTTGTGGCTATTTTGGGTGCAGTTTGAGGGTGCGGTTTGGTGGAGTTTTAGGGCTGTGGATGAAAGTTTTAAATCTGTGGTAGATGGCAGCAAATGTTTGATAGAAATCAGTGGAAGTTTGCTGCAGAATTGTGTTGTCTTGTAAGAGCAGAATTGTCGTCGAAGAAACAGCAGTTTCCTCGACGAAATTTCCACCAAAAACTTGAGAGATTTGAGGGGGAATTGACCATAAAATCTAGTTTATATGACAGCAAAGATGTTCAATTAATCAGAGAATTTTGGCAGTATAATAGCAGGGAAATTGGTGCAAGTCGCGATAGCAGAATCTCGTCGAAAATTTCAGCGGGTACGATGAAAATTTGCAGCAACACAAAATCGTTTTAGAGATGAATTCCTCACAAAATTTCGTAGAAATTTGGATAGAAAAAATATAGTAGGAAGATCAAACAAACTGTGCTATGCGGTTGGAATTCTGCAATATATCTTTCGTCGTAGAGATGAAAACTTTGCGACGAAAAGTTTATGCAGCAATATGGGAATAATTTTTTTTTTGAATAAGGATAACTAAATTGCAGCAACACAAAATCGTTTTTAGAGATGAATTCCTCAATAGATCAATCTTAGATGGAAGCCAAGATGATTTATGAAGTTTATAGGAAATTTTGTTCAAAAAAATATTGCAAATAGATCGGTTAAGGCAACAATATGCGGCTGAAATTTTCTACAGCACAGATTTTCAATTGTAGCAGATTAGATGTAAAAGATCAGCAGTTTATATTGAGAATTTTTTGATGAAACAAAAGGGAAATCTACTGTTCGGAAGTGTCAAAGCTATCATAAAAATTTCGTAGAAATTTGGATAGAAAAAATATAGTAGGAAGATCAAACAAACTGTGCTATGCTATGCGGTTGGAATTCTGCAATATATCTTTCGTCGTAGAGATGAAAACTTTGCGACGAAAAGTTTATGCAGCAATATGGGAATAATTTTTTTTTTGAATAAGGATAACTAAATTTATGCAGCAATATGGGAATAATTTTTTTTTTGAATAAGGATAACTAAATTGCAGCAACAATAAGATATGAAACTAGAACCTGTTGCAATTCACGGGAAGATCAAAGAATGATCCGCGGTGGTGGAGATGACGGTGGAATTTGGTGACGATCTTTTAAGCAATTGTGGGAATTGCTTTGGGCGGCTGTGGAGGGAAGATGGATGGCTGTGGAAGGACAGCGAGATGCCAAGAACGCTGCTCTGAGACCAAGTGTTAGAATCCTTGCAGATTCTAAGCTTGGGGTTGATCTCTTTAGGGGATCGGTCTCCTGGAACTCTATAGGGGTTCCTTCCTCCAAGTTGCTGCTCAAAGGCTGCAGATAATATTCATCTATTGCTTATCAAAAGAGGAGGAATACATAGCTATTTATAGGGTGTCTAAACCCTAACTCCTAATAGGACTCATACTCAAGACTCTTACTTAATTAAGACTTCTACTCAAGACTCCTAATAGGACTCCTACTCAAGACTCCTATTCCTTTACAACTCCTAATTCTTCTTTAAGAAATAACCTCCAAACCCTAGCCGGCCTCTTCACTTCTTTAATAAGGGTCGGCTTAGGTAGGTTTTACATGAATGCCCCAATCAATTAGGACTCTCCTAGCTAGAGTCCTAACAGTATCGGGAGTGGATGTAGGTCGGACGACCAAACCACTATAAAATTGGTGTGTTCTTCTCTGGTTTACATTTCTATTGTTGCCATTTACATACTACAAACTGCTTTACTTATTCATTATGCTTCCATATGCTTTCAAGTCAAGTACATTTCTAATACGATTTTTCATCGTACGAAGTTTTTCAAAATCGTTGTTTTTATCTGCTACACTAATTCACCCCCCCTCTTAGTACTGACTCGTTCCTAACAGTTGGTATCAGAGCCTTGTTATTTCTCATTTAGTTTAACACCCAAGAAAAATGACTCTTTTCGGATTTCAAGAGGGTTTTTCTATCGTTCGTTCTCCTCTGTTCAATGGGATGGACTACACTTATTGAAAAACTTGAATGAGAGTTTTCTTGCTTTCTATAGATTTAAACTTATGGAATATCATTGAAAACAGATTTAAAAAGTCTTCTACTCCAATGAATGAATGGAATGATTTGGAAAGAAACCTTTTTCTTTGAATGCTAGAGCTATGAACGCTCTATTTTGTGTGTTGAGCAAAAATGAGTTTAATTATGTTTCTACATGCGAAATGGCCTTTGACATTTGGCACACACTCGAAATCACACACGAAGGGACTAGTAGAGTTAAAGACTCTAAAATTAATTGTTTGATGCACGATTTCAAATTGTTTCATATGAAACCAAGCAAACCCATTGGAGACATGTACACCAATTTTACGGATGTCGTCAATGGTCTAAAAGCTCTTAGTAGAAGTTTTTCGAACCTTGAACTTGTGAACAAAATTTTTCGATCTCTTACAAAAAATTGGGATTCAAAAGCAACGACAATACAAGAGGCTAAAGACCTAAACAAACTTGCTCTCAAAGAACTTATTGGGTCTTTCATGACCTATGAAATGAATTATATGACACAAAATGAACTTGACAATAACTTTCCAAAGAACAGGAAGGAGTAAACTTAGAACACAAGAAGACCACTCGAGCAAAAGCTGAAGTGATGGTGAACTTAAACTTCTCACTATAAAATTTAAAAAGTTCATAAAACAAGAATTAAAGAATAAAAATAAACTTGAAAAGAATGTAACTATTTGTTATGAACAAAAGAAGAAGGAAGCACTCTGGGATAAATCGAGCTCATCCGAAGATGAGGGGAAAACCAACAAAGATGAAATGACGAACTTCGCTTTGATGACTCTTGACAATGAGGTAAACAATTCAAATAAAACTCCTTTACTTTATTTTGAAATTACTTGATGTTCTTCATGAGTTGTTTTTAATTTAGTTTTTAAAAAAATTATATATATTTAAAAATTACATGTTTAATGATGTAATGAAAATGTTAAAAGTTTTAGGATCATGCTTATCTTTCTAGTAACTTTGAAAAAGATCATGACAATTGCCTGTTTTATGATAATGCAATAAAATGTTAAATATAAATATAATGCTTGTATACCTAAAAATATTAATTCCATGTATGTTTTAAAGAAGCAATAATGAGTATCTTGATGATTTCCATGTTACTTTTCGATGACGATGCATGTCTTTTGTCTGGAAGGCTTGATGATTTTTGTGATGAATCTTGTCTTTGGTTTTCGATTTTAAATATAATGCATGATTTTGACATAAGAACAAATATTTAGACATGCTAATATAAAGTCAATCACATAAATTGAAACTAAAGAAATTTAGATATCTTTAAGAATCATTCAACATTATGTTCAACGAAACCATGCTTCATGTCTTAATGAAAATATAATGATAATTTGAAATCATGATTAATGAGTTTATATTTCAAAATTATGCATGATGATTCTTATGATTTATGGAGTATTGATTTTGCCGTAATGAAAGTTGCTTTTTCGATTTTAAACATGATGGATGGTTTTCATATGAAAAACATGAGCATACTTATATGAAATCAATCATATGAATTAAAACACTAAAAAGAGGAAAGCTTTCTCCTAGAAAAATTTCTCTACTTTATCGTTTTTTAAAAAGGAGAGATTAATGAATCTATATATATATTTTTTATGAATCTCTTGAAAATGATTTTGATTTGACGATTTGAATATGAATTAGCTTTATCCTAATTTTTTAGATTTATAACTTAAGATTTCTTATGCTTAAATCAAGATTTTATATGCATGAATTGAAATCTTTTTCTCTTATGCTTCTTTTTATGATTTATTAAAAAGAATATCTTTTTCAGAATTCACGACTTATAAATTCTTTTGAATATCATTTGACTCTAGCTAGGAGAGTCCTAAATTGAGTTTTATTGAAAGGGGCATTCATGTAAAACCTACCTAGCCAACCCCTATTAAAGAGATGAAGAGGCCGGCTAGGGTTAGGAGAGTATTTCTTAGAGAAGCATTAGGAGTTGTAAAGAAATAGGAGTCTTGAGTAAGAGTCATATCAGGAGATAAGGTATAGAGGCCCTATAAATAATTATGTATTCATCCTCTTTTTATAAGTAATAGATGAATATTTTCTGCAGCCTTTGAGCAGCAATTTGGAGGAAAGAACCCCTATAGAGTTCCAAGGAGGCCGATCCACTAAAGAGATCAACCCCAAGCTTAAAATCTGCAAAGGTTCTAACACTTGGTATCAAAGCAGCATTCTTGGCATCTCGCTGCCCTTCCACATCTATCCATCAATCCTCCACAGCTGCCCAAAGTAATTCCCATAATTACATAAAAGATCATCATCGAACTCCACCATCATCTCCACCATCGCGGATCATCCTTTGATCTCCCCGTGAATTGCAACAGGTTTTAGTTTCCTACCTTACTGTTGCTGTAATTTAATTATTCTTATTCAAAAATAAAAAAAATTGTTCCTATATTGCTGCATAAACTTTTTGTTGTAAAGTTTTCATCTCTACGATGAAAGATACATTGTAGAATTCCAACCACATAGCACAATCTGTTTGATCTTGTTACTGTGTTTTTTCTATCCAAATCTCTACAAAATTTTTATAAAAGCTTTGATACTTCATAACAGCAGATTTTTCTTTAGTTTTATCAAAAAATTCTCAATATAAAACATTGATCTTTGACATCTAATCTGCTATACTTGAAAATCTGTACTGTTAAATTCCAACCGCATAGCACTATTTGTTTGATCTTGTTACTACATTTTTTTTGTCCAAATCTCTATGAAATTTGTATGACAGCTTTGACACTTCCTAACAGTAGATTTTGTTTTAGTTTTGACAAAAAATTCTCAATATAATCCATTGATCTTTTACGTCTAAGCTGCTATACTTGAAAATCTGTATTGTAAAATTCCAACCGCATAGCATAGTTTGTTTGATCTTGTTACTACATTTTTTCTGTCCAAATCTCAATGAAATTTTTTAACAGTATTGAGACTTCCTAACAGCAGATTTCCCTTTAGGTTTATCAAAAAATTCTCAATACAAACAATTAATCTTTTACGTCCAAACTGCTACACTTTAGACGTAAAAATCTGCTATAGTACCTTTCTGTGATCCTCAATTCTTCTGAACCTTCCACCACCCATGCCATTAACCCATCACTAGGAAAAAAATAGAGATATCTTTGATCTACAAGTATATGCTATGGGTTCTCGAGATCCAATTGATGCCAAATTTGAAGCATTGGAATCTCGGATTGAATCACGGCTTGAATCGTGCTTAGAGGAGGAGGGTTCAAAGAGTACCATCAAATCCAGCCAAATTGTAATGAGAGGGTTCAAAGAGACCTCTAGAGAAGGAGGGACAGCCCTTTGACATGCTTTAGCCATGCATGAGGGTGGACTTCCCGCGAAGGGAAGGAGACCCGGCAGGGTGGATTTCGCGTGCCGAACATTTCTTTCGCTACTACCGAATGTCGAATGATAGTATGGTGAAAATTGCTATCATTTACCTTGAAAGAGATGCTATTCAATAGTACAATTGGTTGGAATACAATCACGGGGCTCTAACATGGAATCAATTTAAGAACGTATTGATGAATCATTTTGAAACTATGAAGTACGAAAATATTGATGGCCAACTCGCAAAGATTCGACAAACCTCTATGATTCAAGAGTACCAAACTAAGTTTGAGAAGCTATTCTACCTTGCTTGTGATTGGACTGACCATCAATTGTTAGAAATATTCATCGAAGGAGTCAAGCCAGAGATAAAAGGGGAGGTTAAGGCGTGGCAGCCCCGTACCATGACAGTTGTGATTTCTTTCGCCCGAATACAAGAAGAATGGTTCAACCAAGATGCTCGAAGGATGAGAACTTCTCCTAGGCCCATGGAATATAAACCTCCTTCTGCTTCTAGCCATCCTTCAGTGCTAAAATAATTGACAAGAGAAGAACTATATGACCGATCAGCAAAGGGTCTTTGTTGGCATTGCAACGAGCCATGGAACCACGATCATCGCTGTAAAAGGGGCCATCTCCTACTAATTGAACCTCTTAAAGACATGGAGGAGGAGGTCTAAGAGCATGAGGAAGTGATCACAGATGAAGAACAATAGCCGGTTGATATTATGATGCATGCCCTTGCCGGTTATGTGAACCCGCAAATGATGAAAGTGGGAGGACTTCTAAAGCAACAACCTATCACTATTCTTATTGACACTAGGAGCACTAATAATTTTATGAACAGAAAGGTTGCTGTCTGGATGGCATTACCTATTGAGAATTGCAGTAGGTTTGACGTTAAGGTCATCGACGGATAGATTTTGAAGTGTGATCATAGGTGCCCGCAGGTGAAATTATTGCTGTAGGACCAAGAGATAATTGCATATTTTTTTCTCCTCTCTCATGATGATTATGAGGCCATACTTAGCATCGAATGACTAATGACATTATGTAATATTTCTTGGAACCCTGTGAAACTAATTATGAGATTTTACAGAAAAGAGAAATAGGTGATACTACATAGGAAACGTGGGGGCGACGTAATGACGATTTGCACACAACGAATGGAGAAGGTTTTGCACAAAGCATGCAGCGACTTTTTGGTATAACTTGAGTAGCAAACTAAGGGAGAGCTAATAGAATTTGAAGATCCACGCCTACTTCCTTTGCTTGCTGAATTTTCAGATATATTTGATGAATCGTGCAACCTACCTCCTACCCATCGGCATGATCATTCGATACCGATTCTTCTAGGCAAACCTCCATCAAATACTCGGCCATATCGATATCCATATCTCCAAAAGGATGAAATAGAAAGGATTATAAAAGAGATGCTTGAAGTAGGAATTATTCGATCAAGTTGCAGCCCCTGCTCTTCACTAGTGCTCATCGTATAAAAGAAGGATAGAACATGGCGAATGTGTGTTAATTATCGATCACTAGTGCTCACTAGTGCTCACTAGTTGCAGCCCCTGCTCTTCACTAGTGCTCACTAGCATAACTGTCAAGGACAAATACCCTATTCCAATAGTAGATGAATTGCTTGATGAATTAAAGGGAGCATGAGTCTTCACAAAGTTGGACCTTCGATCTGGGTATCATTAAATATGAGTGTGCAAAGAAGATATTCCGAAAATCGCCTTTCAAACACACAACGGCCACTATGAATTTTTGGTAATATCCTTTGGTCTCACCAATGCTCCCTCCACCTTCTAGAGCCTTATGAATGATATTTTTTAGAATTATCTTCATAAGTTTGTGCTGGTTTTTTTCGACGATATCTTTATTTATAGCCCTTCTCTTGAAAGTCATTTTCAGCACTTACGACTTGTTTTGATAATTTTATGAGAACATGCACTTTTTGTCAAAAAATCAAAGTGTAGCTTTCTTCAACAAAAGGTAGAATATCTGGGGCATATCATATCAGAGGAAGATGTGGTAGTGGACTCCTCCAAAATTAAAGCAATGCAAAATTGGCCAACCTCGAGGAACATAAAATCGCTACTCGATTTTCTTGATTTAACAGGCTACTACCGTAAGTTTGCGAAAAACTATGGAAAGATTAGTGCACCCCTTACTTCCCTGCTAAAAAAGGATGCTTTTCAATGGTCGAACAAAGCCACCACCGCCTTCGATGAATTTAAGGCTGCAATGATGACAATGCCTGTACTAGTGCTACCCAACTTCGACAAGATTTTTGTTATTGAAGTCGATGCCTCCGGAGTCGAAATTGGTGCTGTACTAATGCAAGATGGCCACCCCCTCGCTTATACTAATAAGGCAATATCTCCTTCCCATCTCAAGATGACTATTTACGACAAGGAGATGCTCGAGATTGTGCATGCGGTGACCAAATGGAGACCATACTTGATCGGGCGACACTTTCAAATCAAGACCGACCATAAAAGCCTAAAATATTTCTTGGAGTAGAAGATATCTTCCCCCGAGCAACAAAAATGGGTAACAAGGCTTCTTGGATATGATTATGAAATAACTTACAAAAAGAGGAAAGATAATGTTGTTGCAAATGCGCTTTCACGACTACCCGAGCAAGCTGAATTTTCGACTATTTCATTTCGGACCAGCAACTTTCTTGAGGATATTAAGAGGGAACTATAAGATAGAGAGAAAATGCTAAAGTCACTAAAAGATAATCTCACTATAGCTCAAGGATGAAACAGCAATATGATCAACACAAAGGTGAAAGAGAATTTTCAGTAGGAGATTGGGTCTTCCTACGACTCCAACCATACAAGCAAACATCAATCCAAATCAGAGCATCTATGAAGCTTTCACCTCGATTCTATGGACCTTACTAAATTTTGGAGTGCATCGGAGCGGTAGCATACAGATTGGACTTTACTCGCTAGCTCACGAATCCATTCAGTCTTTCCATGTGTCATGTTCAAAGCTCAAGCTGGGACAAAACGAGATAGCCCAAAGCCATCTACCAGATATGACTACCCAAGGAGAACTCCAAACCCAGCCAAGTGTTATTATTGATTGATGGATCATGACTCGACGATGACGACCCACTATTGAAGTACTAATACAGTGGGCGAATCTACCAATAAAAGATGCCACTTGGGAGAATTATGACGACTTGAAAATTAAATTCTCAGAATTTATAAATCGTTAGCCTCGAGGACAATGCTGATTTAAAGAGGGTGGGTCTATTAGGACTCTAGCTAAGAGAGTCCTAAATTGAGTTTCATTGAAAGGGATATTCATGTAAAACCTATATAGCCGACCCCTATTAAAGAAGTGAATAGGCCGGCTAGAGTTAAGAGAGTATTTCTTAGATAAGCATTAGGAGTTATAAAGGAATAAGAATCTTGAGTAGGAGTCCTATTAGGAGTTGGGGTTTAGAAGCCCTATAAATAACTATATATTCATCCTATTTTTATAAGAAATAGATGAATATTTTCTGTAGCCTTTGAGCAACAATTTGGAGGAAGGAACCCCTATAGAGTTCCAAGGAGGCCGATCCCCTAACGAGATCAACCTCAAGCTTAGAATTCACAAGGGTTCTAACACATTTATTATTTGATCTCCTAAGATTTTCTTTTGATTATTTAAGAGGAGATTTGTCAAAATGAATCATGTCTTTTGGTATTCACATGATCTCATCTTTAATGATATGATTTTCTTTATATAATTCCTTGTATTCATGAAGTATATCTCATTGCCTAATTTTTCTTAATATATTTCATGTGATGATTTGAAAACTGATGTAATGGGAAAAGTTTTGCACATTAAGGGAGATAGTTTATCTAGCTTAGATAAATTGGTGTAAAACTTACCTGATATGCTTTCAAACACTTGCATAGTTGAATGATTCTCCTTTTTTTTTTTGCCTATGACAAAAGAAAAAGAAAATAAATGATGAATGTTTGGTATCAACAAGATGATGAATGTTTGTATTATGATCAAGATGTTGATAAATGCTTAAAAATTTTAATGTCTTAGTATCATATATGATATGCTCATAGCGATGATTGATTTATTTATTTTTGGTATCATGCATGAAAAATAAAATGTAAGGTTTCGAAATTGTGCATATTTTAATGATGCACAAACATATTGAATTAAGAATGATACTTTACCTTTGTCATAATTTGGAAATCGATGAAAAGGGAAAAGAATTATAACTTTGTATTCTTCCCTTCTTTTTGACAATGACAAAGGGGGTGAAATATTGCTAGCTCAAGATGTAAAATTTAGAAACTTGCACTTTGTAAAGGAAGAAAACATTACAAAGGAAGCAAAAACTTGCTAGCTTGCAAATTGCATGGAGAAAGAAGTGCTATCTTGCCTATTCCAAGAAGCACAACATGCTAACTTGCACATATAGTAAAATTTACAAACTAGCAAAACTCAAAATTATTGCTAGCTTATATGATGATAAAAATGAGATTATATTTATAATGCAATGATTTGAACTTGTATGTCTAAACACTTGATAATTGAACTTCTCACTTTTGTTGATGACAAAGGGGGAGAAGTATGATGTTATGCATGCTTTTATCATGACATGTTGCTTGGATTTTTTAATCCAAGAGTTCTATCAAGATGACATATTGATAGGGGGAGTTAAAGTTAACTCCGTCATCAATTGATTGCCATCATCAAAAAGGGGAGAGATTGTTGAATCTTGGATTTTGAGGATGAAACCAATTGATATAGTTTATGATTTAATTTGCATTTGGAGTAATGTAAGAAGCTCCAAAGTTTTCAATACTCTTCAACGGCTCACCTATTGTTTTTTTGGGAGCAAGAATGGCATCCGACAAGGCGATCCACTCTCTCCATATCTCTTTACTATTGCAATGGAAGGACTTAGCTGTATGTTGGAATATGCGGTCTCTGATGGCAGTATTAAGGTACCCCATGCTGGCCTTATTCATATATCACATATAATCTTTGCAGATGATCTTCTTATCTTTCTTCAGAATGATTCAACTTCAGTAAGAAACCTAACTACTATTCTGAATGATTTTGGTATAGTTTCTGGCCTTCAGTTAAATCATGCGAAAAGTAAAGTCTACATTAACCCTTGCATTGAGGACAAAGACGTTATTGCACATACCCTAGGGGTTAGTGAGGGAAATCTACCAGATACATATCTGGGTCTCCCACTCATATCCACTAGCATTCACAAAACCCACTGTCAGCCTATCTTGCAAAAAATAAAGAACAGAATTTCCTCCTGGAAAAATAGGCTTCTTTCAAAAGCAGGACGACTTGAACTCATCCGTTCGGTGTTGTACTCTTACTCTATATATTGGTCTAATGCATTTCTTCTGCCTGTTGGACTTCTCCAAGATATTGAACGATTATTAATAAACTTCTTCTGGAATGGCACAAATGATAAGACAATGCATATGGTAAATTGGGATAACATCTGCAAACCGAAAGATGAAGGGGGGCTGAACCTGAGAAATACTAGAGATTGGAATAAAGCATGTTTGGTAAAACAATTGTGGGACCTTTTGCAAAACAAATGTTCCTTATGGTCACAATGGGTTTCTGCTAGGTATCTTTCAAAAGAATCGATTCGGGAAATTTCAACAAGAACATACCACTCTGCAGCTTGGAAAGGAATTTTAAAGGCAAGGAATTGGCTAATCAAACACATTTCGTACGCAATCTCTACTGGAACTAATACTAATATGTGGTACGATCCTTGGGTGAATGGGAAAAGTATATTTCAATTATATGGTGACAGAATACGAAAAGACCTTGGGGCTCCCAATGATTGGAAGGTTTCTGAATTCATTGGAAGGTTTCTGAATTCACTTTGGCCGACTATCACAGCTATTCCAATCAGGAACAACTCTTCAGATGTACTTATTTGGCTTCATGACAATGGCAAATTTAGTGCCACATCCGCATGGAATCAAATTAGGCAAAAAAATAATAAGTGGCTCCCAAGCAATTGGACATGGGATCGACCGGGATCACAGAGACATTCCTTATGTACATGGCAGGCCCTTCTGAATAACAATAGACAATATGAAAAGAAGAGGTATCCATCATGTTAACCGATGCTCCCTTTGCATGCAACAAGAAGAAACTATTGATCATCTCTATTTTGCTTGTGACTATACTAAATGGATATGGAAGGAGATTCTCCAGCGATTCGAACTCAATAGAATGCCGCAACCAAACTTGCATCAAGAATTAGGTGACCTCATGCAATGTTTTTCAAGAAAAAGACCTCTTACACAATTGGCAAATGTTACTTTCAGATGCGCTATTATGTGGATGTGGAAGGAAAGATATAGCAGAATCTTTGAGTGTCAACACACAAACAATGCTCAGCTCTTGACAAAGATTATTAGAGACTCAAGATCTTGTATGGAGAATGATATCAAAACGGAGCACTTTACACGAAGAGAAAAAGATATTTTTATCAAATTCAATTTTGCTATTAGCTAAAAACCTTGGGCATGAAGTTAAAAGCTGTACCCACAAGAAATCTTGGCATATCTAGACTTTATATTTTATTTGTTGGCCACAGTTAAGAGTTATAGTCTACAGCATGTGTAGTCATAACTACCGCATGAGTACTCTATGAGTTATCTAGCTTCGTCTATAACTGGTATAGACAAAGCTATTTGTAGAAACTTTACACAAAATCAATTTACTTTTTACTTATAAAAAAAAAAGAAGCTTCGATCGGGGAGAGACAATTAAAACAAGAAGAATAATGTTGGGCTGGAGTGGAATATGTCAGAAGATTGGATGTCAAGCCGGAGGATTGATCGACGTATCGACAGAAGGATCGACATATTAGGCCATGAGTTCAGGCATCGGGCCAAGAAGAGCAGAAATTGCACTAAGAAAATTGGAATTATAGAGGTCAACTGGCCGATTCGGCATTAGGCTGCAAAAGAGAATGATGCGTCGAAGAATCGGACAAAGTGTCAATGAATCAATGACATGCCGAACAACATGATTCAAGCTTTGTAATAATTGTCTAGATCGAAGTAGATATTAAGTATGCAGGATTAACTATGATAGCAAGGCATAAAGAAAAATGAAGTCCTGGAGTCAAGAACGTAATTTTGTTGGGAGTTCGAGAGTTCGTCGGAAGTCAGAACATTAGTTAGAAGTTCTGCCGGAATTGACTGAGAAGTTCAGGAGCTTATTAAAGAAGCTCGTTGGAACTCACCAAGAAGATCATCGTGAAGTCCAGGAGCTTGCTGGGAGTCCACTGGAACATTATTGAGAGATCATCGAAAGTTCTCCGGAAGATCGCCGGAAGAAATTATGAAGTCTATTTTTTCTTTCTACTACTCCATTTTGTTGAGGATTTCTTGGAGTAGAGAAATTATGGTTGTATCCATTAGATTCACAAAAATCTTGAAAATCACAGTTTTGAAATTCACCACTGTGATCACATCGAATTGATAAAATCATAAAACCCTTTTCGTTTTGAACAAGTTTATAAAACTTAGAGAAATACCTAGAGCACTCACTTTTGTATACCAAAAAGTAAGTCCATGTGTATCTACTATAATCATCTATGATGACAAATGCGTATTTACTACCTCTTAGGCTTGATGTAGCAATTGGTCCGAATAAGTCCATATGGATCAATTGCAATGGACTAGAGGTGCTTATTTGGTTCTTTTGTTTGAAGCTACCTTTTATTTGTTTTCTTAGTTGACATGCATCACACACATTATCTTTGACAAACTTATTGTGAGGAATTCCTCTTACAAGTTCTTTAGATGAAATTTGAGAGATTAGTTTCATGCTAGCATGACCTAATCTCTCATGCCAAAGCCAAGCATCGTCATTCAAAACCAAAAAACACATTTTATTACAAAGATTATTAATGTCGATAGTGTATATATTATTTTATTTTAGGGCAATCATAGATGTGTTTTTGTGTGGTTTTTCAATGATGCAAGCATTGGATTCAAATCTAATGATGTATCCTTTATCATACAATTGACTAACGATTAAGAGATTATGCTTTAAGCCATCAACTAATAACACATCTTCAATAAAGAAGTTAGATTTGTCACCTATGGTTCCTTTGCCAATGATTTTACCCATATTGTTGTCTCCGAAAGTGATATATCCTTCGTCTAGGCTAGTGAGCTTAGAGAATTGAGATGGATCTCTGGTCATATACCTTAAACATCCACTATCAATGTACCATATCTTGCTCGTAGCTTGTGATGGTAAACATTTCTACAAAAAAGAATGATTTTTAGGTTGCTATTTGACCTTGGGTGCCTCAAAAATCGATTGTTTAACTTATCATTTTGCATGGAGTTCTTTATGGTTCCTTTAGGAACTCAAATCAATTTGTGTCGACTATATTTCTTAAATGGACAATGATAAGTTACATGCCCAAATTTGTAACAAAAGTTACATTTGTTTCGGGGTGAAACATGCAAAGTAGGGCCTTTAACAAAAGTGGTTGGATTTTGGTGAGAGCTACTCACAAATCCAACTCCGCCTCTCCTATGAACGTGACCTTTATTGGCAAGGATTATGTTCAAGGACTTGCTACCAACCTCAAATTTTTCTAAGGTTTCTTTGAGTAGCAAGTTTTCCTTTTGAAGTATTTCTAGTTCATTACATTTCGTACATGAAGCTAAACTATCATTGTGCTCAACTTTTAATCTATCGAAATCACTAACAAGAGAAGCATGCTCTTTTTTCAATAATTTATTTTTTTTACTAATTAATTTGTATTCATCAAATAAATCATGAAAAACATTTAATAGTTCATCGAAGGATAAATTTGCATCAAATGAACTACTAACCCCATCTCCAATAGCCATTAGTACATAGTGAGCAACGTGCTCGGTGTTGGTTGGCTCCTCTTCTTTGGATGCACTTGAGTCGTCCCAAGTTGCTTTAAGAGCCTTCCTCTTCTTTGGTTGCTTCCTTTTTGCTTGGGGACATTTACTCTTGAAATGTCCCGATTTCTTGCATTCATAGCATATCACTTGTTCTTTCTTAGGCACAATTTTATTTTTAGTATCATTATTAAATTTATTTCTTTTTATGAATTTTTGAACTTTCTTTTCAAGAGTGCCAAGTCTTCATCAAAGTCCTCATCACTTGAAATTTCTTTCAAGTGTCTTCTTGAGTTCTTAGTGTCATATCCTTCCTGTTCTTTGGAAGGTTATTCTCAAGCTCTTCATGAGCATTACAAGTCATCTCATAGGTTATTGGTGATCCGATTAGTTCTTCGAGAGGAAAGTTATTTAAATCTTTGGCCTCTTGAATGGTCGTGACTTTAGGGTCCCAACTCTTTGGAATGGATCTTAAAATTTTATTAACAAGTTCAAAATCCGAAAAACCTTTACTGAGTCCTTTTAGACCATTGACGACATCTGTAAATTGGGTGTACATATCTCCAATGGTTTCACTCAGTTTTATCTGAAACAACTCATAAGCATAAACTAAAAGATTAGTTTTTGACTCTTTTACTCTACTAGTGCCTTCGTGAGTAACTTTGAGTGTGTGCCAAATATCAAAAGTCGTTTCACAAATCATGCCAAATATCAAAAGCCATTTCACAAATCGACACTTGATTGAACTCGTTTTTATCTAAAGCACAAAACAAGGCATTCATAGCCATGGCATTTAGAGTGAAAATCTTTTTCTCCAACTCATTCCAATTGTTCATTGGAAGAGAAGACTTTTGAAAACCATTTTCGACAATGTTTCATAGCTCAAAATCTATAGAAATAAAAAAGATCCTTATTCTAGTCTTCCAATATGTATAATCCGTCGTATTGAACATGAGAGGATGTGTGATTGAATGACCCTCTTGGTTGTCGGCAAATACCATCTCTCTTAGGTTTCAAACCAAATGAGAGTGACTTTGCTCTGATACCAATTGTTAGGATCAAGAGCGGCACTAAGAAGGGGGTGAATTAATGTAGTGGAAAATTCTTCGATTTCGTATAAATTTCATCTCGATTCAAATCATTTCAGAAAGATATTGAACTTAAAACTTTCATAAGAATGTAAGAAGAAGCTCAAGGAGGTTTGCAGTAAAGTAAATTACACAAAAGGAAAAGCAAACTAGAATTTAGAGTGGTTCGATCAATAAGACCTATACCTACTTCGGATTCCTCCTCCGTCGAGGTCACCAGCATCCACTAAAGACCTTCCTTCAATAGGCAAAGACCAATCACCTTTTACAGCTTTTTTTCTTTTGCCGGGTTTAGGAGAAAACCCTTACAAGTCTCACTCCTCTTTTTTGGATGGTTACAAGGCTAAGAGAGGGAAGAGGAGAACTCTTCTCACTTTTACAATATTTTTCACACCCTAAACACTTAGAAATTTTTACATATATAATAGCACTTTATTACCCTTTCATGCAGAAAAAGGTGGGGTATTTATAGGCCCTAATGACTTCAAAAATGGAGCCAAAAAGTGTCTCATCCTGGATTTTCAGGGTACTAGCGATACCACCACCATTACTGGGTGGTACCACCGCCTGACACTTGACACTAGGCAATGATGGCCCAGTCTGGGTGGTACCACCGCTTGACAGAGCTCGGAGACCGACCTCTAGTGGTACCACCGCCTGATAGGGGTAGTACCACCTTTGGTAGCATTAACTACCGACGGTACCACCGCCCAGACCTCTTGGGAGATTGAGTCCCAAGAGGTGCCACCGCTAGATAGGGTCCAACATCCTGGTTGGGCCTTGAATCCGGCCCAAACCATCCTAACTTAAAGCCCAATTGGCCCCTAACAGAGTTGATGAGATTACCTCCCAAATTAAGCTCTAATTATATGCTAACTATGATTTTTAAGACAAATATGTCTTCTGGTTTGTCTTGATTTCCTCCAGCGAGCTTCCGGCGTTCTTCCAGCAAACTTCCGACCATCTCTCGGCAATATTCCAATGGACACTCGGCAAGCTTCTCGACTT
This sequence comes from Musa balbisiana, assembly GCA_004837865.1. NCBI lineage: Eukaryota > Viridiplantae > Streptophyta > Magnoliopsida > Zingiberales > Musaceae > Musa > Musa balbisiana. The sequence continues at coordinate 10,897,459 of CM017189.1, forward strand.
TACAGCGATCTTCTTGGTGAGTTCCGACGAGCTTCTTTGGCAAGTTCCTAGACTTCTCGGTTGGTTCCGGCAGAACTTCCAATGAACGTCTAAACTTCCGATGAACTCTTGAACTCACAACGAAATCTCGATCTTGACTCTGGCATAATATTTACTTTATGTCTTACTGTAGTCGTAGTCAATCCTGCATACTTTTCTCAATATATAGATTAGATCAAACACACAACACATCAATTGATCTCATCATCAAAATCCGAGATTCAACAATACCGTCAGACTGGGCGGTGGTACCGCCCAGTGGTAGTGTCATCCGGTGGTACCGCCGGTCTGGGCGGTGGTACTACTTAGACACAGTCTTCCAAGCGTTCGGTCTGGGCGGTGGTACTACTTAGACACAGTCTTCCAAGCGGTGGTACCGCCCAGTGTCATTGCTACAGGTGGTGGTACCACCTAGCATAGGAGATGGTACCTCTAGCAACCGGGAATCCCGAGATGAGACTTTTTTTGGCTCCAATTTTGAAGGCAATTGAGGGCTATAAATATCCCTTACTTCTCAGTTAGTAAGGCAAGAGAAGTGATAAGAACTAATCCGAAACTATAGTGAAATAGCTTGCAAAAGTTGAGAGTTCACCTCCATCATTTCTAAGTGTTAAAGTTTCTAAAAGGAGAGTGAGCCACTTGTGAAAGTTCCGTAAATGGGTGATTAATCTTTGCCCTTTAAGAAATATCAATAGTGAAAGTTGGTGACCTCATTGGAGGAGGTATCAGGAGTGGATATAGGTCAGACGACCGAACCACTATAAAATTGGTGTGTTCTTCTCCGGTTTGCATTTCTATTATTGTCATTTACATACTGCAAATTGCTTTACTTACTTATTCATTATGCTTCCATACGCTTTCAAGTCAAGTATATTTCCGATACGGTTTTTCATCGTACGAAGTTTTTCAAAGTTCAAAATCATTGTTTTTATCCGCTGCACTAATTCACCCACCCCCCCCTCTTAGTACCAACTTGTTCGTAATAGCCCATACATAGTCTTCCAAGCAGTGGTACTGCCTAGTGTTAGTGCTGTAGGCAAAGGTACCGCCCAACACAAGTAGTGGTACCACCAATACCTCGAAAACAGGGGATGAGACTCTTTTAGGCTCTAAGTTTGAATCCACTTTAGGCTTATAAATACCCCTCTCATCCCTGGTTAACATATATAAGAATTAAGAGCAAAAAAAGAAGAAAAACGCTATTATAATCTTATGAGAACTCCTCTAAAAACTCAAGTGTTAGTGTAGTTTAAGAGAGGAGTAAGTGGGGTTGTAAAGGTTCTCTCTTGAACTTATCAAAAGGAGAATTAAGTTGTAAGGGTAGTTGATCTTCGCCTATTGAAGAAAGTTCGGTAGTGGAAGCTAGTGGCCTTGATGGAGGAGGAATCAGAAGTGGATATAGATCACTGCGATCGAACCACTATAAATCAATTTGCATTTCTTTTTGAGCAATTTATCTTTACTACAAACTGCTTTACCTTCTTATTGCTTTCACTATGCTTTCATATGCTTTCAAGTCAATATCTTTCCAAAACAGGTTTTATCGTATGAAGATTTTTGAATCGACGACGTTCTTATTTGCTATACTAATTCACCCCCCCCCCCCTCTTAGTGCCAACTCAATCCTAATAGTTTTGGGAGGATATTTCTATAGAGACAAGACTCTAGCTTTGTTTAATCAAATTTCTATTGGCCTAAGATGTTATGTGGAGAGAAATGTAAAGCAATGTTGAGTATGTCATTTGGTAAAAATAAGAAGTCAAAATTTTGATTTGTACACTCCATCTAGTACTAAATGCTCCATGGGAGGATATGAGTCTTGATTTTGTTTTAGAACTACCAAGAACTTAAAGGAAAATGGATTATGAAAGCATGGTTATTGTTAACAAATTTTTAAAAATGTCTCACTTTATTCCTAGTAATAAATCGAATGATGCAACTTATATTGCTGATTTATATTTTAAGAAGATTGTTAAATTACATGGTATTCCAAGAACTATGGTGTATGATTGAGATTCAAAATTTTTTAATCATTTTTGGAGAACTCTTTGGAGGAAGTTAGATACTTCTTTGAATTTCAGCAGCTCGCATCATTCATAAACCGATGGGCAAACTGAAGTAATGAACAAAAAGCTGAGGAAACTTTATTTAGAAGCTATATTGGTAAGAACATTAAGCAATGGGATCTCATTCTTCTATAAATTGAGTTTGCCTACAATCATTTACGATAACTAAGCAATTTAGTGGAGATGCTGATGAGAGAGTTAAGAAGATAAAGAAGCTGCATGAGAGTGTTAAAGTGATTATAGAAAAGCAAAATAAGAGATACATGCAAGCCACCAACAAACCTAGAAAATATATGGAGTTTAATCTAGGTGATTTGGTCTAGATTCATCTAAGAAGGAGAGGTTTCCACTGAGCAAATTTAAAAAATTGAAACCGAAGACTGATGGTCCATTCAAGATGCTTAAGAGAATTGGCAAAAATGCTTATGAGATCGAGCTACCTGAAGATACAAAGTATCCCTAATATTTAATATTATTGATTTAAGTTATTTTTATAATCATATTGATGAAATAAACAAGGATTTGAAGATAAGTCTTTTTGTTAGAACCCTTGCAGATTCTAAGCTTGGGGTTGATCTCTTTAGGGGATCGGCCTCCTTGGAACTCTATAGGGGTTCCTTCTCCAAATTGCTACTTAAAGGTTGTAGAAAAGATTCATCTATTGCTTATCAAAAGAGGATGAATACATGGCTATTTATAGGGTTTCTAAACCCTAACTCATAATAAGACTCCTACTCTCACGCCCCTCAAAAATATCGATAAAATTAAATTTTTCATCACATCACAAATAAATTTAGGATCCAAACTAACATTTGAGGATACTAAAAACATTCAAACATCTAACGATACATCAAACCTGTGCAGTTTATAATCATACAACACATCGCTTGACGATTCATAAAATCTAAACCCAACTCACCAAAATATTAACCATAATATAAATTCACAAGTGTGGGAGTCTATACAATCACAAAACCAACGATTACCACAAGTTCATATCATAATATAAATTACACTTAACATTCCAGAATCCTAAACATGAGAGGTTCTTTAAACTTATACAAAATCTACAAGCTTAGATTCTCTGTCAACATTTCATTAGTCACAGAGTGTGTTTATACGACAAAACATGTATACTAATAAAGATATGCCTAAAATCTTCTAGCTTTCTATTGCCTCAGCCCAATTTTAACATTTAAGCAAGCGACAAGCTATCCTGAAAAATTTATATAGCAATAGAGTGAGCATATAAAGCTAAACAGGTGACTAACATATCCATGGTAAAAGAGGATAACTTCCAAACAAATAAGGTTTCAAAATACAAGGTAAATTATAAAGAATTCATAGACATAATCTCACTAGGTGTAGATTCACAAATGTCATTTCAATCATACATATTTGGTTCATAACAGATGGAGCATAGAGTAATTGGAGCATATTAATAACCAATGAAATATTTTGGAGCTTATCAATGACGTATGAAAGATTTTTGAGCATATCAATGGCAAATAGGACATTCCAAAACATATCAATAGCACATGAAATATTTCACAACGTATCAATGTTGTACGAACATTTCAGAACGTATCAAAGATTGATATGAAACAGAAGCTGAAACGTCGTATTTGACGTTATATTCATATCTTTTTTATCCAAAGCACATACAAAAATACATAACTAAAGCTCTGGATATCATATCAAACATACAGAAGATGTAGTGGGACCACAGACAGAATATGATTTATCCATTTCTGAATGACCACAAGACAGAAGTCTCCCACGTCTGGGAGCTCTATCCACCCACGTCTATGTGAAGTCAGAGGGGGCCGACAGAGCATCGCAGGCTCTATGCATAACTCTCTTTACCATTTTTGGCAAAGGTTCACATTATCCCACAAACACCAGAGTACAAAAGGCAGTATGAATAATAAATAGCACATATCGAAAGCACACGCGGAACAACAAAACGTACATGTGCCTTTACAAGTCAATACGATGTAAGCAAATAATCTTTCACAAGTGTATATAGATTTGAAAGAAAATGAAGGCAAGAGTACACACGAATCCCAAGAAATCATATTTAGGTCAATTCAAATAAGAAGGTTAGATGAATTCAATATCCAAAGGGATGAAACTGTATTAGGCACATATCAAAAGCAAATGCGGAACAAGGGAATATACATGTGCCTATATGAGTCAATATGTTATAGCATAAACGATACACATTATGATTCAAGAATGTAAATAACTTATAAACAAGCACAAACCAGAATTCAAGCGTTAATTTAAACCTTAATTGATTGAAGGAAACTGAATGCAAATCTATTTCCAAATGAATGAAAACAGAATATAAGAAATCGTCCCAAGCTCAATTTCTGACAGAGTTCGAGAGGCACATTGAACAAATACTTTAGATTATCGATTATGCTCCAATACCCTCAAAAAAACTATTGTCGAACCATATATCAATCTATTTTCTAATGAAATAAGTTTCGTGCAAAACAAGGTTTCCATCAAGGAGTTACCATTGATTTAACAATCAAAGGTCAAAAACAAAAATCACTATTTTGCAGAAATCATAGAGTCGGTTTTAATAGATAATAGGATAGGCATTTGAATTCCAAAATTTTCAATCTATATATCAAAAGAAAGGTCTAAAAGTCTAGTTTCAGATGAAGTCAATTGGTATAAATCAGAATTTCCAATAGGGACCTATAGGCATTTTAGTGTCAAAAGGTCAGAAATTTCGATCCTTGTTTTGCAGCATCCATAGGCTCATTTGAAACAGGAGTTTGGGTAAGTATTCGTTGTCCAAAATTTTCAAAATTAGTGTCAAAAGAAAGTATATAAGTCTAATTTCAAATAAATAAGGTCCTGCTTAGATCCACGTTTGGTGATAAAAATTATGGCTAAAACAATATATAGAGGTCAGTTTACCAAAAAATTCCAGATCCATAGTTTCGGGGTCTAACAAGAGAAATATCAGGTTCTAAGCCGAAATTATTCAGAAGTAATATGAGAATAAAGATTAATATTTCTATAGGATGGGGTTAGAACACTTGCCTTTGAGAATTTTTGACCCCAAATGAGAAGATTTGAGCAAAAACCCCAAAACCCCAAATTTCTCTTCTTCTTCTTCCCCCTTTTTTTTTTCTTCTTTCTCCCTTCCTCTCTTCTTCCACATAGCTGCCTTCTCAGGTTCCTTAAGAACGAAGGCAGAGAGGCTTAAGTAGTGGGATTTGTAATTTTATATATTTTTGTAGTTTAGTCCTTGTATTATTATATTTATGATTAGGTCCTTATGGTTTACAAATAGGTCCTCAATTTTTTTAAAATTTCAAACAGGTCTCCAAAATTATATTTAGACTCATCTATAAAATTTAAAATGGATACTTACATTATAATTAAAAACTTATATGAAAATTAGAAACGAGGGATGTTACACTCTCCCCCCCTAAAAAGAAAAAAATTAGTCCTCTAAATTTATCATACCTCCATTGATGAAATGATGAGGATAAACTTTCTTCATTTCCTCCTCTAGCTCCCAGGTTGTTTCCTCTCTAGAATGTTGTCTCCAATTTACTTTGACCAGAGGAATAATCCGATTCCTTAGGATCTTTTCCTTCTTATCAACAATCTGAGTGGGCTCTTCTACATAAGATAAATCTTTATCTATCTCTATCAGCTTATACTTAATGATATGAGAAGGATCAGGTATATACTTTCTAATCATCGAAATATGAAATATATTATGGATATGACACAATGATGGTGGCAAGGCAATCCTATAAGTGACAGAACCAACTCTCTCAAGGACCTCAAAAGGTCCAATAAATCTTGGGCTTAACTTTCCTTTCTTCCCAAAGCTTACAATGCCTTTGGAAGGGGAGACCTTTAAGAACACAAAATCTCCGATTTCAAACTCAATATCTCGCCTTCTATTGTCAGCATAACTCTTTTGATGACTCTGAGCAGTTTTCAACCTTTTCCTTATAACTTAAATTTTCTCGGTAGTTTATTGTACTTTGTCTGGTGTTAACAACTTTCTGTCACCAACTTCCTCCCAACATATAGGTGTTATACACTTTCGCCCATATAAAGCTTCATAAGGAGCCATCTGAATACTTGAATGATAACTATTATTATAAGTGAATTCAATAAGTGTAATATCTTTATCCCATTCACCTTTTCAATCCATAACATAGGCTCTAAGCAAATCCTCAAGTGTTTGAATTATTCTTTCTGACTGACCATCAGTCTGAGGATGATATGCCATGCTAAACTTGACTTTAGTGCCCATAGATTCCTGTAATCTTCTCCAGAATCTAGAGAGAAATCTGGAGTCTCTATCAGAGATGATCTCCTTTGGAATACTATGAAGTCTTACTATTTCATTGACATATAAATCTGCAAGTCTGTCAAGCGAATAAGTCATATTAATCGGTAGGAAATGTGCAGATTTTGTTAACCTATCAATGATAACCCAAATAGCATCATGCTTTCTAGAGGTTCTGGGTAGTCTTGAAACAAAATCCATGGTAACACATTCCCATTTCCATTCAGGAATATCTAAAGGTTGTAACAACCCTCCAGGTCTTTGATGCTCTCCTTTGATTTGCTGACAAGTCAAACATTTTGAAACATACATTACTATTTTCTTCTTCATGCCTTCCCACCAATAATAACTTTGGAGATCTCTATACATCTTAGTGCTCCTAGGATGCATGGTGTACTTTGAAGTATGACTTTCCTTTAGGATTTGGTTCTTGATATCTGGTTCATTTGGTATACATACTCTATCCCCAAATCTCAATAGGCCATCTTTTGAAACTTGAAATTTTGGCTTCAATTCCTTCTCTACTTCATTCCTCAAGTAGATTAAACGTGGATCTCGTAATTGTCCTTCCTTAATTTGTTGAGTAAGATCAGATTGCACTTGAATGGAGGCTATCAATATCATTGAGTCTTGCTCTTTCCTCATAGTATTCAAATCAAAATTTTCTTCTAATAACTTCCATTGCTTCACGACCAGACTAGCCATAAAATTTGTATATTTCTTACTAAGTGCATCAGCCACAACATTGGCTTTGCCTAGGTGATAACGGATGGCATAATCATAATCCTTTAGAAGTTTTATCCATCTTTGCTGCCTCATGTTTAATTCTTTCTGAGTGAAAATATATTTTAAACTCTTGTGGTCAGTAAATATTTCAAATTGCCACCCATACAAATAATGTCTCCAAATCTTTAGGGCAAAAATAATTACTGCCAATTTCAAATCATGGGGTAGATAATTTAGTTCATAACCTTTTAGTTGTCTAGAAGCATAAGCAATCACTCTCCTTTCCTGCATCATAACACATCCTAGGCCCTTTCTTGAAGCATCAGTATAAACTACAAATCCCTCACTTCCACTTGGAATAGTGAGAATAGGGGCACTAGTCAATCTTCTTTTTAACTCTTGAAAACTTTGCTCACAATCATATCATCCCATACAAATTTCATATTCTTTTTAGTGAGTTTGGTGAGAGGTTGAGCGATTTGAGAAAATCTCTCCACAAATCTCCTATAATAACCTACCATGCCTAAGAAGTTTCTAACTTCTGTTACATTTGTTGGTACTTCCCATTTAACTACAGCTTCTAATTTCTTTGGATCAACAGATATGCCCTTCCCTGAAATCACATGGCCTAAGAAAGCAACTTCATTCAACCAAAATTCATATTTGCTAAACTTTGCAGACAACTTCTTTTCTCTTAGTATAGATAATACATTTCTCAAGTGTTCCTCATGTTTCTGATTACTCCTTGAATACACCAATATGTCATCAATGAATACAATTATATAATCATCCAAGAGTGGTTGAAATATCCTATTCATTAGTTCCATAAAAGCTGCAGGAGCATTAGTCAAACCAAAAGGCATCACCAAGAATTCATAGTGACCATATCGGGTTCTAAAAGCTATTTTTGGAATATCCTCCTCCTTGATCTTCAACTGATAATAACCTGACCCCAGGTCAATCTTAGAGAATACTTGTGCACCCTGCAGTTGATCAAACAAATCATCAATTCTGGGTAGGGGATACTTGTTTTTTATGGTCACCTGATTCAATTGTCTATAATCAATACAAAGCCTAAATGTTCCATCCTTCTTCTTCACTAATAGTACCGGAGCACCCCACGGTGAAACGCTGGGTCGTATGAAACTCTTATCTAATAATTCTTGTAGTTGCTTCTTTAATTTCTCTAACTCGAGTGGTGCCATTCTATAAGGAGGCTTAGATATTGGGGTTGTACTGGGGACCAGATCAATAGCAAATTCACACTCACTATCTAGAGGTAAACTAGGCAAGTCATCTGGGAATACATCAGGGAACTCCTTGACCACTGAAATTTTATCTAGATGAGTTTCCTGATTTGGATGCTCTTTTATGCACACCATATAACAAAAATAACCCTTCTGCATAAGATGATAAGCATAAAGTGCTGATATCAAGCAAGGAAGCAAATCATGCCTAATGCCCTCAAAGTAAAATATAGGCTGATCTGGTATGTAGAAGGTAAGTATTTTTGTGTAGCAATCAATACTAGCGTGATGAGAAGATAACCAATTCGTGCCAAGTATAATATCAAAAGCTTGGATCTCTAGGAGAATCAAATCAGCAAGAAGTTCGTGTTCTCTAATAGAGATCAAACAAGATGGGTAAACCAAATTTGTTGCCAAAGAATCCCCAACAGCAGTTGTTACATATATCATATAATCCAGGGGTCTAGGTAGAACATCCAAGTGACAAGCAAAGTATTGTGAAACAAAAGATAAGTTGGAACCGGGATCAACCAAAACTTTTGCATTTCTTTTAGAAACATGAAGAATACCTTCAACCATTGATTTAGAAGCTTTAGAATCTTGTTCAGTGATAGTATAGACTCTAGCATGGGCTGAGGGTCTAGGAGACAGTGGCTCTTTCTTCTTCCTCAGAGGGCAATCTTTTATTTGATGATCCAACTTTCTACAAGCAAAACAGGCTCCAGTCACCCGAAAACACTAATTTGTTTCATGATTTAATCTACATTTTGCACATGACTGAGTTCCTTCACAATGGTTTCCCTTTCTCAAATCTAGATGTTTTGATTCTCTTGTTACTAGCTTCATATTCATTTTCTCTCCTACTTTTGCTAGTAAACTTGTCCTTTTTTTTCTTGCCTATGATTTCTTGAATTTCCTCCAAGTCTCTTTCAATTTTCAAAGCTCTTTCTATCGTATCTGCATATGTTTGTAGCTTTAAGGCTGACATTCGACTTCTTATTGCTGGCCGTAATCCCCTTTCAAACCTTTTTGCTTTTCTAGATTCATCATCAGTCATATGTGTGGCCAACTTAGAGAGCTCAGTTAATTTAGATTCATACTTTGTAACCGTCATATTTTCCTAGATAAGATTCAAGAACTCCAATTCTTTTTGCTCTCTTATACAATCTGAAAAATATTTATCGTTAAACTTTTCTTTGAATACCTTCCATGTCATTGGCTCATGTTTGACTTCAAAAATCCTCTTTAGTCATTCTCTACCAGTGTTCAGTCTCTCCTTCCAGCATAAAGGTAGCAAGAGAAACTTTCTAATCATTAGGGTAATTTAAGACATCAAATATTTTCTCTATCTGCATCATCCATCGTTCTGTCGCCATTGGATCAGACTCACCACTAAAACTGGGAGGACTAAGCTTTCTTAAACTGTTCAATTCCCAACCCCGTCTGGTTTGATGTCCCTGTTCCATCATTTCTCCCTTGTTGGACATGCTATTGTTGTTGTTGCATCACTTGTGCCATAGTCTCCAAAGTCCGCATGAGACCACTCAATTGATCAGCAGTAGATGCAATAGGAGAACCAGATGATCTTGTCATCCTTGCTTCCTAAAACATCAAAAGAAAGATTTTTTTGGTCAATCTCTAATTGAAAGTCAATAAACCTCCATTTTTTTTCAGCTAGTATATCAAAAATAATTCTTAGTGATTCTCAAATCATGCTCTGATACCACCTCTGTCACGCCTCTCAAAAATATCGATAAAATTAAAATTTTCATCACAAATAAATCTAGGATCCAAACTAACATTTGAGGATGCTAAAAACATTCAAACATCTAATGATACATCAAACCTGTGCAGTTTATAATCATACAACACATCGCTCGATGATTCATAAAATCTAAACCCAACTCACCAAAATAATAACCACAATATAAATTCACAAGTGTGGGAGTCTATACAATCACAAAACCAACGTTTACCCTAAGTTTATATCATAATACAAATTACACTTAACATTCTAGAATCCTAAACATGAGAGGTTCTTTAAACTTATACAAAATCCACAAGCTTAGATTCTCCGTCAACATTTCATTCGTCGCAAAGTGTGCTTATACGATAAAACATGTAAACTAATAAAGATCTGCCCAAAATCTTCTAGCTTTCCATTGCCTCAGCACAATTTTAACATTTAAGTAAGCGACAAGCTATCCTAAAAAATTTATATAGCAACGGAGTGAGCATTTAAAGCTCAACAGGTGACTAACATATCCATGGTAAAAGAGGATAACTTCCAAACAAATAAGGTTTCAAAATATAAGGTAAATTATAAAGAATTCATAGATATAATCTCATTAGGTGCAGATTCACAAATGTCATTTCAATCACACATATTTGGTTCATAACAGATGGAGCATAGAGTAATTGGAGCATATTAATAACCAATGAAATGTTTTAGAGCTTATCAATGATGTATGAAAGATTTCTGAGCATATCAATGGCAAATAGGACATTCCAGAACATATCAATGGCATATGAAATATTTCAAAGCGTATCAATGTTGTATGAACATTTCAGAACATATCAAAGACTGATACGAAACAGAAGCTGAAACGTCGTATTTGACGTTACATTCATATCTTTCTTATCCAAAGCACATACAGAAATACATAACTAAAGCTCTGGATATCATATCAAACATACAGAAGGTGTAGTGGGACCACAGACAAAATGTGATTCATCCATTTCTGAATGACCACCAGACAGAAGTCTCCCACGTTTGGGAGCTCCATCCACCCACGTTTAGGTGAAGTCAGAGGAGGTCGGTAGAGCATCGCAGGCTCTATGCATAACTCTCTTTACCATTTCTGGTAAAGGTTCACATTATCCCACAAACACTAGAGTACAAAAGGCAGTATGAACAATAAATAGCACATATTAGAAGCACACGCGGAACAACAAAATGTACATGTGCCTTTACAAGTCAATACGATGCAAGCAAATAATCTTTCACAAGTGTATATAGATTCGAAAGAAAAAGAAGGCAAGAGTATACACAGATCCCAAGCAATCATATTTAGGTCAATTCAAATAAGAAGGTTAGATGAATTAAATATCCAAATGGATGAAACTGGATTAGGCACATATCGAAAGCAAATACGGAACAAGGGAATATACATGTGCCTATATGAGTCAATATGTTATAGCATAAACATTACACGGTATGATTCAAGAATGTAAATAACTTATAGACAAGCACAAACCAGAATTCAAGCATTAATTTAAACCTTAATTGAGTGAAGGAAACTAAATGCAAATCTATTTCCAAATGAATGAAAACAGAATATAAGAAATCGACCGAAGCTCGATTTCTGACAGAGTTCGAGAGGCACATTGAATAAATACTTTAGATTATCGATTATGCTCCAATACCCTAAAAAAAACTATTGTCGAACGATATATCAATCTATTTTCTAATGAAATAATTTTCGTATGATACAAGGTTTCCATCAAGGAGTTACCATTGATTTAGTAACCAAAGGTCAAAAACAAAAATCACCGTTTTGCAGAAATCATAGAGTTGGTTTCAATAGATAATAGGATAGGCATTTGAATTCCAAAATTTTCAATCTATATATCAAAAGAAAGGTCTAGAAGTCTAGTTTAGACAAAGTTAGTTTGGTAAAAATCAGAATTTCCAACAGGGACTTATAGGCATTTTAGTGTCAAAAGGTCAGAAATTTCGATCCCTGTTTTGCAGCATCCATAGGCTCATTTGAAACAGGAGTTTGGATAAGTATTCGGTGTCCAAAATTTTCAAAATCAGGGTCAAAAGAAAGGTATATGAGTCTAATTTCAAATGAATAATTCCCTGCTTAAATCCACGTTTGGTGATAAAAGTTATTGCTGAAAAAATCTATAGAAGTCAGTTTCCCAAAAAATTTCAGATCCATAGTTTCGGGGTCTAACAAGAGAAATATCAAGTATCAAGTTCTAAGCCGAAATTGTTCAGATTATTCAGAATTAATATGAGAAAAGAGACTAAGATAGGGTTAGAACACTTGCCTTTGAGAATTTTTGACCCCAAATGAGAAGATTTGAGCAAAAAACCCAAAACCCCCAAATTTCTCTTCTTCTTCCCCCTTTTTTTTCTTTCTCCCTTCCTCTCTTCTTCCACACAGCTGCCTTCTCAGGTTCCTTGAGAACAAAGGCAGAGAGGCTTAAGCGGTGGGATTTGTAATTTTGTATATTTTGTAATTTAGTCCTTGTATTATTATATTTACGATTTGGTCCTCAGGGTTTACAAATAGGTCCTCAAAATTTTTTTATTTCAAACAAGTCCCCAGAAATATATTTAGACTCATCTATAAAATTTAAAATAGATACTTACATTATAATTAAAAACTTATACGAAAATTTAGAAACGAGAGATGTTACACCTACTCAAGACTCCCAATAGGACTCCTACTCAAGACTCCTATTCCTTTACAACTCCTAATTTTTCTCTAAGAAATAACCTCCAAACCCTAGCCAGCCTCTTTATCTCTTTAATACGGGTCGACTTAAGTAGATTTTACATGAATGCCCCTCTTAATTAGGACTCTCCTAGCTAGAGTCCTAACAGACCCACCCTCTTCAAATCAGCCTTGTCCTCGAGGCTAACAATCCATGAATTCTAGGAATTTGATCTTCAAGTCGTCATAGTTCTCCCAAGTGACACCTTCTACTAGTAAGTTCGTCAACTGTATTAGCACTTCAATAGTGGGTCATCGTCGTCTAGTCACGATTCGTCGATCAATAATGGCACTTGACTAGGTATGGAGTTCTCTTTAGGTAGTCATATTTGGTGGGTGGCTTTGGGCTATCTCTAAGCACCACCACTTCGGTCTGGCCATCAGTTTGCAGGTGATACACCGTACTTATTTTTAATTTAGTGCCCTTATAGCGTAATTCTTTTGAGTCTCAATTGTAATGAGCCACGGAGCTTAGTGCTTCCTCTAATTTTTTTATGATCATACTGGTCTCTGAATCTTCCTGTCATTCCCTCTTAATATCCTTAGGGAAGTTGTTAGACAAAAGTGAAATGGTCGAAAATTCAGCTTGCTTGGGTAGCCATGAAAGCGCATCTACAACAACATTCTCTTTTCCCTTTTTGTAAGTTATTTCATAATCATATCCAAGAAGCTTTGTTACCCATTTTTGTTGCTCGGGAGAAGATATCTTCTACTCTAAGAAATATTTTAGGCTTTTATGGTCGGTCTTGATTCGAAAGCATCACCCGATCAAGTATGATCTCCATTTGGCCACTACATGCACAATTGTGAGCATCTCCTTATCATAAATAGTCATTTTGAGATGGAAAGAAGATAATGAGGGGGCGGCCATCTTACATTAGTACAACACCAATTCCGACTCTGGAGGCATCGACTTCAATAATGAAAGTCTTGCTGAAGTCGAGTAACACTAGTACGGGCGTTGTCGTCATTGTGGCTTTAAGTTTGTCGAAGGCGATGGTGGCTTTGTCCAACCATTGGAAAAGCATCTTTTTTTAGCAAGGAAGTAAGTGGTGCATTGATCTTTCCATAGTTTTTCACAAACTTGCAGTAGTAGGTTATTAAACCGAGAAAGCCACGTAGCAATTTTATGTTCCTCGAGGTCGACCAGTTTTGCATTACTCTAATTTTGGAGGGGTCTACTACCACACCTTCCTCTGATATGATATGCTCAAGATATTCTACCTTCTGTTGAAGAAAGCAAAATTCATAGTGGTCATTGTGTGTTCAAAAGATGATTTTCGGTATGTCTTCTTAGCACACTCATATTTGATGATACCCGGATCAAAGGTCTAGCTTTGTGAAGATTTGTGTTTCCTTTCATCTAGTAATTCATCTACTATTGGAATAGGGTATTTGTCCTTGATGGTTATGCTATTGAGATCTTGGTAATCAACACACATTTTCCATTTTCTATCCTTCTTTCGTACGAAGAGTACCGGTGAAGAGTAGGGGCTGCAACTTGGCCGAATAACTCCTATTTCAAGCATCTCTTTTACAATCCTTTTTATTTTATCCTTCTACAGATATGAATGCTAATATGGCCGAGTATTTGCAGGAGGTTTGCCCAGAAGAATTGGTATACAATGATCATGCCGATGGGTAAGAGGTAGGTTGCGCGATTCGTCAAATATATCTGAAAATTCTACAAGTAAAGGAAGTAAGTTTAGATCTTTAGATTCTGTTGACTCTCCCTTAGTTTGCTGCTCAAGTTATACCAAAAAGCTACTGCATACTTTATGCAAAACCTTCTTTATTTGTTGTGTGCAAATTATCGTTACATCGCTTCCATGTTTCCTGTGTAGTATCATCTGTTTCCCTTTACTGTAAAGTCTCATAATCAGTTTCGCAAGGTTCTAGGAAATATCACATAATGTTGTCAGTCATTCGATGCAGAGGATGACCTCATAATCATCAAGAGGGAGGAGGAAGAAATATGCAATTATCTCTTGGTCCTACAGTAATAGTTTCACCTGCGGACATCTTTGGTCGCACTTTAGGATTCTTCCGTCGATGACCTTTACATCAAACTTACTGCAACCTTTGATGTAGAGTGCCATCCGAGCAGCAACCTTACTATTTAGGAAGTTATTAGTGTGTTAGAACCCTTGTAGATTCTAAGCTTGGGGTTGATCTCTTTAGGGGATCGGCCTCTTGGAACTCTATAAGGGTTCCTTCCTCTAAGTTGCTGCTCAAAGGCTGCAGAAAAGATTCATCTATTGCTTATGAAAAGAGAATGAATACATGACTATTTATAGGGTTTCTAAACCCTAATTCCTAATAGGACTCATACTCAAGACTCTTACTCAAGTAAGACTTCTACTCAAGACTCCTAATAGGACTCCTACTCAAGACTCCTATTCTTTTACAACTCCTAATTCTTCTTTAAGAAATAACCTCCAAACCCTAGCCGGCCTCTTCACCTCTTTAATAAGGGTCGACTTAGGTAGGATTTACATGAATGCCCCTATCAATTAGGACTCTCCTAGCTAGAGTCCTAACAGACCCGCCCTCTTCAAATCAGCCTTGTCCTCGAGGCTGACAATCCATGAATTTTGGGAATTTGATCTTCAAGTCGTCGTAGTTCTCCCAAGTGACACCTTCTACTGGTAAGTTCACCCATTGTATTAACACTTCAGTAATGGGTCGTCGTCGTTAAGTCACGATCCGTCAATCAATAATGGCACTCAACTAAACCTGAAGTTCTCCTTAGGTTGTCATATTTGGTGGGCGGCTTTGGGCTGTCTCCAAGTATCTGTTTACCACTTCCGTCTGGCCATCGGTTTGTGGGTGATACATCGTACTCCTTTTCAATTTAACACCCTGCATATGGAATAACTCTGTCCAAAATATGCTCGTGAAGATGCAAATAGAATTTGACACAAGCACAATGCGTCCCTTATAACGTAATTCTTTTGAGTCCCAATTGTAATGAGCTATGAAGTTTGGTGCTTTCTCCAATTTTTTATAATCTTACTAGTCTTCGGATCTTCCTGCCATTCCATCTTAATATCCTTAAGGAAGTTGCTAGTCGGAAGTGAAACGGCCGAAAATTTAGCTTGCTCGGGTAGTTATGAAAGCGCATCTGCAACAACATTCTCTTTCCTCTTTTTGTAAATTATTTCATAATGAAATCTAAGAAGTTTTGTTACCCATTTTTGCTGCTCAGGGGATGATATCTTTTGCTCCAAAAAGTACTTGAGGCTTTTATGGTCAGTTTTAATTTGAAATCGTTGACCGATCAAGTAGGGTCTCCACCTCGTTGCTGTGTGCACAATGGCGAGCATCTCCTTATCATATGTTGACATGTTTTGATGGGAGGGAGACAATGTCTTGCTAGTGTATGCGAGTGGTTAACCATCTTGCATGAGAATGGCTCCAATTCCGATTCTAGATGCGTCGGCCTCAATAATGAAGGGTCGGTTGAAATCTAGTAGTGCTAGCACCGGCGGCGTCGTCATGGCTGCCTTAAGTTTGTTGAAGGCAGTGAAGGCTTTGTCCAACTATTCGAAGTCATCTTTTTTTAGTAAGGAAGTAAGTGGTGCACTGATCTTTCCATAGTTTTTCACGAACTTGCGGTAGTAGCCTGTTAAACCCAAAAAGCCATGTAGCAATTTTATGTTCCTTGAGGTCAGTCGGTTCTGCATTGCTTTTATTTTGGAGGGGTCTACTGTCATATTTTCCTCTGATATGATATGCCTAAGATATTCTACTTTTTGGCAAAAATTCATAGTGGTCGTTATGTGTTCAAAAGGCGGTTTTCGGTATGTCTTCTTTGCACACTCATATTTGATGATACCCGGATCGAAGGTCCAGCTTTGTGAAGATTTGTGCTCCCTTTCATCTAGCAATTCATCTGCTATTGGAATAAGGTATTTGTCCTTGATGGTTATGCCATTGAGGGTTTGGTAATCAATGCATATTCGCCATGTTTCGTCCTTCTTTCATACGAAGAGCATTGGTGAAAAGTAGGGGCTGCAACTTGGCCGAATAACTCCTATTTTGGGCATCTCTTTTACAATCCTTTCTATTTCATCCTTCTGCAGATATAAATGTTGATATAGCCAAGTATTTGCAGGAGGTTTGCCCAGAAGAATCGGTATACAATGATCATGCCGATGGGCAAGAGGTAGGTTGCGTGGTTCGTCAAATATATCTGAAAATTCAGCAAGCAAAGGAAGTAGGTTTGGATCTTCAAATTCTATTGGCTCTCCCTTAGTTTGCTGCTCAAGTTGTACCAAAAAGCCGCTGCATGCTTTATGCAAAACCTTCTCCATTTGTTGTGTGCAAATTGTCATTACGTCGCCCCCACGTTTCTCGTGTAGAATCACCTGTTTCCCTTTACTGTAAAATCTCAAAATTAGTTTCATAAAATTCCAGGGAACATTACCTAATATTGTCAACCATTCAATTTTGAGCATAGCCTCATGATCATCAAGAGGAAGGAGGAAGAAATCTGCAATTATCTCTTGTTCCTGCGGTAATAGTTTCTCCCGCGGGCGCCTACGATCACACTTCAAAATCCGTCCGTCGGTGAACTTAACGTCAAACCTGCTATAATACTCGATAGGTAAGGCCATCCGGACAGCAACTTTACTATCTAGGAAGTTATTAGTGCTGCCCGTGTCGATGAGAATAGTGATTGATTGTTGTTTGAGAAGGCCTTCAACTTTCATCGTTTGCAGGTTTGAGTAGCCAGCTAGTACATACACCATAACTTCGGTCGGTTGTGGCTCTTCTTCTGCATTTTCTTCTTTATTATCAAGGCTCTCTTCTTGATGTTCAATGACCTCTTCTTCTACTAGTTTAATCATAAGAAGTCTCCCTTTTCTACAGTGATGCTCGCGACTCCACGGCTCGTCGTGGTGCCAACATAACTCCTCCGTAGATCGCTCCTGAAGCTCTTCTCTTGTCATCATTTTTGGTGCAGGGACTCGTTTGATAGTAAGGGGGCTGAGGGCTTCTGCATTGTAGGTCGAGAAGCGATCTTAGTCCTCTGAGCTTCATGGTTCAATCGCTCCTCTTGATGTCATGCGAAAGAGATGGCTGCCATAAGCGTGTACGGTTGTCGTGCTTTAACTTCTCCCCGTATCTCCGGCTTCAAACCCTCAATGAAGGTCCCCAATGACTATTTTTGAGATCAATCACAAGTTTGATTAGATAACCATTCAAAACTGGTTTGGTACTCCTGAACGGTAGAGGTTTGTCGGATCTTTGCTAGTTGTTCGTCAATGTTCTCGTAATCGGTTGGTCTGAAGCGGATCAATAGTCCTTCTTTGAATTGTTGCCATGAGAGGACTCCATGAGTATATTTAAACCAGTCAAACCACTGTATGGCATCCCCTTCAAGATATATAGCTGTAATTTCCACCATAGATGCATCCGCAGTTTTATGATACCAAAAATATCGCTCCGCGCACGAGATCCAACCAATCGGGTCTCCTTCTTCCCATCTAGGGAAGTCTACCCTCATGCGTGGATAGTTGGGGTTGGTCATAAAGCCTCCCCTCTCTTGCAAGTCATCTTTTCGGACTTGGTGCGATTGGTTAGAGCTCTCTCCTTGATGTGATTTCTTCATGCTTGGTGGTCGGCCCAAACTGAGTTCGGTAAAGAGAATTCGAATCTTATCCTCCATTCACGCCTCCAAGGCTTCGAATTTAGCATTGATTACCTCCTTAGATACCATAGTATATGCCTCTAAATCTGTGATGTTAAGATCTCTCTTTTGTTGTCGGGTTAAAGGCAAGTATAGGTTGAGAGAAGTGATGGTCGAAAAGATTGGTGGATTGGTGAATGTAGGCTGCGGTTTAGGCTTGTTTTGCGGCTGTTTTGGGTGAAGTTTGAGGGTATGGTTTGGTGGAGTTTTAGGGCTATAGATGAATGTTTGAGATCTATGGTAGATGGCAGTAAATGTTTGATAGAAATCAATGAAAGTTTACTGCAAAATTGTGTTGTCTTGTAAAAGCAGAATTATCGTCGAAGAAACAATGGTTTCTCAATGAAATTTTCACCAAAAAGTTAACAGATTTGGGGAGAGAATTGAAAGCAAAATCTCAGTTTATATGACAGCAAGGATGTCTAATTTAATGAAGAAAATTTTGACAGTATAATAGAAAACAAATTGGTGCAAGTTGTGATAGCAAAATTCTCGTTAAAAAATTTCAGCGGTTTGTGACGAAAATTTGCAGCAACACAAAATCATTTTTTGAGATAAATTCTACAATAGATCAATCTAAGATGGAAGCCAAGATGATCTATGAAGTGTATAAATAATTTTATTCAAAAAGATTGCAAATAGATCGGTTAAGGCAACAATATGCGGTTGAAATTTTCTGCAGCACAGATTTTCAATTGTAGCAGATTGGACGTAAAAGATCAGCAATTTATATTGAGAATTTTTCAATGAAACAAAAGGGAAATCTACTATTAGGAAGTGTCAAAGCTATCATAAAAATTTCATAGAAATTTGGACAAAAAAAACATAGTAGCAAGATCAAAAAAACTGTACTATGCGGTTGAAATTTTACAGTGCAGATTTTCAAATATAGCAGATTAGACGTAAAAGATCAATCATATATATTGAGAATTTTTTGACAAATCCAAAGGGAAATCTACTATTATGAAGTTTCAAAGTTGTTATAAAAATTTCATCGAGATTTGGATAGAAAAAATATAGTAGCAAGATCAAACAATTGTGCTGTGGTTGGAATTCTACATTGTATCTTTCGTCGTAGAGATGAAAATTTTGCGACGAAAAGTTTATGCAGCAATATAGGAATAATTTTTTTTTGGATTTTTGAATAAGGATAACTAAATTGCAGCAGCAGTAAGGTTATGAAACCAAAACCTGTTGCAATTTACGGGGGAGATCAAAGAATGATCCGCGGTGGTGGAGATGACGGTAGAATTTGGCGACGATCTTTTAAGCAATTATGGGAATTGCTTTGGGCAGTTGTGGAGAGATGATGGATGGCTGTGGAAGGGCAGCGAGATGCCAAGAATGCTGCTATGATACCAAGTGTTAGAACCCTTGCAGATTCTAAGCTTGGGGTTGATCTCTTTAGAGGATCGACCTCTTGGAACTCTATAGGGGTTCCTTCCTCCAAGTTGCTGCTCAAAGGCTGCAGAAAAGATTCATCTATTGCTTATGAAAAGAGAATGAATACATGACTATTTATAGGGTTTCTAAACCCTAACTCCTAATAGGACTCCGACTCAAGACTCTTACTCAAGTAAGACTTCTACTCAAGACTCCTAATAGGACTCCTACTCAAGACTCCTATTCCTTTATAACTCCTAATTCTTCTTTAAGAAATAACCTCCAAACCCTAGCCGGTCTCTTCACCTCTTTAATAAGAGTCGGCTTAGGTAGGATTTACATGAATGCCCCTATCAATTAGGACTCTCCTAGCTAGAGTCCTAACATAGTGCTGCCCATGTCGGTGAGAACAGTGATGGATTGTTGTTTGAGAAGGCCTCCAACTTTCATCGTTTATGGGATTGAGTAGCCAGCTAGTGCGTATACCGTAATGTCGGTCAGTTGTGGCTCTTCTTCTGCATCTTCTTCTTTCATGTTCAAGGCTCTCTTATAGATGTTTAATGACCTCTTCTTCTATTGGTTCAATCATAAGAAGTCTCACTTTACTACAACGATGCTCACGGCTCCACGACTCGTCGTAGTGCCAACATAACCCCTTCGCAGATCGCTCCCGAAGCTCTTCTCTTGTCAACCTTTTTGGTGTAGGGACTCAATTGATAGTAGGGGGGCTGAGGGCTTCAGTATTGCTGGTCGGAGAGCGAGCCTAGTCCTCTGGGTTTCATGGTTCAATCGCTCCTCTTGAAGTCATGCGAAAGAGATGGCTGCCATAAGCGTATACAATTGTCGCACTTTAACTTCTCCCCAGATCTCCGGCTTCAAGCCCTTAATGAAGGTCCCCAATAGCTATTTTTGAGACCAATCATAATTTTGATTAGATAACCTTTCAAATCTGGTTTGGTACTCCTGAATGGTGGAGGTTTGTCGGATCTTTGCTAGTTGTCCGTCAATGTTCTCATAATCGGTTGGTCCGAAGTGGATCAACAGTCCTTCTTTGAATTATCATCATAAGAGAACTCCATGAGTGTGTTCAAACTAATCAAACCACTATATGGCATCCTATTCAAGATGTATAGTCATAATTTCAACTATAGATGCGTCCGCATTTTTGTGGTACCGATAATATTGCTCCGCGTGCGAGATCCAATCAATCGGGTCTCCTTCTTCCCATCTAGGGAAGTCCACCCTCATGCATGGATAGTTGAGGTCGGTCATAGAGCCTTCCCTCTCTTGGAAGTCATCTCTTAGGCTTGGTGCGATTGGTTAGAGCTCTCTTCTTGATGTGATTTCTTCGGGCTTAGTGGTCCAGGTTTCTACAGGCGAGCGAAAGTGAAAAGAACTAACAATTGAAGAAAAATTGCTTACAAAGAACCAGAGATTGACTATCCAACTTCAAACTTCTCGAGCAGATCTTCAGTGTTCAGCTCATGGTTTCTACAAGCGAGCGAAAGCGAAAAGAACTAACAATTGAAGAAAAATTGCTTACAGAGAACCAGAGATTGACTATCCAACTTCAAACTTCTCGAGCAGATCTTTAGTGTTCAGCTCAAGTTTTCTTTGAGAAACTTAGGACAGACTCAAGTCGGCCCAAACTGAGTTCGGTAAGGAGAGTCTGAATCTAATCCTCCATTCGCGCCTTGAAGGCTTCAAATTTAGCATTGATTGCATCCTCAGATGCCATAGTATATGCCTCCAAATCTGTAATGTTAAGATCTCTCTTTTGTTGTTGGGTTAAAGACATGTATAGGTTGAGAGAAGTGATGGTCAAAAGGGTTAGTGGATTGGTGGATGTAGGCAACCGTTTAGGCTTGTTTTATGGCTGTTTTGGGTGCAGTTTGAGAGTGTGGTTAGGTGGAGTTTTAGGGCTATGGATGAATATTTTAGATCTATGGTAGATGGCAGCAAAGGTTTGATAGAAATCAGTGGAAGTTGCTATAGGTATTTATTGTCTTGTAAGAGCAGAATTATCATCAAAGAAACAACGATTTCTCGATGAAATTTCCACCAAAAACTTGAGAGATTTGAGGAGGGAATTAATAGCAAAATCTTAGTTTATATGATAGCAAGGATGTCTAATTTAATCAAGAAAATTTCAGCAGTATAACAGCAAGGAAATTGGTGCAAGTTGCGATAGCAGAATTCTCGTCGAAAAATTTTAACGGTTTACAACGAAAATTTATAGCAACACAAAATCAGTTTTAGAGACAAATTCCTCAATAAATCAATCTTAGATGGAAGTCAAGATGATCTATAAAGTGTATAAGAAATTTTGTTTAAAAAAGATTACAAATAGATGGGTTAAGGCAACAATATGCGGCTGAAATTTTCTGCAGCACAGATTTTCAAGTGTAGTAGATTAGACGTAAATGATCCATGGTTTATACTAGAATTTTTCAACAAAACTAAAGAAAAATCCACTATTAAAAGTGTCAAAGCTATCATAAATATTTCATAGAGATTTGGATAGAAAAAATGTAGTGATAAGATCAAACAAACTGTGCTATGCGGCTGAGAATGTTTACAATGCAAAATTTCAAGTATAGCAGCTTAGACGTAAAAGATCAATGATTTATATTAAGAATTTTTTGACAAACCAAAGGGAAATATGCTATTAGGAAGTGTCAAAGCTGTCATAAAAATTTCGTAGAGATTTGGATACAAAAAATATAGTAGCAAAATCAAACAAACTGTGCTATGCGGTTGGAATTTTACAGTGCAGATTTTTAAGTATAGCAGTTTAGACGTAAAAGATCAATGGTTTATAATGAGAATTTTTTGACAAAACCAAGGGAAATATACTGTTAAGAAGTATCAAAGATGTTATAAAAATTTTATAGAGATTTAGATAGAAAAAACAAAGTAGCAAAATCAAACAGACTATGCTATGCGGTTAGAATTTTGCAATGTATCTTTCATCGTAGGGATGAAAACTTTGCGATGAAAAGTTTATGCAGCAATATAAGAACAATTTTTTTTGGATTTTTGAATAAGGATAACTAAATTGTAGTAGCAATAAGGTAGGAAACTAGAACTTATTGCGATTCATGGGGAGATCAAAGGATGATCCACGGTGGTGGAGATGACGATGGACTTTGGCAATGATCTTTTAAGTTGCGGGAATTACTTTGGGCAACTGTGGAGGGCTGATGGATGCCAAGAACGATGCTCTAATACTAAGTGATAGAACTCTTATAGATTCTAAGCTTGGGGTTGATTTCGTTAGGGGATCGGCCTCCTTGGAACTCTATAGAGGTTCCTTCCTCCAAATTGCTACTCAAAGGCTACAGAAAATATTCATCTATTGCTTATCAAAAGAGGATAAATACATGGCTATTTATAGGGTTTCTAAACCCTAACTCCTAATATGACTCCTACTCAAGACTCCTACTCAAGACTCTTATTCCTTTACAACTCCTAATTCTTCTTTAAGAAATAACCTCCAAACCCTAGCCAACCTCTTCACTTCTTTAATAGGGGTCGGCTTAGGTAGGTTTTATATGAATTCCCCTCTCAATTAGGACTTTCCTAGCTAGAGTCCTAACACTTTTTCAACTAGGGGAGATTGACACGGGAGTGTCTAATTTGCTACAATCTACTCATATGGACCTTGCTGATGCTATGGTATATTTTTCAGCTCATAATGTTACCTCATAGCTTTCAACTCAACCGACTCAATTATGATAGTTTATGAGCATATTCCCTACACAAAGTTAAAGTTGTTTCAAGATGCTTTTCTTTACGACTAAGGAATGCATTAAAGGAGTTAGTTACCAGTTGTAAGACACTTAATCTCATAATTTCCTGTGTATGAAGGGTTGTTTTATGCACTAGTACTTATTTTGGTGTTCCAAGGTTAGAAAGGGTTTAGAAACTAATGATATTAGCAGAAGCTCTCTTGGAGTTCTCTCTTAAATTCTGTATCTCTTGGATGCTTCCTTGAGTGGTAAGTCTTTTATTTTTCAGTTCTATATTCTTGTTTAATTTTCTTGGGGTGGTGAACTTTCTATATCCCTTTATGATTTTAAACTTGGTGGTGAGCTATTTTTCAATCTTATTGAAGTATTATCGTGAGTTCATTCCTTTTTTATCTGGAAAACTTATTCCAGCAAATACAACTATACTATCGGTTTTTTTATCAAAATCTATTTTGTCAAGGATATACGATCTCCCTAGGTAACACAACTATCTCATTCGTGGCTTTTAGTATCATGGATTTTGCACAGCAATCTTCGTATAACAACGAACATCTTTTTGAGGAATTTGAGATTTTTATTTTTATTTTTTGGTTGTGCATGTGATATCATCCCTAAATTTTCCTATATATCCTATATATTCTTACTTAAGTAAATCTTTGGCTAGGGTTATTCGGATTGAGAGAGGAGTTCTTTGGAAGAATCCGATTAGAGCGAGACTTGAGTAGATTCTATATGGGCTTGATAGCACCATATCTGGTATATGGTCTCTAGGATATTATATTGATAAAGAACTATAGATACATGGTAACTGATAAACAACAGGTCTAATGGATTGGATTCCCTTATATCATTTGGAGATTACGGAATAGTGGCCTAGTACGTCCGTAGTTGATGACTCAAGTGAATTATTATAGAGATAATAATTCACTAAGTTGGAAGGAGTTTTGAAAATTATAACTCACGGCCAGTTCGATATTGAGCTTAGAGGGTCACATACATAAGGTAGATGATGCAACTATTAGGATCAAGAGCGGCACTAAGGGAGGGTGAATTAGTGCAACGAAAAAAATTGTCTATTTTGTAAATTTTTCATTCATTGAAAAATCGATCTCATAAAGTACTTGACTTTAAAGTAAATGAATTAGCAATTAACTTAGAAAGTAATGGTAGTAATGAAAAGTAGAATAGAAATGAGCACATCGAAATTTATAGTGGTTCGGTCGTTGTGACTTACATCCACTTCCGATTCTTTCTCCGTTAAGGTCACTGGCATCCACTAATGGTCTTTCTTCAATAGGCAAAGACCAACCACCACTTTATAGTGCTTTCTCCTTTTCACGAGTTTATGAGATAACCCTTACAAGTCTCACACATCTTCTTAAATGATTACAAAGCTAAATAGAGGGAGGAGGAGGACTCTTCTCACTTTTACAAAACTTTTAACACCCCAATACTTAGAATATTTTCACACTTCAATTGCACTTTGTTACCCTTTCATGCAGAAAAGGATGGGGTATTTATAGGCCCCAATAACTTTAGAATTGGAGCTAAAAAATATCACATCCCTGGATTTCGGGATACTAGCAGTACCACCGCCATTATTGGGTGGTACCACCGCTTGACTCTCTGACATTGGGTGGTACCACCTTGCATGTATAACTGTCGGCGGTACCACCACCTAGTTTGGCCGATACCACTACCTAGACCACCTAGGAGACTGAGTCCCAGGTGGTACCACTGCCGGCCCTAGCGGTGCCACAATTGGCTGTGACTTCAGGTGGCTAATTGGGCTGTTCACATTGGGTGGTACCACCGCTTGACTCTCTGACATTGGGTGGTACCACCGCTTGACTCTCTGACATTGGGTGGTACCACCGCTTGACTCTCTGACATTGGGTGGTACCACCGCTTGACTCTCTGACATTGGGTGGTACCACCGCTTGACTCTCTGACATTGGGTGGTACCACCGCTTGACTCTCTGACATTGGGTGGTACCACCGCTTGACTCTCTGACATTGGGTGGTACCACCGCTTGACTCTCTGACATTGGGTGGTACCACCGCTTGACTCTCTGACATTGGGTGGTACCACCGCTTGACTCTCTGACATTGGGTGGTACCACCGCTTGACTCTCTGACATTGGGTGGTACCACCGCTTGACTCTCTGACATTGGGTGGTACCACCGCTTGACTCTCTGACATTGGGTGGTACCACCGCTTGACTCTCTGACATTGGGTGGTACCACCGCTTGACTCTCTGACATTGGGTGGTACCACCGCTTGACTCTCTGACATTGGGTGGTACCACCGCTTGACTCTCTGACATTGGGTGGTACCACCGCTTGACTCTCTGACATTGGGTGGTACCACCGCTTGACTCTCTGACATTGGGTGGTACCACCGCTTGACTCTCTGACATTGGGTGGTACCACCGCTTGACTCTCTGACATTGGGTGGTACCACCGCTTGACTCTCTGACATTGGGTGGTACCACCGCTTGACTCTCTGACATTGGGTGGTACCACCGCTTGACTCTCTGACATTGGGTGGTACCACCGCTTGACTCTCTGACATTGGGTGGTACCACCGCTTGACTCTCTGACATTGGGTGGTACCACCGCTTGACTCTCTGACATTGGGTGGTACCACCGCTTGACTCTCTGACATTGGGTGGTACCACCGCTTGACTCTCTGACATTGGGTGGTACCACCGCTTGACTCTCTGACATTGGGTGGTACCACCGCTTGACTCTCTGACATTGGGTGGTACCACCGCTTGACTCTCTGACATTGGGGACTGAGCTCTAGTAGTACTACCGTTGGCATGTAATAACTGTCGGCGGTACCACCACCTAGTTTGGCCGATACCACTACCTAGACCACCTAGGAGACTGAGTCCCAGGTGGTACCACTGCCGGCCCTAGCGGTGCCACAATTGGCTGTGACTTCAGGTGCTAATTGGGCTGTTCAACTAGCCCAATTCAGTCTTATTAAGGGCCTAGTTGGCCCTTAACTGAGTTAGTGGGATTACCTCCCAATCTTAACTCAACTTAAAGTCTAACTATGATAATTTAAGACATTAACTAAGCAATCTTAGTTTGATATGTTAATTGTTCTTCTGACGAGCTTCCGACGATCTTCCAGTGAACTTTCGACGATCTCTCAGCAATGTTCCAACGAACTTCCAATGATCTTCTTGACTCCAATAAAACATTTGCTTTATGTCTTACCGCTATCATAGTTAATCTTGCACACTTTTCTCAATATATAGATTAGATCAAATAATTTATCAATTGATTTTATCATCAAAATTTGAGATTCAACAATCTCCCCTTTTTTTATAATGACAATCAATTGATGACGAAGTTAATCTTAACTCCCCCTATCTATATGCCATACTTGAGAAAAAGCACTCTTGAATTCAAGGCCTTTGAATTCAAGTATCAAACTGATAAGCTTCATTTCAACTTATCAATATGTACATCATGATACTTATCAATTCAAAATACAATACCACATATTTATAAAAATGACATCAATAGATGACATCCATTGTCAAGTTCAATATAGAAGGATGATAAACAATCATCATTTTTAAATATGATACGAATTTCGAATATGAAATTTAGCAAGATGACAATTCTCGATAAAATGACAATTCATCATTTTGAGGCATGGTATCAATTGTAAAGTAAGTGAAGCTCATGATACCTTATCATAATGATGGATATTTATTAAGTATTTGCAATGTATTTGATGATTTCAATTATATTTAATTGTATTTCAAGCATTCGCAAGACATTCAAGCATTTACGATACAATACATTTTATGTATTTATCTAAGATATTCATATTACAAATTTTTCATCAATTTACCACATTTCTCCCCCTTTGTCATCAACAAAAAGAAGAACAATTCAATAATGCAAGTGTGGTAAAAAAATTTCAAGCAAGTTTCACACCAATTTATCCAAGCCATAAAGGAAGGTAAGCAAAAATTTTGCATGATAACTTTTTGGATAAGCCAACATTTTTACTTTGGATGCGCAAAAGCTTTTTTGATCTTCTTTAGATGTGCAATTTTCTTTCTTCCTTTGTTATAAAAATATAAGAAGAAGAGGAAGAAGGATAAGGAAAGAATATATTAAGAACCAAAGTCATGAAAGGATTTGAACCAAGTCAAATTTGAAGCGATGAGTTTCACTAAATTGCGCTTCAATTTTAACAAAGAGAAGAGATTCATGAAAAGGATCAAGATATCCATATAAAATCAAATCACCATTCTTGCAAGTGATCATTTCACACTAAAAATTCATAAAATTATTCTTTCATGAGAAGAGTAAGGAAGAATTCATGGAAAAGGATAAAAAGAAATTCATGAATCAAACTGTTTCTCATTAAAAATTCATAAGAGTGACATCCGTGAGAGATGTATTTGTCAATGAATTTCATGAGTGAAGGGGCTAAGTGTATCAAACATCATTAAGTTTGAATGAAATAAATTTGATACCAAGTAGATTGATATTTCGAATTTCATAAAAATCTTATAAAAAAAAGGAGAAAATCCAAAAAAGATATGCATCAAATTCATGCATTCAGACAATTTAACATCCCTAACTCCCTTCTAATAAAAACAAATTGTTCTTCATTTAAAGGTTTCATGAAGATATCGGCTAATTGATGTTTTGTATTAATAAACTCTAAAAATATGTCATAATTATTAACATGATCTCTTTTGAAATGATGCCTAATGTCAATATGTTTAGTTCTAGAGTGTTGAATAGAATTTTTGCTACACATATCGCACTTGTGTTATCACATTTTATAGGAATATTCTTAAGATAAATTCTATAATCTTCCAATGTGTTTTTCATCTATACAACTTGTGCATAACATGCACTACCTGCTAAGTATTCGACTTCGGTCATAGATAGTGTAATCAAGTTTTGTTTCTTGAAAGACCAAGAGACAAGTGCATGACCTAAGAATTGATATGTTTCAATGTGCTTTTTCTATCTAATCTACATCCAGCAAAATCCACATTAATATAAGTAATTAATTCAAAGTTTTCATATTTTGAATACCATAATCCTAGATTAGTAGTTCCTTTAAGATATCTAAGAATTCGTTTAACTGCTTTAAGATGAGATAGCTTTGTTAGGAAAAGAGTCGACACTAAGAGAGGGGGTGAATTAGTGCAGCGGTAAAAATTACGTCAATTCAAAACTTCGTTGTGATTAAATCCGTTTCCAACAAAAACCATTTCATAAAGGTATTAACTTTAAAAGTGTACGGAAGAGCGTAGTGGATGTAAAGCAAGTAAAGTGGTTTGCAATAAAGTAAATTACATAAGAGAAACGCAAACCAGATTTTTATAGTGGTTCGATCATCATGACCTGCATCCACTTCGCGGATTCCTCTTCGGTCAAGGCCACGGGCATCCACTATCAGCCTTCTTTCAATAGGCGAAGACCAACTACCCTTTTACACCTCTCTTCTCCTTTTCATAGGTTTAGGAGATAACCTTTTACAATCCTATTTTACAAGATATCCCTCTTACACCTCCCTTAGAACTCTCTCTAAGCTTTGGGAGGAGGGAACTCAACTTTCTAAGGTTTACAACTTTAGAATCATAGGATTTGGCTTAATATTTCTTGCTAATCTATGCAGAAATAGCTGGGGTATTTATAGGCCCCAAATGGATTCAAATTTGGAGCCCAAAATTTAAACCCTCGAAATTTCATGGTACGGGCGATACCACCGCCTATTTTAGGCGGTACCACTGCCTATTTTAGGTGGTACCACCGCCCAATCTGGTGGTACCACTTCCTAGAAGACTGTGTTGGGTGGTACTACTACCCAGACTAGTGGTACCATCGCTTGACACAATCTCAGAGACTGTGCCACGACGGTTTCACTTGTTTGGTCATTGTTTAGGCCTTCCTCTTGGCCCAACCAGCCCAAACTTGAGCCCAACTATCCCCTAATTGGGTTGGCCCAATTCTAATCTCAATTATGTGCTAACAATGAATTTTAAGATATTTAATAAGCTAAACAGAGTCCGTAAGTCAAGTTTTCTTCCGACGATCTTTCGATGAACTTCCGATTATCTCTCGACAATGTTCCAACAAACTCTCAACAAGCTCCTGGACTTCACGATGATCTTCTTGGTGAGTTCTGATGAGTTTCTTTGGCAAACTCTAGGACTTCTAGGTTGGTTTTGGCAAAACTTTCAACGAACGTCCGGACTTCCGACAAACTCTCGAACTCCCAACGAAATCGCGTTCTAGACTCTGGGACTTCTTTTTGCTTTATGCCTTACTGTACTTAATCCTGCACATGTAAAAATATACTTCGATCTGGACAATTAATACTAAGCATGAATTATGTTGTCTGTCATGTCATTGGTCCATCGATGCTTCGTCTGATTCTTCGGCGCATCGTCCTCTCTTGCGGCCTTATTGCCCAATCGGCCAGTTGACTCCGCAACTCTGATATCCTTGGCGCAATATCCACTCTTCTTGGCTTGAAGCCTTCTGTCGATACATCGACTGATCCTCCGACTCGACGTCCAATCTTCTGACATGTTCCATCGGCCCAACATGATTTTTCCTGCTTTAATTGTCTCAACTTGATCGAAGCATCCTGCATCACTCAAAATGCAAATCAAATCATAAACAATTATCAATTGGTTTCATCATCAAAATTTGAGATTCAACAATCTCCCCCTTTTTGATGATGACAACCAATTGATGACGGAGTTAATCTTAACTCCTAGAGTTTAAAGAAACTCCCCCTATCAATATGGCATATTTATAGAACTTTTGGATTCACAAATCCAAGCAACATGTTATCATAAAATTATACATAACATCATCATACTTCTCTCCCTTTGTCATCAACAAAAAGGAGGAGTACAACATCCAAGCAACATGTTTTTAGAGATATGCAAGTTTTGCAACATACATGCTAGCAAATTTTTATTTTATTTTAGAGCATGTAAACTAGCACCATTTGCGATATAATTTCAAATCATTGCATAATAAACATAATTTCCAATTTTATCATTATGCAAGCTAGTGAATCTTATAACATTTTAGAACATGCAAGCTAGCAAATTTTTACATCATTTGTATGTAAGCTATCAAATTTTACACATAAAAAAGTTAGCAAAATTTTACATCTTTTAAGATGTGCAAGATAGACTTTTTGCCTCTTCTTGAAATGTGTAACTTAGCAAACATTGCTTCTCTTGAGATTTGCAAGATATTACTTCTAGCTTCTCTTTTGAGATTAGCAAGCTAGCAAGTTTGCCTCTTTTCATAATGTGCATGCTAGAAATTCTTTCTTCCCCTTTGTTATTGGCAATAGGAGGGGAATAACAAAACAATGGTGCAATTTATCAATTTTCAAATTATGACAAAAATAAATTGTCATTCTTATTTCAATATGTCATAATTGAGATAAACCTGAAATTTAAATTTAATTCAAGTCAATACAATTTTAATCATGATTCTCATACATGATATGCAATACATCAAATCCATCATCATAATAAAATCATAAGTATTGCATGCATCATTTTATAGTCAGCTAGCAATTTTGCTTCCTAGCAAGTTTTCCTCTTTGCAATTTGTGAGCTAGCAAATTTTACAATAAAAGTTGGCAAAATTTTTGCATTTTTGGGGTGTGCAAGCTTTTTGTTTCTTCTTGAAGTATGCAAGCTAGCAAACTTTCTCCCCCTTTGTCATTATCAAAAAGAAAGGAAGAATACAATGTTTGTTATTCTTTTCCCTTTACGATAATTTCCAAATCATGACAAAGGTAAAGTATCAATCTTATTTGTGCATCATTATATTTTCAATTTACAACATGCACAATTTTAAAACTTTACATGTCATTTTTTATGCATGATACAAAAAATAAATAAATCAATCAATCAATCAATCATCATTATGAGCATATCATGATACTAAGACATTAAAATTTTAAGCATTTATCAACATTTTGATCATGATACCAAACATTCATCATTTAAAGCATTCATGCCACCAAACATTAAATCAACATTTTTAAGCATTTATTACTTCATGATTGTTGGTACCAAACATTCAACTTTAAATAATCAATATCATCAAAATCATTTGCAAGAGATTCAAAATAAAATAAATAAATTTATCGATCTCTTGAAATGCTAGTGATTTCTTTTCTCCCTTTTTATCATTGTAAATAAGAATGAAGAAGAGGGGAATAATGCATAACAAAACTCAAGTCATAAATTATCAAGATGTCAAGTAGCATATCATGGTTAATTTGAATACATCCTTTTTTAGTGAATACCAAGAAGAATCATAGTATGAAAAATCTCATATATCGAATATTGAGAAATCAAGATAATGATTCATAAAAAAATATCACAAGTTATAATTAAGAGAAAAATCATCATTCTGTTAGGACTCTAGCTAGGAGAGTCCTAATTGAGAGAGACATTCATGTAAAACCTACCTAAGCCGACCCCTATTAAAAAAGTAAAGAGACCGGCTAGGGTTAGGAGGTTGTTTCTTATAGAAGAATTAGGAGTTGAAAAGGAATAGGAGTCTTGAGTAGGAGTCCTATTAGGAGTTGGTTAGAAGTAGGAGTCTTAAGTAGGAGTCTTATTAGGAGTTAGGGTTTAGAAGCCCTATAAATACCCATGTATTTCTCCTCTTTTCATAAGCAATAGATGAATCTTTTCTGCAGCATTTGAGCAGCAACTTGGAGGAAGGAACCCCTATAGAGTTCCAAGAGGCCGATCTCCTAAAGAGATCAACCCCAAGCTTAGAATCTGCAAGAGTTCTAACACTTAGTATCAAAGCAGCATTCTTGGCGTCTCGTTGCCCTTCCGCAGCCATCCATCATCTCTCCACAATCGCCCAAAGCAATTTCCACAATTGCTTAAAAGATCGTCACCAAATTCCACTATCATCTCCACCACCGCGGATTATTCTTTGATCTCCCCATGAATTGTAACAGGTTCTGGTTTCGTACCTTACTGCTACTGCAATATAGTTATCCTTATTCAAAATTCCAAACAAAAAAATTGTTCCTATATTGCTGCATAAACTTTTCGTCACAAAGTTTTCATCTCTACGATGAAAGATACATTGCAGAATTCCAACTGCATAGCACAATCTGTTTGATCTTAGTACTATATTTTTTCTATCCAAATCTCTATGAAATTTTTATGACAACTTTAAAACTTCCTAATAGCAGATTTCCCTTTAGATTTGTCAAAAAATTCTCAATATTACCATTGATCTTTTACATCTAATCTACTATACTTGAAAATCTGCACTATAAAATTCTAGCCGTATAGCACAGTTTATTTGATCTTGCTACTATATTTTTTTTGTCCAAATCTTTATAAAATTTTTATGATAGCTTTGAAACTTCTAATAGTATATTTTTCTTTTGTTTCATTAAAAAATTCTCAATATAAACCATAAATCTTTTACATCTAATCTGCTACAATTGAAAATCTGTGCTACAGAAAATTTCAGCCCCATATTGTTGCCTTAACCGATCTATTTGCAATCTTTTTTGAACAAAATTTCTTACACAATTTATAGATTATCTTAGCTTCCATCTAAGATTGATCTATTGAGGAATTCATCTCTAAAAACAATTTTACATTGCTGCAAATTTTCGTCGCAAACCACTGAAATTTTTCGACGAGAATTCTGCTATCGCAACTTGTACCAATTTCCTTGCTGTTATACTGCCGAAATTTTCTTGATTAAATTAGACATCTTTGCTGTCATTTAAACTGAGATTTTGCTATTAATTCCCTCCTCAAATCTCTCAAGTTTTTGGTGGAAATTTCGTTGAGAAACTGCTGTTTCTTCGACGATAATTCTGCTCTTACAAGACAACACAATTCTACAGCAAACTTCCACTGATTTCTATCAAACCTTTTATTGCCATCTACCACAGGTCTAAAACTTTCATCCACAGCCCTAAAACTCCACCAAACCATACCCTCAAACTGCACCCAAAACAGCCTCAAAACAAGCCTAAACCGCAGCCTACATCCACCAATCCACCAACCCTTTCGACCATCACTTCTCTCAACCCATACTTGCCTTTAACCCGACAACAAAAGAGAGATCTTAACATCACAGATTTAGAGGCATATACTATGACATCTAAGGAGGTAATCAATGCTAAATTCGAAGCCTTAGAGGCACGAATAGAGGATAAGATTCAGACTCTCTTTATCGAACTCAGTTTGGGCCGACCACTAAGCCTGAAGAAATCTTATCAAGGAGAGAGCTCTAACCAATCACACTAAGCCCAAAGAGATGACTTCCAAGAGAGGGGAGGCTCTATGACTGACCCCAACTATCCACGCATGAGGGTGGACTTCCCTAGATGGGAAGAAGGAGACCCAATTGGTTGGATCTTACGCGTGGAGCGATATTTTCGGTATCATAAAACTGTGGATACATCTATGGTAGAAATTGTAGCTATACATCTTGAAGGGGATGCCATACAATGGTTTGACTAGTTTAAATATACTCATGGAGTCCTCTCATGGCGACAATTCAAAGAAGGACTATTGATCCGCTTCGGACCAACCGATTACGAGAACATTGACGAACAACTATCAAAGATCTGACAAACCTCTACCATTCAAGAGTACCAAACCAGGTTTGAAAGGTTATCTGATCAAACTCATGATTGGTCTCAAAAACAGCTATTGGGGACCTTCATTGAGGGCTTGAAGCTGGAGATCCGGGGAGAAGTTAAAGCACGACAACCGTATACGCTTATGGCAGCCATCTCTTTCGCACGACATTAAGAGGAGCGATTGAACCATGAAGCTCGGAGGACTAGGATTGCTTCTCGACCTACAATGTAGAAGCCCTTAGCCTCCCCTACTATCAATCAAGTCCTTGCACTAAAAAATGATGACAAGAGAAGAGCTTCGGGAGCGATCTATGAAGGAGTTATGTTGGCACCGCGACGAGTTGTCGAGCTACGAGCATCGCTGTAGAAAAGAGAGACTTCTTTTGTTTGAACCAGTAAAAGAAGAGATCATTGAATATCTAGAAGAGAGCCTTGATAATGAAGAAGAAGATGCAGAAGAAGAGCCACAACCGACCAAAGTTACGGTATATAAACTAGACGACTACTCAAACCCACAAACGATGAAAGTTGAAGGCCTTCTCAAATAACAATCGATCACTGTTCTCATCGACACGGGCAGCACTAATAACTTCTTAGATAGTAATGTTGCTATTCGAACAGCCTTACCTATCGAGTATTACAGTAGGTTTGATGTTAAATTCACCGACGGACGGATTTTGAAGTGTGATCATAGGTGCCCGCGGGAGAAACTATTACTGTAGGAACAAGAGATAATTGTAAATTTCTTCCTCCTCCCTCTTGATGATCATGAGGCCATGCTCAGAATTGAATGGTTGATGACATTAGGTGATGTTTCCTGGAATTTTATGAAACTAATTTTGAGATTTTACAGTAAAGGGAAACGGGTGATTCTACACGGGAAACGTGGAGGCAACGTAATGATGTTTTGCACACAACAAATGGAGAAGGTTTTGCATAAAGCATGCAGTGACTTTTTGGTACAACTTGAGTAGCAAACTAAAGGAGAGCCAATAGAATTTGAAGATCCAAACCTACTTCCTTTACTTGCTGAATTTTCAGATATATTTGACGAACCGCATAACCTACCTCTTGCCCGTCAGCATGATCATTGTATACCGATTCTTCTGGGCAAACCTCCTGCAAATACTTGGCTATATCAACATTCATATCTGTAGAAGGATGAAATAGAAAGGATTGTAAAAGAGATGCCCAAAACAGGAGTTATTCGACCAAGTTGCAGCCCCTACTCTTCACTGGTGCTCTTCGTACGAAAGAATGACGAAACATGACGAATATGCATTGATTACCAAACCCTCAACGGCATAACCATCAAGGAAAAATACCCTATTCCAATAGCAGATGAATTGCTAGATGAAAGGGAGCATAAATCTTCACAAAGCTGGACCTTCAATCCAGGTATCATCAAATATGAGTGTGCAAAGAAGACATACAGAAAATCACCTTTCGAACACACAACGGCCACTACGAATTTTTGCTTTCTTCACCAGAAGGTAGAATATCTTGGGCATATCATATCAGAGGAAGGTGTGATAGTGGACCCCTCCAAAATTGGAGCAATGTAGAACTGGCCGACCTCGAGGAACATAAAATTGCTACGTGGCTTTCTTGGTTTAATAGGCTACAATCGTAAGATCATGAAAAACTATGGAATGATCAGTGCACCACTCACTTCTC
Organism: Musa balbisiana; assembly: GCA_004837865.1. Lineage (NCBI taxonomy): Eukaryota > Viridiplantae > Streptophyta > Magnoliopsida > Zingiberales > Musaceae > Musa > Musa balbisiana. The sequence continues at coordinate 10,933,557 of CM017189.1, forward strand.
TACTAAAAAAAGATGTCTTTCAATGGTCGGATAAAGCCTCCGCTACCTTCGACAAACTTAAGGGAGCCAATGACAATGACACTGGTGCTAGCACTGCCAGATTTCAACCGACCCTTCATTATTGAGGTCGATGCATCTGGAGTCAGAATTGGAGCCATTCTCATGCAAGATGGTCGACCACTCGGATACACTAGCAAGACATTATCTCCCTCCCATCAAAATATGTCAACATATGATAAGGAGATGCTCGCTATTGTGCACGCAGCAACAAGGTGGAGACCTTACTTGATCGGTCGACGATTTCAAATTAAAACTGACTATAAAAGCCTCAAGTACTTTTTGGAGCAAAAGATATCATCCCCTGAGCAGCAAAAATGAGTAACAAAACTTCTTAGATTTCATTATGAAATAACTTAGAAAAAGGGGAAAGAGAATATTGTTGCAGATGCGCCTTCGTAGCTAACCGAGCAAGCTGAATTTTCGGCCGTTTCACTTCCGACCAATGACTTCCTTGAGGATATTAAGATGGAATGACAGGAAGATCTAGAGACCAGTAAGATCATAAAAAATTTGGAAGAAGCATCAAGTTCCGTGGCTCATTACAATTGGGACTCAAAAGAATTACACTATAAAGGACGCATTGTGCTTTTGACAAATTTTACTTTCATCTTTATGAGCAGATTTTAGACAAAGTTATTCTGTATGGTACTAAATTGAAAATGAGTACAGCATATCACACACAAACCGACAACCAGACGAAAGTTGTAAATAGGTGCTTGGCGACAATCCAAAGCCACCCACCAAATATGACTACTCAAGGAGAACTCCAAACCCAGCCAAGTGCCATTATTGATCAACGGATTGTGACTCGACGATGACGACCCACTATTGAAGTGCTAACACAGTGGGTGAATCTACCGACAAAAAATGCCACTTGGGAGAGCTATGACTACTTGAAGATCAAATTCCCAGAATTCATGAATCGTTAGCCTCGAGGACAAGGCTGATTTGAAGAGGGCGGGTCTGTTAGGACTTTAGCTAGGAGAGTCCTAATTGAGAGAGATATTCGTGTAAAACCTACCTAAGCCGACCCCTATTAAAAAGGTAAAGAGGCCAGCTAGGGTTAGGAGGTTGTTTCTTATAGAAGAATTAGGAGTTAAAAAGGAATAGGAGTATTGAGTAGGAGTCCTATTAGGAGTTAGGGTTTAGAAGCCCTATAAATAGTCGTATATTCCTCCTTTCTTCATAAGCAATAGATGAATATTTTCTGCAGCCTTTGAGCAGCAACTTGGAGGAAGGAACTCCTATAGAGTTCCAGGAGGTCGATCCCCTAAAGAGATCAACCCCAAGCTTAGAATCTGCAAGGGTTCTAACACATTCATTTTCAATTTATTCAATTTGTCAAAACTACATTTCTTGGGTATACATGATATCAAAACATGGTTTCAAATCTTTAACATATAACATGCATAATTTCAAACCATTACAAACTATTATCAAGGTTATAGTTTGTTTGCATAAATCTCTTCTTTAGTAAATAATAAATAGAAATAATCGAAGATAAAAAATTTTTTAGTCTCATAAATGATAGCTCAAATAGAGAAAAAAAAAAGAAAGAAGGCACATGATTCAGTTGAGAATTTCTCATTCAAATTCAAATCATCAAAATCACTTTTCAGAAAATTCAATGAAGGCAATGTAAATAGATTCACATAATTCATGCATAATGTCTCAAATTTTCATGATTGCCACAAGACATAATTTATTTCAACAAATCTCTTCTTTTATAAATGGATAAAAGAAACATATGAGATTAAATGATATAATATCTTGATTCATGCATAAGAAATCTCTAGTTATAAATCTCGAATCAAATTTAAATCATCAAATCAAAATCGTTTTCAAGAGATTCATAAAAGTGATACAAATAGATTTATTAATCTCCTTTTTTTAGAAAACTCGATAAAATAGGAAATAAGAAATCTTTCAAGGAGAAACCTATCCTCTTTTTTGTTGTTTCAATTCATGTGATTTATTTCATTCATGCCAAATAAATACATGCATCAACTTTTCAAACCGAAAGTGCAATTTATTAAGTCAAAGATCAATAAGGCATAAATCACAAAAATCATCATACATCATTTTTAAATCTCATGCATAGTATAAAATCACCAAGCATGGTACCAAAACTTTTAATATTTTCATTACATAATTACATTATTATGCATCATCAAAATTGATTTCATCAAACATAAAGTATTTTTCATCAAGATCATTTTGTTTATTGTAGTCATGCATTTTTCTTTTTAGGTGAATCTAACTTTTCATGCTTAATTTTCCATACAAAAGCCATGCATCATCATTTATAATTGGAAGGCAATATGAAAATTATTAAGATATACATTTTACTTCTTAAATACATACATAAGATTAATTATATTTAGTGTGCAAGCATTAGATTAACATTTTATTGTATTTTTATAAAACATATAATTTTCATGATCATTTTCAAAAATCACTAGAAGGATAAGCATGATTCCAATTTTTGCATTTTCATTACATTATTAAACATGTAATTTTCAAGAAAAATAATTTTTCTAAACTAAATTAAATATAACCATGAAAGCATCATGTAATTTCGAAATAAATTAAAGAAATTTTGGTTACCTCGTCGTCGAAAGCCGTTAAGGCATAGTTTGCAATATCGCCTTTCGTTGGTTTGTTCTTTGTCTACGGATGAGCTTGATTCATCCAAGATTGCTTCCTTCTTCTTGTATTCAAAGCAAGTAGTTGCATTCTTTTTTAGTTTATTTTTATTCTTTAATTCTTGTTTCATGAACCTTTTAAATTTCATAGTGAGGTGTTCAAGTTCATCATCACTTGAGCTTATGCTCGAGTGGTCTTCGATTGTTCTAAATCCGAAATCCTTCTTGTTCTTTGGAAGGTTATTCTCAAGTTCGTTTTATTCAACATTTGTTATAAAACTCATTTCATAGGTCATTAAAGACCCAATTAGTTCTTCAATCAGAAAATATTTCAATTTTTTTGATTCTTGTATTACCATTACTTATGAATCCCAATTTTTAAAAGTGATCATAAAACTTTATTAATAATTTTAAAATTTTAAAAATATTTGCCAAGTGTTTTTAAACCATTGACGACATTCGTAAAATGGGTGTATATGTCAACAATGGTTTCGCTCGGTTTCATTTGAAATAGTTCAAAATCATGCATTAAAAGATTGACTTTAGAATCTTTTACTTTACTCGTGCCTTCGTGTGTGATTTCGAGAGTGTGCCATATATCGAAAGTTGTTTCGTAAGTAGAAACCCAATTAAACTCAGTTTTATCCAAAGCACAAAATAGAGCGTTCATAGCTCTAGCATTTAAAGAAAACGTCTTCTTCTCCAAATCATTCCAATAGATCATTAGAAGAGAAGACCTTCGAAAACCATTTTCCACAATACTTCATAGATTTAAATTCAAATAAAGTAAGAAAACTCTCATTCGAGTTTTCCAATAAGTGTAGTCCGTCCCATTGAATAAGGGAGGACGAATGAGAGAAAGTCCCTCTTGAAAGCCAAAAAGAGTCATTTCTCTTGGGTGTTAAACCAAATAAAAAATATGAGGCTCTGATACCAATTATTAGGAAAAGAGTCGACATTAAGAGAGGGGGGTGAATTAGTGCAGCGGTAAAAATTATGTCAGTACAAAACTTCATTGCGATTAAATCCGTTTCCAACGAAAAATCATTTCATAAAGGTATTAACTTTGAAAGCATAAAGGACATAAAGCAAGTAAATTGGTTTGCAGTAAAGTAAATTACATAAGAGAAACATAAATCAGATTTTTATAGTGGTTCGGTCGTCATGACCTACATCCACTTTGCCGATTCCTCTTCCGTCGAGGCCACCGGCATCCACTATCGGTCTTCTTTCAATAGGTGAAGACCGACTACCCTTTTACACCCCTCTTCTCATTTTTAGAGGATTAGGAGACAACCTTTTACAACCCTCTTTTACAAGATATTCCTCTCACACCTCCCTTAGAACTCTCTCTAAGCTTTGGGAGGAGGGAACTCAACTTTCTAAGGTTTATAACTTTAGAATCATAGGGTTTTACTCAATATTTCTTGCTAATCCATACAGGAATAGCTGAGGTATTTATAGGCCCCAAATGGATTCAAATTTGAAGCCCAAAATTCAAACCCCCGAAATTTTAGTGTACGATCGGTACCACTGCCTGTTCTGGATGGTACCACCACCTACAGTCTGACACTGGGCAATACTACTGCCCAGTCTGGTAGTACCACCACCTATAAGACTTGTGCTGGGTGGTACCATCGCCTGACAAAGTCTCGGAGACTGTGTCATGACAGTTTCACCTATTTGGTCACTATTTGAGCCTTTCTCTTGGCCCAACCAGCCCAAACTTGGGCCCAACTGTCCCTAATTGGGTTGGTCCAATTCTAATCTCAATTATGTGCTAACTATGAATTTTAAGATATTTACTAAGCTAAACAGAGTCCGTAAGTCAAGTTTTCTTCCGGTGAGCTTCCGGCGATCTTTCGGTAAACTTCCGATGATCTCTGGGCAATGTTCCAATGGACTCTCGGCAAGCTCCTGGAGTTCATGATAATCTTCTTGGTAAGTTTTGACAAGCTTCTTTAGCAAGCTCTAGGACTTCTCAGTTGGTTCTGGCAAAACTTTCGACGAACGTCCGGACTTCTGACGAACTCTCAACGAAATCGGGTTCTTGACTCTGGGACTTCATTTTGCTTTATGCCTTGCTATCATAGTTAATCCTGCACATGTAAAAACATACTTTGATCTAAACAATTAATACTAAGCATAAATTATTTTGTCTGGCATGTCATTGGTCCATCAATGCTTCGTCCGATTCTTCGGCGCATCGTCCTCTCTTGCGGCCTATTACCTAATCGGTCGGTTGACTCCGCAACTCTGATATACTTGGTGCAATATCCACTCTTCGTGGCTCGATGCCTGAACTTATGGCCTGAAGCCTTCTGTCGATACGTCGACCGATCCTCGACTTGACGTCCAATCTTCTGACATGTTCCATCAGGCCAACATGATTCTTCCTGTTTTAATTGTCTCAACCTGATCAAAGCATTCTACGTAACTCAAAACACAAATCAAATTATAAACACTTATCAATTGGTTTCATCATCAAAATCCAAGATTCAACAAGCTTAGGATTAGATTGAAACCTAGCATAAAGTCTTACTCTAAACATAATGTCCGGTCTAGTTGCGGTGAGGTATAGTAAACTACCTATCATACCCCTATAAGCTTTTTTATCAAAGCTTTCTCCACTTTCGACAATGTCTAACTTAGTGGAGGTATTTATAGGAGTATTGATAACCTTTGAACTATCCATATTAAACTGTTTTAGCAAGTTTGATGGATATTTTGTTTGATTAAGAAAAATATCATAACTAAGTTGTTTGATTTGTAAGCCTAAAAAGAATGTTAGTTCACCTATTAAACTCATTTCAAACTCTTAGCTCATGCTAGCAAACGATTCACATAATGATTCATTTGTAGAACCAAAAATAATATCATCAACATAAATTTGAACAATAATATAATTATTTTCAAAATTTTTAATAAACAATATAGGATCGACCTTGTCTTTAGAGAAATTATTTTGGATAAGAAAGGAGCTAAGCCTCTCATACCAATCCCTTGAGGCTTGTTTTAATCCATAGAGAGCTTTAGTCAATTTAAACACATGATTTGAAAATTTATCACTCTCAAATCCGAGAGGTTATTCAACATAAACTTTTTCGGAAATAAAGGCATTAAGAAAAGCACTTTTAACATCTATTTGAAATAACTTAAAGTTATTACAACTAGTATAAGTAAGGAGCATTCTTATAGCTTCTAATCTTTGCCATAGGAGCAAAAGTTTCTTCATAATCGATATCTTCTTCTTGGTTGAAACCCTTGGCCACTAATCTAGCCTTATTTCTAACAATGATACCAAATTCATCTTGCTTGTTTCTAAAGATCCATTTAGTACCAATAAGTAAATGGTCATTTGGCCTCGGAACAAGCTTCCACACATCGTTTCTCTCATATTAGTTAACTCTTCTTACATTGTGATAACCTATGAATTATCTTTTAAGGTTTTACCAATGCATTTTGATCCAATTTGAGAAAAAAATAATGTTGGCACAAAAATTCTTAAGAGAAGAACAAGTTTGAACTCCTTTTGATGTGTCTCCTATGATTAGCTCCTTAGGATTAGCATCTACATACTTCCATTCTTTGGAATAAGATGTATCCAAGTTGCTACTTGGATGAGAGGGTTTATTTAAATTCAAAACATCAAAATTAAGATCATCATCAAACTCATTTTTCTTAAATTCAGAGACTTCATTAAAGACAATATGAATAGACTCTTTTATGACTAAGATTCTTTTATTAAAGACATGAAATGTTTTTGAAATAGAAGAATAACCAAGAAAAATGCCTTCATCAAATTTTGCATCAAACTTTCCAAAGGCATCTTTTTCATTCAAGATAAAACATTTATAATAGAAAACTTTAAAGTACAAAATATTGAGTTTTTTATTCTTTCATAATTCATAAGGAGTTTTAGAAAGTAATGGTCTTACTAGAATCCTATTAATGACATAACATATCATATTAACGGCTTCAGCCTAAAAATATTTGGGTAGGCTATGTTCGTTTAACATAGTTCTTGCCTTTTCTTATAAATTTCTATTTTTTTCTTTCTACTACTCCATTTTGTTGAGGATTTCTAGGAGTAAAGAAATTGTGGTTGTATCCATTAGATTCACAAGAATTTTAAAAATCACAGTTTTGAAATTTACCACTATGATCACTACAAAACTTAGAAAACTACCTAAAGCAATCATTTTTGTGTACCAAGAAGTATGTCCAAGTGTATCTACTATAATCGTCAATAATGACAAAGGCGTATTTGCTACCTCCTAGGCTTGATGTATCAACTAGTCCAAACACATCCATATAGATCAATTACAATGGTCTAGAGGTGCTTATTTTATTCTTTGGTTTGAAACTACATTTTATTTGTTTTCCTAGTTGACATGCATCACACATATTATCTTTAACAAACTTAATGTTATGAATACCACTTATAAGTTTTTTGTATAAGATTTGAGAGATTAGTTTCATGCTAGTATAACCTAATCTCCTATGTCAAAGCCAACATCATCATTCAAAATCAAAAAATACATTTAATCATAAAGATCATCAATGTCAATAGTATATACATTATTTTATTTTAGGACAATTATAGAGATGTTTTTGTATGGTTGTTCAATAATGCAAGCATTAGATTCAAATCTAATGATGTATTCTTTATCACATAATTGACTATACTCAAAATATTATGCTTTAAGCCATCAACCAATAACACATCTTTAATTAAAAAGTTAGATTTGTTACCTATTGTTCCTTTACCAATGATTTTACCCTTGTTGTTGTCTTTGAATATGACATACCCTTCACCTAGGCTAGTGAGCTTAGAGAATTTAGATGGATCTCTAGTTATGTACCTTGAGTATCCACTATCAAGGTACCATCTCTTGCTCCTAGCTTTTGATGGTAAACATTTCTATAACAGAGGGTGATTTTTATGTAACCATTTGACCTTAGGTACCTCAAAAATCAATCTACTCAACTTATCATTTTACATAGAGTTCTTTATGGTTCCTTTAGGAACCCAAATCAATTTGTGTGGACTAATATCTCTTAAGTGGACATTTATAAGCAACATGTCCAAGTTTATAACAAAAGTTGCATTTGGTATGGGGTGATATATGCAAGGTAGGGCCTTTAACAAAGGTGATTGGATTTTGATGAGAGCTACTCACAAATCTGATTCCGCATTTTCTATAAACGTAACCTTTATTGGCAAGAATCATGTTCAATAACTTGCTACCAACCTCAAACTTTTCTAAGGTTTCTTTGAGTAACAAGTTTTCCTTCTTAAGTGCCTCTTAGTGTTCATACTTAATGCATGGAGGCAAAGAAGGATTATCAAGCTTAAGTTTTTCAAATTCAACATTTAAAATGGTATGCTCCTTTTTCAAAGAATTATACTTTTTACTCAAAATTCTACATTCATCAAACAATTCATAAAAAGCATTTAAAAGCTCATTGAAAAATAAATTTGCATCTAATGAACTACTTACCTTATCTCCGATAGCCATTAGTGCATAGTTTGCAATCTCCTTGTTGTTTTGTTCTTCACCTTCGGAATCGCTTGAGTCATCCCAAGTCACTTTGAACACCTTCTTCTTCTTTGGTTACTTCTTCTTTACTTCGGGACATTCACTTTTGAAATGTCCAGACTTCTTGCATTCGTAGCATATGATTTGTTCTTTCTTGGGTTCAATTTTATTTTTAGTATCATTTTTAAATTTATTTTTTATAAATTTTTTGAACTTTCTTATCAAGAGTGCCAAGTCATCATTATAGTCCTCATCACTTAATTTTCTTTCAAGTAGTCTTCATGAGTTCTTAGTGTCATATCCTTCCTGTTCTTTGAAAAGTTGTTCTCAAGCTTTTCATGAGCATTGCAAGTCATCTCATAGGTCATTAATGACCCAATAAGTTCTTCGAGAGGAAAATCATTCAAGTCCTTGACCTCTTGAATGGCCATTACTTTAAGGTCCCAACTCTTTGGAAGGGATCTCAATATTTTATTGACAAGTTCAAAATTAGAAAAACTTTTACAAAGTCCTTTAAGACTATTGACGACATCTGTAAATCAGGTGTACATGTCTCCAATGGTCTCACTTGGTTTCATCTAAAACAACTAATAAGTATAGACTAAGATTAATTTTGGACTCCTTTACTCTACTAGTGCTTTCATGAGTGATTTCGAGTGTGTGCCAAATATCAAAAGTCATTTCATAAATAGACACTCGATTGAACTCGTTTTTATCTAAAGCGCAAAACAAAGCATTCATAGCCTTAGCATTTAAAGCGAAAGTCTTTTTCTCCAACTCATTCCAATCATTCATTAGAAGAGAAGACTAATGAAAACCATTTTCTACAATGTTCCATAACTCAAAATCTATAGAAATTAGAAAAATCCTCATTCTAGTCTTTCAATAGATCCATCCCATTGGACATGGGCGGACGTGTAATTGAGTGACCCTCTTGGTTACCAGCAAATGCCATCTCTCTTGGGTTTCAAACCAAATGGAGAGTGACCTTGCTCTGATACCAATTGTTAGGATCAAGAGCGGCTCTAAGAGGGGGGGGGGGGGGGGGTAAATTATGTTGAATCTCGGATTTTGATGATGAAACCAATTGATAAGTGTTTATGATTTAATTTATGTTTTGAGTGACGTAAGATACTTCGATCAGGTTGAGACAATTAAAGCAAGAAGAATCATGTTCGGCCTATGGAACATGTTAGAAGATTAGACGTCGAGCCAAAGGATCGGTCGATGTATCGACAGAAGGCTTCGGGCCATGAGTTCGGGCATCGGGCCAAGAAGAGTGGATAATGCACCAAGGATATCGGACTTGCGGAGTTAACTAGCCGATTGGGCAATAGGCCACAAGAGAGGATGATGCATCGAAGAATCGGACGAAGCGTCAATGAACCAATGACATGTCGGACAACATAATTCATGCTTAGTATTAATTATGTAGATCGAAGTGTGTTTTTACATGTGCAAGATTAACTACGATAGCAAGGAATAAAGCAAAATGAAGTCCCAGAGTCAAGAACGTGATTTCGTTGAGAGTTCGAGAGTTTGTCGGAAGATCTGCCAGAACCAACCGAGAAGTCCTGGAGCTTGCCAAAGAAGCTCATTGAAACTTGCCAAGAAAATCATTGTGAAGTCCAAGAGCTTGCCGGAAGTCTGCTGGAACATTGCCGAGAGATCATTAGAAGTTCGTTGAAAAATCTCGGAAGCTCGTGATACCGGGGAGGGTAAAAATGCAGAATGAATTTCGAAAGAAAACCGATAGAACAGTTGTTCAGATAGAAAATGTCACAGGAGACAAAGAGCAAATTCTTGATGAAACTTTGATAAAATGAAAAATAGCTCACCACCTAGTTTAAAATCAAAAGGGGTACAGAAAGATCACCACCCTAATGATAATAAATAAGGATACAGAACTAAAAGCAAAAGACTCACTACTCAAGGATGCATCCAAGAGATACAGAGTTCAAAAGAGCACTCCAAGAGAGCTTCTGCCAATATCCTCAGTTTTTTAAAGACCCTTTCAAAGCCCTAAACATGAAAATAAATACTAGTGCATGAAATAACCCTTCATGAATAGGAAATTTCGAAATTTAGTCCTTTACAGTTGTCAACCACCTCCTTTAATGTATTCCTTAGCCATGAAGAAAAGCACCATGAGACAGCTTTACTTTTGTGCAGGGAATATGCTGATGAGCTGTCTTATCTGAGTTGACTAAGTTGAAGATTATGGGGCAATATTGTTGGCTAAAAAAATATCATATTATCAGCATCGTCCATATGAACAGATTGTAGCAAATTAGACACTCCCGTGTCAATCTTCCTTAGTTGAAAAAGACTTGTCCTCAAGTCCTTGTTTGTTTCATCAATAAGATTATGAAAAGGACTTAAATCAGCTACATTAAATGTTGGGGATACTCCATAATCTTTAGGTAGCTCAATCTCATAAGCATTTTTGCCAATTCTCTTAAGCACCTTGAATGGACCATCGGCCTTTAGTTTCAGTTTTCCAAATTTGCCCAACGGAAACCTCTCCTTCCTTAGATAAATCTAGACCAAATCACCTGCATGAAACTCCACATGTTTTTTGTGTTTCTTGGCAGCTTGCATGTACCTCTCATTTTGCTTCTCAATGGTTACTTTCACACCCTCATGCAGCTTCTTTATCTGCTTAGCTCTTTCATCAGCATCTCCACTAAATTGCTTTGTTGTAGAATGAGGGATTAAGTCCAAAGGACCAGCAGGATTAGCACCATAAACTACCTCAAAATGACTCTTACCAATACTATGATGCATAGAACGATTATAGGCAAACTCAATTTGTGGAAGAATGACATCCCATTGCTTAATATTCTTGCCAACATAGCTTCTAAGCAAATTTCTCAAGCTTTTGTTTGTTACCTCAGTTTGCCCATCAGTTTGTGGATGATGCGAGCTGCTGAAATTCAAAGAAGTACCTAGCTTCCTCCAAAGAGTTCTCCAAAAATGACTTACAAATTTTGAATCTCGATCAGAAATCATAGTTCTTGGAATACCATGCAATTTAACAATCTCCTTAAAATATAAATTAGCAATATGCGATGCATCATTTGATTTATTGCATGGAACAAAGTGAGACATTTTTGAAAATCTATCAACAACAACCATGATAGAATCCTTGTTCCTTTGAGTTTTTGGCAGTCCCAAAACGAAATCAAGACTCACATCCTCCCATGGAGCATTTGGCACTGGCAATGGAGTATACAAACCATAATTTTGACTTCTTGTTTTTGCCAAATGACATAATCAACATCGCTTCACATGTCTATCCACATCTCTGAATATTTTAGGCTAGTAGAAATTTGATTGAACAAGAGCTAGAGTCTTGTCCCTATTGAAATGTCCTCCCAAAACACTACCATGAGCTTCAGCTAGAATTACTTGTCTCAAAGAACAAGATGAAACACACAAAGCATTAGCTCGAAAAAGAAAACCATCAAAGATAAAAAATTATTGAAAGGAACCTAATTTACAATTCTACCATATTGAGCCGAAATCCACATCATTCTTATAGAGATCTTTGAATGTTTCAAATCCCACCACTTTGACTTCCATTGCTGATAATAAAGAATGTTTTTTGCTCAATGCGTCGACAACTACATTTTGAACACCAGATTTGTGCTTGATTGTAAAGTTGTAAGATTGTAAAAACTCCACCCAAGCCGCATGCCTCTTGTTTAACTTGTGTTGGTGATTAATGAACTTTAACGCCTCATGATCAGAATATAGAACAAATGGCTTGGCAAGAAGATATTGACTCCAATGAGACAAAGCTCGATAAATCGCATAAAACTCCTTATCATAAGTAGAATATTTCTTTCTTGTATCATTCAGCTTTTCACTAAAAAATGCAATGGGCTTTCCGTCTTGACTCAAAACAGCACCAATTCCCATATTAGATGCATCACATTCAACTTCAAACACATTATCAAAATTTGGTAGAACTAAGATAGGAGCTTCGGTCACCTTTCTTTTTAAAAGCTCAAAAGCATCATTAGCTTCACTAGTCCATTTGAATTTATCACATTTCAGACATTCGGTGATTGGAGCGACAATAGAGCTGAAACCCTTGATAAATCTTCAATAAAACGAAGTTAAGCCATGGAAACTCCTCACATCATGCAATGAAGCAGGTGTCGGCCAATTGACCACCCTTATCTAATTCACCTTTGCATTCATTATAGGACATAAAAGCACTAACTTTCTTCTTTGGTGCACTGATTTCGGATGGTTGTAATGGAGCTAAGATAATCTTCTTTTCATTCACCTTAAAAGAATAAGTTTGTTTGTAGCCATCATACAACACCCTTCTATCATAATGCCAAGGTCTTCTCAACAGCAAATGACAAGCATCCATAGGAGCAACATCACACCATACTTCATCTTTATAATACTTGCCAATAGAAAATGAAACTAAACATCTTTTAGTTACATTGATGTTATTTCCTTTCTGTAGCCAACATAACTGGTATGGATGTGGATGAGGAATAGTGTCCAACTTTAGCTTCTGCACTATCTCCAAAGATACCACATTCTCAAAGCTGCCACTGTTGATGATCACCAAGCACACCTTGCCAAGAGAAGTGCATTTAGTGTGAAACATATTTTTTCTCACCCAACTTTCATCGTCGGCCACATAGGACACTTGTAAACTACGTTGCAATATAATAGACAAACCATGATCAGCATAAGTAATCTCTTCCTCATCATCATCATATTTTGGTTCGTCCTCAGCTTCATCCTCTCCTCCATCACTATGATCTTCAACCAAAGTTACATTCCTCCTAGTTGGACAATCTGAAGCAATATGCCCAAAACCATGACATTTGAAGCATTTTCGGCCACTTGGGGTAGAAGAATTAGGTGTTTTTTTGTTGCCAACAGATTCTTCACCCTTTTCTTGTACCTTCGATATCACCTTGCTTTGGACAGTAGGCTTGGAACTTCCTCCTTTTGTATAGCCTTCTTTTGAGTCGTACCGAACACTCTTTTCAAACTTCTGTTGCTTTTCAACTTTTAATGCCAGCTTGCTCACATCATTTAAAGACCAATATGGCTGTAGTTGAACAACTTTAGCAATCTCATACTTCAGACCTCCTAAGTATCTTGCAATTGTTTGCTCTTTTGGTTCCACAAGCTCTCCTTTCAACAGCAAATTATCGAATTCTGTAGTGTACTCCTCTACACTAAGATCTTTTTGCTTGAAATCATGTATTTTGAGAAAGATCTCTTGCCTATAATTATGAGTTAAATATTTTCTCTTCAGCTCCCTTTTCATTTTCTCCCATGTAACGATCTTACTCTTCCCCTCATGTTCTCTTTGTTTCTTCAGATTTTCCCACCAAAAAGATACATTCCGTTTGAGTTTGAGTGCCACAAGTTTGACCTTCTTTTGTTTTGGTGGTTCATGAAAATCAAAAATTCTTTCTACTGTATTAAGCCAATCGATAAAATCATCAACATTTATTTTACCTTCAAATTCTGGAATATCTAATCTGGGGTTATATTTACTCTGCCACTTGTCTTGGACTTCATTTCTTCTCCGACATCTTCTCGACTCTCTTAGAAGACGAGGTATATCATCATCAGAAGTAAACTCTCAAATGTCATTTTCATGTTGGTTGTGTCTACTTTGAAGTTCGTCGATTATTTCATTTTTTTCTTGTAGACTACGCAGCAATTTTCGTAGCTGCAGCCTCAACGACTCAGTGTCATCTTCATGGTCACTACCTTCACCAACTACATCTTTTCTATTCCGCTTTGCTATGATCTCTAGCCTTTAGCTCTGATACCAAACTGATACCGGGGAGGGTAAAAATACAGAATGGATTTCGAAAGAAAACCGATAGAACAGTTGTTCAGATAGAAAATGTCATAGGACAAGGAGCGAATTCTTGATGAAACTTTGATAAAATGAAAAATAGCTCACCACCCAGTTTAAAATCAAAAGGGATATAGAAATATCACCACCCTAATGACAATAAACAAGGATACAGAACTAAAAGCAAAAGACTCACTACTCAAGGATGCATCCAAGAGATACAGAGTTCAAAAGAGCACTCCAAGAGAGCTTCTACCAATATCCTCAGTTTTCTAAAGACCCTTTCAAAGCCCTAAACATGAAAATAAATACTAGTGCATGAAACAACCCTTCATGTATAGGGAATTTCGAAATTAAGTCCTTTACAACTGCCAAGCACCATGAGACAGCTTTACTTTTGTGCAGGGAATATGCTGATGAGCTGTCTTATTTGAGTTGATTGAGTTGAAGATTATGGGACAATATTGTTGGCTAAAAAAAAAATCATATTATCAGCATCGTCCATATGAATAGATTGTAGCAAATTAGACACTCCCGTGTCAGCTCGCCAAAAGAAAACTTGACTTACAGACTCTGTTTAACTTAGTAAATATCTTAAAATTCATAGTTGTTAGGATTGGAGCACAGCACTAGTTTGATTTGATGAAGAATGACTTAGTAAAGATAGCTCGAGTAAAGGAAGTTAAGAATAGGGAGATAAAAATTGAAAGTTTACTGCTAAGTAAATAAATGTTTCAGAAAGTTAAACACTCACACATTCAAGGAACACCACAATTTAAAGTGGTTCGGTCAAATAACCTACATCCACTTGCGAAGCCTTCTTCGATGAGGCTCCCAACTTTCACTAGCAAATCACTTTGAAGGGGAAGAACCAAATACCCTTCTTACAACCTTTTTACAAGTGGTTCACACTTTTACAGATTTTTCAAAGAGAAAGAGGGAGGTGTAACACTTATACTATTCAAAACAAGACTTTGCTAAAGCTTTTTCTCAATTTCTAACTTCTCAAAAAGGTGTCTTCTCTACTGAGGATTGAGGGGTATTTATAGACCCCAAGAGGATTCAAATTTGGGCTCCATTTGGGTTCCCAGAGCTGGCGGTGCCACCACCTGTCGGTGACGGTGCCACTACCTATCAATGTCACATTGACCGTGTACTGGCGGTGCCACCACCCGACCTTTTGGGTCACTGGTTGGGCTCCAAATTTGGCCCACACCAGTTCAAATTCGAGCCCAATTAGCCTCTAACCGAGTTATAGGATTAACCCTTAATCCTAACTCTAATTACATTAAAACTATGAAATTAAGACATAGTCTTAAGCAAATTTTTAATTGGCAATGTTGAGTTTTCTTCCGGTGAGCTTTCCGGTGGGACTTCCGATACACCCTCGGATTTCTTTCGACAGACTCCCAACAAGTTCCCAGTCTTGTGGCGAGTTCAATGAGTCTTTAGCAAGTATCCAAACCTTCTCGGTGATCTTTGCGAACCTCCGACGATGTTTCCAGTGGACTTCCGAAAACGTCTTGATTCCTTCTCGGTTGGTTCCGACAGCACTTCCGATGATTCTTCAATTAACTTCATCATCAAAATCCGAGATTCAACAATCTCTCCCTTTTTTATGTTGACAATCAATTGATGACGGAGTTAATCATAACTCCCCCTGTCTATATGCCATATTATGAGAAGATAAAAACACTTGAATTCAATCTCTTTGAATTCAAGCCTAACCGATAAGTTCTATCTGATAAACTTATCGTTATTACGAAACTTTGTATTTCTCATAATTTCAAAGCATAAAAATTATTTTCAAGTCGAATGGTAAAAGATAATTATCATTTCGATAAGAATTAATAATAATATGAAATTTCAACATAAATCTCATGATATAAATGCAAGGTATGATTCCATATGATCATGAGATGATACGACAACTAATCTAAAAACTTTCATATGCGATATTCTCAAAAAGTTTTACGATGCTTTTAAGGAATATAATGCATATAAGACTTTTTTCATTGCATTATACAACATATAAGCTATTGTAATATGATACATGAATATAACACATATAAGACATTTGTCATTGCATTATACAACATATAAGCTATTGCGATACATATAAGCCATGCTAATTTCATATTTGCACAAGTCATCAATCATTTGCTCATTCTTCTCCTGCTTTGTCATCAACAAAAAGGAGATGAGGTTTCAAGCATAAAAATTATTTTCAAGTCGAATGGTAAAAGATAATTATCATTTCGATAAGAATTAATAATAATATGAAATTTCAACATAAATCTCATGATATAAATGCAAGGTATGATTCCATATGATCATGAGATGATACGACAACTAATCTAAAAACTTTCATATGCGATATTCTCAAAAAGTTTTACGATGCTTTTAAGGAATATAATGCATATAAGACTTTTTTCATCACAAGTCATCAATCATTTGCCTCATTCTTCTCCTGCTTTGTCATCAACAAAAAGGAGATGAGGTTTCAAGCATAAAACTCGGGATCATTGAAGCCATTAATAAAATCATCTCAAAAGAATCTTGAAAAGAAGATAGCAAAATTGACAAAGTTTGGCATTAAGATTGATCATTTAAGGAAGACATCAAATCATCAAAATGTTGACAAAATTTCAGAAAGAAACATCCAACATCATATACTAGAATAATGCAAACGCATGTCAAGGTAGTATATAGGTTTACAATAATAAGAAAACACATCGATTATTCCGTAGGAGGAATTCCAGAATTCCTATACATGGCATCTATCTTTTGGTTCATCTGTCATAGTTCCCTTAAAATTTCAACTTGTTGTAATTAGATTTGCCCTTGCTATAATTTGAGTTGCTCTTGTTGTGTTTTGATTTGATTTAATTCTATCATAATGGGATCTTCAGAAGATGAAGCAGGAGCTGGTTCTAAGGGTGCTGCACCAAAGGGACTAGGAGGAGGAGATTCATTTTCCCTAAAAATGAGTGTTTTAGGGTGTTCTACTAGTGAGGGAATTAGATCGGTCCTTCTAGGTTGCCTAATCCATATACCATAGCTAAAAGTGCACCTAAGTCTCTTGAGTAGGTTTCTGTTGATAGTGTTAAATCGATCGACCTAGATTATTTCTTCATCGGGTGAGACACAAATATTATAGACAAGCATTAATCGAGTGACTAACCCCCCATATGGTAACATTAAGTCTTTAGCTATTATGTCCTGTATATGTTGCCAGATTAAGTATCGAAAACAATTATTTTGACCAGTCATAATCCAATACATAGTACTTAACCCTATTTGACAAATCTCATCATGATGAAATTGTTTAGGAAGTAGGATGCTTATCATGATGTGATGAAGAAGTTTAGATTTACATACCAGTCATAATCCAATACATAGTACTTAACCCTATTTGACAAATCTCATCATGATGAAATTGTTAGGAAGTAGGATGCTTATCATGATGTGATGAAGAAGTTTAGATTTACAAGGCAATAAGTGCTCGCAACTTTTGGAAATTATGCCTAGGTTCGAATTTGCAAAAATAGTTCTAAGGCTTTGGAGTAGGTTGCTCCGATTGCACTGATATCTCATTTACTTCTAAAATAACAACCCCTATCCTTTTTGGTAATTCCAATTAATTCACATATAGTGCTATCAAAGATTTGAATTTGTGTTCCTAAAAGGTAGATAGTTAAGTTATCATTGTCCACACTTAAGTTTGCGTAAAATAACCTAACTAACCTAGGATAAATTGGTTCATTGATTTGTAGGAGAGATAAGGTATCTAAATTTGCAAACCATCTAATGGGTTCTAGGTTTCCAAGTTCATCTAGATCAACATGTTTGCTCTTATGTATTGTTCTTGTTTCAAAATTAGGAAACCTAATAGCTACTTCATTAGATCTAAAGAGGATTTGGTCATAGAAATTTCCTTCCATCCTTTTCCCTTTGGTTCCTGATGATCTTTTAGGAGCCATATCTAATCATGATGATAGATCAAGAGAGAACTATAAAGAATAGGCCAAATAATGAGAGGAAGAAAAAAAAATCAGATCTTACCTTATGTAAATTTCCTTGGGAGGTAGAGAGCTTGATCCAAGAAGAACTCCTCTCTTAGGCTTCTAGAGGCTTAGAATGAGGGTGAGAGAGGTTTAGAGGGTTTTATGGGAATGCTAGGGAGGGTTCTCATGGGTTGGGGATGGTTCCACCGCCAACCCTAACTCCCCCTATTTATGTAGTTTCTCGGGTGGTGCCACCGCCTAGGGGACCGAGCGCCCAAGCAGTGCCACTGCTAGCGTGCTAAAAATAAATTTTCCCTCCTTTTTTTTTATTTTCAGAAGTGTTTGATTCAAGATAAGATAGTATCTTGTATCGCTCCTTAAGATGTCATTCAAAATCGAAAAGGAAGAAGTTAAATCCACGAAAACCGAAAAGAGGATGAAAACTTTTGGAAAAATATATACAATCAAGCTCATTCACAAGGACAATTCAACATGCCTAATTCCCTTCTAATAAAGTCAAATTGATCTTCATTTAAGGCTTTTATGAAAATGTCCGCTAATTGATGCTTTGTATCAATAAATTCTAGAATGACATTATTATTATTGATATGATCTCGTATAAAGTGATGCCTAATATCAATATGCTTAGTTCTAGAGTGTTGAATTAGATTTTTGATTAGACAAATGGGGCACTTGTATTATCACATTTTATATGAATGTTCTTTAAGTAAATTTCATAGTCTTCCAACGTATTCTTCATCCAAACAACTTGTGCACAACATGCACTTACAGCTATGTATTCGGCTTCTACCGTAGACAGTGCAACCAAATTTTGTTTCTTGGAAGTCCAAGATGTTGAATCTCGTATTTTGATGATGAAACCACTTCATATGTGTTTATGATTTAATCTGCATTTTGAGTGACGCAGGATACTTCGATCAGGATGAGATCATTAAAGCAGGAAAATCATGTTGGGCCGAAGGAACATGTCAGAAGATTAGACGTTGGGCTGGTGGATCGGTCGACGTATCGACAAAAGGTTTCGGGCCGTGAATTCAGGCATCGGGCCAAGAAGAGTGGGTATTGCGCCAAGGATATCGGAGTTGCAGAGTCAACTAGCCGATTGGGCAATAGGCCGTAAGAGAGGACGATGTGACGAAGAATCGGACGAAGCGTCGAGAGACCAATGACATGACCGGACAACGTGATTAATGCTTAGTATTAATTGTCTAGATTGAAGTATATTTTACATGTGCAGGATTAACTATGATAGCAAGGCATGAAGCAAAATGAAGTCCCGGAGTTAACGACACGATCACATTGGGAGTTCGAGAGTTCGTTGGAAGTCTGGACGTTCGTCGGAAGTTCTGGAGGAACCAGCCAAGAAGTCTCGGAGCTTGCCAGAGAAGCTCATCGAAACTTACCAAGAAGATTGTTGTGAAGTCTAGGAGCATGCCGGGAGTCCGCCGGAGCATCGCCGAGGGTTCGTCGAATGTTCGCTGGAAGTTTGCTGGAAGCTCGCCGGAAGAATAGACATAGGGACTTGTTTAGCTTAGCAAATGTCTTAGGATTTCATAGTTAGCACGTAATTGGGCTTGAATTTGGGCCAACCCAATTAGGTGTCAGCTAGGCCCATGTAAGAAATGTGTTGGGCCCAATAAGAAGCCCAAACAATGGCCAAAGAAGTCTCACCGTCATGGCATAGTCCTCGAGACTATGTTAGGCAGTGGTACCGCCCCTAGCAGGGTGCCAGGCGATGGTACCGCCAATCTGGGTGGTAGTACCACCCCTGGCAGGGTGCCAAGTGGTGGTACCGCCCAGCACAGCCCCCCAGGCGATGGTACCGCCAGACCTGGGCGGTGGTACCGCCCAGCACAGGTGGTGGTACCGCCCGTACCCGGGGAACCCAGGATGGGAAAGATTTCGGCTCTAAGTTTAAATCAACTTGAAGCCTATAAATACGCCTCCCATCCCTAGTTAAAGAACACAAGCACAAAGCATTCAAAAGTGAGAAAACTCTACTGTAATCTCTTTAGAATCCTCCTCCTTGAGTCTAAGTGTTAGAATAGCTAAAGAGGAGAGTGAGTGCTTGTAAGGGTTATCTCCTAAACCCGGTAAAAGGAGAAGAGGGGTGTAAGAAGGAGTTGGTCTTCGCCTATTGAAGGAAGACCTCTAGAGGATACCGGTGGCCTCGACAGAAGAGGAATCGAAAGAGTGGATGTAGGTCATGATTTTTTTTATAAGTAAAAAGTAAATTGATTTTGTGTAAAGTTTCTACAAATAGCTTTGTCTATACCAGTTATAGACGAAGCTAGATAACTCGTAGAGTACTCATGCGGTAGTTATGACTACACATGCTGTAGACTATAACTCTTAACTGTGGCCAACAAATAAAATATAAAGTCCACATATGCTAAGATTTCCTGTGGGTACAGCTTTTAACTTCATGCCCAAGGTTTTTAGCTAATAGCAAAATTGAATTTGATAAAAATATCTTTTTCTCTTCGTGTAAAGTGCTCCATTTTGATATCGTTCTCCATACAAGATCTTGAGTCTCTAATAATCTTTGTCAAGAGCTGAGCATTGTTGGTGTGTTGACACTCAAAGATTCTGCTACATCTTTCCTTACACATCCACCAAATAGCTCATCTGAAAGTAACCTTTGCCAATTATGTAAGAGGTCCTTTAAAAAACATTGCATGAGGTCACCTAATTCTTGATGCAAGTTTGGTTGCGGCATTCTATTGAGTTCGGATCGCTGGAGAATCTCCTTCCATATCCATTTAGTATAGTCACAAGCAAAATAGAGATGATCAATAGTTTCTTCTTGTTGCATGCAAAGGGAGCATCGGTTAACATGATGGATACCTCTTCTTTTCATATTGTCTATTATAGGTAGTTTATTCAAAAGGGCCTGCCATATACATAAGGAATGTCTCTGTGATCCCGGTCGATCCCATGTCCAATTACTTGGGAGCCACTTATTATTTTTTTCCCTAATTTGATTCCATGCGAATGTAGCACTAAATTTGCCATTGTCATGAAGCCAAATAAGTACATCTGAAGAGTTGTTCCTGATTGGAATAGCTGTGATAGTCGGCCAAAGTGATAACATTTCAGGAGAAATAGGAGTAGGGAGATACCAGGTACCATTAGCAATGAATTCAGAAACCTTCCAATCTTTGGGAGCCCCAAGGACTTTTCGTATTCTGTCACCATATAATTGAAATATACTTTTCCCATTCACCCAAGGATCGTACCACATATTAGTATTATTTTCAGTAGAGATTGCGTACGAAATGTGTTTGATTAGCCAATTCCTTGCCTTTAAAATTCCTTTCTAAGCTGCAGAGTGGTATGTTCTTGTTGAAATTTCCCAAATCGATTCTTTTGAAAGATACCTAGCAGAAACCCATTGTGACCATAAGGAACATTTGTTTTGCAAAAGGTCCCACAATTGCTTTACCAAACATGTAGGTCACGATTGACCGAAACACTATAAATTGTCGTCTTCTCTGGTTTGCATTTATTCTTGCTTTTATCTTTACTGCAAACCTCTTCAATAGCTTACTGCCTTCTATTCATTTATGAACGTGTTTCAAAGTTAAGTTTTCGAAATTAGTTTTATGTCGGAAACAGTTTTATCATATGAAAGTTTTTTAAACCATCGTGATTTTACCGCTGCACTAATTCACCCCTCTCTTAGTGTCGTCCTAACAATTGGTATTAGAGCCTCATTATTTCTCAATTGGCTTAACACCCAAGAGAAATGGCTCTTTACGGCTTTCAAGAGGGTCACTCTCTCATTCGTCCTCCCTTTTTCAATGGGATGGACTACACTTATTGGAAAACTCGAATGAAAATTTTCTTGCTTTCATTGAATCTCGATTTATGGCACATAGTCGAAAACGGATTTGAAATGTCTTCTCTTCCAATGAACAATTGGAATGATTTGGAGAAGAAGATATTTTCTCTAAATGCAAAGGCTATGAATGCCTTATTTTGCGCCTTATATAAAACGGAGTTTAATCGAGTTTCTTTATGCGAAATAACTTTTAATATTTGGTGCACTCTTGAAATCACACACGAAGACACAAGTAGTGTAAAAGATTCTAAAGTAAATTTTTTGATGCATGATTTTTAAATGTTTCATATAAAACCAAGCGAAACCATTGGAGACATATACGCCCATTTTACGGATGTCGTCAATGGTTTAAAAGCTCTTGGTAAAGGCTTTTCGAATTTTGAACTTGTTAACAAGATTTTACGATCGCTTTCTAAAACTTGGGATTCAAAAGTAACCGCTATACAAGAATCAAAAAATTTGAATACCTTTTCGATCGAAGAACTCAAAAGGGTCTTTGATGACCTATGAAATGACGTGCAATGCACGTAATAAACATGACGAACAAAACCACTTTTCAAAGAAGAGGAAGGACTTGGTACTTAGAACATTTGAACATTTGAAGACCACTTGATGGTGAACTTGAACTAATCACTAAGAAATTTAAAAAGTTTATGAAACAAGAATTAAATAATAAAAACAAAAAGAATGCAATGACTTGCTTTGAACGCAAGAAGATAGAATACAAAGTGGGATGAATCGAGCTTCTCCGAAGATGAGGAGAAAATCAAGAAAGGCGAGGTGACAACTACACCTTAATAGCTTTCGACGTTAAGATAATCAAAATACCTTTAGTTTATTTTGAAATTACATAATGCTTTTCATGATGCATTTTCTTTTTTATTTAGTTTAGAATAATTATTTTTTAAAAAAATTGCATATTTTATGTTAATGGAAACAAATGTTAGATTTAATCTAATGATGATCGAATTTTGAACTTGTTAACAAGATTTTACGATCGCTTTCTAAAACTTGGGATTCAAAAGTAACCGCTATACAAGAATCAAAAAATTTGAATACCTTTTCGATCGAAGAACTCAAAAGGGTCTTTGATGACCTATGAAATGACGTGCAATGCACGTAATAAACATGACGAACAAAACCACTTTTCAAAGAAGAGGAAGGACTTGGTACTTAGAACATTTGAACATTTGAAGACCACTTGATGGTGAACTTGAACTAATCACTAAGAAATTTAAAAAGTTTATGAAACAAGAATTAAATAATAAAACAAAAAGAATGCAATGACTTGCTTTGAACGCAAGAAGAAGAATACAAAGTGGGATGAATCGAGCTTCTCCGAAGATGAGGAGAAAATCAAGAAAGGCGAGGTGACAAACTACACCTTAATAGCTTTCGACGTTAAGATAATCAAAATACCTTTAGTTTATTTTGAAATTACATAATGCTTTTCATGATGCATTTTCTTTGTTATTTAGTTTAGAATAATTATTTTTTAAAAAAATTGCATATTTTATGTTAATGGAACAAATGTTAGATTGAATCTAATGATGATCCTATGAATATTTTTTCAAGAAGAAATAATATGTATCTTGATAATTTTCGAATTTGAGTGAAACCATGCTTGAAATGATGATGCATGGATTTTGTATTGCAAACTAAGCATGAAAAGTTAGATTTACCTAAAAAGAAAATTGCATAACTACAACAAACAAAACAAACTTTGATGTCTTAATGAAAATACTAAGAAGTTTTATATCATGCTTAATGATGATGCATGGATTTTGTATTGCAAACTAAGCATGAAAAGTTAGATTTACCTAAAAAGAAAATTGCATAACTACAACAAACAAAACAAACTTGATTGAAAATGCTTTATGAAATCATTTTCGATGATGCATAATGATGTATTTTTGGTACCATGCTTGATGATTTTATACTATGCATGAGATTTAAAATTATACATGATGATTTTTGTGATTTATTGATCTTGAAGGTTTTTATGATGAAATTCATTTTTCAATCCTAAATGTTGATGCATGTTTTTATTTGACATAAATGAAAAAGGCATTATACGAAATCAATCACTTAAAAAGTATCACATAAAAGAGAAAAATATATTATTGGATTTAAAATCATGAATCTATTTATGAATTTTGTGAACCTCAAAATTGATTTTGATAGTTTGAATCTAATGGGTTTTATCCAAATCACGATCTTGATTTCTCGAAATTTATAGCATCAAATCCTTTCTGAATCAAGATTTTTTATTAATCATTCTCCTATGATTCTACTTGATATTTTCTTAAAAGGAGATTTTCTAAATGAATCATGATTTTTCCTTATGAGTTCTTGGATTTATTACTTGATTTTCGTTTAAAACAAGATCTCTTCTTTGCACTCCTATGATTTGTCTTGATATTTTAACTAAAGAAGAGATTTACTATATGAATCATGTCTTATGGTATTCAAGTGATTTTATCCTTTATGACATGATTTCTTTGTGTTTATGGCTTGCATGGCTTGAAATGTTTTGGAATGATGCATGCAATGCTATGATTTTTCCCTTAGATAAAAATGCATGCAACACTATGATTTTTTGAAATAATGTGAAAATCAATTATTATCATTTTTTTTAGAATGATGATTTGGAATCATATATGTAATGATGATGTTATATTTTATATACATGATGATTTGGCATTATGCATGCAATATTTTAACTTATGATAATGATGCATGCAATGATGAAATATTCATGATAAA
Source organism: Musa balbisiana (assembly GCA_004837865.1). Taxonomy (NCBI): domain Eukaryota; kingdom Viridiplantae; phylum Streptophyta; class Magnoliopsida; order Zingiberales; family Musaceae; genus Musa; species Musa balbisiana. The sequence goes on from CM017189.1 coordinate 10,958,294, forward strand.
ATAATTATTTTGACATTCATGAGTTGAATTTTCATCTACGCTATCTACCTTTGTCATGATTTAGAAATTGACGTAAAGGGTCTTCCCTTCTTTTTGATAATGACAAAGGGGGAGCAAAACTTGCTAGAAAGCAAATTTGCTAGCTTGCACAATTCAAGAATGAAGCAAAATTTTGCTAGCTTGCACTTTGCAAAAGGAAGCAAAAAATGACACTTCTCAAAAGAGAAGAAAGAACTTATTATCTTAAACATCACAAAAATTTGCTACCTTGCATGATGTAAAATTTGCTAGAATTGCTAGCTTGTGATCTAAAAAGAAGCAAAGAGTTGCTATCTCAAAAGAAGCAAAAGTGCTATCTTGCAAATCTCAAGAGAAGCAATGTGTGCTAAATTACACATTTCAAGAAGAGGCAAAAATTGCTATCTTGAACATTACCAAATATGCTATCTTGCCTATCTCAAAAAGCAAAACATGCTAATGTACTGTTAGGACTCTAGCTAGGAGAGTCCTAATTGATAGGGGCAATCATGTAAAACCTACCTAAGCCGACCCTTATTAAAGAGGTGAAGAGGCCGGCTAGGGTTTGAAGGTTATTTCTTAAAGAAGAATTAGGAGTTGTAAAGGAATAGGAGTCTTGAGTAGGAGTCCTATTAGGAGTCTTGAGTAGAAGTCTTAATTGAGTAAGAGTCTTGAGTAGGAGTCCTATTAGGAGTTAGGGTTTAGACACCCTATAAATAGTCATGTATTCATCCTCTTTTGATAAGCAATAGATGAATCTTTTCTGCAGCCTTTGAGCAGCAACTTGGAGGAAGGAACCCCTATAGAGTTCCAGGAGGCCGATCCCCTAAAGAGATCAACCCCAAGCTTAGAATCTGCAAGGGTTTTATCACTTGGTATCAGAGCAGCGTTCTTGGCGTCTCGCTGCCCTTCCACAGCCATCCATCATCTCTCCACAGCCGCCCAAAGCAATTCCCACAATTGCTTAAAAGATCGTCACCAAATTCCGTTGTCATCTACACCATCGCAGATCATCTTTTGATCTCCCCGTGAATGGCAACAGGTTCTGGTTTTCTACCTTACTGCTGCTGCAATTTAGTTATCCTTATTCAAAAATCCAAAAAAAAAATGTTCCTATATTGCTGCATAAACTTTTCGTCGCAAAGTTTTCATCTCTACGACAAAAGATACATTGCAGAATTCTAACCGCATAACACAGTCTATTTGATCTTGCTATTGCGTTTTTTCTATTCAAATCTCTATGAAATTTTTATGACATAATTGACACTTCCTAAAGGCAGATTTCTCTTTGGTTTTGTCAAAAAATTCCTAATATAAACCATTGATCTTTTACATCTAATCTACTATACATAAAAATCTGCACTATAAAATTTCAGCCGCATAGCATAGTTTGTTTGATCTTGCTACTGTATTTTTTCTATCCAAATGTCTATGAAATTTTTATGATAGATTTGATACTTCCTAATAGAGGATTTCCTTTTGGTTTTATCAAAAAATTCTCAATATAAACCACTAGTCTTTTACGTCCAATCTGCTATACTTGAAAATCTGTGCTGCAGAAAATTTCAGCCGCATATTGTTGCCTTAACCGATCTATTTGTAATCTTTTTTGAACGAAATTTCTTCTACACTTTATAGATCATCTTGGCTTCCATCTAAGATTGATCTATTGAGGAATTCATCTCTAAAAATAATTTTGTGTTGCTGTAAATTTTCGTCGCAAACCGCTGAAATTTTTCGACGAGAATTCTGCTATCGCAACTTGCACCAATTTCTTTGCTGTTATACTGCCGAAATTTTCTTGATTAAATTGGACATACTTACTGTCATATACACTGAGATTTTGCTATCAATTCCCTCCTCAAATCTCTCAAGTTTTTTGTGGAAATTTCGTTGAGAAACCGCTGTTTCTTCGACGACAATTCTACTCTTACAAGACAACACAATTCTGCAGCAAACTTCCACTGATTTCTATCAAACCTTTGCTGCCATCTACCATAGATCTAAAACTTTCATCCACAGCTCTAAAACTCCACTAAACCACACCCTCAAACTACACCCAAAACGGCCACAAAACAAGCCTAAACCGCAGCCTACATCCACCAATCCACCAACCCTTTTGACCATCACTTCTCTCAACCCATACTTGCCTTTAACCCGACAACAAAAGAGAGATCTAAACATCACAGATTTGGAGACATATTCTATGGCATCTAGGGAGGCAATCAATGCTAAATTCGAAGCCTTGGAGGCGCGAATGGAGGATAAGATTCGGACTCTCTTTACCGAACTCAGTTTGGGCCGACCACTAAGCTCGAAGAAATCACATCAAGGAGAGAGCTCTAACCAATCGCACCAAGCCCGAAGAGATGACTTCCAAGAGAGGAGAGGCTCTATGATTGATCCGAACTATCCACGCATGAGGGTGGACTTCCCTAGATGGGAAGAAGGAGACCTGATTGGTTGGATCTCGCACGCGGAGCGATATTTTCGGTACCACAAAACTGCGGATGCATCTATGGTGGAAATTGCAGCTATACATCTTGAAGGGGATGCCATACAATGGTTTCACTGGTTTAAATATACTCATGAAGTTCTCTCATGGCGACAGTTCAAAGAAGGACTATTGATCCGCTTCAGACAAACCGATTACGAGAACATTGACGAACAACTAGCAAAGATCCGACAAACCTCTACTATTCAGGAGTACCAAACAAGGTTTGAAAGGTTATCTAATCAAACTCGTGATTGGTCTCAAAAACAACTATTGGGGACCTTCATTGAGGGCTTGAAGCCGGAGATCCGAGGAGAAGTTCAAGCACGACAACCGTACACGCTTATGGCAGCCATCTCTTTCGCACGACATCAAGAGGAGCGTTTGAACCATGAAGCTCAGAGGACTAGGATCGCTTCTCAACCTACAATGCAGAAGCCCTCAGCCCCCCCTACTATCAACCGAGTCCCTGCACCAAAAATGATGACAAGAGAAGAGCTTCAGGAGCGATCTACGGAGGAGTTATGTTGGCACCGCGATGAGCCGTGGAGCCGCGAGCATCACTGTAGAAAAGGGAGACTTCTTATGATTAAACTAGTAGAAGAAGAGGTCATTGAACATCAAGAAGAGAGCCTTGATAATAAAGAAGAAAATGCAGAAGAAGAGCCACAACCGACCGAAGTTATGGTGCATGCACTAGCTGGCTACTCAAACCCGCAAACGATGAAAGTTGAAGGCCTTCTCAAACAACAATCGATCACTGTTCTCATCGACATGGGCATCACTAATAACTTTCTAGATAGTAAAGTTGCTATCCGGATGGCCTTACCTATCGAGTATTACAGCAGGTTTGACGTCAAGTTCACCGACGGACGGATTTTGAAGTGTGATCGTAGGCGCCCGCAAGAGAAACTATTACTGCAGGAACAAGAGATAATTGGAGATTTCTTCCTCCTCCCTCTTGATGATCATGAGGCTATGCTCAAAATTGAATGGTTGACAACATTAGGTAATGTTTTCTGGAATTTTATGAAACTAATTTTGAGATTTTACAGTAAAGAGAAACAGGTGATTTTACACGGGAAACGTGGGGGCGACGTAATGACGATTTGCACACAACAAATGGAGAATGTTTTACATAAAGCATGCAGCGGCTTTTTGGTACAACTTGAGCAGCAAACTAAGGGAGAGCCAATAGAATTTGAAGATCCAAACCTACTTCCTTTGCTTGCTGAATTTTCAGATATATTTGACGAACCGCGCAACCTACCTCTTGCCCGTCGGCATGATCATTGTATACCGATTCTTCTGGGCAAACCTCCTGCAAATACTTGGCTATATCAACATTCATATCTGCAGAAGGATGAAATAGAAAGGATTATAAAAGAGATGCCCGAAACAAGAGTTACTCGGCCAAGTTGCAGCCCCTACTTTTCACTGGTGCTCTTTGTACGAAAGAAGGATAAAACATGGCGAATGTGGATTGATTACCGAGCCCTCAATGGCATAATCATCAAGGACAAATACCCTATTCTAATAGCAGATGAATTGTTAGATGAAAGAGAGCACAAGTCTTCACAAAGCTGGACCTTCGATCCGGGTATCATCAAATATGAGTGTGCAAAGAAGAGATACCGAAAATCGCCTTTTGAAGACACAACGGCCACTATGAATTTTTGCTTTCATCACCAGAAGGTGGAATATCTTGGGCATATCATATCAGAGGAAGGTGTGACAGTGGACCCCTCCAAAATTGGAGCAATGCAAAACTGGCTGACCTCGAGGAATATAAAATTGCTACGTGGCTTTCTCGGTTTAATAGGCTACAATCGCAAGTTCATGAAAAACTATGGAAAGATCAGTGCACCACTTATTTCCTTACTGAAAAAAGATTTATTCCAATGGTTGGACAAAGCCTCCGCTGCCTTCGACAAACTTAAGGCAGCCATGACGATGACGCCGGTGCTAGCACTACCAAATTTCAACCGACCCTTCATTATTGAGGTCGATGCATCTGGAATCGGAATTGGAGCCATTCTCATGCAAGATTGTCGACTACTCACATACACTAGCAAGGCATTATCTCCCTTCCATCAAAATATATCAACATATGACAAGGAGATGCTTGCCATTGTGCGCGCAGCAACGAGGTGGAGACCCTACTTGATCGGTCGACGATTTCAAATTAAAACTGATCATAAAAGCCTCAAGTACTTTTTGGAGCAAAAGATATCATCCCCTGAGCAGCAAAAATGGGTAACAAAACTTCTTGGATTTGATTATGAAATAACTTACAAAAAGGGGAAAGAGAATGTTGTTGCAAATGCGCTTTCACAACTACCTGAGCAAGCTGAATTTTCGATCGTTTCACTTTCAACTAGCAACTTCCTTGAGGATATTAAGATGGAATGGCAAGAAGATCCAGAGACTAGTAAGATTATAAAAAAATTGGAGGAAGCACTAAACTCCGTAGCATATTACAATTGGGACTCAAAAGAATTACACTATAAAGGACGCATTGTGCTTATGACAAATTCTACTTACATCTTCACGAGCAGATTTTGGACAAAGTTATTCCATATGCAGGGTACTAAATTGAAAAGGAGTATGCAATATCACCCACAAATTGATAGCCAGACGAAAGTTATAAATAGGTGCTTGGAGACAGCCCAAAGCCACCCACCAAATATGACTACTCAAGGAGAACTCCAGACCCAGCCAAGTGTCATTATTGATCAACGGATCGTGACTCAACGACGACGACCCACTACTGAAGTGCTAAAACAGTGGGTGAACCTACCAACAGAAGATGCCACTTAGGAGAACTATGACAACTTGAAGATCAAATTCCCAAAATTCATGAATCGTCAGCCTCGAGGACAAGGCTGATTTGAAGAGGGCGGTCTGTTAGGACTCTAGCTAGGAGAGTCCTAATTGATAGGGGCAATCATGTAAAACCTACCTAAGCCGACCCTTATTAAAGAGGTGAAGAGGCCGGCTAGGGTTTGAAGGTTATTTCTTAAAGAAGAATTAGGAGTTGTAAAGGAATAGGAGTCTTGAGTAGGAGTCCTATTAGGAGTCTTGAGTAGAAGTCTTAATTGAGTAAGAGTCTTGAGTAGGAGTCCTATTAGGAGTTAGGGTTTAGACACCCTATAAATAGTCATGTATTCATCCTCTTTTGATAAGCAATAGATGAATCTTTTCTGCAGCCTTTGAGCAGCAACTTGGAGGAAGGAACCCCTATAGAGTTCCAGGAGGCCGATCCCCTAAAGAGATCAACCCCAAGCTTAGAATCTACAAGGGTTTTATCATGTGCACATCTAGCAAACTTGCATATTTCAAGATGCAAGAGTTGCTTTCTTGAACATCTTAAAACTGCTAGCTTGCATGTCTAACATGTTGTAAATATTGCTAGCTTGTATGATGCAAAACTTGCCTTCTTTTTCAAACACTTGCTAGCTTGATCATTGTAAAACTTGCATATCTACAACTTGATAGCTTGAATGTTCTATGCATGATGTAACACTTGCTAAATTTTCATGCTTACAAATTGCATGATGATAACACTTGATATTATGTTTTTCATGCAATGAGTTGAATTAATATCTAAACATATGAATAGTTGGACTTCTCCTTTTTTTTAATGACAAAGGGGGAGAAGTATGTTGATTTCATGCATGATTTGATCATGACATTGCTTGGATTTTTGAATCCAAGAGTTTCTATCAATAAGCCATATTGATAGGGGAAGTTTGTTTAAACTCCGGGAGTTAAGGTTAACTCCATCATCAAGTGGTTGTCATCATCAAAAAGGGAAAGATTGTTGAATCTTGTATTTTGATGATGAAACCACTTGATATGTGTTTATGATTTAATCTATGTTTTGAGTGACACAGAATACTTCGATCAGGATGAGATAATTAAAATAGGAAAATCATGTTGGGCCAAAGGAACATGTCAGAAGATTGGATGTCGGGCCGGTGGATCGATTGACGTATCGATAGAAGGCTTCGGGCCGTGGATTCGGGCATCGAGCCAAGAAGAGCGGGTATTACGCCAAGGATATCGGAGTTGTGGAGTCAACTGACCGATTGGGCAATAGGCCGCAAGAGAGGACGATGTGCTGAAGAATCGGACGAAGCGTCGAGAGACCAATGACATGACCGGATAATGTGATTAATGCTTAGTATTAATTGTCTAGATCGAAGTATGTTTTACATGTGTAGGATTAACGATGATAGTAAGGCATAAAGCAAAATGAAGTCTCGGAGTCAAGGACACAATCACATTGGGAGTTCGAGAGTTCGTCGAAAGTCCAGACGTTCATCGGAAGTTTTAGAGGAGAGGAACCAGCCGAGAAGTCTCAAAGCTTGCTAGAGAAGCTCATCGGAACTCATAAAGAAGATCGTCGTGAAGTCTAGGAGCATGCCAGGAGTTCATCGGAGCATCGTTGAGGGTTCGTCGGATGTTCGTCGGAAGTTCGCTAGAAGTTCGCCGGAAGAATAGACATAGGGACTTGTTTAGCTTAGCAAATGTCTTAGGATTTCATAGTTAGCACGTAATTGGGCTTGGATTTGGACCATCCCAATTAGGGGTCAGCTAGGCCCATGTAAGAATTGTATTGGGCCCAATAAGAAGCTCAAACAGTGCCCAAAGAAGTCTCAAAGCTTGCTAGAGAAGCTCATCGGAACTCATAAAGAAGATCGTCGTGAAGTCTAGGAGCATGCCAGGAGTTCATCGGAGCATCGTTGAGGGTTCGTCGGATGTTCGTCGGAAGTTCGCTAGAAGTTCGCCGGAAGAATAGACATAGGGACTTGTTTAGCTTAGCAAATGTCTTAGGATTTCATAGTTAGCACGTAATTGGGCTTGGATTTGGACCATCCCAATTAGGGGTCAGCTAGGCCCATGTAAGAATTGTATTGGGCCCAATAAGAAGCTCAAACAGTGCCCAAAGAAGTCTCAAAGCTTGCTAGAGAAGCTCATCGGAACTCATAAAGAAGATCGTCGTGAAGTCTAGGAGCATGCCAGGAGTTCATCGGAGCATCGTTGACCGTCATGCATAATCTTCGAGACTGTGTCAGGCAGTGGTACCGCCAATCTAGGCGGTTGTATCACCCGTAGATAGTAAGGTGCCAGGCGGTGTACCGCTAGTCTGGGCGATTGTACCGCCCCTGGCAGGGTGTTAGGCGGTGGTACGCCTAGCAAAACCCCACCAGGACAGTGTCAGTCAAACTAACACTAGGCGATGCTACCGCCCGACTCGGGGAACGCCGGATGGGTAAGATTTAGGCTCCAGTTTGAATCAACCTTGAAGCCTATAAATACCCTCCCATCCCTGGTAAAAAACTAATGCACAAAGCATTCAAAAGTGAGAAAACTCTGCTGTTATCTCTTTAGAATCCTCCTCCTTGAGTCTAAGTATTAGAATAGCTTAAAAGGAGAGTGAGTGCTTGTAAGGGTGATCTCCTAAACTCGTTAAAAGGAGAAGAGGGGTGTAAGAAGGAGTTGGTCTTCGCCTATTGAGAGGAAAACCTCTAGTGGATACCGGTGGCCTCGACGGAAGAGGAATCGGAGGAGTGGATGTCGGTCACGATTCACCGACCACTATAAATTGTCGCCTTCTTTGGTTTGAAAAACCCCAAGCGGTGGTACCGCCTAGCAAAAACCCCAAGCGGTGGTACCGCCTAGCAAAAACCCCAAGCGGTGGTACCGCCTAGCAAAAACCCCAAGCGGTGGTACCGCCTAGCAAAAACCCCAAGCGGTGGTACCGCCTAGCAAAAACCCCAAGCGGTGGTACCGCCTAGCAAAAACCCCAAGCGGTGGTACCGCCTAGCAAAAACCCCAAGCGGTGGTACCGCCTAGCAAAAACCCCAAGCGGTGGTACCGCCTAGCAAAAACCCCAAGCGGTGGTACCGCCTAGCAAAAACCCCAAGCGGTGGTACCGCCTAGCAAAAACCCCAAGCGGTGGTACCGCCTAGCAAAAACCCCAAGCGGTGGTACCGCCTAGCAAAAACCCCAAGCGGTGGTACCGCCTAGCAAAAACCCCAAGCGGTGGTACCGCCTAGCAAAAACCCCAAGCGGTGGTACCGCCTAGCAAAAACCCCAAGCGGTGGTACCGCCTAGCAAAAACCCCAGACCATGGCAGTGGTACCGCCCAGGACAGTGTCAGTCAAACTAACACTAGGCGATGCTACCGCCCGTACTCGGGGAACCGGATGGGTAAGATTTAGGCTCCAAGTTTGAATCAACTTGAAGCCTATAATACCCCTCCCATCCCTGGTTAAAAAACATAAGCACAAAGCATTCAAAAGTGAGAAAACTCTGCTGTAATCTCTTTAGAATCCTCCTCCTGAGTCTAAGTATTAGAATAGCTTAAAAGGAGAGTGAGTGCTTGTAAGGGTTATCTCCTAAACTCGGTAAAGGAGAAGAGGGGTGTAAGAAGGAGTTGGTCTTCGCCTATTGAAGGAAAACCTCTAGTGGATACCGGTGGCCTCGACGGAAGAGGAATCGGAGGACGTGGATGTCGGTCACGATTCACCGACCACTATAAATTGTCGCCTTCTTTGGTTTGAATTTATTCTTGCTTTTATCTTTACTGCAAACCTCTTCAATAGCTTACTGCCTTCTATTCATTTACGAATGTGTTTCAAAGTTAAGTTTCCGAAATCGGTTTTACGTCGGAAATAGTTTTTATCGTACGAAAGTTTTTTAAACCATTGTGATTTTACTATTGCATTAATTCACCCCCGTCTTAGTGCCGACCCTGATCTAAACAAGAAACAAGTGCATGTCCTAAAAATTGACATGTTTCGGATGTGCTTTTTCTATCTATCCTGCATTTGCCAAAATCGGCATCTGCATACGCTATTAAATCAAATTTATCGGATTTCGGATACCATAATCCTAAATTAGGAGTTCCTTTAAGATATTTAAATATTCTTTTAATACTTTTAAGATGAGACAATTTAGGATTAGCTTGAAACCTAGCGCAAAGTGCTACACTAAACATGATATCCAGTCTAGTTATGGTGAGGTAAAGTAAACTACTAATCATTCCCCTTATATGTTTTTTGATCAAAGCTTTCACCACTTTCATCAATGTATAACTTAATAGAAGTACTCATAGGAGTATTTATAGCTTTTGAACCATCCATGTTAAATTGTTTTAACAATTCTAATATATATTTAGTTTGATTAAGAAATATACCATTACTAAGTTGTTTAACTTGCAATCCTAAAAAGAAGGTTAATTCTCCTATTAGGCTCATTTCAAATTCATGACACATATATTTGGCAAATGATTCACATAGTGATTAATCCGAAGAGCCAAAAATAATATCGTCAACGTAAATTTGAATAATAAGAAAATTATTTTCAAAATATTTGATAAATAATGTAGTATCGACCTTGCCTTTTTGTAAAATTATTTAAACTAAGAAAAGAATTAAGCCTTTCATACCAAGCTCTAAGAGCTTGTTTTAAGCCATAGAGAGCCTTAGTCAATTTAAATACATGATTAGGAAGAAGAGAATTTTCAAATCCGGGAGGTTGTTCAACATACACTTCGGAAATAAAACCATTCAATAAAGCACTTTTGACATTCATTTGAAATAGTTTAAAATCATTACTACTAGCATAGGCAAGGAGCATCCTAATGGCTTCTAATCTTGCCATAGGAGCGAAGGTCTCTTCGTAGTCGATACCTTCTTCTTGGTTGAAACCTTTGGCCACTAGTTTAGCCTTGTTTCTAACCACGATATTGCATTCATCTTGCTTATTTCTAAAGACCCATTTAGTACCAATGACTAAATGGTTACCAGGTCTACGAACAAGCTTCCATACCTCATTCCTCTCAAATTGGTTCAATTCCTCTTGCATTGTAATAACCCATGAATCATCTTTCAAGACTTCATCAATGCATTTAGGTTCAATTTGAGAAAGGAAGGCAGCGTTAGCACAAAAATTCTTGAAGGAAGAACGAGTTTGAACCCCTTTTGATATATCTCCTATAATTAGCTCCTTTGGATGATCATCTACATACTTCCATTCCTTAGGTAAGGAAATTTCGGAAGAAGATGCATCCAAGTTGCTATTTTGAGGAGGGGGTTCATTTAAATTCAAATTATCAAAACAAAATATCATCATCAAAATCATTTTTCTTTAACTCAGAAATTTCATTAAAAACTACATGAATAGACTCTTCTATAACTAAGGTTCTTTTGTTATAAACACGAAAAGCCTTAGAAATGGAAGAGTAACCAAGAAAGAATGCCTTCATCGGATTTAGCATCAAATTTTCCTAAGGCATCCTTTTCATTTAAAATAAAGTATTTGCAACCAAAAACTTTAAAATAAGAAACATTTGGTTTTTTGTTATTCCATAATTCATAGGGAGTTTTTGATAGAGATAGTCTTATTAGAACCCTATTCATGACATAGCAAGCCGTATTAACGGCTTCTGCCCAAAAATACTTGGGTAGACTATGTTTATTTAACATGGTTCTTGCCTTTTCTACTATATTTCTATTTTTTCTTTCAACTACCCCATTTTGTTGAGGATTCTCGGAGTGGAGAAGTTGTGGTTATATCCATTTGATTCATAAAAACTTTGGAAGTCACGGTTTTTTAATTCGCCACCATGATCACTCCGAATTGATGAAATCATGAAGTCTTTTTGTTTTGAGTAAGTTTACAAAATTTAGAGAAACATTTGAAACAATCACTTTTGTGAGCCAAGAAATAGGTTCAAGTGTATCTACTATAGTCATATATAATTACAAAGGCATATTTACTTCCTCCTAGACTCATTGTGTCAATTGGTCTAAATAAGTCCAAATGGATCAACTGAAATAGTCTAGTGGTGCTAATTTGATTTTTTGGTTTGAAACTAGTTTTTAATTGTTTTCCTAGTTGACAAGAATCACACACTTTGTCCTTAACAAACTTCATATTGGGAATCCCTCGTACTAACTCTCTAGATGAAATCTTAGATATTAGTTTCATACTTACATGGCCTAATCTCCTATACCAAAGCCAAGTATCATCATTTAAAACGGAAAAGCATATTTCATTATTAAGTTCATCAAGGTTGATAGTGTAAACATTATTTTGTTTTAAGGTAATCATTGATATGTTATTGTTTGGTTTTTCAATAATGCATACATTAGATTCAAATCTAACGATGCAACCTTTATCGCATAATTGACTAATGTTTAAGAAATTAGTTTTAATCCATCAACTAGCAACACATCATCAATTGAAAAACTTAATTTGTTACCTATGGTTCCCTTGCCAATGATTTTACCTTTGTTGTTGTCTCTGAAGGTGACGTATCATTCTTCTTTGCTAGTGAGCATAGAGAAATTAGATGGATCTCCGGTCATATGCCTTGAGCATCTACTATCAAGATACCATCTTTTGCTCTTAGTTTGTGAGTTTGTCTACAAAAGAGGATAGTATTTAAGTACCCATTTGATTTTGGGTGCCTCAAAAATTGATCTACTAATTTTGTCATTCATTATTGAATTATCTATAGTTCCTTTAGGAACCCATATTAACTTATGTGGAGTAATTTTCTTAAATGGACATTTGTAAACAACATATTCGGATTTACAACAAAAGTTACATTTCAAATGAGGTGAAACATGTAATGTGGGTCCTCTAATGAAGGTAGTAGGATTTTGGTGAGATCCTCTCACAAAACCAATTCCACTTCTATTTGTGACGTGACCCTTATTTGTAAGGATCATGTCCAAGCCTTTGCTACCGATCTTAAACTTGTTTAAGGTCTCTTTAAGTATAGCAAATTTTTAATTTTTATTGCTTCTAAGTGTTCACACTTAGAGCATGGACGAGTTTGAAGACTATCAAACCTATTTTGTAGTAAAGCATGCTCTTTCTTTAATAGATTGAACTTCTTACTAATAGTTCTACACTCATCAAATAATTCATGAAAAGCGATAGAAAGTTCATCGAAAGATAAATCTTCATTAATTAAATCACATACCTCTTTTCCTAAAGCCATTAGTGCGGAGTTTGCCTCCTCTTTGTTTCTAGCTTCTTCATTCTTGGAATCTCTTGAATCGTCCCAAGTCGCTTTTAAAGCTTTCTTCTTCTTCGGTTGCTTCTTCTTAGCTTGGGGGCATTCATTTTTGAAGTATCCCGACTTCTTGCATTCGTAGCATATTACTTGGTCCTTTTTATGTTCAAGTTTGTTTTTAGTGTTATTTTTAAATTTATTTTTTTTATAAATTTTTTAAAATTTTGAATTAAAAGTGCAATGTCATTGTCACTGTCCTCATCACTTGATGTTCCTTTCAAGTGATTGTTAGGACTCTAGCTACGAGAGTCCTAATTGATTGGGGCATTCATGTAAAACCTACCTAAGCCGACCCTTATTAAAGAGGTGAAGAGGCCGGCTAGGGTTTGGAGGTTATTTCTTAAAGAAGAATTAGGAGTTGTAAAGGAATAGGAGTCTTGAGTAAAAGTCCTATTAGGAGTCTTGAGTAGAAGTCTTAATTGAGTAGAAGTCTTGAGTAAGAGTCCTATTAGGAGTTAGGGTTTAGAAACCCTATAAATAGTCATGTATTCCTACTCTTTTGATAGGCAATAGATGAATCTTTTCTGCAGCCTTTGAGCAGCAACTTGGAGGAAGGAACCCCTATAGAGTTCCAGGAGGCCGATCCCCTAAAGAGATCAAACCCCAAGCTTAGAATCTGCAAGGGTTCTAACACTTGGTATCAGAGCAGCGTTCTTGGTGTCTCGCTGCCCTTCCACAACCATCCATCATCTCTCCACAGTCGCCCAAAGCAATTCCCACAATTGCTTAAAAGATCGTCGCTAAATTTCGCCATCATCTCCACCACGGCAGATCATCCTTTGATCTCCCCGTGAATTGCAACAGGTTCTGGTTTCCTACCTTACTGCTGCTGCAATTTAGTTATTCTTATTCAAAAATCCAAAAAAAATTTGTTCCTATATTGCTGCATAAACTTTTGGTCGCAAAGTTTTCATCTCTACGACGAAAGATACATTGCAGAATTCTAACCGCATAACACATTCTGTTTGATCTTGCTACTGTGTTTTTTCTATCCAAATCTCTACAAAATTTTTATGACAGATTTGACACTTCCTAACAGCAGATTTCCCTTTGGTTTTATCAAAAAATTCTCAATATAAACCATTGATCTTTTACATCTAATCTGTTGTACTTGAAAATCTGCACTATAAAATTTCAGCCGCACAACACAGCTTGTTTGATCTTGCTACTGCATTTTTTCTATCCAAATCTCTACAAAATTTTTATGACAGCTTTGACACATCCTAATAGCAGATTTCCCTTTAGTTTTGTCAAAAAATTCTTAATATTAACCATTAATCTTTTACGTCTAAACTGTTATACTTGAAAATCTGCACTGTGAAATTCCAACCGCATAGTACAAATTGTTTAATCTTGCTACTATATTTTTCTGTCCAAATCTCTATGAAATTTTTATGATAGCTTTGATATTTCCTAACAGTAGATTTCCTTTTAGTTTCGTCAAAAAATTCTCAATATAAACTACTGATATTTTACGTCCAATCTGTGACACTTGAAAATCTGTGCTGCAGAAAATTTCAGCAGCATATTGTTGCCTTAACCGATCTATTTGTAATCTTTTTGAACAAAATTTCTTATATATTTCATAGATCATCTTGGCTTCCATCTAAAATTGATCTATTAAGGAATTCACCTCTAAAAACGATTTTGTGTTGCTGTAAATTTTCGTCGCAAACCGCTGAAATTTTTCGACGAGAATTCTGCTATCGCAACTTGCACCAATTTCTTTGCTGTTATACTGCCGAAATTTTCTTGATTAAATTGGACATACTTACTATCATATACACTGAGATTTTGCTATCAATTCCCTCCTCAAATCTCTCAAGTTTTTTGTGGAAATTTCGTTGAGAAACCGCTGTTTCTTCGATGACAATTCTGCTCTTACAAGACAACACAATTCTGCAGCAAACTTCCACTGATTTCTATCAAACCTTTGCTGCCATTTACCACAGATCTAAAACTTTCCTCTACAGATCTAAAACTATACTAAACCACACTCTCAAACTACACCCAAAACGGCCACAAAACAAGCCTAAACCGTAACCTACATCTACTAATCCACCAACCCTTTCGACCACCACTTCTCTCAACCTATACATGCCTTTAACCCGACAACAAAAGAGAGATCTTAACATCACAGATTTGGAGGCATGTACTATGGCATCTGAGGTAGCAATCAATGCTAAATTCGAAGCTTTCGAGGTGCAAATGGAGGATAAGATTCGGACGCTCTTTACCGAACTCAGATTGGGCCGACCACCAAGCCCGAAGAAATCACATCAAGGAGAGAGCTCTACCCAATCGTACCAAGCCCAAAGAGATGACTTCCAAGGGAGGGGAGGCTCTATGATTGATCCCAACTATCCACGCATGAGGGTGGACTTCCCTAGATGGGAAGAAGGAGACCCGATTGGTTGGATCTCGCGCGCGGAGCGATATTTTCGGTACCACAAAACTGCGGATGCATCTATGGTGGAAATTGTAGCTATACATCTTGAAGGGGATGCCATACAATGGTTTCACTGGTTATATGCTCATGGAGTTCTCTCATGGCGACAATTCAAAGAAGGACTATTGATCCGCTTCGGACCAACCGATTACAAGAACATTGATGTTCTAGCAAAGATTCGACAAACCTCTACCGTTCGGGAGTACCAAACCAGGTTTGAAATGTTATCTAATCAAACTCATGATTGGTCTCAAAAACAGCTATTGGGGACCTTCATTGAGGGCTTGAAGCCGGAGATCCGGGGAGAAGTTAAAGCATGACAACCGTACACGCTTATGGCAGCCATCTCTTTCGCACGACATCAAGAGGAGCGATTGAACCATGAAGCCCGAAGAACTAGGATCGCTTCTCAACCTACAATGCAGAAGCCCTCACCCCCCCCTACTATCAATCAAGTTCTTGCACCAAAAATGATGACAAGAGAAGAGCTTCAGGAGCGATCTACAAAGGAGTTATGTTGGCATTGCGACAAGCCGTGGAGCCGCGAGCATCGCTGTAGAAAAGGGAGGCTTCTTATGATTGAACCAGTAGAAGAAGAGGTCATTGAACATCCAGAAGAGAGCTTTGAACATAATGAAGAAGATGTAGAAGAAGAGCCACAACCAACCGACGTTACGGTACACGCATTAGCCGGCTACTCCAACCCGCAAATGATGAAAGTTGGAGGCCTTCTCAAACAACAACCGATCACTGTTCTCATCGACATGGGCAGTACTAATAACTTCCTAAACAGTAAGATTGCTGCTCGGATGGCACTACATATAGAAGGTTGCAGCAAGTTCGATATAAAGGTTGTGATAGAACCCTTGCAGATTCTAAGCTTGGGGTTGATCTCTTTAGGGGATCAGCCTCCTGGAACTCTATAGGGGTTCCTTCCTCCAAGTTGCTGCTCAAAGGCTGCAGAAAAGATTCATCTATTGCTTATCAAAAGAGGATGAATACATGACTATTTATAGGGTTTCTAAACCCTAACTCCTAATAGGACTCCTACTCAAGACTCTTACTCAATTAAGACATCTACTCAAGACTCCTAATAGGACTCCTACTCAAGACTCCTATTCCTTTACAACTCTTAATTCTTCTTTAAGAAATAACCTCCAAACCCTAGCCGGCCTCTTTACCTCTTTAATAAGGGTCGGCTTAGGTAGGTTTTACATGATTGCCCCTATCAATTAGGACTCTCCTAGCTAGAGTCCTAACAGACCCGCCCTCTTCAAATCAGCCTTGTCCTCGAGGCTGACGATTCATGAATTTTGGGAATTTGATCTTCAAGTCATCATAGTTCTCCCAAGTGACATCTTCTGTTGGTAGGTTCACCCACTGTATTAGCACTTCAGTAGTGGGTCATCGTCGTCGAGTCCCGATCCGTTGATCAATAATGACACTTGGCTGGGTTTGGAGTTCTCCTTGAGTAGTCATATTTGGTGGGTGGCTTTGGGCAGTCTCCAAGCACCTATTTACAACTTTCGTCTGGCTGTCGATTTGTGGGTGATATTGCATACTCCTTTTCAATTTAGTACCCTGCATATGGAATAACTTTATCCAAAATCTGCTCGTGAAGATGCAAGTAGAATTTGTCATAAGCACAATGCGTCCCTTATAGCGTAATTCTTTTGAGTCCCAATTGTAATAAGCCACGAAGTTTAGTGCTTTCTCCAATTTTTTTATAATCTTACTAGTCTCTGGATCTTCTTGCCATTCCATCTTAATATCCTCAAGGAAGTTGCTAGTCGAAAGTGAAACGATCGAAAATTCAGCTTGCTCAGGTAGTTGTGAAAGCGCATCTGCAACAACATTCTCTTTCCCCATTTCGTAAGTTATTTCATATTCAAATCCAAGAAGTTTTGTTACCCATTTTTGTTGCTCAGGGGATGATATCTTTTGCTCCAAAAAGTACTTGAGGATTTTATGGTCAGTTTTAATTTGAAATCGTCGACCGATCAAGTAGGGTCTCCACCTCGTTGCTGCGCGCACAATGGCAAGCATCTCCTTGTCATATGTTGATATATTTTGATGGAAGGGAGATAATGCCTTGCTAGTGTATGTGAGTAGTCGATAATCTTGCATGAGAATGGCTCCAATTCCGATTCCAGATGCATCGACCTCAATAATGAAGGGTCGGTTGAAATTTGGTAGTGCTAGCACCGGCGTCGTTGTCATGGCTACCATAAGTTTGTCGAAGGCAGCGGAGGCTTTGTCCATACATTGGAAGATATCTTTTTTCAATAAGGGAATAAGTGGTGCACTGATCGTTCCATAGTTTTTCATGAACTTGCGATTGTAGTCTATTAAACTGAGAAAGCCACGTAGCAATTTTATGTTCCTCGAGGTCAGCCAGTTTTGCATTGCTCTAATTTTAGAGGGGTCCACTATCACACGTTCCTCTGATATGATATGCCCAAGATATTCCACCTTCTGGTGAAGAAAGCAAAAATTTGTAGTGGCCGTTGTGTGTTCAAAAGGCGGTTTTCGGTATGTCTTCTTTGCACCCTCATATTTAATGATACCCGGATCGAAGGTCCAGCTTTGTGAAGATTTGTGCTCCCTTTCATTTAGCAATTCATCTGCTATTGGAATAGGATATTTGTCCTTGACGGTTATTCCGTTAAGGGTTCGGTAATCAACGCACATTCGCCATGTTCCGTCCTTCTTTCGTACGAAGAGCACTGATGAAGAGTAGGGGCTGCAACTTGGTCGAATAACTCCTATTTTGAGCATCTCTTTTACAATCCTTTCTATTTCATCCTTCTGCAGATATGAATGTTGATATAGCCAAATATTTGCAGGAGATTTGCCCAGAAGAATCGGTATACAATGATCATGCCAACGGGCAAGAGGTAGGTTGCGCGGTTCGTCAAATATATCTGAAAATTCAGCAAGCAAAGGAAGTAGGTTTGGATCTTCAAATTCTATTGGCTCTCCCTTAGTTTGCTGCTCAAGTTGTACCAAAAAGCCGCTGCATACTTTATGCAAAACCTTCTCCATTTCTTGTGTGCAAATCGTCATTACGTCGCCCCCATGTTTCCCGTGTAGAATCTGTCTAGGACGCAAACACAGGAAGCAACAACGTCCGCTCCTCTAGTAGAGGACCAAATCAGAAGTTATAGGAGAAGCCAAAGGCGCATTTTCAACACTCGTCAAGCTGCAAGGCGAGTTGGGCAAAGGATATTCGGAGGATCAAACCCTAATCAGCAGATCCTCGAGCAACAGATTGACCCTCAGGCACAACTGAGGCTGTCAATGCGAGAGAGGGCAGCCATAGCCCCTGCCGAAGCATTGTACCGATCCAGGAGGGATGACGCCCATCATCGGGTATACATACACAGATCAGAAGAAGCCATCCTGGTGACAGACAACCAAGAAGACAGGTCGTTCATCCGAGAAGAAAGCTACGACCAGCTTCAGAGAAGTCGGATGAGATACATCCACTTGGGTATTCTACAAGTACAAATACAAACACTGCACCGACAAGAAGAAGGGACACTAGCTCTATTAGTGTTCCGAGACAATAGGTGGAGTGACGACAGATCCATCATTGCAACGATGGAGGTGGATCTGACCAGAGGTAGCCAACTGGTATACGTCATCCCTGACGCAATGATGACAATTGGCGACTTCTACCGCAACATTCAACTTTCGATCCTCACCCGAGGATATGACACATGGCGGAATGGTGAAGCAAACCTGCTAATCACCCGAGGAATGGTAGGGCGACTTTCAAATACCCCGAATGTCGCCTTTGCTCACGAAGTATCAGGGGTGGTGGACTATCTCACAAGCCATGGCGTAAGGGCGCTACCAGGAAGGAGATACTCCACAACAGAACTACAAGGAAGGGACTGGGTAGTTCGACCTACCCAGACCAATATTCCTATGCAGCCGTTGGAGGTACGAAGTCGAAACTTGCTAGATGGAAGGATTTCAATAAGTTTCGACAGTTATAAAACTGCATCAGCCTCAAGCCACCTTCACTACAACACGAATGATGAGGAAACATTCAGTGAAGAGGAAGAAATCAGGAGCCACACCCTAGCAGTCGTAATCCGACTCACTGACGAAGAAGAAGAAAACGAGGCAGAACAACTGTGCAATAACCTGAATTTCTATTTTTAGAATAATTATAATTTTGAGGGGGGGGGGAGATGCCATACCCCCAAAGATTTCAAAAGGAGATAGTAGCTGCCGGAATAGAAAAGGAGTGGGAAATGGATTACCCGCAACTGGCAAAATTATCTCAGCAGGTATATTCCTCATCAGCTGTATCAAACTACAGACCACCTGCAGACTCTACGATGGGACCCGCAAACTACCCACCAGCAGTCAACATTGAGTCAACAAGTCAAAGGCCAACCTTCGAAGGATATAATAGACAAAATCAACCGAGGTTTAAGGCAAAGGACTTTTCGGAAGCTTGGAACCTTCCATCGGCGTTCCAACAGCAAGGGGCAATGTTTATAATCCCGTCGCAACTAGGAAGGTTCGACGAAGTATTTATGAGATGGGAATCAATTACAAAAAACCTGGTCTCATTACAAGGATTCACGGACCCCCAATCAAAGATGGAATTCATCGAAAATCTCTTAGGGGAATCGGAAAAATTGGCTTGGATACAATGGCGAATGGCGTATCCAGATGAATACCAGCTGTTGCTAGCAAACGCAGATGGAGCAGGAGGTACTCAAAACATCCTCTCTCAATTACGAACAATTTTTGTACTCGAAGATCCATTCCAAGGATCTACAGGAGCACAAGAGGAGGCATACAGAGACCTCGAAAGGCTATCATGCAATAATCTGAAAAATATCATTCAATTCCTGAATGATTACATGAGATTGGCCTCGAAAACAGGAAGGCTGTTCACAAGCCCGGAATTATCTGAAAAACTATGGTCAAAAATGCCCGGAGAATTGGGCAAAAGGATAAAAGAAGCCTTTGAAACAAAATACAGAGGCAATACCATAGGTGTAATTCCAAGAGTATTATTCTCCTACAAGTACCTAGAAACAGAGTGCCAAGACGCTGCTTTCAAAAGAGCACTAAAGGACCTATCGTTTTGCAGCGAGATACCCATCCCAGGGTACTACAACAAACCAGAGAAGAAGTATGGGGTAAGAAAATCCACCACGTACAAAGGAAAACCCCACTCATCTCATGCAAGGATCGAAAAGAGGAAGCACCTCATCAGGAATAAGAAGTGCAAATGCTATCTATGCGGAGAAGAAGGACATTTTGCCCGAGAATGCCCCAATGATCGCCAAAATACAAGGAGGGTGGCCATGTTCGAACAAATGGACCTACCTGAAGATTATGAAATTATCTCGGTCCAAGAAGGCGAAGATCAAAGTGACGCTATCTACTCTATCTCGGAGGGAGAAGATGTGGAAGACCTACACCATGGTACAAACTCTCTCACCCACAAGATATTTGTGTTAATTGAAGATAGCAGAACATGGTGGATAGGACCAAATGCAGGCTACAGAGCAAAGGTCCAAGTATCCCAAAAACAAGCAGAATGCCAACACATCTAGAGAGTAAACGAAGATCTACCAGCAAATCTGGAAGGATGCATCTGCTGCAAAAAGACATCACAAAGGAGACACAGACGTCACTGCCCACTGTGCGAAGTAACCTCGTGCGGAATGTGCAGCATGTACTATTTCGATAAAAGGACCCCAGTGGACTTGGAAGAGCGGCCAAGGTATGAACCCAGGAACCTCATGCTTCAGCAAACTGATTACATCAACCACTGTGAAGCAGAAATAAAAAGGTTGAAGGGGGCACTGGAAGCCGAAAGGGAGAAAGGGAAAGAATCGGAACAAGTACAAAATCAGGCCATACTTATTGCCCAAGAGAACTTCCAACTAAAGCATGAATTGGAAGAAATAAAGAAGAAATATCAGCAACTGGAGCAAGAAGGACTAGAGATGGACAGGCTCAGAATGGAGAAGGCAGACCTACAAAGAGAAATCCAGATCCTAAAGGAAAAGGGCAAGGCCAAAGAAGAAGAAGCATACGTTCTTATGGAAGAAGAGGCACAGAAAATCCTATCTGCTGGAACAGACAATCAAAAGGGAACGAAAAACATGCTATTCAACCTAAAGGTGCAAATAGAAATACCTGGCGCACCGATATTCAAAGTAAACGCAATACTAGATACGGGGGCAACAACGTGCTGCATTGATGACAGGGCAGCCCCAGGAGTAGCTTTGGAGAAAAGCCCATACCCCGTACATTTCAGCGGGATAACCTCAAAAGCAACCGCTGATAAGAAGTTAAAAGGAGGGAAGATGACAATAGGAGACAACTCCTTCAGAATTCCCTACACGTATGCATTCCCCATGAAGTTAGGGGACGACATACAAATGATAATAGGCTGCAACTTCATACGAGCGATGCAAGGAGGGGTCAGAATTGAAGGTAACAAGGTTACTTTCTATAAAAATCTAACTACAATCAGCACCCTTCCATACACTCCAGCAGCAGCAGCAATAGAAGAACTGGATTTAGATGAGGAGGATTATATCCAGATCCAAGAGTTGGTGTGTTATTCAGCAGAGCCACAAAAGGATGAGGCAAGCCTGAGAGCCCAATTCGGAAATCTCCTCAATTATGTTGGGGAAAACCCACTCCAACACTGGGAGAAAAACAAGATCACGTGCAAATTGGAAATAAAAAACCCAGACTTCACAATTGAGGATAAACCCATCAAGCACCTCACGCCTCAAGCAAAGGAGTCGTTTTCCAAGCATGTCAGGGCGCTATTAGACCTAGGTGTGATAAGACCAAGTCAAAGCCGACACCGAACAACAGCTATAATGGTCAATTCAGGAACAACAATTGACCCAGCAACAGGGCAGGAGACAAAAGGAAAGGAGCGAATGGTGTTCAACTACCGCAGGCTAAACGACATTACAGAAAAGGACCAATACAGCCTCCCGGGAATAAACACCATATTAAGAAAGGTCAGCACCAGCAAAATATATTCCAAATTTGATCTAAAATCAGGCTTTCATCAGGTAGCAATGCACCCTGAGTCCATA
This sequence comes from Musa balbisiana, assembly GCA_004837865.1. NCBI lineage: Eukaryota > Viridiplantae > Streptophyta > Magnoliopsida > Zingiberales > Musaceae > Musa > Musa balbisiana. Next base: position 10,980,454 of record CM017189.1, read on the forward strand.
GAATGGACTGCGTTCTGGGTACCGGAAGGCCTTTATGAGTGGCTGGTCATGCCATTTGGGCTGAAAAATGCCCCAGCGATATTTCAGAGAAAAATGGATGACTGCTTCAGAGGTACGGAACAATTTATAGCAGTTTACATAGATGACATATTGGTTTTCTCTGAAAATATGAAAGATCATGCTAAGCATCTGAAGAAAATGATCGAGATATGCCAGAAAAATGGGCTAGTCCTGAGCCCTACCAAAATGAAGATTGCGGTCCGAGAGATCGAATTCCTTGGAGCAGTTCTGGGCAATTCAAGGATCAAACTCCAACCCCACATTATCAAGAAAATCATTGGATACAATGAAGAGGACTTAACAACAAAGAGGGGGATGAGGTCATGGTTGGGGATACTAAACTATGCAAGGAGCTACATACCCAACCTCGGTAAACTCTTAGGGCCTTTATACTCCAAAACAAGCCCAACAGGAGAAAGGAGGATGAACGAGCAAAACTGGAAGCTTATCAAGGAAATCAAAGGAATGGTAAACAAGCTGCCAGACCTAGAGGTCCCACCCCAAGAGTGTTTCATAATCCTAGAAGTAGACGGATGCATGGAGGGATGGGGAGGGGTGTGTAAATGGAAAAACAAAAGGAGTGACCCAAGAAATTCAGAAAGGGTTTGTGCGTACGCAAGCGGGAAGTTTAGCCCGATCAAATCAACCATTGATGCCGAAATGCACGCTGTAATGAAAACTCTAGAAGCTTTGAAAATATATTATCATGACAAAAGGGAGATCCTCATCAGAACAGATTGTCAAGCCATCATCAGCTTCTTCAACAAATCATCACAGAACAAACCATCAAGGGTCAGATGGATGACGTTTACGGACTATATCACCGGGAATGGGATAGAAGTCCAGTTTGAACATATTGAGGGCACGAGCAACATCCTGGCAGATTCGCTGTCCAGATTAATAAACGTTTTAATAACTGCAGGATGGAAGGACGAACAGGAGGAGCAGCTATCACTAATAGCAGGGGCGACCAAAGAGCTAAAAGACAAGCCCAGCCCACGAGCAGAAGCCCTTCTAAGTCAGATAGCCCACAAGATTGTGAACTATTCTCCGAATATGCTGCCGAGCTTCATAAGATCAGAAGCAAAATGCGGGGAGGGATCTCACTCAGCGACCTGGGTGCCGCCGAAAGGAGACTCAACCTACTACAGAAAGGAGCAGCACAACAAGCAATCCGAGCTCTACAACAGTACAAGGACATCCAATCACTCAAAGTGGATGAGTACCGAAGGAGGAGTGGCGGGAACAAGAACTGGTACAAAGACTGGCTGCCAGCCGTCCTCCAACAGCAACAACAGCTGGAAAGAGCACTGGCATTAGTTGAAGACACCTCCCGAAGGACACCTAGCTTCGGGATCTAAGAAGGTACGGGACCCGAAGCAAGACCCGAAGCATGTGATCTACCCAGCTGGAAGAAACTACTGCGCCACCACAGCTGGAATGCACTACCTTTACTCAGGCGGCAAGAAAAGCTTTTTGGACTGAGCCTCGGGGAGCCGTCCAATAAGCGTCCAATAAAGTACACAACAGCTGGAGGGCATTATGACGCCGCCCCAGCTGGAAGGCACTACTTTTACTTAGCTTGCAAGAGAAGTCTAGAGCTAGGAGTCAATAATTGTACTCAGGGGGTATAAAGAAGGAAAAAAAAAAAAAAAAAAAAAAAAAAAAAAAAAAAAAAAAAAAAAAAAAAAAAAAAAAAAAAAAAAAAAAAAAAAAAAAAAAAAAAAAAAAAAAAAAAAAAAAAAAAAAAAAAAAAAAAAAAAAAAAAAAAAAAAAAAAAAAAAAAAAAAAAAAAAAAAAAAAAAAAAAAAAAAAAAAAAAAAAAAAAAAAAAAAAAAAAAAAAAAAAAAAAAAAAAAAAAAAAAAAAAAAAAAAAAAAAAAAAAAAAAAAAAAAAAAAAAAAAAAAAAAAAAAAAAAAAAAAAAAAAAAAAAAAAAAAAAAAAAAAAAAAAAAAAAAAAAAAAAAAAAAAAAAAAAAAAAAAAAAAAAAAAAAAAAAAAAAAAAAAAAAAAAAAAAAAAAAAAAAAAAAAAAAAAAAAAAAAAAAAAAAAAAAAAAAAAAAAAAAAAAAAAAAAAAAAAAAAAAAAAAAAAAAAAAAAAAAAAAAAAAAAAAAAAAAAAAAAAAAAAAAAAAAAAAAAAACTGAGTCAGTCCTAAGTTTCTCAAAGAAAGCTTAAGCTGAGCACTGAAGATCTGCTCGAGAAGTTTGAAGTTGGATAGTCGGTTTCTGGTTCTCTGTAGATACCCAATCCCTCTTCAATTGTTAGTTCTTTTCGTATTATTCACGCTTTCGCTGGTAAAAACCTGGTATCAGAGCTTTGTTCATTCCTGCTAAGTTTTGATCTATTATAAGGTGGAAGGTTGAGAGTAAGGGTACTAAAGTTTTATAACTAATTCCTGTTTTGAAAGACTTTTGCCTAAGAAGCTTGAGGAATTGTGAACCAACTATTCTTTCTGTTCTAAGTGTGAAACTTGCCAATAGACGTAAGGTGTAAAAGGGCAAGGAGACCGCAAATACACTGAAAAGGTTGAGGCGATTAAGCATAAAAGAACAGAGTAGAAGAGTCGAGTTCGTAATCTAAAGGTTTCGAGGTGAATGTCTGATAAATGGGAAGAAGCAATACAACAATGGTACACTAGTTCTACTAGTTCTCATACTTCTAAACTTGATTATCTTGATTTAGCGGAAACCATAAATCCAACCCGAAAGGAATTAGCTCATAACATCTCAGTTGTCTATGATAGAACTTGTTTATCTAGTAGAGTGAGTTTAAAGAACTTCAAATTAATTCTGGAAAAACTTCGAGATCTAGAAATCGAAGTAAAAAGAGTGGGAGACTCTAATAAAATACTTACTAAGTTATTTCTAGAAAGTGGTCCACTATCAAAACAAGAAATACATGATCTGGTAATAAAGGTCGCCAGACAACCAAAAATAGCTGAAAAGGAGGCGCAAAGACTATCACAGGATCTTGATCGAAGCTGCAAAGGGTGGAGCATCTACTCTCAAAAATTGAGAAACAAATTTTTGGATGAGTTACACGCTCTCCAAAAATACTAAGTCATACAAGGAGGCCCTCAGAGCAACCGAGGCAATTGACGCCCCTTCACTAGGTTTTCTGAAACCAAGTGATTATCCAGGAACTTTGAGCCATCAATCGGCAGTTATCAAGCAGCACAACGTTCAGATACAACTTTTAGTACAGATCGCCGAAGATCTCAAAGACATACGCTCCGAGCTACAAGCCATAAAGGAGTTACAACAAACAAAGGCAGGATCGTCCCAAGCAATTCCGGACGACCTCATCACCAAACTATCGAACCTCAGTTTGGGTCCTTCAGAAAAACCCAAAGAAGCAAAAGGAAGGATTTTAATATTCAAAGACCCAATCCAAATCCTTAAAGAGGTAAAACAATGATCACCTGTTTCCCTTTACTGTAAAATCTCAAAATTAGTTTCATAAAATTCCAGAAAACATTACCTAATATTGTCAACCATTCAATTTTGAGCATAGCCTCATGATCATCAAGAGGGCGGAGGAAGAAATCTCCAATTATCTCTTGTTCCTGCAGTAATAGTTTCTCTTGCGGGCGCCTACGATCACACTTCAAAATTCGTCCGTCGGTGAACTTGACGTCAAACCTGCTGTAATACTCAATAGGTAAGGCCATCCGGATAGCAACTTTACTATCTAGAAAGTTATTAGTGATGCCCATGTCGATGAGAACAGTGATCGATTGTTGTTTGAGAAGGCTTTCAACTTTCATCGTTTGCGGGTTTGAGTAGCCAGCTAGTGCATGCACCATAACTTCGGTCGGTTGTGGCTCTTCTTCTGCATTTTCTTCTTTATTATCAAGGCTCTCTTCTTGATGTTCAATGACCTCTTCTTCTACTGGTTTAATCATAAGAAGTCTCCCTTTTCTACAGTGATGCTCGCGGCTCCACGGCTCATCGTGGTGCCAACATAATCAGAGTTCCAAGGAGGCCGATCCCGCTAAAGAGATCACTCCAGCTTAACATCTGCAAGGGTTCTAACACTTGTTCAGAGCAAGCGTTCTTGGGTCTCGCTACCCTTCCACACCAGCCATCACCCCCCACAGCCGCCAACAGCAACTTTCCCACAATTGCTTAAAAATTCGTCGTCGAACTTCGTCATCATCTCCACGACCGCGGATCATCCTTTGATCTCCCCCGTGAATTGCAACAGGTTCTGGTTTTGCCTACCTTCTGCTGCTGCCATTTAATTATCCTTATTCAAAAAAACAAAAAAATTGGTCGTATATTGCTGCATAAACTTTTCGTCGTAAATCTCATCTCTAACGACTGAAAGATACATTGCAGAATTTCAACCACATTCACGTTTGTTTATCTTGCTATCTGCGTTTTTACTATTCCAAAGCTCTACGAAATTTTTATAACAGTTTGACACTTCCTAACGCATTTTCCCTTTGGTTTTTGTCAAAACATTCTCAATATAAACCATTGATCTTTTACGTCTACCAACTTCTATACTTGAAAATCGGCAACTATAAAAATTCCAACTGGATAGCACAGTTTTGTTTTTGATCTTGTTACTAACTTTTTACTATCCCAAATCTACGAAATTTTTATGACAACTTTGACACTTCCTACAACAGATTTTCCCTTTGGTTTTGTAAAAAATTCTCAAGATCACCATTGATCTTTTACTCCAAACTGCTATACTTGAAAATCCCTGCACTGAAATTCCCCAGCCGCATAGCACGGTTTGTTTGATCTGTTACGACTGCATTTTTTCTGTCCATAACTTCTACTAAATTTTTTATGACAGCTTTTGACACTTCCTAACAGTAGATTTCCCTTTGGTTTTGTCAAAAACTTCTCAATATAAACCATGGATCTTTTACGTACAAACT